>OZ008368.1:270572480-271787480 GCA_963931995.1 Phaonia tiefii | reverse complement strand
ATCTTCATCCATTCTACTGACATGGCCTAGCCAGCGCAATCGCGTTATCTTGATCCGCTTAACTATGTCAATGTCAGGATAAAGCTCATACAGCTCATGATTCATGCGTCGCCGATACTCGCCGTTGTGCACTATAGGGCCATAAATTTTTCGGAGTATTTTTCTCTCGAAGACTCCTACAGATGTTTCGTCTGCTTGCGATAGGACCCAGGACTCTGCGCCATAAAGCAAGACAGGTTGAATGAGAGTCTGGTACAGCTGGACTTTTGTTACTCGAGAGAGGGCTTTGTCTCTAAAGTGCTTGCTTAGCCCAAAATAACATCTATTCGCAAGCACAATTCTCCGTTTGATCTCAAGGCTGACGTTGTTGTTTTTGTTCACGGCAGATCCGAGGTATATAAATTCGTCCACTACCTCGAAGTTATAACGGTTATCAACGTTCACGCTTTGGTCTAATCGCGTGGAGGCCCTGTTCGTTGAAACCATTAATTTTGTCTTGTCCTCATTCACCGTCAGACCCACTTTTGCTGACTCCTTCTCAATTCTCGAAAAAACCGCAGTAACTTCTCTAATTGTGCGCCCAATGATATCTATATCATCAGCATACGCGAGCAGCATGTGACTTTTGCTGCTGATGGTTTTATTCATATTGACTGCAGCTTTTCTCATAATGATCTCCATTAAGATGTTAAAGAGATCGCACGATAGGGTGTCGCCTTGCCTGAGGCCTCGCTTAGTTTCGAAAGGTTCGGTAAGATCCTTACCAACTTTCACTGCGGATTTGGTGTTCGTCAAGGTCATCCTGCAAAGGCGTATGAGTTTTGCAGGAATACCAAGCTCAGACATTGCTTCATAGAGTTTCTCCCGTATCGGACTATCGAAGGCTGCTTTATAATCGATAAATAGATGATAGGTGTCGATTTGTTTTTCGCGTGTCTTCTCCAGGATTTGGCGTAGCGTGAAAATCTGGTCAGTTGTCGATTTTCCAGGCCTAAAGCCACACTGGTATGGTCCAATCAGGTCAGCGATAATTGGTTTTAGTCTTTCGCACATTATACTTGATAGAACCTTATATGCTATGGATAAAAGGCTTATTCCACGGTAGTTGGCACAAATACTCGGGTCACCCTTTTTAAATATGGGACAGAGTACACTGAGACTCCAATCGCCGGGCATGCATTCATCTAACCAAATTTTGCTAATGAGCTGATGCATGCACCTTATCAGCTCATCGCCGCCAGCCTTAAACAGCTCCGCCGGTAATCCATCGGCTCCTGCGGCTTTGTTGTTCTTAAGCCGGGCAATAGCTGTTCTGACCTCGTCTTGGTTAGGAGGGGGGCAATCGACGTCGTCGTCCATATTGTGATCGATTGTCCCATCGTCATCGGATATCTCAGGTACTAGTAGCGCGGAGAAATGCTCTCTCCATATTCCCAACATGCTCTGCACATCTGCGACGAGATTTCCGTCTTTGTCTTTACAGAAGGGGGGCCCTGAACCATGTCCATTAGTTCCGTTTTTAACTTTTTGGTAGAATTTTCGGGCTTCGTTCTTCCTTCTGTATGTCTCAATTTTCTCACTCTCGCATTTTCTCCACTGCCGTTTCTTACGCCTAAAGAGACGGTTTACCTCCTTTCTCTTCTCCCTATACCACTCAGTTGCAGCTCGCGTTGCAATTGACTGAAGCATTACCATACGTGCAGCGTTCTTTTCGTCATTTGCTATGCGACACTCTTCATCGTACCACGGTTTATTGCGAAGCGGTTTTTCGAAACCAAGTACGGTTGTTGCGGCAGTTTTTATAGAGTCGGAAATGGGTTTCCACTGCGCATCAGGATCGTCATCGGGAGGGGGTGGGTTCTGTGCCAAAAGTTGCGAGAGCTTCCTTGGGTAGGCTGTGGCTACCTCTGGTAATTGCAGCTTTCCGATGTCCAGCTTCCTCTGCGTCTGGTTTCGTACGATTTTCGCTCTACTTAATCTTGTGCGAACCTTTGCTGCTACCAGGTAGTGATCAGAATCGATGTTGCTCCTCAGATCACTCGTACGTCCATTACACTGGATGAGTGCCTTCCATCAATTACCACGTGATCAATTTGGTTCTTAGTTCTTTGATCAGGGGATACCCAAGTAGCCTTGTGGATGTCTTTATGCTGGAATCTTGTGCCACTGATGACCATGTTTTTTGCCGCGGCAAAGTCAATCAGTCTCATACCGTTGTCGGAACTGTCAGCATGAAGACTGAAATTGCCAATAGTTGGATTAAACAGATTCTCCCTTCCTACTTTGGCATTAAAATCTCCTAGTACAATCTTAATGTCATGGCCAGGGCAGCGGTCATACGTTTCCTCTAGGAGCTCATAGAATATGTCTTTGGCATCATCATCTTTCTCTTCTGTCGGGGCATGCACACAAATTAGGGAAATATAAAAATATTTCGCTTTTATGCGGATTGTGGCTATTCGTTCACTCACAGGATTGAACCTAGAGACTAGATGTCGCAGTCTTTTGCGAACTACAAATCCACAACCAAATTCATGTTTTTTTTCATGGCAACTGTAGTATATATCGCAGTTTCTTTTTATTGTGCAGCCATGTCCTGTCCATCGCATTTCCTGGATAGCGGTAATGTCAGCCTTATAACTTTCGAGGACATCTGTCAGTTGGATACTTGCACCGGATCTATATAGAGTTCTTACATTCCAAGTGCATATCCGTAAATCGTGGTCCTTATAACGTTTGCGGGGGTCGTCAACAAATAGGGGTTGTTTATGTTTTCTGTTTCGTTTTGTATTTTCACTGCCATTATGAACGGTGGCGGGAGGCAAACCCAGCCCACCGGGTTTTTGCATTTTACCTACTGCCAGGATATTTGATTGCAGCCGCCCATTATGGATCAGACGCTGACCAGGATGCGATATGTTGAACCTGGATTTTCTTCTTTTAGTTTCTATCCGCCGTTGGCCCGTATGTTTGGCTCATCCGCCTTCTAAGGACAAAAGAATATGCCCGATTGTTTGATGAGCTTCAGTGACATCAGTCACCTACTATACCTGATTTGATGCTCATTTCATCCTTGAAAATACAACATGTCAAAAAATGGCTGCATATGTGTCTATGATAATAATAAACATCCAGACCTTTCATCCATTTTCTGGCATCTTAAAGGAAAGGATAAGCAGAAGATTGTAGGGGAATTATTGTAGTTCGTGAATTGTTTTTAAGAGATGTGATGTCTCTTTGATTCTGAGATAAGCTATTGTCGCAAAACCTCCAAGAGTCATCCTTATAAGCTGAGACTGCACCCAACCTTAAATAAATTCAAATGGTCACTTAACCAGGAGAACGATATTTGTTATTTTCGAAAACCTCCACTAGGCTTAGGGTCACACTAATGTTCTGTACAGCCGCAACTAATTACAATAGTGTCAATACCATAAAACACATTTGTGTGCAATAAAATTTCGCTAATTGAACTGTGGGATATGTTAGCATTTGGTCATCGGCTTCCATTTGTATATTTATCATTTGTGGCCACATATTTCCATAATAGATAATAATGATCATTTGGGTGGCGGGGGGGTGGCGTTAACGTTGTTGTGTACTCTTTATAATTTGGAAACGAAATTGTTAACGAAAACGTGCCCTTATATTCGACATAGCCATATGTGCAAGCGGCCAGCAATTGCTTAAGAACTTAATTATCCTTTTTAAACTTAAAGCAATTTTAGTTGTTTTCAACTCACGTAGTAAATTTAAAAATTTAAATTACCTCACGAAGCTTTCTCTGAATTTTGAGGTCATAGACTAAAATTGGAAATTCAAGCGAATATATGGAATAAATTTATTAAGAGAGTTTCTAAGGTATCCGGGTGTAATATACGAACTAAGATACTAAAGACTGTTGCTATTTATAACCATCACCGCATAATTTCAGTCTTGCTTTAGAACATGCTAATCTACAATCGACCAGATGCTGGAAGAAACGAACCCAATTTGTTACATCTCCTACTGGATACATCTCCCGACGGCGTATAGAAGAACGTCCTTCAGATGTGTGAGTGTTTGCGTTTTTTTTTGTATTGAAAAAACTCAATCAACCTTTTTTATTGGATTTGTAACAACAGATCCTTTTTTGTTGCGATTTTTATTGTTCCGCTAAATATCTGATTTAACCCACTCAAACAACACATTTATTCGTGGTTGTTTTTGGCGATCGATGGGCTTCATTTTGTGCTTTTTTAAAGGTCACAGATATAGTCGAAGAACAAACCGTATTTTTGGAACGAAGTTCCTTATCGCACGTTGTGGGATGGGGATTAAATGAAAAACAATTAAACAAATTTTGTTTTAACTCTATTCTGATTTACTTTTATTGACTATTTACAACCTCAAATTTGAACATATTCTTCCAACTGGCTCTATCCTTCGTGTAAATGGTATTGTTCGCATTTACTGCAGCCTTTCTCATTATTATCTCTATTAAGGTGTTGAAGAGACTGCACAAAAGTGTGTCGCCTTGTCTAAGTCCTCGCTTGGTACAGAATGGTTCAGTGAGGTCTTTCAACACTTTCACTGCTGATTTGGTGTTGGCCAGCGTCATTCTACAGAGGCGAATCAGTTTTGCCGGAATACTAAGTTCAGACATAGCTTCGTACAGTTTTCCCCGTATGGGGCTATCGAAAGCAGCTTTGTAATCGACAAAAAGGTGGTACGTATCGAATTGCTTTTCGTGGGTCTTTTCCAGGATCTGGCGTAGCGTGAATACTTGGTCAGTCTTGGACTTGCCTGGTCTAAAACCACACTGATAAGCTCCAATCAGGTTTTCAATAATTGGCGTTAGTCTTTCACATAATACGCTCGACAATACCTTATAGGCGGATCACAGGACATACTACACTGAGACTCCAATCGCCCTCCGCCACCTGCCTTAAAAAGTTCAGCGGGTAGGCCATCCGCACCAACGGCTTTATTATTCTTAAGACGGGAGATGGCCTTCTAATCTCGTATCATTACCTCCTGATCTTCAGTGGAATAATCTGAGTGGAGTACTGCTGGAAAGTGGTCTCTCCACATTTTGAGCACACACTGCTTCTCAGTCACCAGATTCCCATTTTCGTCCTTGCGGGAGGGCAGCCCTTTATTAGGGCCGTTATTCGATCTTCTTACCCTCTGGAAAAACTTTCGGGATTCACCATCCATCCTGCACATTTCGGTTTTTGACTCTCTCCGCCTAAGTAATTTGCTTTCCTCCCTTCTCAGCCTCTTGTACCGCTCACTAGCAGTACGCGTTGTAACTGAATGTTTCGTTGCCATACGTGCAACGTCTTTTTCATCAGTTACAATGCGACATTCTTCGTCGTACCATGGCTTATCCTTCTGCGGTTTTTGATAGACAAGTTCAGTTCTTGCAGCGGTTTCCAAAGAATGGGAGATGTGCTTCCACTGCGCATCTGGGTCTTCGTGATGGGGGGTATTCTCCTCAACCAGGAGAGAGAGCTCCTGTCGATAGGACATTGATATCTCCGGTGTTTGTAGCTTGTCAATATCCAGCTTTTCCTGTGTTCGGCTTCGTACGTTTTTCGCCCTGCTCAGTCTTGTGCGAAGGTAATGATCCGAGTCGATATTGGCACCTCGAATCACACGTACATCCATTACATCCTGCCATCTATTACCAAGTGATCAATCTGGTTCTTCGTTCTCTGGTCAGGAGATAATCAGGTCGCCTTATGTATTTTCTTATGATGGTATCGTGTGCTACTAACTACCATGTTCTTTGCAGCGGCGAAGTCTATCAGTCTTATTCCATTATCGGAAGTGGTATCATGCAGACTGTGATTACCGATGGTTGGTCGAAAGTCGCTTTCCTTTCGCGATTTGGCAGTAAAATCGCCTAGAATAATGCCAATGTCGTGGTCAGGGCAGCGTTCCTATACTTCCTCCAGACGCTCATACAATGATCCGTTGGCCTCATCGTCGTTATCCTCTGTCGGCGCGTGCACACAAATTAACGAGATGTTGAAATATTTCGCTTTGATGCGAACACTGGGTTGAACCTTGAAACTAGGTGTCGCAGTCTCTTAAACTGGTTTCCCGTTACATCCCACGAAGGGATTAGGGAGAGCTTCTCACAAACCAGTGAACTGTGTGCGTTCGTCGCTGAATACTCGATGGTGTCACCGTCACTAAGCGAGGTGACCGCCGTCGAAAAAAATTTAAGGTGGTCAGAGCAGGGATCGAACCCATGTTCTCATGCACAAGAGCCGCGCACACTACCATTGCACCACCGACGTTTCTTGCCAACTAAAACTCCGCACCCGAATTCGTGCTTTCGCTCATGGCAGCTGTAGTAAATATCGCAGTTTATTTTTCCGGTGCAACCATATACTTTCTTTGATGCCAACTTTATATTTGTTAAGATCCACCAGTTGGGAAGTGGCACCCATCCTGAATAGCGATAATACGTTCCAAATATATATCGTTAAATCGTGCTGCTTATAAAGTTTGCGAGAGTCGTCAACTGTTACGGGGGTTGTTCGTGTAATTTTCCTGTGTATTTTCATTGCCCATATAATGGTGGCGGGAGGCAAACCCAGCCCACCGTGGTTTGCATTTTACCTACTGCCACACTGAAAGAAAATCTTTACATCAAATCGATGATAAATGTTCATCAATTGTTTGTCATTGAATTGATGGTAGATTTCATCAATTCAATTAAAAAAAGGTCTTCAGTTTGAAGATTTTTCACCATTTTCAGCTTCATTGAAATGATGTTCTTTTTATTTGGAATTTGGAACCAATCAGTGGCATAAAAAGGAGTATAAACTTGAAAATAAATACATAATAGGAAATGGAGAAATGGACAGAAAACATTACCCATGCTATTATCATTTTCGTGGGGCCTTATACCCCGTTCTTGTGGATTTCTCACGATGAAATTAGGACAACGTGCTTGGCTACTCATTAACAAACAATTTACATCAAAATTATGATCAATTTGCATCAAATTGATGACAAACTTACATAGAATTGATGATAACCTTACATCTAATTGACAAAAAATTTACAGGAAATTGATGGATAATTTACATCAAAAGTGTAAAGAATTTACTTTAACTTGATGACAAACGTACATCAAATTGACGTAACATTGTCGTTGAATAAATGTAAACTCTTGATGAATATGGATGAAATGTTCTTCATCAATTTAAATGTGGAGTAGTTTGGAAAGTGATAATATGTTTCATCAAATTGACGAAGCAATTCATAAATTTGATAAAGCTTTTTCTTTCAGTACAGAATAACTATGTTTCAGCTGTCCATTATGGATCAGACGCTGACCAGAATAAAGTGACTCAAAACTGGATTTTGTTTTCTTAAGTCCAGGGGTGTTAGCTCATCCGCCTTCGAAGGACAGAAGAATATGATCACTAGTTCGAAGAGCTTCAGTGACAGGTTCACCGAATTAGCCTGAGACGTCTCAGTGATCGCTGGTTATTCGTTTCACCTTCTGACTCTAGCTAGTTAACGGAGGTTTCCGATAAGGCCATTGCCCAGGACATATTGCGTGGAAGTAGTGAGCTGGTTAAACTGCCCAAGGAAGGAATCATTTCTGAACACTTCCAAGTGAATGGCAATCAGAAATGTTTTTCCTCCACGGACGTGCGCAATATTTAGTATTTCATTGAAACTTTTACCATTTACCACATTAATTTACAGCATGAAACTACCAAGTGATACCTAGCACCTGAATGATGGCAAAAGATCAAACTCAAAATGTTTGCTTACATAATTTGTCCTATCAGAGCAACCAAATGTTCATTACACTTAAAGTTGTTGAACTGTAAATTCACATGAGTTTTGCATCTAATTTAGTTTCCCAAAATATTATTTTCCACTTGACTAGGTACTTCCAAGTCAAAAGGATTTCTATTACAAAACGAATTATATAATGATATCCGATTTACAGAAAAACAGAGAAAATTATTCGGAAAATAAAAAAATATTCAAACATGCAAGTGTATGTAGATGTCCTTTAATTTAATACTTTACATGAAGTTATTTGATATCAGTAATAACTGTGACCACATAAATTAAACTATTGTTAATGATTATGTGTAACCAGTTGGAAAAACCCAACATTACCGCAGGACATTATGTCAATGGGTCCTTTTCTGTCCATGTAACAATTCTAATTACTTGAACACACACACAGACACACAGATATAAATGTAATAAAGTTTTTCTACAACACACATTTACATAAGTATGTAGATGTATGTAAATAGATATACTAATACTTCTACAACTGGAAAATCTACATTGATGTTTTTGCATCTCGTAACTGCTACAACTACTGTCACATCCCAGTATTGTAGACTGAGTCTATGAGAACTTTTGTGTATTTGTGTTATCTAACCACACTTGCATGTATTTGCTTATATTACATATGTATATAGTTGTTTTTGGTTGTCCCTCGTCTCTTATATACTTATTTACAGTCAGATGTAAAACTATTCACACAATGCTAATTGTAAGATTGATGTAAATTTTAGTTTAAATAGTTGTTTACCATAAATGTATGTTTATAATACAATTATAAGTATTATACCGATACAGAAAAACATCCAATTCACGTTATATTCGCGGACCTTCCCCTCCGCTTCAAAATGGTTCGATAAATATGCAACTTCACTTCTTCGACTAGCCCTGCTCGAGGTCTCTCATTAGAAGGCAACTAGAACATGTTACTGTGTATATTTGTGGTCTCGAAAAAACTAATATGTAGTTCAGGTTAACATGTAGTTCCATGAGTGTTCGAACTCACGGTCGATGTGTTAACATCATTTCCTTACACGGTACCTGTTCGATTTTTATGAAGATATTAGTAAATGTTATATTGCAAAATAAAAAAAAGAGTATTTTTGTATGCTGAAGACTACATTAGATATAACACTGTCAAAATAAATAAAGCAATATTTAAATCGCTGAAATAATTGTTTTTGTTTTGTCATAAACAGAGCGACGACAAAAAGTATTGAATAGTATCAGGGTACAAACAAATGGTAAAACCGCTAGCCCAGCTAATTTTAACTTTTTCCCGGAGTGAGTTTTTCTCTTATGTCAAAGTCTGTTTACTTGCGATTGTTCACCTACAATTGCTGTGTTTTGAAATGTTTTCTCCGTAAAAATCACATAGAAATGTTTTACTTTTAATACTAATACAGTGTGTCACCAATGTTATAACAATCTCATGTGATGGTTGAGTGGAGACAAAAAGGTAAAACAAATCGAATTGTTTGACCTTGAAGACGAAGTTTTTGATTTTCTATGTTCACAGTTGTTGTTCTTTGTGACAAGAGCTACAACTTTCCCTCAGAGAGTAAATCAAAATTCCGAACGGTTTGCAAGATATGAGTCTGACAAAATGATCACTTTTTTTTGCAAACATGACACCGAGGCCCCAAATCTTTGGGGGCTCATAAAAAAAAGTGCATGACTTTGGGCAAAACTGGCAGACACGGGTCTTATTGTTTTTGGTCTTTTATCACATAGTGGTGTCCGTATATGGTCATATTTCCATGACTTAAAAAATTACACACAGTGTAATTCAAAACAACAGCTGATGAATGTCTGTGGCACGATGTGAAATAAATACACTGTTTTTCAGGATTCAAGAGAATGCATTTTGAAAAATTTATTTTTAAATACAATTTCTCTATTAACAGAGCTTGAACAAGAAATCTAACATTATCGGTTTGCAGATTTCTGTCCAAAACTTTTTGAGTCTTACAGTAAAACCAATAATTAGCTGTCATTGGAAACGTTTTGCTCCCAACTGTACATGTAGTATTAGTTATGTCTATAATTATAATAAATTGTCAATTTCAAATAAATGTCCTAGTAAATAATACACACAAATGTGGTATGTTTGAATACAATCGGACAAATGTTAATATTTATTCTTTAATTTTACCCTACATTACATTTGTGTGGTTCTTATTGTTAGAGGGTATTATGTATTTATGCTAGATTTGGTTGAGGCAATTAACTAGTATATTCAATTAAAAATAAACCAAAGGATTCAAAAAAGAGTATCTTTATATTGAGGGACAGATTTATTATCTTAATTATATGTATAGGCCGTTTGGGGGATTGCTGCTTAATCATAGGTTTAAATGTACTGGTTTGTCAGGAATCTTAAACTACTAAATAGTATAATGTATATAGCGACTTCTACCCGTATATACGTTATATGAGAGCAATTCCAGAACGACTCGGGTGGCAGATCCAATTGCGAATGAAGAATGAAGTCTTTGGTAAAGAAATTTACCATCAAAGGTTTAAAGGAGTTAAAAAGCTGTGACTGAATACGAAGGAATTATAACAACTTTAAATTCTTTAATTCTCTTGACATAAAAAAGGAAAAAGTAGTGGTATTAATCCTTCGGGTGTAAAAAAACAGAAATAATTACCATACGTACAGGTAGCATCGGTTGACAAACAGGGATCCGCCTCATTGGTGCTTCGATGTATACCACATTTCTTGGCATATACACTGTATATTATACATAAGTTAGTAGGTCACCACAAACATTTCATAGGAAGTTTGTGCTGCTTACAAGTTTCCTCAGTGTTTTCAAAATAAAGTAAATAAACATTTTCCCATTTCATCCCATGAAGGAATTGGGGCGAGCTTCTCACAACCAGTGAGCTGTGCGCTTTCTAGTTTTATACTCACCATTGGACGTCGGTGGTGCAATGGTTAGTTTGCGCGGCTCTTGTGCATGAGAACGTGGGTGCTCTGACCACCTTAAATTTCTCTCGGCGACGGTCACCTCGAATAGCGACGGCGACACTACCATGTATTTAGCTATGAAAAAGCTTCTCAAAATACCGTTCAGAACCGGTGTAAAACTGTAGGTATTAATCGGTGAGTGATCTTCAAATCATTGACCTCAACTGATTCAAACTGGGTTTTGTGCCATCGACTGATTCTCAATTTCAAATAAATGTGTTTGATCTTCAAATCATTACCCTCAAATGATTCAAACTGAGTTTTGTGCTATCAAGAGGTTTTGAAGTCTTCATCTCGTGAATTCTGGGCACCTACAAAGAACGCGTTACATGCCCTCGATGTACTCCATCATTAATTTGTGTTTGTCGGCTAAACAAGTTTCAGATAGTTTGAGAAAGAGGGAGTCGAAATTCTAGAGTTTCGTCCTATGAGCAATTGCTCGGCATGCACCTATGCTCTTTACAGTCCTTAGGGAACTCAAGAAAATACGTTTCCGTTTCCCGTAAATATTGTTTCAATCAGCAGAATTCAAGTCTCAATAGTGCAAAATTGAAAATGTTCCATAGTTTTGATGTCTTCATCGCACGTCATCGCACATTCACTATCATCGGCTTGCTTAATTTGATGTAAAGGGTTTTTCAACAGAAACGCTACAAAAGTAAATCGATAGGGACAACAAACGACGTCATATTTTTCCCTGCTCTTTCGACATTTCTCTTCAGTAAGGTTTGCCATTTCATCATGGAAAGATATACGAGCCAACAACGAGTCGAAATTATTAAAATTGACTACCGAAATTTGGAGTCAGTGGCCTCAACTTTAAGAGCGCTACGTCCAATTTATGGTCGTCATAATCGTCCTACCAGATCAACAATTGAGCGTCTAGTGGAAAAATTTGAATCCACAGGCACAGTACAAAATGTTCCCGTGCCAGTGAGACAAAGAAGTGCCCGTAGTGTCGAGAATATTGCTTCCGCTGAGGCTTCAGTTCAAGAAAGCCCAAATGTATCTCTCACACGTCGTTCTCAAGCGTTGGGCATTTCTGTGACGTCGTTGTGGCGAATTTTGCGAAAAGATCTTGGCCTACATCGTTACAAGATTAAGTTGACGCAAGAACTGAAGAACTGACCACCGAAAAGTGTCGTATGTTCGTGAATTGGGCTGAGCAACAACTTGAAAACGATTCGGATTTTCATCGGAAAATCAGCTTCAGCGATGAGGCTCATTTCTGGCTGAATGGTTTCGTCAATAAGCAAAATATGCGTTATTGGTCAGACAGCAATCCACACGTAATCATCATTGCATCCCGAAAAAATTACGGTTTGGTGCGGTTTATGGGCCGGCGGCGTCATTGGGCCGTACTTCTTCCGTGATGATAACGACCGGCACATTACTGTGAATGCAAATCGCTACCGTTCCATTGCATAATATGGACTTGGAGGACATGTGGTTCCAACTGGACGGCGCCATAAGCCACACAGCGAATGCCACAATGAATTTATTGGAAACCAAGTTTGGTGAACGTGTTATCTCACGAAATGGCCCAGTCGATTGGCCGCCTCGGTCGTGCGATTTGACGCCGTTAGATTATTTCCAGTGGGGCTACGTCAAGTCTATGATCTATGCCAACAAGCCAGCGACGATTGATGAACTTCGTACGAATATCGAACGTGAAATTGCAGCAGTATCGGCCGATTTATGCTTGAAAACCGTCGGAAATTGGGTTCAGCGTCTGGACTTCTGCAAGCGTGCCCGTGGTGGCCATGCAAAAGAAATCGAGTTCCATACATAATGGCATCGAACGTACTTTCACAGGAATAAAGAATTTCATTGGTATCTAAAACCGGTTTTGTTTTATTAAAAAAAAACTTTTGTAGCGCTCTTATTGAAAAACCCGTTAGATCTGAGCGTGAAGAAAAGTATTTTAATTTTTGGTCACCACATGTTTGCTTTTGTTCCTTTTATTGAAATACACATGTATACAAAGAATTACAGCAGACAGTTGTCCGAGGGAAAGCAGTTGTATGTACTATTTTCCAGCACGCATTTGGCAAATGCAATTGTTGATTCGATGAACAAAGTGCTTTCTGCATATTCAACCAACCGCAAAACTGTACGCTGGCCTTTGGTTATATTAGCCGCATTCATTATACTTATATATTCGGAAATCAACGACCACATCCACCAAACATACAAAAGTTCGAAAGAACGAAAGTTCCTGCGAAGCCTTGCTAAATAGGTCTTCATGCCAGCAATTGAACAGCGCTCTGACAATCCAAGGGTATTTTTTTTTATTTGTTTATTTATTAATTAGTTCTTATAATTCTAAACTACAATAAACAATAGTTCTTATGCATATGAGTGTATACAATGTCCCGAATTCGAGAGCTCTAGTACAGTTAATATAATTTCAATATACTTTACATATTATATATCTGAAAGAGATCATAATTATTTTCAGTTTGTAATGAAAAAATTTAAAAAAAAACTATTACATATATATTTTTTTTAGTTAAGATAAAAAGTGTCTGGTGGGTAAGAAAAGAGGCTTTATACATTAGAGAGCCACCAAAATTGTTTGGTGTTTAGTTTGGCTACATCGCTCAAATCTTTGTTTGATATGCTTGTATCAAACCTTCTATTATTTTCATTAATATGATCGATCTGGATTGCCTTTACGTTAGCTCTGCTAAAGTTGTGATATAGTATAGGAATACCATTATCCTTCTGGATGATTTTGAGACGATCTTGGTAAACAAAAGACTCGGGTGGGACATATCCTTTTTGTATAGAGTTGATAAGGTATAACTCATTAGTATAGAATGAAGCCATAATTAAATTAAATTCCGCACTTTGAGTACTTCTTTGAATATGATTTCTTATTAACTGGATTATGAACTTATCGATTCTATTCTTGGGATCTGTATAACGAAGTGCATGTTCTTAGGCATTTTCTTTCGAATACTCTAATTTTTTCCATGTAGGATGGCGATATGTTCTGCCATATTGGGCATCCGTATGTTATGATCGGTCTAATAAGAGATTTATGTATATAAAATTATTTTCACTTGGCTTTTTAGATATTTAGAATAAAAAAGATATTTGTACATAAAAAATGCTTTTTGTGCTTTATTTATAGCCTTTTTAACATGATCGTTAAAATATAAGAATTTGTCTAGGTGAATTCCCAGATATTTCACTGTTTGACTATTCGGAATTAATATGTCTGAATGAAGTGATTTTATTTTGAATTTTTTCCAGTTTCTTTTAACGTCATTATTACATCTGTCGAATGGGGGTCGAAA
Source organism: Phaonia tiefii (assembly GCA_963931995.1). Lineage (NCBI taxonomy): Eukaryota > Metazoa > Arthropoda > Insecta > Diptera > Muscidae > Phaonia > Phaonia tiefii. The sequence continues at coordinate 271,773,380 of OZ008368.1, read as the reverse complement.
GAGGATAGTTTCCCACTTTTCTACATTAATCTTCATATTCCAGTCTAAAGTGTATTTTTCAACAATATTAAATGAATCTTGAAGCTTTTGATTTATCTGTTCAATTTTGGCGTCCGGATGATAAATAATAATGTCATCAGCGAACGCAATTATGTTATCTATTTTGTTTAAAAGATCTACTAAATATATATTAAATAGTGTTGGTGCATTCACAGTTCCCTGTTGAAGACCATTAATAATATTAAATGTTTTACTTTCGATTTTATTATGATTAACTTTAAATTTTTTATCAGAGAGGATATTGTAGATTAATATGACAATATGACATGGAATTTTGTATTTTATTAATTTGTAAATTAATCCTGGTATCCAAATACTATCGAAAGCTTTTTCCATGTCAATAAGACATGCACCTGTGGGATGTTTTTTGTTCCAGTGCCAATTGACTTCCGACACAAGTAAGTTTATAGCGTTGATGGTAGAATGTTTAAATTTGAAGCCAAATTGTTTTTCATTTAAAATCTTTTCCTTTGAGCAGTATTTGTTTAGAATATTATTAATGTAAATTTCATATATTTTGCTTATATTAGGAAGTAAGCTTATTGGCTTCAGATTTGTCGGATCTCTGTTGTCCTTGCCCTTTTTAGGAATGACAATTACTTTTGCCATTTTCCAGTCTTGTGGGAAGTATGAGTTATTTATCATATTATTGAATAATGTACAGTATTCCATTATAGCTTCCACTGGAATCCAAGGGTATTAGGCCATGCTCCAACACACCAGACTATTGAAATAGCACTCTATACTTCTCCTGTTTCTGGCACTAGTATGAACCACTTGTCTGATATTTCTATCGACATTCAGCACATGCACTCTGTTCGTTGTCTATATTGTGAAAGTGGTGTAAAAAACCTGCATGTGACGACACACGTGCCACCGCATATACTACTTTGGGTAAATGGTGTATCATGAATGAAATTTAAACATTTTCACCTTAACTTTTTATTTAAAAATCATATATTTCTTAATAAAAACGTATTCAAGTATAACACTCTGCCTACTATTGTTTTTTTCATATGTTGATATAACAACAACCTAAGTTTACAATCCCGAGCACATAAAGGTTAATTAAGGTCATCGCGTTAGTACAAAAACAACAACAGGTATTGTGTTGTTTTTCATAGTACCAAATCTGTCCAATTCAATGCGTACCACCAGTAATTGTAAACAGAAATGTACAAAAACCAAATACATTTTCGTTGGTACCAAAATGCACGAAAAAAAGAGAAATCAGGTGTTTTAATGCCATTACCTGTACGTTGATAAATGTTCTTGTGCACTGCAAAATAATAAGGGAAACCCCCAAGAAATTTTAAATATCAGTGTTTTGGAAAACGTTGTATAGACAGCCTGCATTTTTGTCATTTACCGAAAAATCAGTCAATATCCCAGATTATTCACATTAATTAAATTGTCAAGGTGGTGTATGTACCTAAAAGAAAAACTGTTAAGGGAATGCAAAGAGTGGAGAGTGTGAGTGTAAATTGTCATGGTGAAGGGTATATAAGCTTCGGCCCGGCCGAACTTAACAACCAAACACACAACGTCATACATACTTTGTCCGAAGTAGCTGACGTATACGTGTGTCAGATAACCACATGTTTGCCATATCAACAGCAACGAAGCAGCCAAACACACAACATCACACATGCTTTGTACGAAGTAGCTAACGTATTAGTGTGTCACCATAACGTCATCTGCGCAAGGCTTGCAAATGAAATTTTGCGTGGCTATGCTTTATATCTCCGTTCAACAACAGCAACAGACACATGTACATACATACATTATTATGTTAATACATACGCTATAGACACAATTTCGTTTGCCTCACCCCTGCCACACCACTCTTTGATTGCTCTCTTGCTTGCTCATTTTTGTTTAACACGTCATTATTCTCTTTCGCAGTCGCAGAAAATCTGGTTTTAGCTGCAGCATAAAATCTTGTTTTAGCAGCAGCATAAAATCTTGACTTTGATAGATTTAGTCCCTATACGCCGCTATAGATGTTAACACATCAATAGAAAACGTGACCAGGCAATCTGTCGCATAAAAGAAGACATAATTAAAGCCGAGCTAGCGGATGTATTCGATATAGTCAATAAAGACGCCGAGAAGAAAATTATTAATGAAGAGGACAACAAGTTTCTTATAATGCAACGAGAAGACAATATGAGCTGCAACAATATGAGCAAAAACGGGAAAACAAATTAGACGCTTGGAGAGTTTGAAATAAGGAAAAGCAGAGAGACGAAAACGTTCTGCCCATTTCAACAAAAACAGATGTTGATTCCACCGATAGCGAGTCAGACCATTCAGATGATACGTTTAAATTATAAACAAAAAAAGAAAATGACTTCCAAGCCCAGATCTGTTTTAACCAAAGAAGTTGTTGGATCCATTGATCGCGTAAATCTGTCTGATCGAAATGCAGTATTTGTTCTTTGCGCAGTAGTAAATGCGCTTGGAACACCTGTATCCGACATACCGTTATCCCGTAGTACAATACGCCGTACAAGAAATGAGGTTCACAAAAATATATTTGAAGCTGATAAAGATGCATTTGACATGCAAAATCCAGTTGTGTTGCACTGGGATAGCAAATTATTCCCTAATATTTGTGATGGAACGAAATAAGTCGACAGAGATGCTTTACTCATCAGCAGTGGTGGAGTAGAAAAACTACTAGGAGTTCTCAAGATAAACAAAGGTACGGGTGAAGATCATGCCAATGCTTGTTTGCGGGCCTGCAATGAGTAGAAAATAAAAAATATCATTTAAGGGCTTTGCTTTGATACCTCATCGTCTAAAACAGGCTTAAATAGGGGCGCGTGCGCATTAATTGAGAAATGTTTAAATAGAGAACTAATATGGATTGCTTGCCGTCATCATATTTCTGAGCTTGTTTCATCTAATGTTTTCAAAGAACTTTTTGGACCTAGTAAAGGGCGAGATGTGGGGCAATTTAAGATCTTTAAGAATCAGTGGATATAAACTGATAAGAAAAGCTTCAACGTTTGTGATGATGAAATGTACGAATACTATTCCGACGCCATAGAAATACAACAGCCTAGAGATGATTACCGTGAGCTCCTGATGCTGTGCCGGTATTTCTTCTCAGGTGCAACCAATACCGACATAGAGTTTAAATTCCGTGCACCAGGCGCATGCCATCGCGCCCGTTCGATTTCTAAGACAATATACTGCATACAAATTTGTATATGTTTCAATATCAATTAAACTTGTCTGAAACAGAAATTAAATCCGATACCGAAATGAATTTATTTATAAGTCCTGTGTATGATCGATATTGAAAAGAAGCTCCAATATCCATAAGAGCTCCACTTAATGACGAAAAACTCTTCGAACAACGCAAAAGCTATCGCAACCGAAAAATTTTTGTAGCTGGACTAAAAGCAGTTAATCGACATCTTTGGTATTTTTCCGAATACCTAATTGGCCTAGCCTTCTTTGATTCGCGAGTAACATTTTAATCGGCACTAAATATGGTTAAAAATCTCCAGCTACCGCCAAAAGACAAAGCAATAAAGAGATGTGACGGTAATGAATTTAAACATCGAAACAATCTTGAACACTATGTTACCAAAACTACATATATGTGACCTGCTCCACGAAAAGGGACCTCTGCGTGATTCTTATAGGAAAAACAACGCTCTATCAAATGCCGCAAACCGCAAGTTTCTATGTCTTTTAGTTTGTTTACAAATCACCTGTAAAGATGAACATAATTAATGAAAAAATTGAAAATGTGATATAAACAGATAATATATATAATATTTGAAATTTAAAAAAAGTTCAATATCAAAGGTACAAAATTACAAAAATATAAAAATTTTACTCGTTTTTGGTGGTTCTTCTGTATTTTGCTGCTTTTCACCTTTGTCTGATTTTTTTTTAGGAAGTTCTTCCAGTTTTTTTTTGTTATTTTCATCTCCGATTTATTCACCATTGTAGCACGTTTCTTTATAGATTGTTTATCTCCGTCTTTGTTTCTGGTTTTCACATCACCTTGAGTTTTTTCAACTGCAGCTGTCTTCTTAGGGAGTTTTTCCACTTTTGCTACCGATCTTTTAGGAGTCTCAGTTTTGTTTCCAGTCAGTTTTTTTTTTGCTCTTATTTTTTTTTTTGGTGACTGCCTTGTGTTCGGTTGATGTCAATTCTTCGGATTTCGCTACCTTCTTCTTCATCGGTTTTTGTGGCTTCGGAGCCAAATCATCGCACTTTTTCTTATCGAAAACAAGCTCTCATATATTTTTGTATAAATACCATTGTCTTTCTAAGTTTAATCCATCCGGAGAAACTTCTGGCGATGAAAATGCATCCGACTCATCACTGACTATAGGTAAACATTCTTCCAAACAATCGCTGAAGTATTGTTCTTCAACACTCTTAAATTCGTCTTCCAGACACATTTTCTTACGTTAATTAAGATTTATTTTAACCTGAAATTAATCAAATAATAGATAAATTAAATAATAATAAATAACACTGTGTGTGACCAAAAATCTGAATTGAGTGAAACATAGCGAACCTGCATAATTTTGATACGCTGAATCTAATGCCATTTCCCGTTTTGCTCTACCACGTTAAAATTTCGAGATATTTGACCCCAAAGTTTGCTGGGATGTCAACAACTGTAATATTTTTGAGACTGAATTAGAAGCAGAACGCTTCAAAATTGAAGTTTGACTTCTGAGTAAGAAATGTAGAGGACCTTAAGAAGAATACCAACTTCAAGTTTGTACCCCCTCTCCTCCCCCCTTACCCATAATAATAATGTTTTGTCGAGTTATTTTTTGTTTATCACGATGGTAACACAAGGAGGATTGTGGAGCGGATTACTTTTGCAGTTTGTCTTTTTGGACCAGTTTAATCGCCCTTTTGGTCTTGTTCCCATTTGGGTCGCCCCTAAGAATTTCTGCCGGTCTTCTGCCGTTTGAGGCGTTCATCAGTCGTCTGTGGATTATTCTTGACGATTATGAAGCTTGGCACATATTGCCTGGAAAGGCTTCCTATTTTCGATATTCACAGTCTGTTGGTTGGAGGCCATTTTAGCCAGCCCACCTACTCTTTCGTTTCGCAAGAGACGTCGATGATATCTAAAAAAAAACTTAAACTACATTTAATAAATTTCGATTTTATTATTTTAATGTTTAAGATGAATAAAATTTAAAATTGATTTCTGGAGAAATTTAAATAGAAATCCTTACCGCCACTCTACATGATAAAATAATTACATTTTTAGTGCATAACTTAATTTTAGGCTGAAGTTAACGGATGCATGAAATCTCATTAGCCATAATTTGCATTCCAGCATTTAGACGGCGATCAACGGCGGCGATGACGTTGTCACTTTCGGTGATTACTCGCCTAGGACACTGGTGGCACAGTGTATAGATTAACCATGCTGCTGCCTGCACATTGCAATGTACTTAACTATTAGATTCAATTAAATAATGTTGTGGCAATTTATGCAACACAGTCACACTGAGGAAAATGTGTCGCACTGTACCACCCAAGCACTCTCTATGCCTGAATGACATTATTTTACATACACAAATAAGCTGTGTTAAATAATGGCAATGCCTCAACGCCTGTTGTGATACCAACAGCATAAACATCAGCAACAACAGCCAGAGCAGAAACAGCAACATAAACAGCAGTCATCAGCAACATCACCATGTTGCCAGCCACACATAGCATATTCACCCCAAGGTACTTACCAAAAATATTATAATATTTCTAAGTACTTGTACTTACAAACAAGCATGCGGGTCAGAGTTGGACATTGTTCAAGTCAAATCGTTCTATATACTAAGGATCCAACAAAACCGTTGCACACAAATGACATTTTAGATAAATGAACTTCGTTTGGGGAATGTAATTTCGGCATAAGAACTTTTGTCAAATCAACCATATCATTTGCTTTGGGATAAACAAAAATATCGTTTAAGAGAACATGGTACCATTTTCATCCAACGATAAATACTTACTTACTTATCCGGTCTCGAACACTTATCCGGTCTCAATGCCGTTTCTTACGCCTAAAGAGACAGTTAACCTCCTTTCCTTTCTCCCTATACCGCTCAGACGCAGCTCGCGTTGCAACTGACTGAAGTATTGCCATGCGTGCAGCGTTCTTTTCGTCATTTGCTATGCGACGCTCTTCATCGTACCATGGTTTGCTGCGGAGCGGTTTTTCAAACCCAAGTACGGATGTTGCGGCAGTTTTCCTAGAGTCGGAAATGCGCTTCAGGATCGCCATTGGGAGGGGGTGGGTTCTGTGCCAAAAATAGCGAGAGTTTCCTAGAGTAGGGTTTGGCTACCGCTGGTAATTGCAGCTTTCGGATGTCTAGCTTACTCTGTGTCTGGTATCGTACGATTTCGATCTACTTAATCTTACGCGAACCTTCGCCGCTACCAGGTAGTGATCAGAATCTACTTTAGCATTAGAATCTCCTAGTACAATCTTAATGTCATGGCCAGGGCAGCGGTCATACGTTCCTCTAGGAGCTCAAAGAATATGTATTTGGCATCATCATCTCTCTCCTCTGACGGGTCATGCACACAAATTAGGGAAACATAAAAACATTTCGCTTTTATGTGGATTGTGGCTATACTTTCACTCAGAGGATTGAACCTAGAGACTAGATGTCGCAGTCTTTTTACAAATCCGCAACCAAATACATGTTTTTCCCCATGGCAACTCTAGCATATGTCGCAGTTTCTCTTTCTTGTGCAGCCATGCATGTCCATCGCATTTCCTGGATTGCAGTAATGTCAGCCTTATAACTTTCGAGGACATCTGCCAATTGGATGGTTGCACCGAATATATATTGAGTTCTCACATTCCTGGTGCATATCCGTAAATCGTGGTCCTTATAACGTTTGCGGGGGTCGTCAACAAATAGGGGTTGTTTATGTTTTCTCTTTCGTTTTTGTATTTTCACTGCAATTATGAACGGTGATGGGAGGCAAACCGAGTCCACCGGATTTCTGCATTTTACCTACTGCCAGGATATTTGATTGCAGGCGCCCATTATGGATCTTACGCTGTCTAACCTGGATTTTTCTATTTTGGTTTCTATCCGCCGTTGGCCCATATGTTTGGCTCATCCGCCTTCTAGGCACAAAAAAATATGCCCAATAGTTTGATGAGCTTCAGTGACTACTAAACCTGAGACATATCAGTGATTGCGTAATAAATAAGGCTGCTCAATTGTTTCGCCTTCTCACTCTATCTAGCTAACGGAGGTTTCCGATTAAGCCATTGCCCAGCACATTCTACGTGGAAGCAGTGAGCAGCTTGGACTGCCCAATGAAGGGATCATTTCTGGCCACTCCCAAGTGAATGGCTATCAGAAACTTTTTACCTCCACGGACAGTCCCATGTCCTACGATATATGGTAACTCAAAACTAGTTAGAATAGTTTAGCAAAAAGAAAAACGTGTCCATTAACTGTTGCTGTTATATAAGGTGGCGCAAAAGTAAATTTCCGATGTTTTTTGGCTGTAATTTAAAAAAAAATTAAAAACTTTGATTCTTCTTGTCGATTATTTTTATTTGGTCTTTTAATTTTTTTTACATCAAGTCGAGAATATGATGTCATGTAAATGGCCGCCGCCACAGTTGATTGTCATTTGAGCCCTTTTTATGGCATTTTCCATCACTTTGGCCAAAACTTCCGGCGATAGGTTTCCCACATTCTTGACGGATATTGTCTTTAGGAGCTGCATATTGTCTTTTAGGCGCCCGGGAAATGCATCCTTCAGCATATCGGTTGTGGCACGTCCAGTGTGTGCCGTTGCACCGTCCTGTTGGAACCACATGTTTTCCAATCCCAATTCATCAAGTTGCGGCAAAAAGAACTCGTTGATCATTGCTCTGTAGCGTGGCACGTCGTCTGGTCGATGTCGACGGCGCTTCCATGACATCCTCGGCTACAGCAGCAATATTTTCTGCAGAACGGCTACTCCGGGGTCTGCCACGCCTGGCAGCATCTCGTGTTGTGCCAGTCTCTTAGAGGCGAGCGGCTAAACGTCGCAGTGTTTCACCACTAGGCGTTGGACGGCCAGGAAATCTGCGACGAAATTCACGTTGTGCCAAAGTCACCGACCGATTATTGGTCAAATAAATAGTCAGCAATATTCCGCGTTCTGGAGCAGTGCAGCGTAACATTGTTTATTAACGCGTATTTCGCATATGTTTACTACACAAATGTCAAAACAGAACTGACATTAGGGGCCAATCGCAAAATTTATAGCATTTTCTGATAGAAGGATTACTTTTGCGCCACCTTGTATATATACCCAAAAAATTACAGAAGACAGTTGTCCGAGGCCTTCGGCCACGGACTGTCCCTGCAGGCTGTGTCAGAGACACGGCCATTAAGTTTAACGTAGAATACGCCATCCGATAAGACAGAAAACATATATAACAATAAATTCATTTGCTTATATTATTTATCATTTATTGTTATATATGTTTTCTGTCTTTTCGGATGGCGTATTCTACGTTAAACTTAATGGCCGTGTCTCTGACACAGCCTGCAGGGACAGTCCGTGGCCGAAGGCCTCGGACAACTGTCTGCTGTAATTTTTATATTTACCAACGGCATTTGATTCAAGTCCGTTTAAAAAAAAAATATTATGTTCAATTTTTTTAAACTTAATTTAATTTATGTATTTTAATTAATATTTTTATTGAAATAAGTTCTGCGAATGTTGAGAGGGCCGCCCTAATATTAAAAAAGGTTTACCTTATCGAGTCTTCGCATTAGCATTCGAGCGTTGTGTGAAAGCTTTACGCTTTACAATTCAAAATAAATGTTACAACAGCTTTATTGAAGCTTTCGCAAAAAAGCTTTATTACGTTAGCTTACTGTTTGTTTCACTTTTTACTAGATACATGTTGCCAAGCAACATGAGCTTGCTGTTCGTTTCACTTTTTACTAGATACATGTTCCTAAGCAATGTTGAGCAACCAAAAACACTCAACCAAACACCACACATATGTTTGAGTGTATGTGTTTAAACAATTTTCATTTGAGAAATTAAAATACTAGAAATATATCAACCAATATGAAATGTATATCATAGGAAAGATAACATCTTCATTTACCTACAAAAAAAATTCATCTAGCCGTTTCCTCAAATTCAATGAAATAAAGATTACAACAATAAAAACCTGAAATGACTCCTCATACCGTAAGGTAAGACGTATTCTACGTCAAAAGGTTTATAAGGAACGATTAATGTTTGCGGTAGACTGCTTTTGTTTAACTCTAATAAGATATATTTCAGTGAATCCGATTAATTTTGTATGGAAGAGTAATCCCGTTATCTGAAGTATTTTTAATTTTAAATTCAAATGTATTGTAGAACTCATGCTTTCCCAAAAATGGAGCTCATGCTTTCCCAAAAATGAGCTATCACATACTTTGAGCTTAGACGAACATAATCTTAACATAAGGATTTCTTTTGTTTGCTTTTGTTGATAGAAATCAAAATCCATTTAAGAGGCATTGTAGGGGATTTGATTGTTTGTGCAAACTTGTTTTCTCACATTGACGAGAGAAGAAATTGCTGAGGCTACACGCCGCAAAAACGGCCTCTGTAATATATTCACCCAAACATATTCTTGAGGAACCAAGTATATGTTTGGAACACACTTCAAACATTTATAAGTTTGCAAGTCCGTCGGTGGTGCAATGGTAGTGTGCGCGCCTCTTGTACATGAGATCCTGGGTTCGAACCCTGCTCAGACCACCTTAAAATTCCTTTCGGCGGCGGTCACCTCGCATAGTGAGGCTACACTATCGAGTATTTAGCCATGAAAAAGCTTCTCAAAATACCGTTCGGAATCGGTGTAAAAGTGTAGGTCCCTATCAGTGAGTGAAAACTGGAAAGAGCGCTCAGTGATTGTGAGAAGCTCTCGCCTGTCCCTTCGTGGGATGTAATGGGAAACCATTTATTTTTTATAAGTCCCAAACTCAGATATATTTAAATGCAAACATTAGCATGTTTACCGACAAGTATGTATGATTTTACGTCGAAACACATCCCAAACATCCATACACTTACGTGGAAGCATTCGTGTATTTCACCCAAACCTCCATATACTTACGTGGAAACATATGAATTTTTTCTCCCAAAAATAATAATATTTAGAAAAGAGTTATTCTTTCTTTCTTTGTTTATTACAATTCATTTTATCCAGATATATCCACATTTACTTATATAAATAATTAATGCAAAAAATTAAAATATTTAATGATTTACAATTTTCTAAATTTATTCAAGCTCAAGACCTTGAGTAAATTTAGAAAATTGTAAGTTTAAAAAACAGACCGAGTAAAAACTCCCGCTAGGGAAATGATGAGATTTAAATGATTTTTATATTTACTTGCATTGAGTGCATTATTTGTTTTGTTTTGAATCTGCTGCTCTGTTGCTTCTTCTTTCTTTGTTGTCTCTCACGTTTTTGGTTTCAGGTTTCAACTATGAGTTGGTTATCACTATGCGTTGGTACACGAACAATATACTTACCTACAAATCTAGTTCATGCAAGGCAAGCGTGTATTAATTAAAGGGTGTTTTTTTTAAGCCCAATAGAACTTCAAATTGTAAAAAAATAACACAAAAAATTTGATTTTAATAAAGTTTTTTTTTTATTCGAAAGATCAATACGTGGCATTAACATTTGAAAATGATTTCGGGCATATGGGCACCGCGGCTGTTCTTGACGAAGCGCATTCTGGACGTCCAATTTTTGGCCACTTTTTCAAGCACTGCTGGCCGTTTGTCACGAAGAACACGAACAATGTTGGCCTCCAAGGCGTCAATTGTTGCTGGTTTATCAGCATAAACCAGTGCCTTCACGTAGCCCCACAGGAAATAATCAATTGTTGCTGGTTTGTCAGCATAAACTAGTGCCTTCACGTAGCCCCATAGGAAATAATCGAGATGTGTCAAATCGCATGACCTTGGAGGCCAATTGACAGCTCCATTTCTCGAAATCAACTTATCGCCAAATTTTGATTTCAATAAGTCGATGGTTGCGATCCCCGTGTGGCACGTAGCGCCATCCTGTTGAAACAACATCTCGTCTGGATCAATGTCACCCATATTTTCAAACAGAAAATCATTGATAATGGTGCGGTAACGATCTCCATTGACCGTAACGCGAGCTCCGGCCTCATTTTTAAAGAAATAAGGTCCGACGATGCCACCAGCGTGTAAGCCGCACCAAACGGTGCATTTTTCTGGATGTAATGGAGTCTAGAGGGTCTCTTGTGGATTGGTCTCACTCCATATACGGCAATTTTGCTTACTAACAAACCCGTTAAGCCAAAAATGAGCCTCATCGCTGACCACAATTTGGCGATAAAACTACGGGTCAGTTTCCAACTGAGTTTCAAAGTAAATTTGGATAATTTGGCAGCGTTGTTCAAGCGTGAGTCTATTCATGATGATTTGCTAGAGTATACTGATACAAATAATAGAATTTTTTTTATTAAAATTTAATTGTTTGTGTTATTTTTTACAATTTGAAGTTCTATCGCGCTTGAAAGAACACCCTTTTCTTGTGATTTTGTTTTTTTATATTTCACAAATGGTCCGCCATTCAGAATTTTTCAGTAGAGGCTCGTTGTTGCCCTCTCCAGTTTCTTTCCTCAAAATCGTTTCTCACTTTTGTACAACACAATAAATATATGCGAAACATATACACAAACTCCAAAGCAACATCACAAACCATTTAACCGTTGTTTATTTTTCTTTCTCTGATAAAGCGCTTTTGATATCGTCTGTCCGATGAACCATTGATGACTGAATACATGAAATTAAAACTCAACACAGCACGCACATTCAGGAATATTTATGAATGACTCACTGAGAGTATAATGCAAAAATACAGATACACACTTACAACCCTGCAAACCAACTACCAGAAATCTACCGTGGTATATATCTGGTGTTCTACCAGGAAGTCCTATTTGAAAAATTCACATGCTCGTGACAATTCTACCCAATTTAAATTGTGTACATGTGAATACATGTGATTGTTCATCTTGTTTTCACGCATACTAGATTCCATAGCGCTTTTGTGCACTACGAAGAGTTTCTGGTAGATCTTCCAAATATTGTGCCAGAAATGCGGTTAGCATGTGTTAGTAGCGAAGAAAAATTGGTTTAATGTGTTGGTGCTTTCGCATAATTTTTGGTAGACGTGGTTTGCAGGGTCGTTGTCCCTCTTTTATTCTGTTGCTCTCGAGAGAGCATAAACAGTGCAACAAACACAGCTGTGTTTTTATTACAAACACATATATATTTAGGTCGCAAACACATATGTTATAACATATTAATCACTGTGTCTCAAATATGTAATATTGAATAGCAAACACAATGCGTTTGGGCACAAGTATAATATATTTGCTACAAGCTTCAAGCACATGTTATATTTGCATCCGAGCAAAAAAACACGACCGATTTTTCAGCGTGTATTCACCTTTGAGTTTTTGCATATGTGTATACTTATATACTTTTTCATTTGTAATAAATGAGTTTCTCTATTTGCCGCTCAAGTAAATTATGGAAATTTTGGGCAAAATTAATGTTCGTTTACTACAAAATAAATTACCTTTGCAATAGAAGTTTTTCTTGTTTTAGATGACAATTATCAACTTTTGTGGTAAACCAAGAGACGTAGTTACAAACTATATATTTTTGAGGCAGAAATAAATACATTTGCTAAAATAAATACTTTTGGCGTAATAAACATATGAATATACATATAATATGTACGTATACGTATACAGGTTGTCACTCCGACCTAACCTACAAACAGAGAAGAGGTTCGTTGTCACAACCATATTTACAGCCAACTAAAATTTGGCGGTTGCTTGGACTATCACATTATTCAGTTTTGATTACCAATAATTGTGTTCAGTATCACCAAATGTTGTGCATATCAATTGATTTGTAATTCAGTTTTGCTTGCAATAACTGAAATATTTAGTTGAATCAGCAACAACAAGAGCTAAATATTATCTGTCAATCGAGTTTTAGTTCTAGCAATCAAATTATCGTGTAGTGCTGAATATTTTATTAGTTGGATCAACGAAAAATTTAAGTACAAATTCGGTTCTTCCAAATAATATGGTGGTTATGCTAAACTAATTACTTGAATTTAATGGCTGTCACAAACATTTGTTGATGCCATATCCAATTTGAATTTTATAGAAAAAAAACTACAAAAAATATTTTTTTTATAAAAATTGTGTATTTTATATTTAAATATAAACAAGATTATTATTTTTTGTAATTTTTTTGTATTTTTGTATTATTTTTTTTATCGAACATATGAACAAATTAAATCAAAATCGTCTATATCTAGGAAACGAAGCGTCGAATGAAAAACAAAATAATTGTTGCTGGTTCCTAAGGGATTTCCATAAACTGGTCCAATTTGTACTGACTTTTTTTTAAATCGCCAAAATAACAAAATCGCCAAAATAAAAAATTCACATAACTCGGAAACGATGCGTCCAATCTCAAAAATAATACAATTTGTACCTCCATAGGTCCAAAGGTGGCTGTAACCAATGGATATATTTAATAGGGCATCACCCTTTTTTTAATAAATCGCTAAAACTAAAATTTTTTGAATAAAAAACCGCTGAAACGCCATTATTCCAATATTTCGGAAACGGAACGTACAATCGAAAAATAACCAATTTTTCCGGGTTTCTAAGGGGTTTCCATAAAGTGCACCAATTCGTATCGACTTTCTGAATAAAAATCTCTAAAACGCACATAAGTGTAGGGTAAAGCCTGCTAAAGAGGTAAAAAATATATTGTTTTTCTTTATTAATTTTTTTTTATTTTATTTTTTTTATTATATCCGCATTATTTTCTCTACTTATGGCTGAGGTTATGGAATCAACCAATTGAGAAGCACTGTTCGGCATTCTGTTAAATATGTATGAACACCTACATGATATCGCCTGTGCAGATAGCATAATTCCAATAACGCACAAATTTGGCGACATAAAGGTCAAGGTAAACAGAATCTCTGAGAATGCGAAAAAGGTAGGATTCAGAGTACATATAATGAAGACATAGTCCAAGCGTATCCGCACAGAACGACATACTCCACTAACAGTTGATGGTTCGTTAATTGAAAACGTGGAATCAATAAACTGGTTGGTATACCACACGGAAAAATACCAAAAAATAAATTCGCGTTGTCAATTAAAATGTTGTTTGATTTTGCACCGACACGACAAAGACAATAATGATATTAAATAAATAAATTGTAAGACATTAATTGAATAAACTTCAATCAACAAAATATTATGTAGCTAAATAATTGACTGATTTATGAAGGATAATTCAAACAAAAAACTTGTTGACCCAATTAAATATTTAGTTAATATATTTCGTGTGAAATTAAAAAGTGAATTAAAAACTTTTTATTATTTTAAAAGTATAAATTCGTTTAAGGCCATTGTTTTTGTAGAAATCGCATTCCGTCGTCATAAATATTAAATTGTTGTACTTTATATTTCATGCATTTATGAAATAGTAAATCTTCGTAATTAATATTTATTGTATGTCAACTTACATTGGAAAACTGCTTTAAAATCAGTACATAAATTGCAGTCGGGGGAACCGACTTAATCTTACCCTCACCCTTAGTCATCCATTGCGTCCGAGTTCTGTTAAAACGCCTATATTCACCCTACGTTGAAAGAATGGGCGTGGCAAATGTGCTAATACCCAACCTTATTAGGATTCTAAATGGTTTTGGAAATTTATCGTGACTACCAGTCATTTTTCCGCCCAATATTTATATGGCAGGTAGGAAACTTTGAATGGCGAAGTTGTATTGAATGGCGAAGTTGTTAAATTTGTAGCTTTTGCCAATATAGTGATCAGTACCAAATCGTAATAAGATTAATCAAATATTGAAATGAAAATCGATAAATGGCACCAACAAAAAAATTCATAAGAAATACCCCAATATTTAACGAAGTTTTTTAGGTTGCAAAAATACCATATTTCAAACTCAATTAACCTGGTTAACAATTAAATTCATCAATATATTAAAAATGTTTTGGTTAAAATAATAAAACTATATATTTTCGGTCATTTATACGTAAATACGATGCGAACAGTCAAATAACTTCAGTTAGAAATATGTTTGTAAAGGCAGTCGGTGGCGTAATGGGCTAGACGCTGCCCGAAACGACGCTATGTCACAAACATCCAAAACGATCTCCCAGTGGATGTGAGTTCGAATCCTACCGCCGCTGTTTGATTTTTTTGATGTGTTAACATCTATAGCGGCGTATAGGGACTAAATCTATCAAAGTCAAAATCTGCTAAAACCAGATTTTATGCTGCTGCTAAAACCATCGCAGTCGACGTTATGGTGACATACTAATACGTCAGCTACTTCGTACAAAGTATGTGTGATGTTGTGTGTTTGGCTGTTTCGTTGCTGTTGATATGGCAAACATGTGGTTCTGTGGCACACGTATACGTCAGCTACTTCGGACAAAGTATGTGTGATGTTGTGTGCTTGGTTGTTTTTATTTTAGGTACCCCCCCCCCCAGCATGCACAAATAAATCACCAACATATCAGTATGTAGTAGTTGTTGTTGGTGTTGTTGTATTTTATTATAGTGAAAGGTAAGTCCAATAAAATTTTGGTGCGGAGCACTCTCAGAGCAAAGAGAGTAATGACGTATTATACGTATATAAAAATGAGATAGCAAGAGAGCAATGACAATTTTGTGAACTTGTGTAGCGTATGTGCGAACATAACAATGTATGTTGTATATACAAGTGTCTGTTGCTTTGCATTCTTTGACTTTTTTGGGAATAAAACAAAAAGTATTGAGCAAGAAAATAATGACACATGTGCTTGCACTGGGTCTTTAAATAATTTTAAGTATTAATATTATTTAACTGTAACGTCATCATATGATTGAATGCTGTTTTCTATTTTCCAATGTAACATTTACGAATGTGTTCATAGAAATCGAACAGGTACCGTGTAGCAAAAAGGTGTTAACACATCGCCCGTGAGTTCCAACACTCATTGGATTTTTTTTAAATAAACAAACTTTCTAAAAATACCTCGGCTTTAAGACAAAACAAAAATGAGATACAATTTTGTTTGTTAATATGTGAAATTCTTCATCGACTAAAAACGAAAATATTTTTGATAAATAACGTACAAATATTTTCGCAGATGGATGAAATTTTGCATCGATTGAAAAATAATATTTTTCCAATAAACAACTTACAATTAGGGTAGCTGATATGTGATTTTTTTATCACAGGAATTTCAATCAATATTTTGTTTGAATTTTCGAATTTTTAAATTGAATTTAAAATTTATTTTTTTCTGTGTATAGGAGAGTGGTATTCGACTAAATATTGACTAGTTAAAAATTTCGTACAGATTGGTTCGGTTTTGCGGGACTTCTCATGCCGAACACCAGACGGCCAACCAGCTTTTGTATGGGGGTACCAAAGTGGGCGTGGCAAATCGATCACTGGCGTTTGATTTACGGCAGTTATCGTGTTGACCAGCCAGCCGGACAGACAGACAGAGAGACGGAAATTGCTCAATCGTCCTAAAACGAATTTTATCCAAAGATACTAAGGGTCTAATATGTCTCTTTCTATGCGTTACATTTGTTTCGTATTTTCCCCATCCCTATGGGTGAGGGTGTAATGAACTCGGACGAGTTTATAGTTTCGCTGTTTAAAATCCACAGTCCCTTCTGGGTTGTCCAAGCTCCGTATGCGAAAATTTTGCTCGACGGCGTAACCACCGAGTGAGAAATGATATTTATCGCTGAAGAAAATTTCGCCCCGTAATGCTCGAAACATGACCATGGTTGAATCACCACTTTTCTAGTAAGTTTTAACAATTTTAACGCTATCTAACGCTATATTTGGTTTTGCTAAACGATCCATATTCGATAACGGCAAAGGAAAAGGAAACGGACCCCTGAACTTACAGGTAAGTGTTGGTACTCAAATGAAAGGAAATCGTTTTACGATTTCATTGGTGCTATTACTTATCACATCCGATGGCTGTGAGTCGCCAAAAATTGTGGCAAATTCGACTTAAGGTACAGAGGGAATTTGAACCCCCGCCGGCCGGCGACTAGATGAAACTTGAGTTCCAACACTTTCCTGTAAGTTCATGGGCCTGATTTTTTTGATTTGTTGGGCCTTTCGGACCACTTGTACTGTATTCTGTGAACAATTCAAAAGAGGATGCCATTTTCCAGCGCGTGCCGCCAGGATAATCCTTATAAAACGATTTTTATTAAATTTTCAGTTCAAAATTGGATTGATTGTATCTACATACCACAAGAGTATTAATTGTACCAATAGTGCTACAATTGTTCCTCAGTTCCCTCATTGCATTTCTTCTCAGCTTACATTGTAGTCAGTGTTACCACACACAACTTCTAATGAGCGTCAGTAACCATGTATGTATATCATCACTGAGAGACCGAGAGAATAGCATTACTATTTGGTTCTCCTGCTCAGTATTTTGAAAAATATTTGCTTGATTCAACAAATACATTGTTCAATTTACTATTTGTGATCAATCAATGGCTTAATTGAAAATGAATCAGGTTTATTTTTTTCCGTGCAGATTAACAAGGAAGGTGGTTCCGCAACGGATATAAATAATCGAATAATTAATTAACCTATCGAAAGCACTCATTTCGGATTTCTTCTGGCATATTTTGATGCGCCATGTTTATTATTAAATACTTATACACTGTGGAAGTCGAAAAAAATACAAGCCGGGAGAGGATGGTTTTACTCTATCTCAGGTACGGGGAATCGAAACGCATCATTAGTTTTTGAGTCCCAATAATGGTTTCAAACAATATGTTGGCTTGCCAGACTCGCTGTCTTCAACAAAAGCCGTAACTTTTTTGTTCGTTGTATTGTTTTCAGCATAACCCATAGAACAGTAGTCGAAAGTACTTTTTTAACCACTGTAGTTTATCCCGCACGGTGCGGGATGGGGTTAAATGAAAAGAATTAAACAACATTTGTTTTACCACTATTATGCCCACTATTATCAACTATATTGTATAATTTTGCTTTAGTTTGTGTCTAGACTAACTAAAGTCGATGTCTCATATACATATGTTGGGGCATTTCTTCTTTAATGGGTAATGTTCTAGTTGGAGCCTGGACCCAATATTTAGTATATATTGTAGTTTTGAACTCAATAAAAAGTAAATTTTGAAAAGCCAAAGGGAAAGAAGTTTAAAAAAGAAAACGTACTCATATTCTTAAACAAAACAGCTTTTCTTAAAAAAATACATTATCTTAAAAACCTTAAGATCTTAAAGAACCTTTGCTTAAAAAAAGTAAATTTTCGTACAAAACGTATCTATTCTTAAAAGAAGTTGTTTTTAATAAGTACCTTTTCTTAAAAAAGTAAATTTTCTTACAACAAATTGCCTTTTCTTAAAATACTAAATAATTATAATAGGTTTCCCATTACATCCCATGAAGGAATCGGGGAGAGCTTCTCACAACCAGTGAGCTGTGCGCTTTCTAGTTTTATACTCACTGATTGGGACCTACAGTTTTACACCGGTTCCGAACGGTATTTTGAGAAGCTTTTTCATGGCTAAATACTCAATAGTGTCGCTGTCAATATTCGAGGTTACCGCCGTCGAAAGAAATTTTAAGGTGGTCAGATGAGGGATCGAACCCAGGATCTCAAGTACAAGAGGTGCGCACACTACCCATTGCACCACCGACGACCACCGAGAAACTACCTTTCCTTTAAAAAGTAACTTTTTTGTGAAACAAAATAACTTTTCTTGAGATAAGTACCAACTCGTACAAATGTACCTATTCTTGAAAAATTGGTCAATTGTAAAAAAATTCCCATATGTAAAAAAAGACATTTTCTTCAAAAAAACTACCGTCCCTAAAAAATACCTTTCTTAACAAAAACTCCTTTTCTTATAAGTACCTTTTCTATATAATAGAATAATACCTTTTCTTGTAATTTCTTGAGATAAGTAGCCTTTCTGAAAATAAGTACATTTTCTTAAAAAATAACCTTTTCCTAAAAAGAGTACCACGTCTTTAAACAGTACCTATTCTTAAAAAAGTACTTCTGTGTAAAAAAAAATAATTCTCTTATGTGTTTTTCTTACCGAAAGTATTTCTTCCTAAAACAAGTACCTTTTCTTAAAAAAACATTACCTTTTAATAAAACAAGTAGGACCAAAAAGGACCCTTCGGGAAAATATTATAAATTTTTTTACAAAAAGCAACTAAAAATATACTTTAAAAAAAATACATTCTATAAAAAAAAATTCTTAAAAAAAGTTTATTATTTAACAAAAAGTATATTTTCTTAAAGATCCATCTAAATTATCGTATTTTTCAACGGGCGCCTTAGGCGTGTTGGAACTATTTTGTACATAATATATAGCCAAAGGAACTTCGTTCCACCTGGGTATCCCCTGACATCTCATATGATTTTTATGTCTTTCTTTTGTTCAAACCCCAATTACATAAACCGTTTTTGTCCACAAAATTTTTTCAGTGCAATCAATTGTCAAAAAGAAAATTGAAAATGAAGACGATTAAATAAATACAGTTATATAGTGAAAGCATTTCTATTATTTAGCGATAGGATTTGATTACTGGCAATTTGTGAACGGACAACTCAAATAAATTCTAACAATTACTTTTCTACCGTTGTTCTGATGCTCTGAACCAAAGAGTCTTCGAGGTAAGCTTTGTTACAAAAAGTTAAAGTCCAAAACGTTTGGAACAACTCTCTTGAAGAAAGCTTACCAGCATGATCAACCAAATAGAAGATAATTTAAATGGCTGTCAAAGTGAGGCAAACTCGAAAAATCAAAAAAAAAAAAAACACTATTAGTCAAACAAAAAAATTGTATGAAACCGTAATTGTAACTCAAAAACCTAATGATGCAGTTCTATTCCTCGTAACTTAGTTGGCGTAAAACTGCCCTCTCCGGCCGTGTCTTCGAAATTGTTTGGAAACAATAATTATCCCAGTGATATTATCCTTTTTGAAATATGGTTTCCCTAGTACGTTCTTACTCCTTCATAGATATTTTGCAAAAAAAAATAACAAGTCCCAACTCTGTGGACAACTATGGAAAATCTTAACTCTCCACACGACAGTTTTGGTCAACACCACAATACACACTCAGCTCCATAGTTAGCATCATTATGACGCAAACACACACGCGCACAATTGCATTGGAATCTGCGTTCATATTTAAAATTAGCGTCTGTCATATTAGACAACCTCCAGTGCAACATTCACGCAATAACAATTACCAGGATTGCTGATGTTGTACCCGTGCCCGTGTACCCGCAGTGCCAGGGATGCCCGATAATGCTTTCCTAATTACTTCACAACAAACAACCGGCAACAATCGCATAAGCACAACACTATAAAACAAAAGAACAGTGCGAGCATTGTGGCATCGACATTAATATCATCAACATCATCATCACCATCTTGAAGAGCATTAACATCGTTGTCATCAGCGTTATTGTCATTATGACTGTCATAGCGTCATCATCATCATATTGCTGTTATCGTCTCCCTAATGACTTCAAGTTGAATTCATTTGCAACGTACGGATCGGTGTGCATTGGGCTATGGCCAGAGTTGATGATGGACACATACAATACATTCGTACGTATGTACTAGTAGTTTATATGTTATCAAAGTTTAAAAATATTTAAACAATTCGTAAGCGAAACACAGCCTTGTCAGTCGTGAGCATGAGCTTGACCGATAAATTTTTATTTGGTTGACGAATTTGAAAAAAAAACCACATGAGGTGTCAGGGGACACCCGGTTGGAACTAAGTTCCTTTCGCTATATATTATGTAGCAGTTAATTCCAACACGCCTAAGGAGTCCGTTGAGAAATACGATAATTTAAATGGATCTTTAAGAAAAAATACTTTTTGTATAATGATACTCCTTTTTAAGAAAAATTTTTATTTTAAACTTATAGAATGTATCTTTTTTTAAAGGTATGTTTTAGGTCCTTTTTGTAAGAATATTTTTCCCGAATAGGTCCTTTCTTTAATCAGAGGTACTTCTTTTTTTAAGAAATGGTACTATTTTTAAGAAGAACTACTTTTTGTTAGAAAAAACCATAAGAGTATGAACTTTTTTACAAAGAAATTCCTTTTTTAAGAACAGGTACTTTTTAAAGAAATGGTACTCTTTTTCGGAAAAGGTCATTTTTTTAAGAAAATGTACTTATTTTCAGAAAGGCAACTTATCTGAAGAAAAGAAAAGAAAAGAAAAGAAACGAAAGAAAAGAAAAGAAAAGAAAAGAAAAGAAAAGAAAAGAAAAGAAAAGAAAAGAAAAGAAAAGAAAAGAAAAGAAAAGAAAAGAAAAGAAAAGAAAAGAAAAGAAAAGAAAAGAAAAGAAAAGAAAAGAAAAGAAAAGAAAAGAAAATAAAAGAAAAGAAAAGAAAAGAAAAGAAAAGTAGAGGTTTATTTTTAAGAAAAAGTACTTTTAAGTAAAGTAATTTTTTCCAGAAAAGGTAATTTTTAAGAGAAGGTATTTTTTTGAAGAAAAGTTTTTTTAAGAAATGGGAATTTTTTTAAGAATTGGTATTTTTTAAAGAATAGGTACATTTTTAAAAAATGTATTTTTTCTCACAAAAAAGGTACTCTTTAAAGAAAATGTAGTTTTTTAAGAAAAGGCAATTTGTTTTAAGAAAATTTACCTTTTTAAGAAAATGTATCTTTTGTAAGAAAACGTAGTTTTTTAAGCAAAGGTATTTCTTTAAGATATGGTATTTTTTTTAGAAAAAGTACTCTACTCTGTTTAAGAATATGAATAAGTATTTTTTTGAGAATTTTTTTTGAGA
Organism: Phaonia tiefii; assembly: GCA_963931995.1. Taxonomy (NCBI): domain Eukaryota; kingdom Metazoa; phylum Arthropoda; class Insecta; order Diptera; family Muscidae; genus Phaonia; species Phaonia tiefii. The sequence continues at coordinate 271,751,348 of OZ008368.1, read as the reverse complement.
AATTTAAATTTAAAGCACTTATCTGAGAAAACGTTATTTTTTAAACTTCTTTCACTTTGGCTTTTCTAAATTTACTTTTTATGGGGATCAAAATTACAATATATTTCAAACACTTGTTACAGATTAAACATTAAACAAGAAATTTCCCAACATATGTTAGTCTAGTCACAAACCAAAGCAAAAGTACTCAATATAGTTGCTAATACTGGGTTGTAGCATAATAGTGTTAATAAAAAAGTTTTTTAATTTTTTTTCATTTAGCGCCCCATCCCGCAGCGTGAGATATGGAACTTCGTTCCAAAATATTACCAAAAACTGTTGTTAACATTATAGTGATGTGAACAACTTCGATTGCATTTTTAGTTGGTATCCAGAAGGGAGGTAAACCTACAATAAATATTAACCATATCTGATGTTCATGCTCATGAATGACAAGTCTGTGTTTCCTTTAGTACGAAACTTGAAAACGCATTTAAGTCCGGTAATCGCATTTAAACTGGGTAGTCGGGAAGGTATATAAGAAGACATAACACAGGCAAATGAAGTCTTATCGGTATAAAAGGTACCATCTGGTGAAAGAGTATTTTTTCTCGTATTTCCTGCTGTCTAGTTAGTTTTTTGAAGCTGTTTAAGAAAGACCAGTTATTCACGGTTTAAAGCAAAAAATGTTGAGTTTTTTGTACCAAAGTGATCCTATCTTGCTGTGCTGGGGGTTTGCTGCAGGCAAAAGTTACCCTCAGAAAATGGGAGACATATTTTCCTTTCAAATTATGTATCAAATTCATTGACGTGATCGAACGTACTATTTATATTGGTCCAAACCCAATTGATTTTTCAAACTCCATATTTTTGAAAATAATTATTACAACTTAACTATTACCAGTAGAAACAAGAGTTACATGGTTTACTAAGGTTTACCAACACAAAAAAAAATTAGTGCTATAGGTCTTAAATTGTTCGAGATACTGTTCACAAAATTCAAAAAATTAAATCTAATTTTTTTGAATTTTCAAAATCTGAAAAAACGTATTGTTTGCAAAACGGAAAAAAATTGTTTTGTGCGCACTATTAGTAAATGCGTCAAAATAACTCAAAAAACATAACATCAAAAAAATGGCAATTTTTGTTTTCTTGCAAATCGAAAAAATAACGAAAAGTAGTCATCTTTGGAAAATTTTTTAAAATATACCCCACTGTGCGATTTTCAATATTGATATGTCATTGTAATTTCTAACTCCTTGTCTGCAATCAGTTTTTTACAGAACTCAAAAATGTTTTCTAGATCAAAGGATACAGACTTTTGACTTAGGGAAACTGATTCTGACCCACTGTGCGCCGCACAATGTGGCGAGCGTGGCTAAAAATACTTGCACGCAATGTTAGCATTGATTACACAAAAACACTTGAATCGATGGAAAACGGTTTAAAATATTATTAAGATATTTGGTATCATTTCATAGATATGGGGTTTCGGAGTTGAACTTATTGGTCAATATCAATTCAAATCACGTAAAATTTACATGCAATTCTACCAGGAGATCACCAATTTTATATATAAACACACGGACACACGACCTTATCTGGAAATGTTAATAAAGGAACTCCCCAAGGGGCAGTTATATCACCACTCCTCTGGAATTTAGCACGAAGCATTGTTCTGTTAGAGTTGGAGGAATTGCAACCTTATTCATATGCTAACGACCTGGAGTGCAGGTAAAATACCCCACCACGTGTAGAGATGTGCTCCATAACTTAATTAGGTGGCTCCCTAAGCGGGACACGGAGAATAGCCTAGGTTTAAATCCAGAGGAATTAAATATTTTTCTGTCAGGAGGCAGAAGGTTCTTTATATTCATCATTTGTTTCGATGTGGAAGAGAAGTTTGTCTAAACGATAGTGCAAGATATCTAGCTGTGATCCTCGACAGGAATCGTAATTTTAAGTCAAACACAATGGATAGGAGCAGTATTTGGCCCTATATTTATGTCAAAGGTATAGCAACATATTATTGTTTTCGACAGTGGCCAAATAGCACAGCGTTAGTGCCATTCGTCTTTCTGCTCGAATGCACGCTGGCATGTTTGTATCTTTTTTCTAGATATGCGGCTTGACATACGAAGGACATACCGATACAATTCTGGTTTGTCTGAACGCAACTACAGCAGCAATTGAGAACAAAAGCCGTGACTCAAACGACGGTCCAACCAACAACTACAACATTTTGGCTCCTTTTCTAAATCATCATCTTCGCTGCTCTCCAATACACACACACAATGCCAAAATTCCCCCATTGAGTATTATATTTTCTCGATATTTTTTCTGACTACCGGGAAAAGTTATATCTGGCAATTTATATAGTTATATCGGTCGTTTGTCCGGGTCACATCTAGGAATCGACATATATCGATTTGAAGTTATTAAATATCATATAGGGGAATTAGTCACGTTTGGGGCTCTTTTGTCTGACATAACTCGGAAACGACTAGTCTGATTTTGCAGCAGCAAACTTAGAAAAATAAGGAATTACTATTCCTTTAATCTTTTAATATGCTGTTTCACTACAGAGTCAACACGTTTGCAGTTACAAATAAATTTATGGAGAAAAAATATAATTTTTTGCCTAAGAAATGTACATTTTTAATTTTTAAAAACCATTAAAAATTCAAAACGGGAAAAAGTGTCGAACTTTAACTTTCACGTCAAGTCACATAACCTGTGAACCAAATGAGACATAGGTCATAAAAATCGATCAACGCATTAATTTATTTTCGGTTGTTTTCTCCCTGTACTTTCTTGGGTGGTGGTTCGCCTTCTTGTTCGGAGTCTGTAGCGGATGAGGATCTGTCTTCATCTGAAAAAAAATCAATTGTTTTTAATCAGTCAGTTAACATTAATTTTGTGACCTAGCCTCGGAGAAAACTCCCATTGTATATTCTTCTGCTTCATTGTCGGGATCGTACGTCTTTTACAACCACCAAAACATTTCAGCCACCAGCGGGTCCAGCATTTTGTCTTTATATCGCGTTTCCATGGGAATGGCCTCTGAGGCTAGCTGCCTGCTGAAGAATACGACATTGTGATGGAAGAATTGGATTTTGGGAGACATGTTCACTTCAATTTTCTGGAAGTATTGCAACATCTTGTTCACAAGAGCTGGGTAATTGTGTGCTCGCTTACTTCCCAAAAATACCGTATGACTTTCTTCACTGCACTCCACACAAGGTAATGATTAGCGGCTAAAGCGTTTTTAAATTCTTTTGATTCCATAAGCTTCCGTATATCGGGCACATTCAGAAGACCTTCCTTCAATTTTGCTTCGCTGATTCGTGGGACGTAATTAATGGAAATCACCTCCATCAGTCCCTTTGTCTCGTGGCAATAAACAAATGTGTTCCCTTCGTTGAGTGCGAAGTAACGTTTGACTACCAATTGTCTGCGATATCTGGTGACTTTGACATTAGTCTCCAAATTGTTGCCTACTTTCAAAAGCTGGGCAAGTTTTTCTGCTTCACGTTGAGACAAGTTTAATTCTCCAACAATCTTGTCAATTCTTACCTTTTGTTTAATACTTTTTTTCTGAGAATCATAAAAAAGTCATCAATGTTTTTTCCAAAGAATTTTGTACATATCGTCTAGCAACTATTTTAAATTCAATAGAGTAATGAAATAAAAAATCAATATTCTTGTCAAAATGGGATAAAATAAATAAATGATTTCCCATTACATCCCATGAAGGGACAGGGAGAGAAATTTCTCACAATCATTGAGCTGTCCGCTTTCCAGTTTTCGCTCACTCAAAATTGGATACCTTCTCTCAATTGGGAATAAAAGCGAAAGCATTCATCGATTTTCATGACCTATGTCTCATTTTGTGCAAAGGTCATGTGACTTTACGCGAAAATAATACCTCTTCACACTTTTTCTGGGTTTGGATTTTTCAATATTTTTAGAAACAAATTTTTTTATGTTTTTATGCAAAAGAGTAGTAGTTTTCTTCATAAATTTATTTATAACTGCAAAACTGTTGATTGTGTAGAGACAGATTAAAGGAATTATAATTCTTAATTTTTTTAAGTCTCGATTTCTCGAGTTATGTCAAACAAAATAGCTCCAAACGTGACAAATTCCTCTTCATGATACTTACTAACTTCAAATAGATATATCTCGATTTCTAGACGTGAGCCAGCGAACGCTGATATAATATTTGCCGGTAGTCAGAACCTCCGCCGAGTTTGGCTGCCGCACAGTATTACCTCTCAAAAAGAGATAAGTAGTTCATGAGGAGATCACATTTGAGGGAAAATTAATAAATGGGGTTGGGGATGATATTCCAAAAAAAACTGAAGTTTAATTTGGGTGTAAAGTTATTTTATTTATTAATGTTTTTTATTAATTAAATACACTTATCACTAACATCAATTGCTTAGGATCAAATATATACACTGAGCTTTCTTAGTGGGTTTTTGAAAATCGCATCAGCAAACCGAAATCGATTGAAAGTAAAAGTGAACTTATCGCCCGGATTTATTCGGTTGTATTTATATGTTCCTTAAACAAAGAACTTGAGTCATCTTTTTTATTTATTTTTTAATTTATAATTTATACATTACACTGTGTGTAATTTTTTAAGTCACGGAAATATAACCATATACGGACACCACTATGTGATAAGAGACCAAAAAAAAGACCCGTGTCTCCCAGGTTTGCCCAAAGTCATGGACTTTTTTTATGGGCCCCCAAAGATTTGGGGCGTCGGAGTAATTTTTGCAAAAAAGTATCATTTTGTCAGGCTCATATCTTGCAAACCGTTCGGAATTTTGTTTTACTCTCTGAGGGAAAGTTGTAGCTCTTGTCAAAAAGTGTCCACATATAAAATCAAAAAAAACTTTATCTTCAAGGTCAAAATCGCAAAAAACTTAAAAAATTCGATTTTTTTACCTTTTCCCCTTGTTCAGGATCATAGGTAGCAATCCGTTAAAAATTCAAGGAAACAATCAACTACAAAAATATACCTAAGATCTCAGTAAATAACGTTCTAGAACATATTAACTTCCTCGGAATGATTCTTAATACCGTTTACTTAAACATTGAGATACAATGCTATCTCACCGACCACAGCAGCACAGGCAAAGCAGTAAGTTCAGCACATGCAACAAGGGACGCGGGACTCAATATAAAAGCGACACGACGCTCAAGATCGAGGCATTACAGATAGTATAGTATCGTATCTCAATGTTAAAGTAAAGAAAAAACAAATGAAGTTAAAAAATTTTCAGGAAATTTTTCACTTTTGAGGCTACCTAATCGCTACTTAAATGGTGTCAAGAATCAGTCCTAGGAATGATTCAATCATACCTTTCAATCAAATCATATTCAAAAAGTTGATTACTGCGATCTTAGGCACATTTTTGTAGTTGATTGTTTCATTGAATTTTGAACGGTTTGCTACCTATGGACCTGAACAGGGGAAAAAGGTAAAAAAAAACCTTGACGTTGAAGATGAATGTTGATAATATTTGTTCTTTATGACAAGAGCTACAACTTTCCCTCAGAGAGTAAATCAAAATTTTGAATGGTTTGCAAGATATGAGCCTGACAAAATTATAACTTTTTTGCAAAAATGACACCGAGGCCTCAAATCTTTTGGGGCCCATTAAAAAAAAAATGCATGACTTTGGGTAAAACTGGGAAACACGGGTCTTTTTTTGTTTGTCTTTTATCACGTAGTGGTGTCCATATATGGTTACATTTTGTCGTGTTGCACTGTGTTATTCATGTCATGAACTCCCCTCAATGTTTAAGCACTGCGTCTCGCTTCTGTATCGGTTAGTTCATTGAACTGTCTATTTAATTCTAACATCGCGGTTTCTTGCAGTTCTTTTTCCGTTTCCTGTTTTCTTATTCTTCTGTGGTTTAAATAAATAATAAGTAAATTTTTTAATTTCATAAATGAATATGTGACCCTGCTTAGAAAAGCCACATAACACTAGGTCACAAGTAACAAAATTTTGTCTGTTATTTGTTTCTAGCATACTTTTTCTCATTGATTTTGACCTACTAAACACGAAAATGAGTTTTAAAAATTTTTCTGTTGATTGGTTTTCGAGATACAAATTTTTGAACTTTTTTTTTTAAATTTTTGGAGGTACACTTACAATTTTGAGCATATCTTTCGTCTTCTTTGACGTATTTGATCCTACTACTACTCAAATTAAAGCAAATTGAGCCGTCTACAACTCACTCTCAGAAAATTTTCAAATCGGGTGAGTAGTTTTGATGTTGGCGGCTTAGAAAAGTTAAAAAACTCGGTTTTTTTAGTAAAAATGTGGCAGAAAAATTCATATAAAAATTCATATAAAATATAAAACGCGATGCTAACAGCGATTTTGGTTTTTTACGTATAGCTGGCATTTTTCCAAAGAAAATAAGCACTTACTTAACAAAATCTGACAACAAATGGCGGACTTATAATTTTTTTGGTAAAACACCGAAATTCCGCTATTTCACGATATTTTGATTTTCATTATTTGCACAGCTAACCTACTAGGAGGGATCGAAAAAGCAAGTTTTTTATAATCCTTTTGGAATAGAACGGAACAGTTGCTCCTATACATAAGTTACTTCTGTTCAAAATTTCACCACCCTGGGTTAATGTCTTCTGCTCTGGCAAGGGACGTGAAATTTCAAAAATTTAGTGAAATCAGCAATTTTTTTTTGGAAATTTTTTTCAAATGTCACAGCACTTAGCAGTTTTAATAAAATTTTTAAATTAATATTAATAACACAAATATTTCATAATTGTAAAAAACCTATTTACAATACCGTAGGGACGTTTCGTCGATGTTTTTAAGAAAATGGTATAATGAAAATGCAGAACATAGAAACACAGGTGCATTTTACGATACGAATTTTGGCAAACCCACTTTACATGTACAAAATTGTTTGGAAAAAACGTTTACGTAATTTTTATGATTCTCAGAATTAAAAAAAATAAGTAATACACAAATAGTTATTTAATTTTTATGATTGTGGTTGCAGAGTAATATACGCTTCTGAATGTGCGTGGACGCTCTTCGTGTTCCTTTATGACTGCTACTCCGTTCACAGTCAATTAAAGGGAATTACACTTTTTTATTGATGTGTGTTTTCCCGATGGCTACCTGTATCGGATTTTTTTACAGAAATTCCCCCCACATTTGTGAGTGGTCATTATTTGGAAACTTTTCCACAATTTGAAACGCACACTTGCTGAATCAGGTATATAGCCAGGTATAGTATTTATAGGTGTTCATTTATCGTTTTTTGTCATTCAACAAGTGTCTACGAACGCGAGTAGTACGAGTAAAAAGTGAAACAAATTGAATTTAAGTGCATATAATACCTACCCAACAAGTAAGAGAATGAGTAAAAGACTACATGTGTTCGAGTGTTTGAACAATCCAGACAATTTCTGCAATGTTTGTGGCGAGTTTATAAAGAATAATCACGCACACACGTTTACTCCAGCAGTGCAATTGCACTATTTGAATTATTTTGGTATTTCACCAAATATCACAGAATCATGGACACCTAAGTCGCTATGTGATCTTTGCTATATAATCCTAACCAACTGAGATCCTAAACGGCTGAATAACTAGCTTGAAAAAGCCAGGATCACGAAAAACGTTTAACCACTACAAAAGGGAGACACCGATAGAGACCAGTGAAACCCACAACAACAACTAACCCGTCCTAGCGCGCCGACTCGCGAAAACACGAGAGGCAAACCGCGTTGCCACACACAACGCATCCGGAGACAGAAGCATACTACTCACACACCACTCATCACCGGATCTGGTGACACCCATGCCGACTAAATCCCTAAAAGCCCCGTAAAGGGGACACTCGCACAAAACATGGAGCCAATCTTCGATTGGCGCTTCGCAATCACACGACTCCCGATCCGCAAGTCTCATTCTGTGCAAGAATGCATTTAACGACCCGTGACCTGTCAGTATGAAACCAAGGCTTAGATTGAAATTAAACTCAGGGTTCTTCCCGACGAATTCTACATCCGGTATAAATCTATACGTTACTCGACCGTTGGTACTGGAATTCCAACGGCCCTGCCACTCAGATGTGACTAACGCATCTAACCGAGCCCGCCGCTCACTTCTACTCATGCTCTCTGCTCCAACTATGAGCCAATCTGACTCACCCAGTGCGTACCCCCTCTTGATTTTGAAGTCCATGCTACGACGCATCACCTCTAGATCAAGAGGAGTATTGCCGCGTTACAGTCAATCATTCTCATACCGTTGTTGGAACTATCACTACTGCCTACTTTGGCTTTAAAATCTCCTAGTACAGTCTTAATGTCATGGCCAGGGCAGCGGTCATACGTTTCCTCTAGGCGCTCATGGAATATGTCTTTGGCATCATCATCTTTCTCTTCTGTCGGGGCATACACACAAATTAGGGAAATATAAAAATATTTCGCTTTTATGTGGATTGTGGCTATACGCTCACTCACAGGAATGAACCTAGAGACTGGATGTCGTAGTCTTTTGCCTACTACAAATCCGCAACAAAATTCATGTTTTTTCCAATGGCAATAGTGGTAATGTCAGCGCTATAAATTTCGAGGACATCTGCCAATTAGAAGCTTGCACCGGATATATATAGAGTCCTCACTTTCCAAGTGCATATCCGTAAATCGTGGTCCTTATAACGTTTGCGGGGGTGGTCAGCAAATAGGGCTTGTTTATGTTTTCGTTTTTGTATATTCCCTGCCATTATGAACGGTGGCGGGTGGCAAACCCAGTCCACTGGGTTTTTGGATTTTACCTACTGCCAGGATATTTGATTGTAGCCGCCCATTATGGTTTCTATCCGCCGTTGGCCCGTATGTTTGGGACATCCTCCTTCTAAGGACAAAAGAATATGCCCGATAGTTTGATAGTTTAAGCTTTAGTGACATCAGTCACCTACTAAACCTGAGACATACTTACTTATATTGACTATTTTACAACCTCATGAGGTCAGACGTCTTACACATATTAATTAAACAAACAAATTAAACAAATTTCAATATATTCATCCAACTGGTTCTATCCTTCGCCTTTTCTCGCCAGTTGGTAACACCAAGGATACGGAGAGATTCTTCTGCCTGGTCTTTCCAGCGGAGTGTTGGTCGTCCTCTTTTTCTGCTTCCATCGGGTAGGTTATCGAAAACCTTTCGCGCTGGCTCATCTTCATCCATTCTGATAACATGGCCTAGCCAACGCAGTTGACCTAATTTGATTCGTCTAGCTATGTCCACGTCAGAATATAGATTATATAGCTCTGGGTTCTAGCGACGTCGGTACTCGCCGTTTTCTCTGACAGGACCCTATATTTTACGGAGAATTTTTCTCTCGAATACTCCGAGGTGTTTTTCATCCGCTTGCGATGTGACCCAAGTTTCGGAGCTTGAGACATACCAGTGATCGCATAACCAATCAGGATGCTCATAATTAAATTTATCGGGGTAAAAAACACACTTCTTGTTATGTCCCTATTGAAAACCCCTTTATATACATATGGGCATTTCCACAGAAAAGTCCACCTTTTGTCACATCACGTCACCCTCGTTAATTGCATATATTTTATGACCAGTTAGATAGATTGTTTTCTCATCTGTTATTAAATATAGAGCTTCTTACATTCTGTATTTAGTAAAAGAATAGAAAATAGTCGAACTTCGTGGTCCTGAAATATAAACAATTTACGGTGGTGGTGTGATGCGACATAGGGTGGCACTTTCTGTGGAATTGCCCACATATGTCTCCATAAATAAGTCACATATGGCAACCTCTCTAAAAGACCAACAACACAAATTTTAGGTTAAACTCAAACGGAGTGAGAGCTCACTCGCCATCGTTATCTCTTCATTTAGTTTATTATTGACAAGATTATTTTATTTATTATATAACTTATTTAATATGTTTATTGTTTTATTCATTATATTGATTTTTTAAAAATATGTTACTTATTTTCTAACCACATAATATATTTTAGACTTAATATGTTATTGTGATATATTCAGTAATGAGATTTAAAATTCATAGACAAACTAATGTCTCAGACAATTTTCAGTCAATGGAGAGGTAAATGATCTAATATGTATCCAGCTGCGTAGTTGCCATATAAATTTAAGTAGAGGAAGGCGTTCGCATGTCGCGTCTTGTCAAAATGTCGAAAACTATATATTACCCTCAGGGTAATGGGAAAATAATGGGTAGCAACCCACGACGATGAGGAATTACTCATCACGATTACCCAATACCCTTCACGAAATGGGGAAAATAATGGTTAGCTACCCACGACGATGGGTAATAGGTTTCCCAGGGTAACCCATCCCCGTTTTTGATCGAAAATGTGAAAAAACAAGAAAAAATTCTATATCTCGGAAATGGACCATCCAATCGAAAAAATAACCAAGTTTTGTAGGTTTCTAAGGGTTTTTCATAAAGTGGTCCAATTCGTATGGACAATTTTTTTTTTAATATATCGCCAAAATGAGAAAATGGCTAAACTAAAAAAGTGGCTATACCTCGGAGACGGTACGTCGAATCGCAAAAATAATATATTTTTTAACTCCAACGGTAAAAAATATTTTACTATAGAGATTTTCTTATTTTGGCGATTTTTCGGAAAAAAATCTTCCACACGAATTGAACGACTTTAAAGAAAACTCTTAGAAACCGGGAGAAATTGGATATTTCTTCGATTGGACGCTGCGTGTCCGAGATATAGAAATTTTTGTTTAACACGTCATTAATGTCTTTCGCAGTCGCATAAAATCTGGTTTTAGCAGCAGCATAAAATCTGACTTTGATAGATTTAGTCCCTATACGCCGCTATAGATGTTAACACATCAAAAATTTTAAACAACTTTTTTTAACTACTTTATTACAACCCATTATTATCAACTATATTGCGTACTTTTGGTTTGGTTTGGTTTAATGGGAATTTTTCCAGATGGAGCCTGTTTATTACATATTGTAGTTTTGAACCCAATGAAAAGTAAATTTAGAAAAGCCAAAGTGCAAGATTGGCAAATCCATGAAATACAACCGTGAACATGGAATTATATTTGGCAGCACACTCACTCTTACACTCGTACTTTTGGTTTGGTTTGTGTCTAGACTAACATATTCTTGTCTACTGAGAAATTTTCTAGGTGGAGCCTGTTTATTACATATTGTAGTTTTGAACCGAATAAAAGGTTAATTTAGAAAAGCCAAAGTTAAAGAAGTTTAAAAAGAGAAAACGTTCTAAATTAAGTGCCTTTTCTTAAAAAGTCGAAACTTTCTCAAAAATAATACCTATTCATATTCTTAAATGAATTACCCTTTTTTAAAAAAATAAAGAAGTACTTTTGCTCTAAAAAAGTAAATTTTCTTACAAAAAGTACCTTTTCTTAAAAAAGTAATTTTTTTAAATAAATACCTTTTCTTAAAAAAGTACATTATCTTACAACATTTTGCCATTTTCTTTAAAGAGTACCTATTATGTAAAACAAAATAACTTTTTTTAGAGATAAGTACCTACTCTTAACATTGTACCTGTTCTTGAAAAAAGGACCAATGCAAAAAAATTCCCATTTTTTAAACAAATCCTACTCTTCAAAAAAAAAATACCTTCTCTTACAAAAAATACATTTTCTAACAAAAATTCCTTTTCTTAAAAGTACCTTTTCTTGCAAATAAAACAATACCTTTTCTTTTCTTGTCTTGAGATACGTAGCCTTTCTGAAAATAAGTACATTTTCTTAAAAAAATAAACTTTTCCTAAAAAGACTACCACTTCTTTAAAAAGTACCTGTTCTTAAAAAAGTACTTCTTTGTAATAAAAATTCATACTCTTGCCTTTGTCTCACAGAAAGTACTTCTTCTTAAAAGTAGTACCTTTTCTTAAAAAACATTAGCTTTTAATAAAAGAAGTACCTCTCATTAAAGAAAGGACTTTTCGGGAAAATATTATACATATTCTTACAAAAAGAACCTAAAAATATACTTTTTTTTAAAAAAATACATTCAATAAATAAACAATTTCTTAAAAAAAGTTTATCATTTTAAAAACAGTATATTTTCTTAAAGATCCATTTAAATTATAGCATTTTTCAACGGTTCAACTAACTAGTACATAACAAATTGCGAAGGGAACTTCGTTGCAACCGGGTGTCCCTTGAAACCTCATGTAATTCTTCTATTTTTTTCATATTTTCGATCAAAAATGGGGATGGGTTACCCTCGGTAAAATAAAATATTTTTGCCACCACACGGGCTCCAAACAATTTTTTTATTTGCGGCTACCTAGAAAATATGTGGTATTAGATTGGTACTCTCGGGCACAAGTTTCAAAAAGTTTGGAGGCCCACGAAACATACCGGAAAAGTTTAGTGTCCTCGTCATACTAATTTCTTGCCAATACCACTTTGGTTATAACTATGAATATAGTATGAGAGAGTGACAATGTTGGTATTTAAAATATCCTTTGTGACAATACTCCTGATTCAAGTAATACGACATTATAGGGGCTGTTACAGTGGGTCTATTAAGTGAATGCTAATGTTTAATAGAATGTTTAGTCAGGCCTTTCCAGCTCGCACAACTTAATTGCGAGTGGAACGATTGTACAGCAATGGACGGATATTTAACCCAAATGTTCATTTGTTACATTACAAAGAGTTGCCCGGTTATATGTAGTTTTCTTATTGCTTATTATGTTTACAGTGAACAACTTCAGTAACACGCACAGATTATGGCAGCACAACTTAAATATTTCCACCAAAGGACTCAAAAGGCTCATTATGAATTTAGATCATGACCCGGGTTTGTGTTTATGCAACATTACGAGCACAACAGCAGTTTGGCCAATGAGTTTTGTGGCGAAACTAAGGACAAGTTCAGTGCTGTCATCATCTGCACGAAACTGAATAATTTTGTTTGCATTACTTGAATATCTGTGCAAGTTTCTGTGCAACCATTGTCATTTACTCAATTATTAATTTAAAGTAAATTTGTAATCGCTTGTGGTCCTTACAGCTCGTGCAATATTATTATAATAATTTCGAATGAATTTTTAATTACACAGCATTGTTGGAGAGTTGCTTCAAATCCTTGCTGATTACTTGATTTTATGGAAAGTTTAATAACGGAAAGATAAAGCGAGTTGGACGGATAATCCCAGCAACTTACATCGCTAGGCGTTAAAAGTAATGATATTGAAATAATTATATTCAACTGTATAGGAGTAAACTGTCAACTATTAATTAGTTATATAGGTTGAACAAAGGATGCAGCTGTTGGAAAATAACTTAATTGAATGTGAGGTGGCCGAGGACACTTCCAGATAATTTCATAAAATTCGACACAGTTATCAGCAATATATCACAAAGAACTCGTGCCAATTTTGGCAAATTTAGGTTGTTTTAAATTCAGGATATATGGTAGGTCGGCGTGTCGTTGGGCCTATAATCATAAAACATATTTTTTCCCTCATACTTATAAAAGCAGTGTATAACAATTTTCATTCTTCTATGATAATTCCTTCCATTTTTGGCCACTGTTTATATGAAATCACGGCGGTGGCCGCGCGCCGCGCTGTGTGGCAAATTTAAAAACAAGTGGCCAAAAGTCTATAACTTTTGACACAGCCGGAATTTTGTAATGTTTAATAGGCGACTATTTTACCCTTATTTCGGCGTATTAGTTTGTATATTAGGTTGTGGCGGAATGTGTAGAAAATTGATAGTAATTTTCTTAAGAATAATTAGCCCTTAATTTGAGTAAGAATTTTTTCTGTTTTGGAATTTGTATATGAAATTTATAACCCAAAATTGAGTATTTATTGTATTATATATATTATATAACATAAATGCCCTTCTGGGTCCATCTTTATGTCGAATAATTAAAAAAAAAATTAAATAAAAGGTTTAACAGAATATAAATATTTTCTTAGAAAAGTTTATTATTAGAAATATTTGATTTTCCATTAAAATTTAATAAATAATGATAATAGTAGTAATGAGATATAATAATAAATGAAAATAGTCTAAATATTCTTGATTTTCATCTTCAAGCAGTTGCATGGCTTCCTTGTCTATTTCGATTTTGGTTGATTTTCACTTATAACGAATGCTGGATATATGTGGATCTGAAGTACAAAGCAAAATATTAAAACCAACTTCATTGGTATTGCATCTGGACATTTTTCTTGTGTAGTACTCGCCGAAGTATCTGTAGTCCTTGTTTCGTTTCTCTTGAGGTTCCTTTGACAAATCTCCAATTAATAGCATATTGTGTTCAATGATTATCTCACCATAATACAAGACCTTATGAACTGTAGAAGGCACGCGTCTCCATTTATATTTTTCCTTATAAAATGTTGCTGTTGTACTGGCATAAATAACAAATTTGAATAGGAACTGTATAGGAACTGGCTGGTCGATTATTAGGCCAGGTTTTAAGTATTTTTGTTGTATTAAATTTTTCTTTTGAATCCTTTTAGCTTGGTTGCCAGATTTCCGCGAACCATAACCGAATTCTAGAGTGATGCGGGGATAATCGATATTTGTAAGCTTCTTCAAAAAACGTATCTACTGATGGAGTTTGGTTTAGCTGACTTGAAGCTTTTGATGTGTTAACATCTATAAGCGCACACAATTGGTTAGACTGCGATCACACAGATTGTCAGACTGCGATCACACAGATTATCCGACTGCGATCACAGATTGTTTGGTGTTAAACTCCTCCGAAACGGCTGGACCGATTTGAATGAAATTTTGTGTGCATATCGGGTAGGTCTCAGAATCGCCCAACATCTATTTTTCACATACCACATGCCTAAATGATCAGCATCAGCTCATTAGCAAAATTTGGTTAGATGAATGCATGCCCGGCGATTGGAGTCTCAGTGTACTATGTCCCATATTTAAAAAAGGTGACCCGAGTATCTGTGCCAACTACCGTGGAATAAGCCATTTATCCATAGCATATAAGGTTCTATCAAGTATAATGTGCGTAAGACTAAAACCAATTATCGCTGACCTGATTGGACCATACCAGTGTGGCTTTAGGCCTGGAAAATCGACAACTGACCAGATTTTCACGCTACGCCAAATCCTGGAGAAGACACACGAAAAACAAATCGACACCTATCATCTATTTATCGATTATAAAGCAGCCTTCGATAGTCCGATACGGGAGAAACTCTATGAAGCAATATCTGAGCTTGGTATTCCTGCAAAACCCATACGCCTTTGCAGGATGACCTTGACGAACACCAAATCCGCAGTGAAAGTTGGTAAGGATCTTACCGAACCTTTCGAAACTAAGCGAGGCCTCAGGCAAGGCGACACCCTATCGTGCGATCTCTTTAACATCTTAATGGAGATCATTATGAGAAAAGCTGCAGTCAACATGAATAAAACCATCAGCAGCAAAAGTCACATGCTGCTTGCGTATGCTGATGATATAGATATCATTGGGCGCACAATTAGAGAAGTTACTGAGGTTTTTTCGAGAATTGAGAAGGAGTCAGCAAAAGTGGGTCTGACGGTAAATGAGGACAATGATTTCAACGAACAGGGCCTCCACGCGATTAGACCAAAGCGTGAACGTTGATAACCGTTATAACTTCGAGGTAGTGGGCGAATTTATATACCTCGGATCTGCCGTGAACAAAAACAACAACGTCAGCCTTGAGATCAAGCGGATAATTGTGCTTCCGAATAGATGTCATTTTGGGCTAAGCCCTCTCTCGAGTAACAAAAGTCCAGCTGTACCAGACTCTCATTCAACCTGTCTTGCTTTATGGCGCAGAATCCTGGGTCCTATCGCAAGCAGACGGAACATCTGTAGGAGTCTTCGAGAGAAAAATACTCTGAAAAATGTATGGCCCTATAGTGCACAACGGCGAGTATCCGCGACGCATGAATCATGAGCTGTATGAGCTTTATCCTGACATTGACATAGTTAAGCGGATCAAGATAACGCGATTGCGCTGGCTAGGCCATGTCAGTAGAATGGATGAAGATGAACCAGCGCGAAGGGTTTTCGAAACCGAACTCGAAGGGAGACAAAAAATAGGAAGACCAAGACTCCGCTGGACGGATCAGGTTGACGAATCCCTGTGTACACTTGGTATTGCCAACAGAAGAGATAAAGTAAAAGATCGAACTGGTTGGTGAAATATGTTATCTTCGTTTTGTAAGGTCCCTGACCACCGGGGTTGTCCGAGACCGGATAAGTAAGCAAGTAAATGATAAGGGTGATTTGTCCGACTGCGAAACACAGATTGTCAAACTTCGAAAAAACACATACTGATGTAGCGGCAGGTAATAGTTGTCTTGCGTGGATGCGGAGCACTCTCAGAGCAAAGAGAATAATGACGTAGTTATAAGTATATAAAAATGAGATAGCAAGAGAGCAACGAAAATTGTGTGAACTTTTGTAGCGTATGTGCGAATATGAAAATGCATGTATGTACATGTGACTGATGCTTTGCCTTCTTTTTGTTTTTGTGGGAATAAAACAAAAAGTATGAAGCAGGAAATTAATGGCACAAATGCATGCACTGGTCTTTAAATAATTTTAAGTATTAATATTATTTAAATGTAACGTCATCCTACGATTGAACGCGGTTTTTAATTTTCCAATGTAGCATTTACTAATGTGTTCTTAGAAATCGAACAGGTACCGTGTAACAAAAAGGTGTTAACACATCGCCCGTGAGTTCGAACATTCATTGGATTTTTTTTAAATATAATGCAACTCGAGGAAGATCTAGTATTTGTAAGGGCCTGTGCAGCCTTTCCGTGAATCATAGTAAGAAACAGTTTAGAATTTATTTTGATTATTTGACCATCAAAATCAAATTTTCTTGGCTCAAGCAGATTAATTTGTTCTCTCATTTTAGACATTTGTTCTATTATCAAATCTTTTGTTCTGTTTTTAAAAGTCAACTTAATTGGTCTGCACAATTTGGTTGAAGAAGGTACTTCGTTCTTCCATATATCGAGTTCGGTAGATGTACTTGTCGAAGTTATAAAAACCAAAATATTTTTTTTAAGCCCAATGGAAAGAAAGAAATAATAAAATGGTTAGAGTCTGATGAGTTTTCCACATTACCTTGTTTATATTGTTTTTGTCCGGAAGAGTCATCGCATCCTCATTTTGAAATTTGTGTAAGACTACAATTTCCAAAGTTTTTAATGCTACTTTCGTTTAATGTTTTTAATAGACTTTGTGATTCAAAATATTTTGTAACTTAACCTCCGCACAGTTTTCTGTTACGTAAAAAGATTCTTATGGTGGTAAGTAACCTTTTTTAATAGAAATACCTTTTTTGTATTCTGGAAAAATTGCACAATATTTCTGATTTGTGCGTTTCCGCAGTTCCATGTACTGACATGCTGTGAGTTTTAAATCTAAAAATAGCGCAAGTGCTTCCTCTGGAGTACATTCTTATCTTCATTTGGAGAGGGTATGCATTTTAATATTCTTTTTACAAGTTTAGGGCTTGCAGTTACGGTTTTTTCAATTATTTAAAGTTTTTGATGTGTTAACATCTATAGGCGCGGGTAGGGACTAAATTCACAAAGTGAATACATACAAACACATTTTGTCCGACTGCGATCACACAGATTGTCCGACTGCGATCACAGATTGTTTGGTATTAAACTCCTCCGAAACAGCTGGACCGATTTTTGTGAAATTTTGTGTGCATATCGGGTAGGCCACAGAATCGGCCAACATCTATTTTTCATACCCCTAAATGATAAGGGTGACCCACCCCTATATAGAACACAGATTTGTCCGACTGCGAAACATAAATTGTCAGACTGCGAAAAAAAACACACACTAATGTAGCGGCAGTGAATAGTTGTCTTGTGTGAGTGCGGAGCGCTCTCAGAACAAAGAGATTAATGACGTTGTTATACGTATATAAAAATGGGATAGCAAGAGAGAAACGAAAATTGTGTGAACTTGTGTAGCGTATGTACGAACATAACAATGTCTGTATGAACAAGTGTCTGTTGCTTTGCATTCTCTTTGTTTTTTGTGGGTATAAAAAAAGCAAGAAAATAATGACACTTGTTTTTAAATGTTTTTAAGTGTTATTGAGTATTAATATTATTTAAATGAAACGTAATCATATGATTGACCGCCTTTTTAAATTCTTGATATTAACTTCACCTGTCTTTATGTATGCATGCATGCGTGCCGAAAAAACTTTGGATTGATTTTAACCCCTTTCCCGTGATCCACTCGAGCTGAAAGGCAAATTAATGGCGACGACAAAAATAAACTGTCAAAATATTGGCGGGATTGGACAAAGGGCGTGGTACCTCCCATATAAATCACAAATTAAAAATCCATTATTTCTGCTCCTGTTAACGGTATTTGAACAAAATTGGGTATGTTGGTTAGGTGTTCATATTCTAAGATCTGCTGCAAATATGGGCGGGATTGGTGTGGTCATATATATGGAATTTATTGTCAGAAACTTTTTTTTTTACGGGTTGTTTTTTTTTTATTATAAATTATAAATAAAATGTGGGTGCGGAGCAATCTCAGAGCAAAGATAATAATGATGTATTATACGTATACATATAAAAATGATATAGCAAGAGAGCAACAAAAATTGTTTGAACTTGTGTAGGGTATGTACGAACATAACGTATGTATGTTCATGTGTCTGTTGCCTTCCTTTCTCTGTTTTTTGTGGGAATAAAACAAAAAGTATTAAGCAAGAAAATAATGAGACATGTGCTTGCACTGGTTGTTAAATAATTTTAAGTATTAATAATATTTTAACTGTAACGTCATGATATGATTGAACGCTGTTTTTTATTTTCCACTGTAACATTTACTAATGTGTTCACAGAAATCGAACAGGTACCGTGTAACAAAAAGGTGTTAACACATCGCCCGTGAAATCGAACACTCATTGGATTTTTTAGTTGGAGGTCCCACTTGGTACAAAAAGGAATCCTTAATTAATTGATCAGTTATTTTCGCATTTGTGTCTTTAAGTTTTTGTCTCCGGTATCGTTAACTGCTTTCATCGATTGGTTTCACATGTCTTCCAATTTTTTCTCCAGAATTAACAGTTTTATACAGTTTTTCAAAAATCAATTCGTTTGTTAACCATAAATGGTTACAAATTTAGTTGTTTTTTAGATCATCGTCATGTTTAATGCTATGAACAGAATTGGTGCGTACTGCGTATTTTACGCAGCGTAAATTTACGCAGGTCAAGAAAACGCAGTGGAAATACGTCGTATGAAACACAATAACGCCGTAACGTACGACGTAAAACTAAACACAGCTGATAAAGTTGTTTACTATTTGTGAATGCGAACATTGCAAAAAATTAATAATGGAAAAAATTAATCAAAAGCATACAAATGTTATGTTATGCTGCATCACATTTTCTAAAATTATGGCGTTGAGATCCATTTTCACTTCATAACTTGCGCTATATTCTCACTGAAATAATTTATAATTACAAGTTTTCTTTTTGTCAACAACTGATAAGGTGACCATATGTAAAAAAAAGTACTTCACAAATGAAACATAAACAAAAACTCAACTAAAAAGCTTTTTTGTACTTAATTTTATTTATATATTATTATTTTAAATGTTAATAAGTAAAAATAAACAATTTCTTAAGTAAAAAGTAACTTTAATTACTGAAATACTTAAAATATTAAAACAATATGGTCACTCGGTACTGTTTTGTACGCCGTACGCAGGCGTATGAAATAGAAATAAATCTATTTTCTGCTGCTGCGTACTTGCGTATTTTACAACGCCGTCGTGATTCTGCTCATTTCCATATACACAAATGTGTTCTATTTTTGGCGACGTATTTACGCTGCGTAAAATACGCAGTACGCACCAATTCTGTTCACACCATAAAGTTGTAATTTCATTTAAGGCTAAGAGATCATGTTTTCTCCGGTTAGTGAAAAAAATGTAAATGCCGCGGGTGGGAGTCGAACTCACATTCGCTGGACGATGGTTACGCTGAAGCTTTTTTTCTTTTATTCCATTGCATTCTTTGTACCATTTTTCAAGTCTTGATAAAAAATTTCCAAGTCGTAATTTATGACTTTTAAGCCTTTTTGATGTGTTAACATCTATACGCGCGCCTCTAGGGCAGTAAACTATAAATTTAATACATACGCAAGTGTTAGGTTTGTACGAGTAAATCATCGTTTGTTTGTTCGTTGCTTGGCAGTCGGTATTGAAAGTGATTATTGGGCGATTTTCATATAATTTTCCCACGCTATTTTCTCCGGAAATTCATAGCCGATTTTATTAATTTTTGGATTAAAAAGCTAGTGCGGGTTTCGACGAAGAGTTTAGGCCAAAAATTAAGGCGATCCGATATCGGCGAGCCGAGATTGAAGTGTTTTAATTTGGATTATTAATTTGGAGTAATATTAAAAAAGTATTTTATGTTGATCTTCGGTTATATCGTACGAATATAACAACGTATGTATGTATGTACAAGTGTCTGTTGCTTTGCATTCTTTGACTTTTGTGGGAATAAAACAAAAAGTATTGAGCAAGAAAATAATGACACATGTGCTTGCACTGGGTCTTTAAATAATTTTAAGTATTAATATTATTTAACTGTAACGTCATCATATGATTGAACGCTGTTTTTTATTTTCCAATGTAACATTTACGATTGTGTTCACAGAAATCGAACAGGTACCGTGTAGCAAAAAGGTGTTAACACATCGCCCGTGAGTTCGAACACTCATTGGATTTTTTGTTCACAACATTTAAAGAAAGACATAACATCAGTTCCGGTTTCATTTTCAAAATAAATTTCAGCTAGGATAGTGGCTTATGTCTGTATGGCTTATTATCTGTATGTACTCACTGATGCTGTCACACTGTAACTGGTGTGTTTAAATGTAACTGTGATCGTGTTTAATCTGTATGGCATTAAATTGGATTTCGGGAGTGGGAGTTATATGAGAAGTGTGGGTAACCGATTGTAATAAAATTTAGTATTTGAGTATTTATTATGAGTATGTTCAAGCAAGAGTTCCTCTGGCTTAATATGATCATTATCTTTGTGTTTGCTGGACATTTATTAGCGTTTAATTGGTTTCCGGAAGATCGTTTGTATGGGAGGTACCCGAAAAAGTCGACCGATTGACAGACAAGTCAACAAGGTTCGTTCGTACTAATAAAAATTACAGTATACAAAATGTCATAGCATTCCGTTCAAAATTGAGACCTGTACTTTGTTTAAAAGAATATATTTATACTATTTTAAATTTATGGTGGTACAGAGTATAAAGATCAGACTTGCGTCAGAAAAATGTATCAAGTTGGAGGGTATGTAAATAAAGGAAAGAGTACGTACTTCAAAATGGTACTAGTTATTTTACGAAATATTAGGAAATTCCTAAGGTTCTATTCCATCAAACCTTAAATTTATGTAAAATTTAACCCATTTTTAAAACTAATATAAAAACGATTTCAAAAGCAGCAGAAACACATATCTTCATTGAGATTAAAGCTAAGAAAGCATTTTAACTAAGACGGTTTATTTCATAAAAATCCCTTTTGAAAATAAAAAGTTATAAGCGATTAAATTTTTAAAATTTATTACAAAATCATACTTTTCAGTGAGATAATAAAAAGGTGCATATTGAATCACCCTGTTTATAGGGAAGATGTTTACGTAGAGATATCAATTTTTGGCCTCTGAGGTTCTCAGGTGTTTACTTTAATATGAGTATTTCAAATTAAAAATTGGCGGCAAAAAAATACAAATCTTTTGGCCGCTATTTACTTTTTTGGTCGGCTTCATCCTCTGGTCCCAAGTAAAAAAGCAGTAGCAGTTCAAACATTTCATAATTTAAATTCACAGTTAAAAAAAAACCCGTGTTCTTTAAATACCTAAACACCTACCGGCCAAGGCTACAAAAATTTCGCAGGTAATCGTCATATACCCTTTCGGATGATACATGACCTAGAATTATAAACGTTGCAGCATCCCTCCACCCAAATGCTGATTAAAGAGTGTGGTTTTGGAAATGCGCAATTTTAAAACGATGCAACTCCATAAAACTATTTAATACCACTATAGTAATATTTGTAATAGCAATATGAGGCACACACATGAATATTTAGATCACGTGAAGTCCATGACAACGTGTTGGTTTCTGGTGTTGTAGCTGTTTGCTTTTTGCAGTGTAATGTGTACAATTTGGACCATGTGCGGGAGCAAGTACAAGTACACTGCGAGTAGTTTTTATAGTCATCTACATACAGCTCCAGAATGTTTATGTTGCATAAATATGGATATTCCTTAGTTTTCGTACGATAGCTCGCACACAGTATACAACTATAAAAATTATGCACGTGTCGCTCATCAATTCGTGGTGGCTGTAAGACTGCAACACTGGCGAACATTACTCTGCTACCAGCAATCCACTCTTAATCCAAGGAACAGCAAAAAACAACAACACATGGTTAACGTGTATCCATTCCCAGCTAAATACATACATAGAAGATATGCATATTAGGGTGTGCTGAATAATGCAATTTTTGGATTTAACGGGGAATGCATTAACGATGTTTATTGGAAAGCCGCTTACAGGAATGTCAAACTTGAGGGTGTTTTAACAAAAGTATTCAGCTTTATTGACTCAACGAAAATTATTTCAAAATTTTGGGTGCATAAGAATTGTTCGTGCATTTTCATTTAAAATAATTCTCAATGTATTTCAGTTTTCGTTGGCATTAATGTATCTTCAGTAGCATCATTTTAAACGAGTGTGAAAAAGTGAAAAAAAATAAAAACGGATAAAATTTAAAGTTGAAAACTTTAAAAAAAAAATTCAGTCTTTTTTAAGATAGAAAACTTTGAAAAATTAAGAGAAAATTTTTGTCGATTTGCCGTCGGCAAAACGTCATCTTGGAAAAAAAATTTCTACAAGGCGATGTCTGATCTCAGCGATGCCGGATTTACTCCGGTGATGGGAGAAAGTCCAAGACTAGGGCTATGCACCATCGAGGCAGCTCCGCCCGACGAGGATTTGGCCAAAAAAAGTGCAGAAATTCAGTCCGACTTAGATGCCCAATTGGCAGCTTTATTGGAGAGGGCGAAGAAACTTCCGGCTGATGGTGAAATGGCAAAAAAAGAAAGACTGAGGCGGGTATAATAGATGAATAGGGTATAAAAGATGGCAACCGAAGCTGATCGAGCGAGTAAGACATAGAGAATAATAAGACTCAAATTCGACATTTGAAAAATCTAATGAATGACGCCACGGAGGATGAAGTATCCATGAACTAAGAGGTGCTGCCTAGTTTTTAGGAGGTGTTGCTCGAGCAACACCTAAAAAAAGGTGGGGCCTGTGCAATGTCTGCAAGAAGGTGGCTGAGGTCATGGCAAAAAACTCTACATCAAATTCAGCTATGATGGGAGAGAATAAGAAGAAGACAACAGGCGCCTACCGCAAGAAGAAGTCCAATGGTGAAGAAGAGCGGAGGTAGCAGCAAGAATACAAATAAAATAATACCAGATATTTATGTATATTGTGATAACGTTCATGCAGTAGCAGCGAAAATTAAAGCTGTGCTGCACCACGAGAATTTTATGATGAAAATGGTAGGGCGAGCTCTCGTCAAGATTAATTTAGGGACCACAGATGATTACTACTTCATTAAGGAAAAGCTTAGGGTGGTGGGGATGGGTTACTATACCTACACGGCGAGATCTCAGACTCCCTTTGCGGCGGTCATAGTGGGGCTCTCAAAACATTTGAGGAAACGGACCTCAAATTCTATTTGGGAACATGCAAGCTGAACTTGTCGGTTCTAAGGATAACAAAGATTGGGGTTTTACGCCCTAATATATATCTTAAACTGTAGAAATTCTATCCGAAAAGATAGAAAACCTGGCTAAACGCAGTGTATGAACTGCCAGCGCTTTGGGCATGTATCGCTTAATTGCGGCATGCCCCATCGTTGCTGCAAATGTGCTGGGTCTCATAGCCTGATCCGGTTCCGAGAGAATCTACTCTCGAGCACGAACAGGCAACCAGATGTGTGAATTGTGCAGTCAGTGGGCAGGCGTCCAGCTCCAGGGAGTGGCCTCTGAGGCTGAGACTGCTTCGAGATTCCAAGAACGACGGAATTTCGTTGCCTGGCTTTGGTCTTCGCCCGAACAGTGGACTTACTCACGGTGGAATATCCTATGGTGCCGCTGCTCGTGGTGGCATACGTGCCTCTACGACTTCTGTGTACAATACTGCGACCACGCCCAATGGTGTCACCATGCAGGGAGCTATGGCCAAATTTAGGTCCGTAGATGCCGACTACAGGCGCATTTTCGGTATGGACATTATGTCCTGCCGAACGAGAATAGGTGGGTTCTTGCGTGACTACGCAGGAATAGTAGATGACGGAGCTAGGGCTCAGGCAATCCTGGGTCTCTCATTGACCTTGGGGCTATGTAAATAAATGTACTTAGTAGTGTTAGTTCTAGTCTTAAGTTTTGTTTATGTATGCCATTTTTTATTATTCTTTGTTTTTGGGCGATATGGTCTATTGTTAATTTTTGTTTTTCTCTGTTTTGCTCATGTTTTTCTCATGAAATGGATGTCAGAAAATAGTTCTGTAAAAACTTACCAGTGACGGAAATGTTAGTGGATAAGATATATTGGTAAACTATAATATAGTAATCGAAATGTAAAAAGGATACGAATAAATCTGGATTGAAATTGAATCTCCGGATTCAGAAATGTGATTATAATAACGAGATTATATTAACGATATTATAATAACGAGGATGTATTTGGCAAAATATCTTTCTCAGAATTATATTTGTGGCCGTCGGTGCTGCAATGGTAGTGTGCGAGCCATCTCAAAAGTTTAGTTAAGCAAATGGTTGAAGAATATGTCGAGAATAACATGCCAAGAGAACCATCGGCTCCCATTGGACATGATTTGCCCGTTGCTAGCAAAACAACACAATTTCTGCAAACAATATGATTGCCTGCAGCTTCCTTATGTTCAACGGCTACAATTCACTTACGATTTTTTTTTATTTATTCGGTATATTTTAATACAACAGATAATTTTGGACTTTTCCGGCTACAGAACAGCCTATTAAATAGAGATATTTATATAAACAAATCAATGAGTGTTCGAACTCACGGGCGATGTATTAACACCTTTTTGTTACACGGTACCTGTTCGATTTCAATGAACACATTAGTAAATGTTACATTGAAAAATAAAAAAAGGAGTAGTTTTTATCCTGAAGGCGCTTTTGCTATTGCAACTTCTTTTTTCTTACATCTGCTTTAACATTAGATGCAATATTTGTAAAATAAATACAGCAATGTTTAGCTCACTGAAATAATTGTTTTTCTTCTGTCATAAACAGAGCGACGACAGAAATATTGAATAGTATAGAGAACTTATTGCACTCTTTTTCCGCTCTCATGTAGAGAGTCTGAGTAAAAGAGCATAAACGAGTCTTATTCTCTTTATAGAATATTTCAATATAAAAGCTCTATTTGGATAATGTTATTACAGAAAACAATACAAAAAGCATAAATGTTTCAAAAGTCATTAATGTTTCACATCAAAATTATGAATGGACAAAGTTATGACAAAAAGTGAGTAGTACGTTAGGAATCATTCGCCAGATGTGGCGAATGCATTTGAGTCATACAATTCGTTCCATGAGTTCTCTTACTCTTGCTTGGTTGTTCATAATTATTTTCAGGCAGAGACTATTGTTGCAATCACGCAGAGACATATGTTCACTTTGATAGATTGTCCTACCCGTGCCTATAGATGTTAAAACATCAAAAATGAAAGAGAAGGAGAACCAAGAAAAAAAGTGAACGAAATATCAAAAGATCATCACAATAATACTAACCACGAAATAATGCAACTCGGGTAAGAATTAAAAACCTAAGATAATTTTTTTTCCGATCTTAATGAAATTGGGTATTAGGCGTCATGCCAATAAATTCCAGTCACAGATTAAGACAAGGATGATTTTGCGACGCCCATGTAGGTACCTCCCATACAAAAGTTGTTCGGCCGTCTAAGTGTGTGGCCAGATAACTCCCGTAAATCTTTGACGATCACAATAATATTTTGTTAGTGACCACTATTTGTCCAAACTTAGGTTGGGGTTGCAAACGGGCGTTTTTAGCCACGCCCCTGCCGGTACCTCCCATACAAATCGACACATTTATTAAAAAAATGTCTACTTAACTGGAGAAAATTGGACAGGTTGACAAGCCTATTCTGGTACCTCCCATATAAAAGGTTGGTGGTCCTACGGATTACCAATACAAACGCGAGTCACCAAGTAAGACAAGGGTGATTTTGCCACGCCCATGTTGGTGCCTCCCATACATATGTTGTTGCGCCGGCTGGTTGTTCGGCAAGATAACTCCCTCAAAACCTAGCCAATCTTCATGAAATTTGGTGCTATACAAAATTTAGTCAAATGCCGATCTTCTATGGAAACTGAGAAATTTTGCCACGCCCATTCTGGTACCTCCCATACAAAAGTTTGGTGGTCGCCTGGGTTGTCAATGAGATATGTCACGTGAACCACTTCCGATCTTAATGAAATTAGGTTATAGGCTTGTTATCATCAAACGCCTGTTACCGATTAAGATAAGAGTGATATTTCCACACCCTACCAAGAAAATTTGTGCGGCCCGCTGATTGTTCGGCAAGAAAACTCCCGCAAAACCGAACCAATCTTTATTGAAGTTTGGTACTAGATAAAATTTACAGAAATGCACACAAAAGTTGGGCTCATCCACAAGATAACTCTCGTAGACCACAAGCGATCTTAATGAAATTCGGTACTGTGCAAAGTTTTCCTACAAATTTAAGATTAATTACTGTTGTCCACTCCCATTTTCGTACCTCCCATACAAAATTTGGGCAGCTTTCCGGCTGGCCGACTCGATATCGCCCGTATACCACAACCGATCTTAACAAAATTTGGTACTGATCAATATTTTGTATAATACTGGGTAACAATAACAACTTCGCCATGCTCATTTTTGTACCTCCCATAGAATATTCTGTACTGGTTTTGGTTAAAAGCAATAACAAAGAAATTTTATTTCGCCAACAAAAATCCATGTGAATGAATGTGTCTATTATTGAGAATTGTCATACATTTTTTACTTAACAAATGAAGTTTTGTGTCTGTTTGGAAATTTTAAAAATTTTTAGTTATGACTCTTTTGTATTTAGAGTGCGATATTAACAAAAAAAATACCTACTATCACCTCCATTTTCTATTTTAGCATTTTCCCCGGACGCGTATATTTCGTTCCCAGGAAAAATTTTAAATACGCACCAAAAAAGATCTTCCGCAAGTATATTTACATTATTTTTCAAGAGCATTAACTTCGATGGCTTATTGTGGAAATGCTGGTAATAACTTTGTTCGCAGGGAAAGCATTAAACAATATCAATTTGTTTCGCTGAGAAATTGACCAGCAAAATTTTAGTGTTGACGATTCGATTTTACTCTATTTTAAAATTGTTACACCAAACATTCCTCTCCCAAAAAACGTTTTTCAATACACCCTAATGCATATGGGCACGAATATATGGGCGCAAACAAGTACGCCACAATATTTACATACAATGTGTCGCAAACTGTTTCTGGTATCTTCTTTAGTATGTAATGTTTCGTTTAAGAATACACATATTCGAGGGTTGGGTTCAAAACTACCGTACATTTAAGACGAATTTTAAAACTGCATCCGCACTGTATTGACCAAATCCTACAACTATTTTATTTGTTCATATAACTCATACAATTTGCAAATGGCGAAGATAATTTTATATTATTAGTAAAAAAAATTATCCAAATTGATAATGTGGATAATGTCATTTGGAAATTGCACTAATTTGTCAAAGTTGGATTACATATAACATATTTTATTTCTTTCGTACTAACCTCCTATTCCCTCAAACACGCATATATAATTTAATTGAGACACCAATTTCGAAATGGGCTCATGGTTTATCCTGTAATCTCACATTAACAAACATATTTCAGTTTTTTTTTGTGATAAAAATGCAGACTGATAAAAATTCAGTTTTTTGTGTTTCCTTAAAAATTTTAAAAAACCGACATGAGCACTTTTCGAATTTGGTAATTCAATTATAATTCCAGTCAAATGTTAAAACAATTCGGTCACTAAGTTGGACGAACGAAATATCGTTAGTAATAACCATTTGGAAGACGAAATTGCTAATATCGTAAGCAAAACTAATCCACGTCGTGAGTGTGGCTAAAACTTCCTGAACTCGATGATCGAATTGCTCAACAAATAATACAAGATTCGATGGAAAACAGTTGGATTACCATTTTAAATATCTTTGAAATGTATTATGTCGTTTCAGAGAAGTGGGGTTTCGAAGTTGAAGTTATTGGTCAATTTGTTGCCTTCGTTTAAAATCATAAAAAATTTACAGGCTAAGGGTTCAACTAAAAATACTTAGACGCGAAAAGTTTCTTCACGAACAGCGTATTCGTGCTAAAGTCGTTTCTTTCCCTAGAGGAATTAAGAGCTTTTGGTCATTTGGAAGAAGAATAAAGAATAGCTCTTCCTCTATCCCAACTTTTCTTAAATAAGGCATATCATTTACTGAACCGGTTGATAAAGCTAACCTCCTGGCTGAAAGGTTTGCAAGCAACTCTTCCTTACCGGTTAGCAATCAACCACACCCCGTGATCAGTTACGTATATTGTTCCATGCCCAAGATATTGTTCCGAACGCGAGGTTCTTGCGAATCTCGTAGTTAATAAATCCCCGGGCCCGGATCGCATATCAGCACTGGTCTTGAGTAGGTGCTCTTCGACGCTGGCACGTCCACTGCGCAACATTTTCAGCCTTCAATACCGTGCGGGAGTCTCCCCGGCACGTTGGAAGGTTGATAATGTCCAGCCAATCCCTAATAAAGGTGATGCAAGTGACCCTGCAAATTACCGCCCAATTGCAATTTGTTCTGCGCTCTCGAAGGTTATGGAGAGCATGGTTAACCACCATCTTGTGAAATATCTTGAGTCCTATGACCTTCTTAATGGTCGGCAGTATTCTTAATGATCGGTAGTATGGAATTGAATTGAATTGAATTGAATTGAATTGAATTGAATTGAATTGAATTGAATTGAATTGAATTGAATTGAATTGAATTGAATTGAATTGAACTGAATTGAATTGAATTGAATTGAATTGAATTGAATTGAATTGAATTGAATTGAATTGAATTGAATTGAATTGAATTGAATTGAATTGAATTGAATTGAATTGAATTGAATTGAATTGAATTGAATTGAATTGAATTGAATTGAATTGAATTGAATTGAATTGAATTGAATTGAATTGAATTGAATTGAATTGAATTGAATTGAATTGAATTGAATTGAATTGAATTGAATTGAATTGAATTGAATTGAATTGAATTGAATTGAATTGAATTGAATTGAATTGAATTGAATTGAATTGAATTGAATTGAATTGAATTGAATTGAATTGAATTGAATTGAATTGAATTGAATTGAATTGAATTGAATTGAATTGAATTGAATTGACTTGAATTGAATTGAATTGAATTGAATTGAATTGAATTGAATTGAATTGAATTGAATTGAATTGAATTGAATTGAATTGAATTGAATTGAATTGAATTGAATTGAATCGACTGAATTGAATTGAATTGAATTGAATTGAATTGAATTGAATTGGATTGAATTGAATTGAATTGAACTGAACTGAACTGAACTGAACTGAACTGAACTGAACTGAACTGAACTGAACTGAACTGAACTGAACTGAACTGAACTGAACTGAACTGAACTGAACTGAACTGAACTGAACTGAACTGAACTGAACTGAACTGAACTGAACTGAACTGAACTGAACTGAACTGAACTGAACTGAACTGACCTGAACTGAACTGAACTGAATTGAATTGATATGAATTCAAATGAATTGAAATGAATTTAATTGAATTGAATTGAATTTATTTGAATTGAGTGGAATTGAATTGCACTGAATTGAATTGAGTAGAGTTAATTGAATCTTATTAAATTTAAGAGAATTATTTGACTTCAATTAAATTTAATTCAACTCATGGGGTTGACTCTCCATCGTCGTGGGTAACTACACATTATTTTCCCTTACCCTCTGGGTAACCACGCCGATGTATATGGGTTACACATGCGTGTATAAATGCGAACTCTGATAGAATCCATGGAAAATCATTATATTGGATTATCGGAGAATGAAAGTCCGAGCGGTGGCTGTGGCTGCAGGCATGGCCGTAGCCAGAGGGGGGCACTAGGGGCCCGGGCCCCCCCGGAAATGGTTACAACTGCGCATACATTTTTAATGGTAATTTTCTTAAAAATATCAGACTTTTTTTATTATATAATTTTATTTTGAATCAAACCACCTCTAAATTATAAAAAAAACGACTAAAAAGATCATTTTATTCTGAATCAAACGATATCTACGCACTTCAATCTTTTTGATATTGGACAATAGTAAACAAATTTGTTAATGAGGATATAAAGGAACAGCTACTGCGTCAGACATGGTCCCCAAAAGACAAATATGACTCTGAGCCTCAAATTCAGAATAGTGGGGGAAAAGATATTTGCAGGTAAATTGGCTCGAAAAAATTTTCATGAGTTGCTTATTCGGTATATTCAAAAGGAGCGTTTTGTAAAATATGTGTTTTATTTGTCAATAAAATAGGATGTGGAAAAGAACGCATATGAATTTAAAATCCCTTGTTAATGAACCTTACCGTGATTGGAAGGATGCAATTGAATATTTGCATAAGCATGCGACGAATCACTATCACTTGGAAACTATTATAAAAGCCCAAAACTTTTTAACAACAACAGATGATATCACGACGGCGGTTGATTTCCGAATTGATAAACAATCATCCCAAAATTTAAATGACCAAATATATAAAATAAAAGTCATTGTAGGGACAATTTTATTATGTGGACGTCAAAACATCGCTTTACGTGGTACCAGTGACCTTGGAAAACTGTCAGTCGAAGACATACCTGAAAACGATTGGCTATATATTGAAGCATACAGCTAACGGAGACGAAAAGCTAAAGTTAAGCAGCATGTATTCGATTTTTCACAAGAGGCTTTGTTGTTAAAGAGGAACTACGTATATTGGAATGTTACACGAGGACTTTACAGAAAACCCATATTTTAAACAGAAAGTGATAAACAAAGTTGTAAAAAACCAATAAAGTGTATAGATATCAGCCAGCGAAGAATACATATTATCATAAATTGAGGTGAAGTGAGACTTTTAACCCCAATCGTTGAATATGACGCCACTATTGATGCCTTCACAAATACATGCAGACAATTGTGGACACTTGGCTGGAGGAACTATTATGGTGGATGACACGCATTAACTTAAACATACATATGATACCCGGGGTAACCAATGCCCATTTTTGATCGAAAATATGAAAAATTTAGAAAGATTGTCTGTATTTGTTTGTCGATTGAACGCTCCGTTTTCGGGATATAGAAATTGTTTCATATTTTCGACAAAAAAAATGGGTACGAAATACGATCCATGATTACAAATAATAATAATTTTGTTTATATTTAAATATAAAATACACAATTTTAATAAAAATTTCTGTTTTTTACTTTTTTTTCTATAAAATTCATAATGTGTTCAAGCATCAAATTACAGCCAACAAATTCAAGTAATTACTTTAGTTGAGCATACCAATATATCATTTGGTACAACCGAATTAGCTTCTA
Organism: Phaonia tiefii; assembly: GCA_963931995.1. Taxonomy (NCBI): domain Eukaryota; kingdom Metazoa; phylum Arthropoda; class Insecta; order Diptera; family Muscidae; genus Phaonia; species Phaonia tiefii. The sequence goes on along the minus strand of OZ008368.1, from coordinate 271,719,463 downwards.
AATGTTTCGTTCACCCAACTAATAGAATATTCACCACTACAGGATAATTTGATTGCTAGAACTAAAACTCGATTGACAGATCACATTTATTTCTTTTTGCTGTGGCTTCAACTAAATATTTCAGTTCTTGCAGCCAAGAATGAATTACAAATTAATTGATATGCACAACATTTGGTGATACTGAACACAATTATTGGTAATCACATCAATGAACCGCCAAATTTTAGTTGGCTGTAAATATAGTTGTGACAACGAATCTCTTCTCTGTGTGCATCATAACCTTGTCCTCTAAGATAATTTAAATCCAAGCCTAGTCTTTTTATTTCTTTCCCATCCAGTTTTAGAAAATTTAGGAAACACTCCTTGAGTTGGCACACCTTTTTATCAAAGTATCTTATACAAACTATAAGTTGTTCAATTACTGTGATATCAGTAGTTTCATCTAAATTATGATTACAGTAACTAATATTTGAACACGAATTCTAATATTGCACTTTTTATTAGTTGTATCTTCCATTTCAGATGAATGAGGCTTTAGAAATACTCAAATTGGTTAATACAACTATAATTCGGTAGTAGCAGCTTGTATTTAGTAAGACCGATTTTTAATCTATCAGTAACATCGACAAATAATTCTGATGTTTGACAGTTATGAATACTAATCAAAGAATAGACTTTATCATGGAATTTCCAATGCCTGAATTGACTTCCAACTAATCTTTTCCCTGTGTGTGGCGCCGCTAGTATGTCGGGGCAGTATAATGGCGTACAAGCCATTATAAAGAAGAAGTACCCCACAGCGATATTTATACATTGCGCTTCTCATACCCTAAATCGATGCTTAAATGCCGCTTCCAGAATACCGGAAATTAGAAATATGTTCAGTATGTTGGCAGAAATTTTGACGTTTTTTCGCAGTTCTCCAAAAAGAAACACAGTTTTGTCAATATTTTTAAAGAAAATCGAAAGCAATCAAGACGCCTTCTTTCGTATTGTGAAACACGCTGCGTACATCGACATGATTGTGTACATTTTGTTTATGAGTCAATTCCTGAAATTATCCAAGCTTTAAAAGTGCTTGTAGAAGATGGTAAGGCTGACATATTATACTCAAAAATGTAATTTATTTAATATTTAACATTTAGGTTGTAAAAGCGCATTAAGATTTCATAACCGAGTATGCCCATTTGAATTTATATTGGGTGTAGCTGTAAGCACTTCTGTGGTAAATCTAACCCGCACTTTATCGCGTTATTTGCAAACAGTAAGTCTTGATAGTGTCGTGGCATATGAGCAAATTAACTGCAAAAATCAAAACTAAGTAGAATGCGTGGGAACTCTGATCGAGAGCTTGATAAATTAGACGAAGAAGAAGAAAAAATATCAGAAACCTTTGGGGTCAAAGCTGAATTACCCAGAATAGTTGGTACCCAAAAGTTCAGGTCTAACATACCTATATCTGATGTCGAGGCTTACTATAGAACAACCCTCTTTATTCCCTATTTGGATGAAGTGTTATAATAAATTATTTTAAAGAATGTTAGATAAATGTGATAATTTATTTAAAGTTATTTATGTTGAAGTTCAAATTACGCTTTTGGTTTTTTCTGTTATTTTTTTAATGGAGTTTAAATTTATATGTCTAATATGCGATATGACAAGTATGTTACGTTCATGAAATACAATGTGCCGAAAAAAGATAAATTTAAAATAAACTACATAAATGAAAATAAATAATCTCAAAATATAAACGTGACATTATTTAAAATACGTTTTGTAAAGGAATATTGAAAAAAAATTGTGCCCCCCCCCGGAACGAAAATCCTGTCTACGGGCCTGACTGCAGGCATATCAATTGAGCGACTACGTCGCACTTAGCATGCATTTTTAGATATGCAAGACCTATTCGCGCGATGGGTGCCGCGATTACTCACACTTGACCATAAGAATAACCGCTTGAGTACTTCAAAGAAGTGCCTGGATTTTGAGCTGTTTCGTAGCCGTGGACGAAACATCAATCCATCCCAAGGAACAGTTCAAACACTGCACTATCCCGGTTAAACCTGTTCCAAATACGGCCAAGGTGGGTCTGTCGGCCCACTAAAAACCGTATGTTTCTGGCGCATGCTAATGACATAGACATGACAATAATCGAAAAGGAATCAGCGAAGGTGGGTCCTGCTGTTAATGAGGGCAAGACAAAATTGATGGTGGCAACGACTAGAGAAACATCTCGACTTGGTCAGTACTTGAACTTTGACAACCGATTTAATTCTGAAGTGGTAGATGCATTTAGCCACCTTGGATCCGCCCTGAACATGGACAACAACGTCATCCTGCAGATAAATAGGAGAATTGTTCTTGCAAATAGATGCTATTTTTGGCTCAGCAAGCAGTTTTGGAACAAATCCCTCCCTCGACAAACAAAAGTCCACCTACACCAGACTCTCAGTTTACCTGTCCTGGCATATGGCTCCGAAACTTCGCTCATATCGCAAGCGGATGGAAAACACCTGACAGAATTCGAAAGAAAAATTATCTGCAATATATATGGTCGTGTTAAAACGGCGAATACCGACGTCGTTAAAACCACGATCCATATAATTTGTATTCTGACGTCGATATAGCTAGCCGAATCAAATTAGACCAATTGCGTTGGCTAGGCCATTTTCTCCGAATGGATGGAGGTGAGCCAGCGCGAAAGGTATTCGATAACATATCCATCCGTTGGAAGCAGGAAAAGAGGACGACCAACACTCTGCTCCCTCCCGTGAATCCCTCCGTATCCTTGGTATTACTAACTGGCGAGAAACGCCGAAAGGTAGAACCACACGCTGAAAAATCTGTCATTTTTATTGTGTGGATGCATATATAACGTGTCTGTAACTTGTCGCAAATATAGTATACTTGTGCCCAAACACATTCTGTTTGCTATTCAATAAAACATGTTTGGGACACAAAGATTAATAGGTTATAATATATGTATTTGTGACCCAAATGTGGAGTTGTATGTTAAAAACTACTGCCGTCAAAAATGTGAGGAACAATAAAGGAGCAAAGAGCAGCAGATCTTCACTTCACGAAAACAGTGCCTGCAAACATGTACATGGTTCCTGCAATATATTGCTGGGGCCGTTATTTTTCAGCGCGCAGTTCAAGAATTATGTTAAAATTTGTTTAATTTATTTATACGCTGAAAAAACGGCCTCTGTAACCTATTCTCCCAAACATGTTCTGCAGCCACCATGTGTATGCCTGGAACAAACATCAAACATTTATATGTTTGCAAGTCTCAAACTTAGGTGTATTTAAATGCAAACGTTTAGTATGTTTACTGACAAATACATATGTATGCTTTTATGAGGAAACATATATGTGCTTCATCCCAAACATCCATATAAAGGGTTTTCAATAAGAGCGCTGCAAAAGTTTTTTAAATAAAACAAAACCGGTTTTAGATAGCAATGAAATTCTTTATTCCTGTGAAAGTACGTTCGATGCCACTATGTATGGAACTCGATTTCTATTGCATGGCCACCACGAGCACGCTTGCAGAAGTCCAGACGCTGAACCCAATTCTCGACGGTTTTCAAGCATAAATCGGCCGATACTGCTGCAATTTCACGTTCGATATTCGTAGGAAGTTCATCAGTCGTCGCTGGCTTGTTGGTACAGACCATAGACTTGACGTAGCCCCACAGGAAATAATCTAACGGCGTCAAATCGCACGACCGAGGCGGCCAATCGGCTGGGCCATTTCGTGAGATAACACGCTCACCAAACTTGGTTTCCAATAAATTGATTGTGGCATTCGCTGTGTGGCTTGTGGCGCCGTCCCGTTGGAACCACATGTCCTCCAAGTCCATATTATCCAATTGGGGTCAAAAATATTCGGTTATCGGTGAACGGTAGCGATTCGCATTCACAGTAATGTGCCGGTCTTGATCATCACGGAAGAAGTACGGCCCAATGATGCCGCCGGCCTATAAAACGCACCAAACCGTAATTTTTTCGGGATGCAATGATGACTCATGGATTACATGTGTATTGCTGTCGGACCAAAAACGCATATTTTGCTTTTTGACGAAGCCATTCAGCCAGAAATGAGCCTCATGGCTGAAGATGATTGAGACCACTGACTCCAAATTTCGGCAGTAAATTTTAATAATTTCGACTCGTTGTTGGCTCATATATCTTTCCATGATGAAATAGCAAAAATTACTGAAGAGAAGTGCCAAAAGAGCGGGAAAAAATATGGCGTCGTTTGCTGTCCCTATCGATTTACTTTTGTAGCATCTCCGTTGAAAAACCCTTTTCTTACCTCGAAGCATTCGCGTGTTTCCCCCAAACATATGCGTATTTTCTCCAAAATATAAAAAACGTGTTATTATTTTTTCTTTATTTGTTATAATTAATTTTATCAATTTATATCCACCTTTACGTATGTAGTAATTAACACAAAAAAATTAAAAGATTTAAATAATTTTTATATTTACTTGCATTGAATTCATTACCTGTTTTGTTTTGAATCTGCTGTTCTGTTGTTTCTCCTTTCTTTGATGTCTCTCACATTTTGTTGTATCACAAATACAGATATATTTGCGTCGCAAACACGTATGTTATAACGTATTAATCATTGCGTCTCAAACATGTAATACTGAATAGTAAACACAATGCGTTTGGACACAAGTATATTATATTTGCAACAAGCTCCAAACACATGTTATATTTGCATCCAAACAACAGAAAACGACAGATTGTTTAGCGAGTAGTGCAAAACTTAAGGATATAGCTCGGCGTTACGAGATTTGCGTCGATTGACGAGGTCATCACTGAAGACATTGAGAAAAGCAAATATTTGGAAGGAATAAAAAAATTGGAAAAAGGATTGTCTAAATGTATTGAGCTACAAGGAGTCTATGTTAATAAATAAAAGTGTTTTGCCGAAAAAAATATCATTCATCCAAAAATCTCGAAGTTATAAAACTGTCCTATATTAATGCTGGGTTGTAAGATTATGGAAAGCGGTATATTATATCGCATATTGAAAATGGGCCTTCTCGATTCGAGATTCTTAAGAGATGACTGTTTAATAATATAATCTTTATTGACATCAGGAAGGGGCTGTTTGGTAATCATGCGCAAACAATTAAATGCAGGTAGAACATTCTAAATTTCTAATTTTTTATACAAATTATATTCCTTCATATGATTGTTTTGACGCCGTTTTAACTTAAATTATTACTCCGCCAAGTTACTTCCTACAATCAGTCATACAAGTAATAACACCCACACTCTGTTACACGCACATGTTGTTCTCAGCAATCGACAAAGGTCTCGTTTCGTTTTCTCCATATTTTAGTTAAAATCCTCCCCATCACCGTTTGTCACGACTTTGCATATTAATTACATTAAAATATAAATTTGGACGGACTCGATAGACTGCACATCCGCTGTATGCCGGAAGTCGTTGCAATGTGAAGGATTTTTTAGGCAAACCCGCAAACACACACACTCCCACTTGCAATGTGCACGTTTTTCGTGAAGTGTTTTTATTTTGTGGATACGTGTGGGTGCATTTGTGTGAGCATGTATGAGGGTGTAAAGCATGTGTGTAAAAAACCCCAAATTTCTTAGAACTCTAGAACTAAGAACTACAGCTTAATTCCTCACGCTTTGTGGGCAAACAAAAAGAGCGCGCGTGAAGTGGTATTGGAGCCCCATTTTTAACTAAAAATAAATACAAACTTTTCTTGCCCCTGGCATATTACACTTGTTGTGCTTAAGCTTTCGAGGGAATATTTTGTGTAAATTTGTTATCGGAAAGCATATGAATTATAAATAATTATGTACAATATTAAACAAATATGCATATTACTAGTTAATGTAATATTAATATTAATTTCAGATTTATTTATATAAAAACTGAACTTGGTTTAAAATGTTGAGCTCTCTAATTTTTGTATTTTAAATTGATATTTCCTATTTGTGGCGAAACCTTAATATAACATTTGTTTATCTTTATTGAATTATTTTCATTCTATAATTATTCATTACTTTATCTTCCTTTATCTATCTACTCCTTTGTAAAAATCCAAAAATCCAGCGAATCCTTGATATGACGATTCCATATAAACCAATCAAATTCTTCACATAAAGGCTATAGTTTCTTAACAGATTCCATTACGTTCACCAATATTCCTTTTGGTCTAAAGGGTATTCAATTCATTTATTGGCTTATTGATAGAGATTTCCCAGTGCTTACATTTCTGACTAACACATCACAAAAAGAAATGGTTCCCTGTTACATCCCATGAAGGGATTAGGAGAGATTCTCACAACAAGTGAGATTACGCGTTCCAGTTTTACACTCACGTTCATTTTATCCAAAAGGGAAATCAGTTGCAGACCAATAACGAAACCGTTTATGTGTGAAATTCCTCTCGAAATCGGGAATTGTTTTTTCTACTTTCTCGGATCAGTCGTATTCGTTCTGAATTTGCATTTTTGATGTGTTAACATCTATACGCGCGCCTCTAGGGCAGTAAACTATAAATTTAATACATACGCAAGTGTTAGGTTTGTAAGAGTAAATCATCGTTTGTTTGTTCGTTGCTTGGCAGTCGGTATTGAAAGTGATTATTGGGCGATTTTCATATAATTTTCCCACGCGATTTTCTCCGGAAATTCATAGCCGATTTTATTAATTTTTGGATTAAAAAGCTAGTGCGGGTTTCGACGAAGAGTTTAGGCCAAAAATTAAGGCGATCCGATATCGGCGAGCCGAGATTGAAGTGTTTTAATTTGGAGTATTAATTTGGAGTAATATTAAAAAAGTATTTTATGTTGATCTTCGGTTATATCGTACGAATATAACAACGTATGTATGTATGTACAAGTGTCTGTTGCTTTGCATTCTTTGACTTTTGTGGGAATAAAAAAAAGTATTGAGCAAGAATATAATGACACATGTGCTTGCACTGGGTCTTTAAATAATTTTAAGTATTAATATTATTTAACTGTAACGTCATCATATGATTGAACGCTGTTTTTTATTTTCCAATGTAACATTTACGATTGTGTTCACAGAAATCGAACAGGTACCGTGTAGCAAAAAGGTGTTAACACATCGCCCGTGAGTTCGAACACTCATTGGATTTTTTATTAATTGAGATTTATGTTGCTTTTGTCCTCTTAATATTGTATAATATTGTTACGAATTTCCTTATTCGTCCTTTTTGCGTTGTTTTATTCCCAATAATAAAACAAGGTTCGTTTTAAATTACGATAATTACAACGGTTTCACTTCCTTTTATTTTACTTATATAGTACAACAGTTTACTTTATTCATAACACTTAACAAGTCCTGTATTTTACTATCAATTCGCGTTCCTTACTTTACGGGGTTTAATCACAAACTGAACTAACCATTCCAAAGACCTCCGCTATTTATACCAACTCCCCATACTCAAATGAAGGTAGATCTAGCGAATTCAAGAACCTTCTAGACATTGTTCGTTGTTGTTTATCTTTGTAGAACAATCGCGAATGGCGGAGAACTATCTTTACTGAGGTGACTTCATGCTACTGGTTTAGCGAGCTCGTACGTTGTTACAATGCATACTTTCAGGCGCAGCACTAACCGCCTGTTATTTACATGCTGTTAGTAGAGTCATTAACAGCAAGCAAAAGCTTTGACTTATTCGTAACAATATTTATTGTAGTTTTAAGTTTGGCTTTGACTTATAAAAAGGGTGGGCCAAGTACAATTTGGATATTAATTCTCTGTAATAAAAATTTATAAATAGAAAATCTTGCAAAATTTTGTTTTAATGGTAATGCCCATCATTGGCATTTATGACTGAATCCCGACATCGTCCAAATAGCTTCCATGACTTGCTTTACATTATCTCATTCAATCTACCCTAATTTTCAGAACATTTTCGACTGTTTAAGCCTCTCTTTCATGAACAATAGCATCGATTTCGTGTTTTAAGACCTCAATGGACATGCAATTATTTACGTAACACTTATCTTTCACGGAGCCCCAGAGACAATAATCTAACTGAGTCAAATCACGGCTACGAAGCGGGCCACTAGACTTTCGAGTTTCTGCTGATTGTGCGATTTTCGAACTCTGTGCGCAAAAGATCGATTGTTACGTTGACTGTGAGGCACATAGCGCCGTCCCGTTGAAACAATACCTCGTCGATGTCATCCTCTTCAACTTTTGGGAACAAAAAAATTGCTGAGCATGGTACGATAACGATCGTCATTGACGGTAACGGCTACTCCTTTGCCATGCAAAAAGCCGCACTAAATAGTCACTCGTTGTGGATGCATCGGCTTCTCCTCGACGACTTGTAAATTTTCGGAGCAACAATTTTGTTTGCAAATGTAGCCCTCGTGGTGAAAATGAGCTTCATCGGAAACGACGATTTTCCTGTAAAACTGTTCATCTTCAGAATATTCAGCAAAGCGCAAATGCATCGGATGATCACGACGCTTTAGTTTTTGGACTAATTGGATTTTACAAGCCTTCATTCCGAGGTCGTTATGCAAAATTCTGCGCAAAGATGTGCTAGAACTGTTCAATTGCTGCGAACGGTGGAGAGTTGATGTTTGAGCACTCTTTCAGCTACAGCGGCAATATTTTCCACTGAACGTGCTGAAAGAGCACGTACACGAGATCCTCTGTCTAACAAGGAGGATGACACTCTATTTCTATCCGATTTATTTCATAGATTTCTTACAGTTTGAGGTGAAGACTCAGAAATTTGAAATAAAGTTTTTAACATTTCCCAATTTTCTTCAAGCGTAATGCGACCGATTTCATACACTTCTAAGCTTTAACTAATACTCTGTCACTTCATAAAAGCCAACTTCGTCATCTGCTTCGAAATAACGAGGGATTCAAATTAAAAATTTTATATGGTTTGGGTTTATAGTTTTTTTATGGATTTTAGTACGCAGATTTGTCTGATTTAAATCTCAGATTGGAGTAATTCTAAATATTCAAAGCATGGACCAGTGCACCTCGGAAAATATATTACAAAATAAAAAAGCATATCTCTACAAAAATTATCTCCTTGTCCAAAGAAAAGATTTGTAATGTTCCCACCGTATTGAATTTTTATTAAAACGCAAATTAGTGCAAATTTTTAAAAAAAACGAAACACGTATTTACTTAAATCGACTAAGGATTAAAATATGTCAGTCTGACATTTAAATTATTATTAATTTAAATTAAAATCTCGGTACCAAAATTTTAATATTGCGATTATTTTGGAAAAATATTCCTGAAAATAAGATGTGTCCAGACATATTTTATATACCGTTAGGTGCGCACCAAAAGAACCAGTCATATGATTCTAATATTGTACACATTGTCTTTAGTTGAACGACAAAATTCTTTGAAAAACCAAAAAAAAACATTTTAAAAATGGTTCAGCTCACGGGATCTTAATGCCAGACACCAAATATTTTGCGAATTATCATAAATCAAGCCAAGGTAAATTTTGAGGGGTGGACAAAAGGAACTTTTTTTTTGAGTTGGTCTAATGTATGTACTTAAATTAGATAATTTAAATTTAGTAACATTGTTTGCATTTTGAGGAACTTTGTCCTTGAATATTTAAGCAAATTTGCTACATTATTTTGATTCCGTTTTAAGTACAAGTATATTGAACTAAACCCTGATATATTCTAAGTACATAGCTATCATACATAAGTATCTTTATTTCTGTGAAAGTACGTTCGATGCCATTATGTATGGAACTCGATTTCTTTTGCATGGCCACCACCACGGGCATGCTTGCCGAAGTCCAGACGCTGAACCCAATTTTCGACGGTTTTCAAGCATAAATCGGCCGATACTGCTGCAATTTCCCGTTCGATATTCGTACGAAGTTCATAAATCGTCGCTGGCTTGTTGGCATAGATCATAGACTTGACGTATCCGCACAGGAAATAATCAAACAGCGTCAAATCGCACGACCGAGGCGGCCAATCGACTGGGCCGTTTCGTGAGATAGCACGTTCAAACACGTTCACCAAACTTGGTTTCCAATAAATTGATTGTGGCATTCGCTGTGTGGCTTGTGGCGCCGTCCTGTTGGAACCACATGTCCTCCAAGTCCATACTATCCAATTGGGGCCAAAAATATTCGGTTATCATTGAACGGTAGCGATTCGCATTCACAGTAATGTGCCGGTCTTGATCATCACGGAAGAAGTACGGCCCAATGACGCCGCCGGCCCATAAACCGCACCAAACCGTAATTTTTTCAGGATGAAATGATGACTCATGAATTACGTGTGGATTGCTGTCTGACCAATAACGCATATTTTGCTTATTGACGAAGCCATTCAGCCAGCAATGAGCCTCATCGCTGAAGATGATTTTCCAATGAAAATCCGAATCATTTTCAAGTTGTTGCTCAGCCCAATTCACGAACATACGACGCTTATGGTGGTCAAGCGGCTTCAGTTCTTGCGTCGATTTGATCTTGTAAGGATGTAGGCCAAGATCTTTTCGCAAAATTCGCTTGAGAACGACGTGTGAGAGACACATTTGGGCTTTCTTGAACTGAAGCCTCAGCGGCAGCAATATTCTCGACACTACGGGCACTTCTTTGTCTCACTCGCACGGGAACATTTTGTACTGTGCCTGTGGATTCAAATTTTTCCACTAGACGCTCAATTGTTGATCTGGTAGGACGATTATGACGACCATAAATTGGACGTAGCGCTCTTAAAGTTGACGCCACTGACTCCAAATTTCGGTAGTAAAGTTTAATAATTTCGACTCGTTGTTGGCTCGCATATCTTTCCATGATGAAATGGCAAACCTTACTGAAGAGAAATGTGAAAAGAGCGGGAAAAATATGGCGTCATTTGCTGTCCCTATCGATTTACTTTTGTAGCGTCTCTGTTGAAAACCCTTAAAAATAAAAATAAATTTAAGGAAGGAAAACAGCAATTAAGGAATTCTAAACTAAAATTCAAATACTACTAAAATTTTGCCGCAAGTTAGACCGCATATTTCTATATAATTTGCACTAGTCGAGTGTAAATACAGGGCCTCCAATGTATGAATATGTGGCGTTAGAAAATTTAAATACTGTTTCAGATATGCATTAACCCACAGATTCCGGCACTATTTCCAGAAACTGTCTCGATTACATTACTGCGAAATCACTGTGAAACACTATTGTGGGATGAGACCTTAATTACAATTCCTTAGAATGAAGGACTTAGGTACGACTTTAACAATTAATCCCATTATTTGTGGAACTTGATTTCATTTACGCGGCGTTGCTTCGCAGTAGATCATCCTCTCAGTCCAACTTTCCAAAACTTTATTGACAGTTTCTGGTTCTATCTCACGAATGATTCGGACGATAATAGTTTTAAGGGCGTGGATCGTTTCTGGATTATTCGCATTGCATCGGCCCCCACACGATAAATTCTAAAGAGGTCAAATCGCAACATCCAGGCTTGATATCACGATTACCGAACTTAGTGCGCAAAAGATCGATTGTTTGATGAGCTGTGCGACATGGTGCGCCATCCTGTTGAATTCAAAGATTATCCAAGTTCATATCTTCTATTTCAGCCCAGAAAAGGTCCGTAATCATGACTCTGTGGCGTTCGTCGTTTACTGAAATGGCGTTTCTAGCCGGATTTGCGAAAAATGCCACAACGATGCCACTACCCCAAAACCCACACTAAACTGTCACTCTCTGTGGATGCATTGGCTTCTCAACAATGACGTGCGAGTTTTCCGATCTCCAGATGCGACAATTTTGTTTGTAGATATAGCCACCGAGATGAAAATCCGCCTAATCAGAAAAGATGATTTTTCGTCTAAATTCGATGTTCCATTGGAACTTCTGTAAGACCCATATTTCCCAACGTTTTTCAAGCGTAAACCGACTAGTTTTGGTCCAAAACTAGTTATTTCGTACTATGTATGTCAATTGTTTGGGACTGAAATTTTGACTTTCTATTACGACATTAACACCACATTCGTTAAAATTAAAATGGAGTACGAAGAGGAATTACTCATTAAGTAAAAGTTGTCTCAGTAAGATTCCACTTTTTAAATTTAGTGTAATTTTTTTCTTTTTGTGCAAGTGATAACTCTGAAATCTGGTAGCTGTCACATATGTTTATTCCGATTATTAAAAGTGCACCTGTTTCAAAGTGTAGTCAAAACCTTTAAAGAAACTGGCTCGGTTATTGATAGTAAGACTCCTATGTGTCAACGTTCTGGTCGGTCTCTTGAAAACATTGGTGCTGTAAACGATAGCGTCGTCGAAACCCCGAAAACATCAATTCGGCATCGTTCTCAACAAATTCAAATTTCACTACGTACAAAATTCAGCTTACTCAGCAGCTGAAACCAGCAGACGTCGGCAATTCAATCGATAGGTAATAGAGCAAAGTGAAATCAATGCCAGTTTTTCAGAAAAGTCACCTTCTCCGATGATACGCGTTTCCAAGAAACAAAATCGTCGACAACGAGCAACTGTCTGGGGCGGATTTTGGTCAGGCGGCGTGATTGGGCCTTACTTATTTGAAGATGAGGCCGAAATTGCAGTGACTATGAACGGCGTTCGTTACTTGTATATGATAACGGAGTTCTTGGGGCCTCAACTGAACGCGATGGATCTGGTCGACAAGTTGTTTCAGCAAAATGGCGCCACCAGCAACACCCCGCATGAAACAATCGATTTATTGCAGCAACGATTTCCAGAAAAAATTATCTCAAGGAATTCTTATGTCAACTGGACACCACTATCATTCGATTTCACGCCGTGCGATATCTTTTGTTGGGGTTTTATGAAATCTCGGGTTTATGCGAATAAACCAGAAAAAAATCCTAAGCTCAAATCTGAGATCCAACGCGTCATCGGTGAGTTACAGCCAAATCTCTATGGAAAAGTTATGGAAAACTTCATGGAAAGAGTAATGACCTGTCATCAGAGCTGTAGGGGCCATTTGACGTATATTTTCTCTTTATACTTAACCGGAACATATCTTCTTTACAATTCAATAAAAAAAACAACCCTCTTCAAAAATACGTGTTTTTTTATTTTAAAATTAAAAACTGATTTTTTCCTGAGACACCCTTTACATGCAAGGTAAATTATAAATGGTTGGCAACGTTAAGTATCAAACATTTCCGTTTAGAGATAAATATTGAAATTTCTTATGCAAATTTCGCAAGAACTGCGGACAGGGCCTCAAACTCGTAGTATTCGTGTCTAAGAACCGTGAAAATGTAGACACATCAATTATGTTTATATTTTTCATCCTACTACGAGTAGTTTTCCTTCATATGTAGGTTTTGTTTTAAAATTTTATTTTTCTGGACAGGTGACACAAAACAGGACACTACAATTTTCACTATAATTTTGTTGTTGTTTTGGTTTAAAGGGACTAACGTGCCAATGCCATTAGATACAAAATTTAGTTAACTTTACATCTTGCTTCTCTTTAAGTTTTAACTAGATGATTTCATTTACGTTACCCTTTTGTTATTATACTTTTTTTTTTATTTATTTTAATAAATATTTTTGACACCGAAGTTTAATGTTGACTGGCCATGTACCGCTCCATACTTCTTTACATTCCATATGATTATATTAAATACTATTGAATGCAAGGAAGCATGGAACTTTCAAAGGCTCTCAATAAGCGGCTGCAAGGATGGCAAATTCATCAGGGACCTAATGAACTGCATTTGATTTCACTTTAATTCACAAGCACTTTACACACACAAAATTTAACCGGAAATCACTTAAAAATTAAATGCTTTTCATTTGAAAATCTTTCACAGTTGCTGGACTAAATTCAAGTTAAAAAATTGTTTCGTTGTTTTTAACACTATTAAACGTTACTTTACTCGTTATGGTTGTGATGATGCCATTGATGCTGCTTCGTTATTTCGTTCACTTTTTCAAACTTTGTTTTTTTTCTCTGCAATTTTGAGAACAGTGACTGATATTTGAATTCCACTTAAGTATACTGTAATAAAAAAAAATAATATTTATTTACAAAAAATTGTTAATTTTTTTTCAACAAAAATTTTTCACACAAAACTGGTAAAAGTTGTGGCATATTTCTTCTTTTTTTTTGGAAATTTATAATATGTTACCAGCTATGGTTTGATGGCTGGGTGGTGGGAAAACGAAGGCTTGCCCTGGATTGCAATGTGTCTTTTTTGTTTGCACTTTTGTTTATATTTTTTATATCAAGTTGTGTTTTATAGCTTACAGTTTTAATATATTGTCTTTTTTTTCGCCTGATGTTCCCAGCAAATCCTTCAAAAACAAATTGTATGCACGGGGCGTTGTGTGAGCAAAAAGTTGTTGGCTCGCTTGGGCAAAAAAAAAATAAACCTGGATACATATATGTACTACATGTATCCAAAGCAATAAAAACCAGCAGAACAAAAAATATACCATGTTTTAAATACTTTAGTTGAGTTGAAGAGAAAAAAACATTGCAAAATTAAAGTTTGAAAACTGTAGATCTTCCAGAGGCAGGGGCAAAAAAATAGTATTTTTCGTATGGAAAGAGATTAATCGAAAAACAAGAGAAGAAAACGAATAGAAAATACACTTTAAAAGACATATTGGAATTGGTCATACCCATTGGTGTACAGTACTATTATTTTCGTTCGTGTATAAAAAGTATTGAATATAACTTGAATCGCAAATTTCACACACTTATAGCTTAAGAACTGATAAAATCGTAGCCGTCAATACTGATATATTGCTGGTCAATATCGCAACGATAGAAATTGATATTTCTCAAAATTTTTCGTGAGAATGAAGTTAGTACCAGTCTTTAGGGAATATTAGATTGGTATAGGCCGGTACTAATTTCAGAATTACACTGGAAATCATACAAAAACCCCATACAAAAAATAAAATATTTCGACGAAATATTTCCGCACGTGTAGTTCTAAGTTATTCCTACGAAGTGCCAATTGCCAAGCAGCATTTTAAATTTGCTAAGAAAAATGAAACGACCAAACAAATTGTAGAAAAAATTATAAAAATTCAAAAAATCAAATGAGATTTTTGGTGTAAAGCAATAATTTGAAAACAGAGAAAATTATAACCATCAAAACTGCCACGATGCTGGGCAATTTCCCGGCGACAGAAATTGATGTTGCTCAGATTTTTGACGAAGTTAGTAGCAGCCTTTATGAAATATCGGATACAAAGTATATAGCGCCAATTAAATTTACCATTTCGTGCATAAAAATAACGAAACTTTCGTGAACCGCAAATTTCACTCACTTTTCATTTGCTTGGTACTCAGCTCTTTGTGAAAATTGCGTAAGCAACATCTATAACAGAGTTGTTAGCCAAAGTTATTGCGTACGAAAACAATTGTTTGATAACAACAATCGTTGAGTTTTTGTGAAACTTTCGTTGCCATTAAAAGTACGTGTATAAAAAAATAACGAACATTTCATGAACCGAAAATTTCACTCACTTTTCATTTTCTTGGTACTCATATCTGTGACAAAATATCTTAAGCCAAACCTATTACAGGGTTGTTACGCCTAAGTTATTTAATACGAATACAAATGTTTCATAATAGTTAGTGACCAGAATTTTGATATTTCAATACATTTAACAAACTAATGTAATACCAAATGTGTACGATAAAAATAAAATGGAGTGCGTAGTAGAATTATAAATGAAATATTTGCAAGCAAAATAGTGGTAACACTTCGCAACAAAATTTTTCATTCAGAGCAGTGACCGCCAAACTCATACAACCTTAATTCTGTTGTTTGTGAGTAAGCTGCACTGTACAAATGTTGGGAAGCAAAAAATTATAAACCCATTCTTCATGGAACATTTCTCATAGTGCAATGCAAATGATTAACAACGACCAACCTTCTTGCTCGAATGCTGAAATGAGACTAAACGATTTCGCTTTACATCGTTGAATACGCGAGCGCTTGTCGATGTGCAAAACCACGAAGCACAAAAATGCACGGTGCATAGGCTTTACCAGCTGCACTGAGAGCAACACAATATAGATTCGCGCTTACCGGAAAAAAGTTGGTAAGCAAAAAATCATATACCCGGAAAAAAGTTGGTAAGCAAAAAATCATATACCCATTCTTCATGCAACATTTCTCACAGTGCAACGCAAACGACTAGCAGCGATCAACCTTCTTGCTCGAATGCTGAAAAGAGACTAAACGATTTCCCATAACTTCGTTAAATACGCGAGGGCTTGTCGATGTGCAAAACTACGAAGACCAAATATGCACGGTGCATAGACTTTGCGGGTCACTGGCTTAAGCTCGGTATTAAGTTTTAATGAAATTTTCGTTGCCATGAGAGGTGTGTTTATAAAAAATAAAGAATATTTCATGAACCTAAAATTTCTATCACTTTTCATTTGCTTGGTACTCTGCTCTTTGCGAAAATTTCGTAAGCGAAATCAATTACAGGGTTGTTTATCCAAAATTGGTTTCTTACGGAAACAAATGCTTGAGACCGGAATCTTGATATTTCAAGTATTTCAACAAACTAAAGTAACAAAATAAAGAGTTAACATTAATATCGAGTGCGTAGTGGAATTATAAGTGAAACCGCTGCAAGGTAAAAAAAAAAAAAGATAGGGGGTAACTCTCCGCAACAAAACTTTCCGTTTAGAGATAAATGGCTTTCCGTTTAGAGATAAATGGAAAATTTCGGAAGAACTGAATATGGGGCTTAACACTTTGGCACAGAAATTTTGACATTTCCACATGAGTTGGAAAAAAATGGAGCGCCAAGAAGAATAATTAATGAAATATTTGCAAGATGAACCAAAGACAGGTGGTAAAAAAAAACTATCGGCAATAAAATTTACTGTTTAGAGATAAATGACAAAATTTCGCACAAACTGTATAACGAGCTTAAAACACAGTTTCCTGCAGGGTTGTTTTGCAAACTTTATTTAGTACCATGAAAATTGTACGGGACCGAAATTTTGACATTCGATTATTGTGACAAATATATTTACGATGTAATATTCGAACAATTAAATATTAAGTAGAAAGATAAATTATTTTTTAAATATTTGATAGGTACACGTTTATACTAAGATATTTCGCAATAAACTTTATAAATCTCCACACAAAGAAATATAACCTGCGAAACATCGGCCAAAATATGTTCTTCAGTGTTGTAAAACGTTGTTTGCCCTAACTATCAGCAACGTGGATCCAGTTAGTACCAGCATTACAATAATTTTATTTGAGCTGAATACAGAACTTTGAAATTAAGTAGACTTTAATAGCCTAGTAGTTAGTCCTAGCGAAATTTTCGAAATTTAAAAAATTTGGGTCCCAAACAATTACATTCTATACAAAATAACTTTGGCATAACAACCCTGTAATTGATGTAGTTCATGGCATTTGCTCAAAGAGCAGAGAACCAAGAAAATGTAAAGTGAGGAAAATTTTTGGTTCACGGAATTTTCGTTATTTTAGATACGAGGGAAAAGTGCATAAACCGGAATAGAGGACTTAAAATTGTAAAACCCTATCGAGGCGAGCTTATTCTACTGTCAATGATTCTTTAGTGGAATTGCGACACATTAGGAGCCTTCTATAGACACTAAATAAGTGTGTTTTTTTAGTTCTTGCTGAACTACATTTTCGACGACTTAGCTCCCCATACAAAGTGGTCGAAAAATTAGTTTAGCTGGGAATACAAAACAGCTCTAATATAACACTTCTTGTTGTTCTCATTACAAGTATTTTGTCACCAAAGGTTTTGCTGAAACATTATACAAAATGTAGAGTCGTACAGCACTTTTCCAAATATTGTATGGTATGTTATGTTTTTGCTAAGAACAACATATGGCATTTATTCTCTCTCTTTCTCTTTATATTTTGTATGAATGAATATCGTGTGTAATTCTTTAGTTTACGCGACTTTTTGCCAGCGCAAATGTTTTTAGAGCTCTTTATCAAACTAAGCCGCATCTGTTACAGTCTGAAGTGGAGTGTGGAAAATATGAATAGAGTATTATACTCTGAATAAGATACAAAAAAAAAAAAAAAGTTGTGAATCATACATATGTTTGGCATAGGGTGTGTACGAGTGGAAAGATGTAATAAATAAAATATGTTAAAAGACAGGAGAAATACAATTTGAAACATTGAAAATGTAAATATAGCACCGGTAGGTGCAGCAGTCATAGAGTTTGATACAAAAATTGTGCAAAAGTGTATTCCAAATTCTCGTCGAAAGTCGCTGGGCTAACGAGAGTTTTGATGCAGTTTTTGATGCCAGTTTTTTCGGTCAGAATTTGGACATACAATTTAAAATTTAAACTAACCAAAAAAAATTGTTTTCCATTACATCCCATGAAGGAATCGGGGAGAACTTCCCACAACCAGTGAGCTGTGCGCTTTCTAGTTTTATACTCTAATCAACTAATCAAAACAAAACTAATTTATTGCATACAAAGTTATTTTAAAAGTAATAGGTGACAATAAAATCAAGTGACAATAAAATCAACCATAGAGTATCTCAGTAAATTGATGACATTTTGTGTGCTGCAAATGGGCGGTTGGATGTTGGAAAGTATTGCTTTAATAATACCAGATAGATGCAATGTCTCAAACCATCCAACAAAAAATTAGCAACGGTTTTTCGATTTGTGCTTTAAAATTTTTGTGCAAATACACCACAAATATATACTAACAATAAAATGCAACAAGAAAATTAAAAAATACGTTTAAATTTCACAGTTTTTCATCAAAACCACATGAAAATTTTAAGTCAACAATTTTTTTAATTCCACCTGGTGTCAAATAACTCTCTATCGCACCGACCGCACCACAAACCGTCTGAAAGGAAATGTCAGGTGAGAACAATGGTAGCTCTATACGTCACAACTCTATGGTTTCTACAATCCGCCTATCGCTCATTCTCCTTCAAATGCTATCCCGTATAAAATGTACAGCTAGGAGGTCAAGCAGCTGTTTTATTGACACTCCCTGGCATTAATTACTAAGAAACGAAATGGAAAGGAATACGATTTGCTATAGTGAAACAGTTGATTGCAAAGCGATACATAGCTAGAGCGATAGGTAGGAGAGAGAGAGAACGCAGTATTTCAATACTACAAATTAGTTTCCAAATCAGTTTCTGCTGATCGTATTTAGCTGCTGGCAAAGGAGTTGGTCGGTTATCACTTTCGTAACCAACACTTAAGCCAATATTAGGTTACGCTTCCACTGAACTTGTTTAACATGTTTTGAGTTCAAAATCAGCTGATTTTGCCTTCAAGTATCAAGTCCCGTATTCAGTTCTTGCAAAATTTTCGTAAGAAATTCTGTCATTTATCTGTAAACGGAAAATTTTGTTATAGAGAGTTACCACATTATTTATCTTGCAAATATTTCAGTAATAATTCGTATTTGCACTCCATTCTATTTGTTATTACTTGTTTACTAAAATAATCGAAATTTCAAAATGCCGGTCCCAAATAGTAATCAAACAATTGTTTTTGTGCGACATAAGTTTAGCGTAACAACCCTGTAATTCATTTTGCCTACGAAGTATTCGCAAAGATCTGACCACCAAGCAAATGAAAAGTGAGCGACGTGTTTGGTCCACGAAATTTTTGTTATTTTTTTTTACACGTACTTTTTTCCTATCATAGGCTCCATTTTCAGTTCTTGCTCACGAAATGGAAAATTTTGTTGCGTAGAGTTGCCACCTATTTTTGATTAACTTTGCAATTATTTAATTAATAATTCCTATTCGCACTCCATTTTATATTTAACTGGTGTCGTATTACTTTAGTTCGTTAAAATGTTCGAAATGTCAAAATTCCATTCCTAAACTATTATCAAACAATTGAATTCGTATGAAATAAGTTTGGCGTAACAACCCTGTGCTACGGAATTTTGCCAACGAAGTGCGTACCAATTAAACCACATGATTTAAAAATAAAATGGTGTGTGAAGAGCATTTGTTAATGAAATATTTGTCAGGTAATTTAGAGATAAAACACAAGTTTCAGTTTAGAGAATACTGACAAAAATTTCTTACGAAAATTTGGCAAGAGTTGAATACGGGGCTTAAATCACGATATACCTGAACATAGCCTAAGTAAAAATTACGACGAATTTTAAAATGTTGATAATTCTCTTGAAAATTATATACTGTATCAAATGTACAGCTAGGAGGTCGAACAGCTGTTTCATTGAAACTCCCTGGCATGAATTACCAAGAAACGAAATAGAAAGGAAATTGTAAGATAGCTAGAGCGATAGCTAGAAGAGATAGAGAACGCTGTGGTTTCAATACTACAAATCAGTTTCCAAATCAGTTGCTGCTGATCGTATTTAGCTGCTGGCAAAGGAGTTGGTTATACCTTTTGTAACCAAAGTTATTTTCGGTGCCAGTATTCAGTTCGTTACGAAATTTTCGGTGCCATAACAAGTAGGTGTATTAAAATTAAAGAACATTTCATAAACCGAAAATTTCGCTCATCTTTCATTTACTTGGTACTCAGCTCTGCAAAAATTTCGTAGGCAAACTCAAATAAAGGGTTGTTACGCCAAAGCTATGTCGTACGAAAACAATTGTTTGATAATTATTTGGGACCGGAATTATAACATTTCAATAATTTTCACAACCAAAAGCAACAACACGTGCATTAAAAATGCAATGGAGTGCGTAGAGGAATTATGAATGAAATATTTGTAAGATAAATTAGAGATCAAATAAAAGTTTCCGTTTAGAGAAAACTGAAAAAATTTCTTACGAAAATTTGGCTAGAACTGAACACGGGAATTAAATCGCGATATACCTGAATATAGCCTTAATAAAAATTACTCCGAATTTTAAAATGTTATGTCCTGAATTCAGTTCGTTATGAAATGTTCGTGTATAAAAAATTTGGAACATTTTGTGAACTGAAATTTTCGCTAATTTTTTATTTATTTGGTACTCAGATTTCTCCAAAAATGTTGGCAGCAAAATCAATTACAGGGTTGTTACGCCAAACTTACTTCATAGCAAGCAATTATTTGATAACTTTTTGGAACCGGAATTCTGAAAATTCGATCAAACTAAAGTAATACCACATGAGTTAAAAATAAAGTGGAGTTCGAAGAGGAATTATACGTGAAATATTTATAAGCAAAATTACAGATAGGTGGCAACACTTGGTGACAAAAATGTTCAATAAATGATAAAATTCCTGCCGAAAATTTCCCAAGAACTGAATAAGAAAAGAGAGAAAACTCGAAAACGAAGCGTGGACGTGCGTGTGTATAAGTTTTTCTTGGAATTTTCTTTCACATTCGCTTTTTGTAAAGTATAACATAGTTGTCCCGATAACCGAAAAATAAATCGATCAGATACCACAGATAAGGCGAACTTAACTCTCATCAACAATTAAACAAATCAAAAATGTTCAGCCCAGTAGGTGGTGAACAGAGTTTTGTTGGCAATTTGATGGATGCTGTTTAGTCAGTGTAAATTGTTATGTGACATTAGTAACATCAAGTCAAGAAAGGGAAACGTGTTTGGGATAAACTAGAATTACCAAAAAATAATTTTCGTCCAATTCTTTTTTTTTTTTATTATTATTTTTTTTACTTGTTAATTACAACTTTCCGCTTTTATTTAATTATATAGCAAGTAGCACTGACTGAACAAAAATATATATATATGAACTGCTTTTAAATTTTCCAAACAAAATGTTCTCAACGCTCTCACCTATTGTTGTAAAATGTGAAGGGTACAACAGAGAACCCATGTGGTGAAATTATATCAGCTGCATAGACAATTTTTTCGAAAACTTTGACATTTTGCAACGGGTTCCTGTTTATATTTATTTATTTCCTATTTTGATATAATTTTATTTATATGAAAATGTATTAAAAATATTACAATTTCTTTGTGTTTTCTGTTTTTGTGAAGAATGTTAAGCTATGTTCACACTGTGTTTTAAACGAACATTTTATTATTTTCACTGAAACTGGAAAATCGTTTTACAAAACCGAGTAATTCAACAAAATTTAAGTTTGTGTTGTTTTTAAATAAAAAGTTTAAAATATCTCTATTTATTTTCTGTCACTATTTGAATTTGAATTTTTTTATTTAACACTTTAATTTCTATCACTCTTATTTGACAAACTTTATGCAAACTAATGCCACCACCGTAGAGGAAAAAATCTTTTTTTCACGCTAACAAATTATAACTTTAACCCGCGCACCAATGACATAAAATCGAAGCAAATATTTTTGTAACAAAATTTGTGTTAATAAAAATATTTAAAAACTGTTTAACTTTTTTCGTACGATTTTGAAATAAATTTGAAAAAATCATATAAATTTCTTTTGTACCGAGTTCTCACAGAAGTTGTTTTTGAGAGAAGATGTGAAAGACTACTGTGACATTATCATGTTGTAAACATGACTTTATATACGGTTTATTTTTATCAGGACAAATCACTGGTCTTTGCTGGAGGGGGATCAGAAACCCAGACGAACATATGAGGTCTTTTTTTTAGGAAAACTAAGAAAACCCTGCCGAGCGCAATATACTTGAGATTCTAAAATTGTTGGCTGGCAGCACAAGCAGGTCAATATCATATGCAACTAAGAGCACTAATCGTGCGTAACAACAACAATGCCTCGCTCTTGGTTTACATATGGTGGGATGGATCGTCTGGGCTGTCACACATATGTGCGAGAGTGCTAGAGAGAGTCGGTTACATACGCTATATGATTTTACCTACTTGAAGATTTTTCTCAGCCGTGTGACTTTGTGGCGCGCTACCTACTCAAGGGGTCTTTGGATTTGCTTAAAAATACATTTCGTTGTTAGCACTCGTAATTCTCAATACAGGGTTTCTTCTCTCATATGATTGTTTTTTCTCTTGAATTTCTTTGCAATTTTGCTGGTTGGAAATCCTATAGGAGAATGTCTGCATGTCATATGTTGACAATATGTCCACAAATGTAAGAGCTACGATCATTGATCCTTCAGTGTAACATTATTAAAAACAACAACAAAAATCTCTCTCGGTTATGTGTGAACTCAGGCGCAGTAAAATGGTTGAAGGGGATTTTTTTGTAGAAATTCCAACTAGTGGCATATGTGGACAATACGTTGATGGAATTTAAATGAACTCACCACATTTGTTACGATTGTTTAATGGGTGTAACTTTTACAAAAAATAAACAAAATGTTATTTGAAATTTCAAACGGGACAAAAAAAACTTTCCAAATTAAACGACCTCTGGGGAAAACGTGTTCACATTTTATTTATCTAAACATCAAATTTTATATTAAAATCATTTCCCGACATATTTTAAAATTTAGCTAAACTTTGAAATTTAGCTAGAGACGATTATAAATTTGCAACAAACTATAGCAGTTTAATAAACCGGGAGCTAGGATTGCTCAGAATCAGAATCAGACTCCTAACTCTTAACAGCAAGCTACTAGCCAGTGCTTAGTTAAATCATTGGTTTATAATGAGTTTAAGATTATTATTAATTAAGCACTCAGGTTTAACTATGAGGTTAGTTTTATTTATTTCTTTTCAGTTCCTGAATTCAAATTGCTTGGTGAGAAAAAATCAAATTAAATAAATTAGATTTCATTGTAAATCACTTGGTTTTTTTCCCAACTTTTGTCTTTATTCCCTAATGGATTGCATATTTCTCGTAAAATGTTTCATTACTCATACATATATACACGAGAAATTATAAGAGCCCAAATCTAACCCAAATTCTTACTCAAGTTACTTCAGGCAAAAATGTATAGTCCATTTAAATCTACATATGCTACAAGAATTCATCAGGAACACATTCAATAACTGTCGAATTTGATTGCACTTTTCATCATTACCAATCCACTCAGCGCCCTCTACAATCGAATTCGTGGCCATAAATTCGAAATTAAGAATTTTATTTTGTTCTCCTTTAAGCCTGGTATTCAGTGTTCATGAAATTTACGTTGCCATAAGAAAGACGTGTATAAAAACAAACGACAATTTCATGAACCGAAAATTTCGCTCAACTTTCATTTGCTTGGTACTCAGCTCTCTGCGAAAATTTTATAGGCAAACTCAAATACAGGGTTGTTACCCCAAAGTTATTTCGTACGAAAACAATTGTTTGTCAATTGTTTGGCACCGGAATTTTGACATTTCGATAGTCTTAACAAACAAAAGTAACGCCACAAAAATAAAAGCGAGTGGCTACAAGAATTATAAATGAAATACTTACAAGGTAAATCATAGATAGGTGGTAACTCTCAGCAAAAAAAGTCAACCATTATTCAATTAGAAATATGAAGGTCATTGTAGGCTTGTCGTATGAATATCTCATACATTAACCAAAAAATTTTCTGTTCAGCGATAAATGAAAAAAATTATTACGAAAATTTCGCAAGAACTGAAAACGGGTCTTTATTCAGTGGCAGTCAAGATTTTACGAACTTTAACCAGATGTCACTGGTTGAAGCCCCTTGTTCAGCTCTTACGAAATTTTTGTTGCCGTAAGTATTACGTGTGTAAACGTTAAGGAAATCTGGTCAATGGAGCATTTCGCTCACATTGCATGTCCTTGGTATTCAGCGCATTGCGAAAATTTCGTGTTCAAAATCAATTACAGGGTTGGTATGTCAAAGATATTTCGTACGAAAGCAATTGTTTACTAATTGTTTTTGACCGAACTATTACCACTTCGAATATTTTGAGAAACAAAAGTAACACCACATGCATTAACACAACAAGTAGTACGAAGGGGAATTCACTCATTAAATATTCGGAATGTAGACCAGAAATAGGTGGAATTTCTGAGGACCAAAAATATATATACAGATAAATGGCAAAATTGTTTACGAAAACTTTGCAAAATTAAAAAATTTTCCTAACTTTTCATTTGCTTCGTGCTCATTACAATCCAAAAATTTCATAAACAAAATCAATTACAGGGTTGTTATGCCCAACTTACTTTGTACAAAAACAATTGTTTGGAGCCAAACTATTGACATGTCAATGATTCTGACAAACAAATGTGAACACTACATGCCTTAAAATATAAATAGAGTATGAATGGGAATTCATTCATGAAATATTTGCAAGGCAAATCGGAAATAGGTGGTAGCTCTATGGAACTTTACATCTAGAGATAAATGACAAAGTTTTTTACGAAAATTTTGCACGAACGGTAACGTGGACTAAAAAGTATCTCAACTTTATGAACATGAAAGATAAATGACAAAATATCTTCTCAAAATTTCGGAAATGCTGAATAAGGGGCTTCAAATATAATTGGACTTTCGCTCACTTTTCATTTACTTGGTACTCGTTACAATCCAAAACTTTCGTAGACAAAATCAATTACCGGGTTGTATCCCAAAGTTATTTGTTTGGATGCAACAATAACGTGTTGGTAGCCTTATGTATAAACACACTGTGGTTTCTATGCAATGTAACATGTTTGAGACAAAATTATTAATAGATTATAACATATGTATTTGTGACCCAAATGTGGATTTGATTGTTGAAAACCGCGGAAAGCACTGCTGTCTGTCACAATAAAGAATCGAAAACCAGCAGATCTTCAATTCACGAAAACAATGCTTGCAAACATGTACATGGTTAATGCAATATGTTGCTGGGTCCATTATTTTTCAACGTGTGTAAGGTATTTTGAGCACTGAAAAACTTTTTTTTAGAAATTTAATGAGATTTAAAAACATTGATCAGTTCTCCCGACTTTTTGATTGGCCGTTCAATTTTTCGATGATATTTCGCTCTAATTTTTGTTTTCTTTGTATGGAGGTTTGAATAATTTTGCGCGACATATTGAACTTTGTATTGGCCTTTAGGTGGAAAAAATGTTGAATTAGTTATGACTTTAATACGATGCTTTATCAGCTGTTCGTGATGTCACACAAAGACTAACAGCCTTATTCATAAAACGTTGTGAGAGATTTGAGAGACGTTTTTTGTATGATAAACTGTCTCTCAAACCTCTCATAACTTTTTATGAATAAGGCCGTAAGGTTATAGAGAATCAAAGACTCTCTTCAAAAATCCAAACAAATAAATAATTTTCTGGAAAGTTAGTTTTTTGGTTCGAAGTTGTTAGCAGTTGTTCAGTAAGTGTTAATTGTTGTGTGACACGAAGTAAATCAATTAGACGAAACACAAAAATATTTATTATTTGAGGAATGTATATTTTTTTTTTACATATTGGTTTATTAAATGATTATTATGCAGCTATGATATAGTGAATAGTGATGAAGCACATATGTATTTTCATCGAGAAAAAATATACAAGACTTCAATTCAGAATGGTCTGTGTCAACTAAAATTGAAAAAGTTGTATAAATAATTTGATATTTGACACGTTGCAAAGAGTACATGATTAACAAAATTAAACAACTCAAAAGTGTACGTGCAGATAATTGGATAGCATATTTGTGTTGGCAACCTGATAAATATTTAGCAATCAATGGCAATTAGGTTAAGACATTATTGAAATCGGTTAAACAAAAAGGCAAATGATTGCTGTTAGATGTTGATTTTAGATATGTAACTAAAGTTAAATATTGTCGAAAATTTTTGCTTTATAACTCTTTCTTGATTATTAAATCAAATTTTTCTTAACTTAGTTATACCCCACAGGACGGCTAACACTGAATGAACAAAAGTTTCGATTAACAGTTTTCATATTTGACAAACGCAGTGTTTGTATCTTTCTCAGCTAATAAAGTATAAACCGAAGTGTACAACAGAGACGCCCTTGGTATATATTATAAATCAGCTGTTTTTGACGCAGAGCTGAGTACCAAGTAAATGAAATGTGATCGGAATTTTCGGTTCACAAAATATTCGTTAATTTGTATTTCCCTACTTCTTATGACACCGAAAACTCAATACGGGGATTTAGAATATACTTTTTTGGAGGCTCTAATTACTAAAGCTCTTGTTACACTATTAAAAAAATCGATAAATGTGTGTGAACATGAGTAGAACAACTTGCAGAAGGTATTTTGAGAGATTTATTAGATTTCCCTAATTTTTTAATATTCCCAAAAAAAAATATGTGACACTGTTCATCTCGTTAAAAAAATGGAATTAAGCCGGGAAAATTTTCGTGGGATGATTTTTTACGATTTTCGACAAGAGTGTCTCAATCAACTTGTTTCGACTTTTGGTGATGAAGCACCATCAAAATCCACTATAAATCGCTGGTACCAAGAGTTCAGTCTAGGACGTCGTTCATTCCAGGATGAATTTCGTGAAGGTCGTCCTACTTCGGTCGTTTTCCCGGAAACCATCGCTTCTGTGAGTGAAATGACAAAGCGAAGCCGACACGTGGCATACCATTAGATTAAAGCTTCCTTGGGCATTAGTACCACTAGCATCAATAAGATATTGCATGTTAATTTGGCCGTGAAAAAGATTTGTTCTCGTTAGATCCCACAAAATTTGACGAATGCTCAACAAAAGGCTCGTGTCGAGTGGAACACAGAAAAATACAACCGCGGTAACGCAAATGCAGTGTATAACATCGTCACAGGTGACGAATCATGGATCTATGCAAATGAGCCGGAAACAAAACAGCAATCGACCGTATGGGTGTTTCACGACGAGCTAAATCCAACAAAAGTTGTTCGTGTAAGAAGCACATCGAAGCGAATGATCGCGTTCGAAGCGAATGATCGCGTTTGGGTTTGACCGGTCATGTGGCGACAGTGCTTTCCGTGGAACGTAGGACGGCTAATTCTTAGTGGTATACCACCATCTGTTTGTCAACAGGGTTCGAAGAAATAAGGAAAAACAACAAGAGATGACGGAGACTTTTACATCAGAACAATGCGAGCTCTCACACATCAGCTGTCAATCAATGTAAAATTGATGGGTCCTCCGCCGTACAGTCCTGATTTGGCACCCAATGACTTCTTTTCACTGCATAGTCAACGTTTTTCGACACCCGAAGCAGCTGTTGAAGCATTCAAAACCATGTTTTGGAGGTGTTTCAATCGGAGTGGAGAAAGTGCTTCGAAAATTGGTTTGAGCGCGCGTAAAATATATTGAAAGTATGAGAATATTTTGAAAAACAAAAAAACCATTTCCAATGATAATCTATAGTTTTTATTGCTGGACCCGAAATATAAATACCAATTTCGTAAATTATTTTCAAAGCTTATTCAACTTGTTGTTATAGTGTAACCTTTAAGCCAATGTCACAATCTGGGCAACAATATATTTTAAACGAGTATAAAACTATTGCGAAAAGTTTAAAAATATTGCAAAATGTTCCAAGAAATAAGGAGTAAAAATCCTTGATAACAGGAGTTCCTAGCAAAAGATTAAGGTGTTTGTTTATTACAAAAACGAAAAATACAGGATTTACAAAAATATAGGATATTCCTTCACATATGATCGTTGATTAAATAATTTAACTAGTTTAGCCCAGTATTGAATTCTTGCGAAATTTTCCTAAGAAATTTTTAAATTTATCTCCAAACGCAAAACTTTGCTACGGAGATTAACCACCTATCTTTGATTTACCTCTTGCAAATAAATATTTCATTTAAAATTCCTTCACGCACTCCATTTTATTTGTAACGCATGTGGTGGTGTCAATTTTCGTTGTTAATATAATCGAAATGTAAAAATTCCAGTCTCAAACTGTTATCAAACAATTGTTTTCGTAGGAAATAACTTTGACGTAACAACCCTGTAATTGATATTGCCTATGAAATTTTCGCAGATCTGAGTACCAAGTAAAGTCCGGTATTCAGTTCTTGCGATATTTTCGTAAGAAATTTTGTAATTTATCACTGAATGGAACATTTAGTTGCGGAGTCTTACCACCTAACTTTGATTTACCATGGCAAATATTTCATTACCAACACTGTGCAAGTTTCTGAAAAAAATTTGGAAACATAATAATATAAAAATTCTTTAACAGACTTTTTTAATTTTTTGAGGAAAAAAATATTAATTTTTCTTCATAAATTCATTTATAACTGCGAAACTGTTGCTTATCTTAGGAAATAGTATACACATGAATTAAAGGAATTGCAATTGTTAATTTTTCTAAATTTGCTTCAACAAAATCGGATGAGGCGTTCTCGAGTAATGGTGACAAATGTGTGTATAAGCTTGTCTCAAAAAATTTACTCTAAATCGCAGGCCTTGACTAAGACATTAAAAAAATAATTCTGTATTAAAGCATCCTTATAGGCCAAACAACCTAACGATGCAGTTCGATTCGTAGGACCCGAGTTAGTTCTTCTATTATTTTTATTTTTAACTCACGTTGTGTTACATTTGATTGTTAAAATAATCGACAAGTCAAAATTCCGATCACAAACAATTGTTTTCGTACGAAATAAGATTGGCGTAACAACCCTGTAATAGATTTTGAATGTTCACAAAGGACTGAGTACAAAATGAAAAGTGAACAAATTTTTCGTTATGTTTTAGACACGATTTCTTATGGCAACGAAAATTTCATAAAAACTGAACTTTTGTCATTGTCATTACGATTTATACACGCCCTTCTTATGATAAAGCAAATTTCACAAAAACTGAATACCGGGCTTTATCAATGAAAAATGTTGGTAATTTGACAATTTTTTCCTTCTCATTTGCATCATTGTGTGAATTGCAATATTGTGTTGAAAATTACAAAGCAAATGCTTGTACTTTCTCATTTGCAAGGGGATTTCGAGACTTTTCTTTTCGATTTTTGAGCGGAAATTTGCAACCAAATGATTTTTCCCTACCATTTGCAACTGTTTGTGAATTTTAAGATTTTGTGTGAGGGGATTTACAAAGCACTTGACTTTACCATTGCATTTACAATAATTTTGTGAATTGCATTATTGTGTGAGTTGGTTTGCAACAGTTTAGTTTTTGGGTTATATTCTTGTGTGAGGGTATTTGCAAACAACTGGGTTTTCCATACCATCTGCAACAGTTTGTGAATTTCACGATTTTGCGTGAGTTAATTTTCAAAGCACCTGATTTTCTATTGCATTTTCAAAAATTTTTTGATTTTCAAAACTGTAAGATCGGGTTTGCAAAGCATATTCTTTTACTTGTTCACTTGCAACAGTTTGTGAATTTCATTATTTTGGTGACGGAGTTCCCAAAGCATATGGCTTTACCATCTCATTTGCAACAGTTTGTGAATTGTGTTCATGTGAGTTTCATTTACAACTGGTTGAAATTTATTATTACAATATTTCTTTGTTAAATTTCAAACTATCACTCCCCTTTTATGTACTTAACATATTTTAAGTTGTTAATTTATAAATTGCAAACACTAATTATTTGCTTAAAATGCCATTATTAATTGATCGAATAAATCATGAGAGAGACATTATTTAATTTTCTCTTTAATCAATTAAGCACAAAATTTATGCTTATGTCAATTTTCACACAAATGACAATTAACATATTTCAAAAGTGATTTACATTCACGCCATTTGCAAGTGAGAGGCACAATGCTGTAAAGTGAGAGCAAATGTTGAAAAAATAATTAATGAAATTAAATAATAATACTTGTTTACAAAGGATAACAATTGTTAGCAAGATTAATGGCAAAGGGGATGTAAACGGAACAATTTTAATATGGGCTGCAATATGACTGAGAAGAAGACCCTTTGACAGGATTTACTACATTGGAATGAATAAATAGGCGAACAAGTTCTGGGTTTTTGATTTTATTTTTTAAGTAAAACAGTTGATTGTATTAAACTAATTTAAAAAAAAAAACGGAAATACAATTATTATTTTAATTTAGGATTCTAAAAAAGAAAGTTACTATCGGAATCTGTCAAAATTTAGAAGTATAAATCAGATCAAGAGCTAATTTAAAAAAAATCCAAATTTTTATTAAAACTTTGTTTAACTTTATTTATTTAAACTATCGCGAATACCGAACCAGTTTTCAAATTTAAAGGTTGAAAACAGCAACATTTGAGTACCGGAAGTTCAGTATTTTAATGTATTCGAAACTCGTGTATTATATTCAAAAATGTAATTTAATTTTTGAATATAATACGAAAGCTCGGATAAATCATCGCTTATTCAAACTCGTGTATTATTAATATTTGTGGAAGGTCAGGCTCAAACTTTCGGAATATACAAAAAGGATCATCCAACTAACTGGAAATAATTGATCAATTTCATTATCTTTTATGAAAATTTTAAATATTATAATAATTTTAATTTTGAATTTTTTTTTAAGAAACCCCGACGACGACAGCTGCAATTAGTTAGAATTAGGCCTAGAACGCTAAGACGCTGATGAGAAGTGTCACAAACTTCGAAACGATCGTCCGCCAACATCCTAGTGCCACCGACTGTGTACATTTTTTCTAATTGGGGGGAAAACCCACTGATCTGTGTAAGAAATAGAAATAGAAAAATATATTTCTAAGAAATAACTTCGGATTGAATCATATACAATAAAAATATAATAATTTCGATTACACTGCGACACAAATGAAAGGAATTTGTTTCGGGCCTTAACCAAACCAACAAATTGTGAAAGTACTTAGACGTGGTATCACAAAACCCCGCTCGGTTTTGACACTATAGGTAACAATTTTTTTTTACAGGCCGAAGAAAATTTTGAACAACTTTGGAGAAATTTTAATACATTCCTGTGTTAATAGTATAGCAATTATGAGCGAAAATTTGAAAAAATTTTAAATTTCTGAATTGGTACAATCATTTTGGAATCAAAATATAATTTTTAGTTGTTAAATTATATTAAGCACTACAACTTTGTAGAATATATCAATTTGTAGTTTGTTGAATATTGAATACATATATTATGTGGGGCTCTATATACATATATCAATTATGGGGCTCTAAATATTATTTTTGTTGATTAGTGTATTTAGAAAGTTATCCAGAAATTCATAAGCCACAATTTTTTTGAAGACAGCTACCGAAATTTATTTACCGTTAGGCAAGAAATGTCAGAACATACAAAATATGTGTAATTTTTTATGACGTTTCATGAAATAATCGATTAACTGTGGACTTTTACTTAGAAGTATATTAGAGGAAATTGTGATATGGGAAAATAGCTACAATATTACTGAAGGTGGTGATGCAGTACTACAAGCGGTTTAGGATTTATTGAAGTAAAATCTGAAATAGTACCCTGACCTCCAATTTTTTCTTCGGCCTATGAAAAAAATTGTTACGTCCAAAATTTTCACAATTTCTTGGTTTGGTTGAGGCCCGAAACCCACTATTCCACAGTGTTCGTTATCAAAATTAATTATAATATATAATTATTTATATAATATATTAATTATATTATTAAAACATAATATTTGTTCCCTGAAGAAGTCGCCCAATGTGGAGACGAAATATTGGAAAAATAAATAAGCAAAACAAATAAAAGATCTTAAGCTCGTTCAAAGAATAAGAATAATTAATTATAATATAATATTAGAATATAACAAATATTATAATAATTTTGATTATTATTTGATAACACTGTGCAAGTTTTTGAAAAAAAATTAAGGAAAACATATGCGGACTCAAAGGATTTACACTAATTCGGGTCCTAAGAATCTAACTTCATCATTAGTTTTCTGGCATATAATGATGTTCTCATACTGATTTTTTATTTTAATTTCTTACTCAGAGACTGCAATTTAGAGCTCATTTTTGAGGCAAGTTTATACACATGTCACCATTACTCGAGAATGCCTAATCCGATTTTGTTTAAACAAATCTAGAAAAATTAACAATTATAATACCTTTACTCTATGTGTATACTATTTTCCAAGATAAGCAACAGTTTCGCAGTTATACATACATTTATGAAGCAAAAATTATAATTTGTTGCTTTAAAAAATAAAATTGTGTATTAAAAAAATTTTATAAAACCATCATTATAGGGCAAAAAAGTAATGATGCAGTTCGATTCGTAGGACCCGATTTAGTGTAAATCCATTGAGTCCACTTCGGTTTTTTTCGACTTGCACAGTCTTATTCATCAAAATTCTTACAATAATCAAAAATTTCATACAAAAATCATCTAATAGACCTGTCACAGGTATGGCAAAATATGGTCCGTTATCCCCAGTTAGTGATCTAATAAACCTGTTTCTGGCATGTTTTTAAAAATTATAAAAATTTTGGGATTTTTGTTTTCATTTTTGTTTTTTTTTTTTGTAAATTGTCCTTCGCATTTCCAGGTTAAAGGATCACTGAATTGCCGAAAGCTAAGATTTATCGAAATTTTTCCTCCTAATTTATATTTCGCAACATCTCTGAATTTTGTTTAATTTTTTTTTTTTTTCAATATAAAACTCAAATCTCCGATATCACAATGACTGCAATAAAAAAAAAGATGTCAAGAAACCCTGTGATATTTCGTAAGCACTAAATTTAATCCAACTGTTTAAAATTGTTGAGTTCCATTCCACTCGACTTTGAAGGGATTACAAAAAAAATACATTTTACACTTGTGTTTGTGTGGAAATTTTTAAATTTTTTAGCTTCACTATATTTAGCTACACACAAAAATCAATTTTTCACAAGGCAAAGGTGGTAAAAGAGACTTCTAAACAGCTACAAAAATTTCGGCTATTTTTGTATTTATGTACATGTACATGGTGCTATTTTTGTATCTGTGTAGTAGATACTCAACAGTATTCAATTTAGAAGTTCTAGCCAAGAGATTCTCCATAAATAGTATCGCTAGATATGCATTAGGTAGTACTCTTTGGTTTGGGCCTTAATGGTTTTTGTAGCCAGTGGAAAGAATTTGCTTGGGCGAAAACGAAATGAAACGAGACGTCATTCTTATTTTAGCACCCCTAACAACAAAAAAAAACTACAAATTTTTTTCAAATAAAAAAAACGTAAACTAAACCCGTCGCTCATTTCCTTAAACACACACACATACACACGCTCACGTATACAAAGTGACGATCGAAATTCGTAACGAAATTCGCAACATAGTAGTTGCTCGCTCCACACTCACTCACACCAACAATAGTCATGCCAAGAACGTACAAAAAAAACACGAACCGCACTCGCGTTATCTGACACGAAGATACATACATTGTATTTGGGCACTAATACAGTCTTAGCGCGATATTTACGGAATGTGTATAACATTTCACAAAACGTCGTGGAAATTGCCAGATCGCGCGAAACTTTGCTGTCACTCGTTATGACTATAACCGAGCATAACCCACACAAAAAACGCGTTGGCAATATTAATTATGACATTTGATATGGGGTGTGGGCAGGAGAAGGCGATAGCTAAACCCCGAAATGTCAATTTGCTGCAGGTCCGCCCACTCATTTGAAGAGAGCAAGAAATCGAGTTATTATATTTCTCAATACATAATGAGTATTTTGAACTTGTGACTTGCACTTTCACTTCATGGTAAAATATCATTCATCGAACAGTGTAACGATTTCCAAAAAAAAATGTTTATCCTTTTTTGGCAATAAACAAAACACTTCTAAATGTCACAAGACCATCACATATTCTCGATTCCTTTAAACATTTTATACATATTCTAAGATGTCACTTAACTTCATCTCCTTTTAAATGACTTTTATCCTTTTTTTTTGTACCATTACTTCTATACACTTTTTCATTTCAGTGAAGTTTTTGTTATGAACTTTAACATTTGATCATGTAGTTTCTTTTTCGCTTTCTCGACCATAAGTTTATTTTTAATTCACTTTTCTGTCTTATTTCTTTCTTTTTCGATTGTTGCCGTTCCGGGGGGAAAGGGATCCAGCTTGTGACAAATTTCGGATCGCCTTTAAATACAATTTGTGAACTGATGTGCGCTGATCGAGTTCAGAATCAGCAATGCACATAAAAATGCAAAAATCTCTACTAAGTCTCATAGCGCTACAACTGTACTACTAATACAACCATAGAAACTGCTACACGATCACATACTCGGCAAATATCAGACACCTCGTAGCTTTAGTAAAGCACCCAACTTTTTGTACACACATTTATACCCACTCGTCCATACACACTTATAAACATCCATACATACAATCACCATTAAAATCCCCCTTATCAAGCAGCCTTAAAGAACATCCTCCTCCTCAGCGTTGTGCTTTAGTATTTGTTACTCCCAAAAATATATTCCCAAATGTGAAAAAGCCCCTTTTACCCCATCTTACACGCACGCACACTCTTAGTTTCCACACAAACACATATCAATTTCGTTGATCATCGTGCTTTTTGCACGATCTCTGTACGCGATCGTCTAAACTTCTCGCGCATGCTCTTTTGCGAACCCCCATTTCCCACCTTTAAATAAAAATATTTTCACTTCTTGTTGTTTTCGTATCTAAACTTAGAACTCTTCATCACAGCAGAGGCAAAATAATTCTTATCCTCCTCATTCTCATCGACCAGTTGGCACTGCAGCAGAGAGGGTATCATGGTCGTCGTCTTCGTCAACTCCCTACATGATACATTTACTTGTTATTTTTCATCGGTCGCCGTATTCGTCAGCTATTTGAGCAGCAGCCAAAAGCTTAAAGAAAAAATTCGAAATTATTTATTTATATTTATTTTTCATTTTCTAGCCGGTGTAAGCGAAACGTGATGACGAACGAAATTTCACATACGTAAATTCATTTATGTACGTATGTATGTGGGAAATACCCTACACACATACCAAGTATTGGTACCATGGGCCCACATCTCAAACATAGCCAGAAGTATTGTCTGCCAAATCACAAATAGTTTTTTTGTTCATAGTTGCCACCCACTTTAATAATATATTTTCTTTGTTTTTTAAAAATAAATTTTTTCAAAATATTAACTTTTAGTAATTAGTAATTTTAGTGCTACCTAAATTATCAACCCTTAAGTAGTTAGCACGTTCATGGTTAAGCCCCGTATTCAGTTTTGATGAAATTTTTCTTCCCAAAAGAAGTACGTGAATAAACGATAACGAAAATATGGTGAACCGAAAATTTCGCTCATTTTTCATTTGGTACTCAGAGCTTGGCGAAAATGTCTTAAACTAAATCAAGTACAGGGTTGGTATGTCAAACTTATTTCGTACGGAAACTATTGTTTGCTAATTGAAGAAGTACTGTCTGCCAATTAACAAATTGTTTTGTTCGTAGTTGCTACCCACTTTTTTACTATATTCTATTTTTTTCTTAAAATAAAATTTTTTCGAAATATTAACTTTTAGTAATTCATTTTAACTACCTAAATTATCAACTCATAAAGTAGTTCGCAGGTTCTAGGTTAGGCTAGTTTTTATGAAATTTTCGTTCCCGTAAGAAAGACGTGTAAACATAAATAAAGAAAATATTCGTGAACTGTAAATTTCACTCACTTTTCATTTGTTTGGTAGTCAGCTCTTGACGAAAATGTCTTAAGCAAAATCAATTACAGGGTTGTTCTGTCAAACTTATTTCGTGCGGAAACAATTGTGTGATAATTGTTTGGAACCTGAATTTTAACATTTCGATTATTTTAACAACGAAAAGTACAACCACATGCGTTAAATATAGAATGGAGTACGAAGAAAACACCAGTACACAGATATCAGTCGGGTGAACCGACTTAAACATACCCTCACTCTAAGTCATCCAGTGCGTCCGAATTCTGTTAAGCAACGCCTCTACTGTGACCCAATTCAATAACAGATTGATATTGCGCTAAATACACTGTTGTAAAAAATTCGATTTTTATCAAAATGATGAGGTACAATGAGGTGACCCTCCCTCAAAACAAAATTCTGATCAGATCTGGCAAAACGCCGATACACGTATATTTTTTTAGCCCTTTCAACTAGAATCCTTTGATAGAACCCCATCATTTTTATTTTGGTGTCGCACAGTGATATTACTTAATAAACAACTTAGTTAAAATCCTAAGTTGTTTTGGGGAATTTTTCTGACCACTGACTAATGGTCCAACCTATATTTACATGGGAGGTACAAAAATGGCCATGGCGAAATTGTTAAATGTTTATAACACGGTGGCTTTAGTCAAAATATTAATCAGTACCAAATTTTATTAGATCCGTTGTGGTTTACTGGAGATATCGAGTCACTCATCCGGAAATACGTTCAACTTTTGTATGTAAGGTACGAAACTGGACGTGGCACGGTAGTTAAATGTTAATAACACAGTAGTTTTTAGCAAAAATATTGCCTAGTACCGAATTTCATTAATCACATTTACCAGGAACGAGTTTTAGAATAAATATGATTTTGTACTAAATGTGTCGAATTGTATGGGAGGAACCAGAATTGTATGCCAGAATAATGATCACTGGCAAAATTTTATTGTGATCGGTAAAGATTTATGGTAGTTATTGTGTTGACCAGCCAAACAGGCAGACGGACATGGCTCAATCAGTTTTAAATGCCTCAAAATGAATTTCTAAGGGTCTGATATGGGTCTTTCTATGCGTTAAGTTTTTTTTCGTATTAAATGACATATATCCCCATCCCTATGGATGAGGGTATAAATATTAATGAAATATTTGCAAGGAAAATTAGGGATAAGTGGTAACTCTCTGAAGCAAAAAATGTCATATTGAGATAAATGGCAAAATTCATATTCCCATAGTCAGTTCTTGCGAAATACAAAAAAATTCTTAAAAATGTTGCCATTTATTGCCAAACGGAAAATTTTGTTGCAGAGAGTTACCACCTATCTCTAATTTACCTTGCAAATATTTCTTTAAAAATTCTTCTTCGCACTCCATTTTTCTTTCAACTCACGTGTTTGATAAAACTACCATGAAAAGTAATGGAAATGGTAAGTTCACCACATTTTCGTTATTGTTTTTATACGTATAGCGGCCACCTTGGTGGGCGCCACATCTTATTAAAGTGAGGATGTGCTGTAGAAAACTCTTTAACAAAATCCACAAGGACACAACAGGGCAGGCATAGATATAAAGAAGAACACAAGAAGTACAAGCATGAGTTAAGCAAGACTAAAAATAAATCATAATGGGTAGTTTTTTAGGTTAAATTTTCCTATAGCGATTAAACGATCACAATTTGTTAAATATGGCAACGCTATTATCAGTTGTGCTCAGGTTTGTATGCCATTTCATCATGTATTGGCCGAATGACCATCAGTTGCAACGTAAGTTCGGTGAATGGGTACAAAGTCAACAGTAAGTCAACCCACTGTTTTATTCCAATATTCTGTTCAGTGATGAGGTTCAATTTTAGCTCAATGAACATGTCAATACGCCACATCGGCAGCTTTGGAGTGAAGAGATTCTACGAGGAATTTACGAGGTACCATAACAACTACAAAACCTCACTGTTTGGTGTGATTATATTCTGTTGGAATCGTTAGTTTTTAGTTTTTTAAAAATTAGAACGGCGAAAACACTATCGTCAACGGCGAGCGCTCAATAGCCACGATGGACGATTATTTCGTTCCCCAACTGAATGATCGTGCGATTTAACGCCTCCAGATTTCCTTCTCTGGGGTTACGTCAAGTCATTGGTTTATCCGAAGAAACCGGAAACGTTTTGCGTATTGGAAGACAACATTGTGTGAACCACTGCCGAGATACGGCCCTATTGCTTGAAAGACTGGCCGAAAATTTGGCATTCCCTATGCGCCCCATTCGAGCCGGCCGTGACGCCCACATGCCCAAAATTATATTCCATCACTAATGACTTAAAACTATCATTCCAATAATGCCAATTTTCAGTTTAAAATTATGGAATCCCTTTATTTTATCGCAATTTAAAGCTCAACATGTTAAAAAAAAAACACTCTTTAGATAGACTTCTGCACTAATGTGGAAATCTCAACCAAAGCCTCCAGGCTTAGTAAAATTTTGGCCGTAACACTTTGTACTATTGGATACATTAGGAAAGATGACGGGTCTTGGACGGCCTGCAGTGGGGAATCGCTGGGGGTTCGCCTGGACACACATTTCCAAGGCAATTCTGAACAAGAGACATCAGTTTGACATTCCGTTGAAGTACAACCATCGGATGTTGCCAGTGAAATTGTAACTGAATCTAGAATTCTTTGGGATATATAAATCACCAAACCTTTCAAGTCGCCAGAACCGGGCAATGTGTCGCCGACGGAACTACAGGCAACGGTCGATAGGATGGTGGACTGATGTATCAAGCAGGCTTACATACTTTTGAAATGGGGGAAAATTAAAGAAACCATCCCATACGGAACCTAACGATTTCCGTCCGATTAGTCTATCGTCATTTCTTTTAAAAACCTTGAAGAGATTACTCGAAAGCTAAATTTGGACCAACATTGATCACTGGCAACTGTCTGCTCAACAGCACGCCTACAACAAGGGTAGATCTACCCAAAACTGCTCTGCATGAGCTTGTCAGATTTGTGGAAGGCTCTCTCGCTGTTAAAGGATTGAATGGGCTGCGATAGCGCTATGTACCTGTAAAACAGCAATAGGAACACGCTGAGATCAGCGGATGTATACGGCAGTAGTTAGACTGACAATACTGTATGGCCTAATTGTCTGGTGTACGTCTTTACAGAAATCCACCTCCTG
Source organism: Phaonia tiefii (assembly GCA_963931995.1). Lineage (NCBI taxonomy): Eukaryota > Metazoa > Arthropoda > Insecta > Diptera > Muscidae > Phaonia > Phaonia tiefii. Next base: position 271,679,866 of record OZ008368.1, on the reverse strand, counting down.
CGCGATTCTGGATAAAGTCAAGCTGATAGCGGGTATGTGTGCCACTGATCTACTGATGAACAAAATGTCATACTACGTTTAATGCCACCGGAAATTCTAGCTATCCAGCATGCCACGGCTACGGCTGTTAGACTTAGGGAACTGTTACTTTGGTCATAAAATGGCATCAGACATAGTGTCATTCTTAACAAAATGCCTGACCTTCCAGGCATTGTCGATTACACTTTGGAAGAACCACTCTTTGAACAGAAGTACCACAGTCCTACACCTGATAAGTAGGCTTCAGTGGCTTTTCCAAGAGCCAAGGCCTATCCATTGCGAAAAGGCTGTCTGATCACGCTAGTGTTAACCCGGCAGAAATCTGAGATATTAGGGAAGTAGCGGAAGTAGCGGAATGACTGAGAAGTAATGTGACTAAGGTCGGAATCAGTATTCTGGAAACTGTCTTCCTGAATTCAAGAACTGCCGTCGACTATCACAGATCTCTTAATGAGATGCCTGAACCTTGTATGGGAGCCGGTCTACAGGGGCATGCGAGAAAAGTTCAAAGCAGATGAACTTGCAGGACAAAGGAATATGTTACATGCTTCAGGGAAACTGGATCATGTGGGAATGCCTCTAGCACCTTACAGGCTGTTCTTGAGAAATTGTGTAGGTGGTCACTAGTAGGGAAATGTGTACATTCCAAATTGATGTGGCCCCACCTGAACTTGAAACGCACTAACGCCCAGCTGTTGTCATCGAGACCGGACGGCTCACTAACGCGAGTAACAGTCTTCAGCAATGTATTTTGTGTATAGTTCATTGGTCAGTAGAAATCGTTTCGTGTATATGCACCGCTCCTTCCAGAAGGCGGCACACTGCAGCAGATAATAATATATATATTAATGTAAATTTTACATCAATTGGAACTACTTAGTTTGATCAATCGTAGTTGTAGGAAACACCCACGATTCAATCATCAGCTTTGTATTGGTATTAGAGCAGCTAATTTAATTTTTTTTTTGTCAAATTGAAATGTATTGAATCCTACCGGCGACGGTTTAAAACCCTGAAAACTGATTTGTTGGTTTAAAAAGAAATTACAGCTTTCTTAATAAATAGCTTGCTCTAATAGTTAGGTTATGCTTTACAGTCAATTTAGCTGCCATTAGAAGGGAGTCTGAGAATTTCAGATTCAAAATCCGCATTCAAAGAAATAAAAAAGATCCCCAACGTGTAATTGGGAAGTGCTTTTTTTAAATGTACAATGTTTTTATTCTCAGGTGAGATACCTTTCGTATATCGCATCGATATACCACTAACGCAATATGCGTAAGGTATCTCCCCTGCGAATAAACGAAATTTACATTTTGCTTGAAATAACATTTCTGCATCTTAAAGACTTCAAGAGAAGCCAGGAAATATTTCATTTTCAAGAATTCGAGGAGGACTACAATATACGGTAAGCAAATGGTTCATCGCACAGCGTAAACCCCCACTGCAAGTCATCGAATCACTTCAGCTAGATAACGTTTAAAATAGGTTCGGATTATTCAAAGACGAGGCCAACCCGATACATTGCTACGCATGATTTAGTGTTGTCCTGATTTCTTCTTAGTACAAAAACACATACCGAACATTGCTACGAATGATTTAGTGTTGTCCTGATTTCTTCTTAGTGAAAAAAACATACCGCCAGCAAGCAGAATATACTCCGTGGACGCCGCTTTCAATATGGCCCCATAGGATTGTTGTAAACAGAGGGGCCAAGGGTCTAACAAAATGATAATAATTTGTTTTTTTTTCATTTTTCCTTCTTCAGTTGGTGCCACCAAGCTCTCGCGGACAATCTTCCACCCTGTCTTTCCGACGAAGTCTTGGTCGTACTATATTTCGATGACCTTCGAGTACGTCTTCGAATACATTTCGCCATTCTAGTGACATGGCCTAGCCAGCTTAAATGCGATATTATTATGATTGGTTAGTTGGTTTTCTTGGTTGCTAAAGATACTATTTAGCATCAATTAGTGTCTTGAGGCACCGTATTGAATACCACATCACTCCGGGCAGTCCAAAGTACCGTGTCTATATCCAGCCTGTTAATCGGAGCTACCTCATCAGATACCCTAGAACTATCTTGTGTATCTCAGTGTGGTTATGCAGGAAGGGACGGCCCATAGTCTTCAGGCGTCTATTTATCAGAGCCGGACAACTGCAGAGGAGATGCTCCACTGTCTCCTCCTCTTCTGCATCATCGCAGGCACGACAGTGGTCATTATATGGCAGCTTCAACCGTCATGCTTGATTACCGATTGGCCAGTGTCCGGTCAGCACGCTAGTTAGCCTAGATATGTCTCCCCGATTATGGCTAATCAGAGAGTTAGTTCGGTGAATGTTATATTCTGGCCATATGTTTCTGGATATACGGCACGTTTCCGTCCTATCCCATCTGGTCTTCGCTCGTTCAAGATAGTGCAGTAAAATACCACTTTTGACCAACCCTATAGGCGTTACGACTGATACCATGTGGAGTTCGGTGGAAGAGCATCCTGCCCTAGCTAGTTCGTCTGCCTTTTCATTCCCTATGAAACCCTTATGGCCTGGTATCCACGTAAGAACCACATTGACCAGCCGACCTAGCTCGACAAGTTTTTCCCTACATTCACAAACGAGTTTAGAAGCAGTGTTGTAGGATTTGAGTGATAGGAGAACCGCTTGGCTATCTACAAATATTCCAATGCTCTCTGTTCTTTGCTGTAGTATAAGTGAGGCGCAGGCTTCTTTGACGGCCAGTATCTCCGCTTGAAAACGCTGCACTTGTCTGGGAGTTTGCATGATAATTTGAGGCCTGCCTCTTCGGAGAAAACACCCGAGCGTCTTCCACATTCCATTTTGGATCCGTCCGTAAATACTTTGGTGTTAAAACCTGTAAGTGGTTCCCCTTTATCCTACTCTATTCTCTTGGGAAACCTGACATCGAGTAGGTTATCGAACTTCAATGAGGGGGTGCAGTAATCGGTCGATATATTGAGTTCTCTTGCTCTTCCAGAGTCTAAGAACGTTTAGTCGGGTGGCACTCCAGGGCGCACTAGCTGTGATGTGAAGGTCGATTGGTATGATACGAAGCTCCGTGTTAATGGCTTCAGCTAGACACGTGCTCATTGTCCCTGTTATGCCGATGCAAGTTGATCTTTGTACTCTATACAACAGAGTCATGGTGGACATCTTCAATAGGAGAGTATTGGTCTGATTATGCCAGTGTACATCAATAGCACCATTTTCGGTCGGAGACCGCGCCGGCTTCCGAACATTTTCCAACAAGCGTAGTACGTAGATTGGTTGCCTTCTGCGCGCAGTGCTCTACGTTATGCTTCCAGGCAAGTTTAGGGTCTAGAATCACGCCCAAGTACTTGGCGTGAGTTGACAGTGGAATCTCTATTCCATTTAGCCGAGGAGGATTAATCTTTGGTATCTTGGTCTTCGTGGTAAAGAGCATGACTTCAGTTTTCCCTGGATTCACTCCAAGGCCACTCCCAGTGGCCCAATCGTTAAGTGATTTCAAGGCCCCATTCATGATTTCGCTTAACACGGAGGGGGACAAACCAGACACCATTATTTCCACGTCATCCGCATACGGCACAGTTTTGATCGTCATATTGTCCAGTTTCAGTAGTATTTAGTTGATCACGAGGAACCAAAGTAGGGGAGAGATGACTCCACCCGGGGGAGTTCCTCAATTCACTCGCTTTAATGACTCGCTGTTTCTCATATAGGCGTTGATAATTCTGATCTGTAGCATTATCACTATCCAACTCTTGAGGAATGTTTCCACGTAGATCTTCAGGTGATTCTTCTATAGCCGGTGAGCTCCCGATATTGAATGCACCCTCTATATCCAAGAAGGGCGCGAGGGTATATTGTTTGTTCTCCAATGACCTCTCAATAGTTCTGACGACTTCGTGCAAGGCTGTGTCGGTTGAGCGGCCTTCTAGATATGCATGTTGGCTGCATAATATTCTAGGCGAACCATACATCTTCGTGCGGATGTGTGCGTCGATTAGCCTTTCAAGCGTTTTCAGAAGAAACGATGAGAGACTGATCGGTATGATCAGTGACTCCGTCTCCCCGCCTTGGGAATGAAGACCACTCTTACCTGATTCCAACTCTTTGGTAAGAAGTTAGGAGTCAGGTAGGATCGGAATATAATACAGAGCCACGGCCTACTTATGACCTCCGTAGATTGCAGCATTTTTGGTATAATACCATCTGGGCCCGGAGATCTATATGGTGAGAAGCTACTGATGGCCCAGGATATTCTGTCTGGACTTATTATATCCTCTATATCATGAGAATCCGAGTATTGAGTTGATAATGTCGGCACCTCCTCGGATGTGTTCTCGCAGCCCAGGAAGTGAGTTTTCAGGAGTATCTCTAGCGATTCAGCTGAGCTATTTGACCATGTCCCGTCATCCCTCCTCACATAGGTGGGATCTGAGTGCCCCTTTTGCTCATATTTGGCTCAGCCTTGCTGTGTCCTTTGTGTTCTCCATCGATCCACAGAACTTTTACCAAGATCGAATTTTTGCAGTGGCTATTGCTTTCTTATACTTTTTAAGTTTATCATTATACGGCTGCCAGGATCCACTTATATAGCTTGCATTGAAAGCTTTGCGAGATTCTCTTCTTAGTGTTGTGAGCTCATCTGTCCACCAAGGCGGATAGGTTTTCTTTGAGCGTGACTCAGGACATGATATTTTGAAAGCAGTATCCATTCGTCGGTGGTGCAATGGGTAGTGTTGCGCGCCTCTTGTACAGGAGATCCTGGGTTCGATCCCTGCTCCAACCACCTTAACATTTCTTTCGACGACGGTCACCTCGCTTAGTGACGGCGACACTATCGAGTATATAGCCATGAAAAAGCTTCTCAAAATACCGTTCGGAATCGGTGTAAAACTGTAGGTCCCAATCAGAGAGTGAAAACTGGAAAGCGCACAGCTCAGTGATTGTGAGAAGTTCTCCCCGGTCCCTTCATGGGATGTAATGGGAAACCATGTTTTTTTTTTTTTTATCCATGGTTTTCTCCAACTTGGATACAGCTTTTTCCACGTATGTTGTGGTGTTAATGAGATGCGCGGACTTAGGAAGCTTACCTTTCAGAACCCTGTTGAACTTGTCTCAATCAGTTCTCTTGGGATTCCGATAACATCTGATCGTAGTTGTTTTCGCAAAAATGTTGAACAATATCCAGATGTGGTCCTACAAGGATTTCTTTCCGGATACTGTCAAGTTTTCTATCTCTACTATTCTATTATCTGATATTATTGATATACAGCTCGTGGTTCTTCCGTCGTCTATGAGACCATCAACCATTGCCAACACAATTCTTCGTTTGATTTCTAGGCTGGCGTTAGTGCTTCTGTTTACAGCTGATCCGAGGAAAATTAATTCATTCACTACCTCGAAATAATAACAGTTATCAACGTTCACCCTTTCCTCCAAACGGGTGGCTCTCATGCTCGTCGAAGCATTAATTTTGTCTTGTCCTCGTTTACTTCCAAACCACTTCTGCTGATTCCCTATCAATTCTCGAACATAGTGCAGTAGGTTCGCGCAGATTTCGCCCAATCACATCTAAACCATCAGCATTTCCGAGCAGTAGGTGCGTTTTGCTGCTGATAGTTTTATTCGTGTTGATTGCAGCTTTTAGGACGATAATCTCAATTAATATGTTGAAGAGATCGTATGACAGGGTGTGTCCTGCCACTCGCCTCATACCTAGTGGTTCGGTGAGATCTTTTCCATTCGTTACTGACGATTTCGTATCGGTCCGCGTCGGTCTATAAAGGTGTGAATACCAAGCTCCGGCATAGTTTTATACAGTTATCCACGTATGGGGGTATCGAAGGTAGCCTAATAACCAGAGTGGTTAGAAATATGCAGGAAGAAAAAGAAAAAAATTTCGTAAGAAAATGCTCGCCTTTTTGCGACGAGCATAAAGAAAAACTTCGCTCTACGTCAGCTGATGTTACGGGGCAAATTTTGAAAGAAGTTAATACCGGAGTTAGCTTATCGGCAAAGGAGTCTTCCATAATGCAACGCTCATTTATAATCTTATTTCCATATGAATAATCTTATTTCCATGAATGTCTATTGAAACCTTATTCCTTTTAAAAATAGCTTCCACTTTATCGCTGAATGTTGTTAGATCTTTCAATGTTGTTAGACTTTCCTTGTATTTTGTGGGGTGCTTTCTTTTACTGCTAGCTCTTGTGCTTCCAATTTGGCAGTTGCTGTTACGATGGAGGATAAATTGTTTTTATAAAAGCCAGGTCCAATTTAATGTGGCACGAATTAAATATCCATTTATGTTTATTTCGAACGTGTTGACTCAGAAGGCATTTACATTTAAAGTATTTTTTAACAATGGCTGGAAGTAATCCAACCTTAGTTTTTTTTATGAAATGTTAGCCCGTAAGAATTTTTTAGTAACATCCATAGAAAACTGCTGCATAAACCGCTGTGCATAAACAGCTTTGCAAAAACTACGTTGCCAGATGCATTTTTTTTAAATCCCCTAAATTTTTAAGATAATATGCAAAAACAAATTCACAAATTTTAAAATATGCAAATGCATAGGCATTATGCATTTTCATCCATATGTCCTCTCTGATAATAAGCTACAAGTAGCTTGAAGGTGTCGGCTTGAATTCCGTGGGATTTCTCCAAGGTTTGTCGTAGTGTGAATAGCTGGTCGATAGATGACTAAGCCTAAATGCACACTAACAAGGTCCGATCATCTCTGCAACAAACTGCTTTAGTCTTTCGAACATTGTGCTCGAGAGGACATTGAATGCGGTGGATGAAAGGCTTTTTCGACGATAGTTGGGAAATATACTCGAGTCGCCTTTTCTGAGAAGAGGACACAGTATGCTAAGACTCCTATCGTCAATCATGCATTCATCTAGCCAGATTTTGCATATGAGCTCATGCATTCATCTTCCCAACTCATAGCCGCCAGCCATATAGAGCTCGGACGGTAGTCCATCAGCACCAGTGGCTTTGTTGTTATTAAGCCGGGAAATTTCAGTTTTAACTTCGTTTTGGCTTGGAAGGGAGCAGTCGGACGATGGCGTCGGCGTATGTTTTCAACCCCTTCATCTATATCGAAATGTCCTGGGACACGTAAAGCAGAAAAGTGATCTTTCTATATTCCCAACATACTCTGTGACAAGATTCCCGTTCTCATCTCTCTGCATGGCCCAGAACCATTTCCGTAGGTTTGGCTTTGTACTTTTCGGGAGAATTTATAGGGCTCGTTCTTCCTTCAGAAAGATTCAATTTTCTCACTCTCGCGCTTTCTCTACAACCGCTTTTCTCTACTTAAACAAACGGGTTTCCCTTCTCCTTGTCTCCTTACACCAGTCTGTCACGGCTCACGATACAACTGATTGAAGCATTTTCATCACTTGCCATGTGACGCTCTTCATCGTATCATGGTTTATTTTTAAGCGGTTTTTCATAACTAAGTACCGCGTCTGCAGCAGTTTTCATAGAATAGGAAATATACTTCCACCGCACTTTAGGATCATGAGGTGGTGTTGCGTTGTGCGCCAGTATCTGAGTGAGCTTCTCTGCATAGGCCGTGGGCAGCTCTGGTAATTGCAGCTTTCCGATGTCCACCTTTCTATATGCCTGGTTTCGTATGACTCTCGCCCTGCTTAACCTTGTGCTATCCTTTGCTGCATCCAGGTATTGATCCGAATCCATTACACTAATACAGGGAATTTTCTCAATTACCAAGTGATCAGTCAGGTTTTTCGTCTGTTGATCAGCGGATATCCAAAAAAACGTATGGATGTTTTTATAATGGAACCTCTGCCTATGTTATCTGAAGTAATGGTGTGTAGAATGAATTTATCAATGGTTGGTTCAAATTTATTTCCCATTTCAACTTTAGGATTAAAATCACCTAGTACAATCTTAATGTTAAGGCCGAGGCAGCGTTCGCATGTTTCCTCTAGGCGGTGATAGAACAGGTCCTTGGTATAATTTATGGATTTGAATTTTATGAGGATGGTGGCTATACGTTCATTCACGGGGTTGAACCTTGAGGCCACATGTCGCAGTCTTTTGTCAACTACAAATCCGTAACCAAATTCATGTCTTTTCTCATGACAGCTGTAGTATATATCACAGTTCTCTTCCTTGTACAGCCATGACCTGTCCATCGCATATCCTGCATATCAGGAATGTCAGCCTTCTAATTCTCGAGGACATCTGTCAGTTGTATAGTACAGTACAGTGTTCTAACATTCCAAGTGCATATCCGAAAATCGTGGTCCTTATAATGTTTGCGGGGGTCGTCAACAAATAAGGGCTTTACTTTTTTAATGATTATTTTATAGCTTCATATCCAATATAACGATATCGGAAAGGAAGCCTAGCCCACCTTGGGCAAAAAAAAACCTTAAAAAAAACCTTATCGTAAAGAAGTACGTTTGCTTAAAAAAACTAAATTTTCTTACAAAAAGTATCTTTCCTTAAGAAAAGTATTTTTTTAAATGAGTACATTTTCTTAAAAACGTAAATTTCTTTACCAAAAATTGTATTTTCTTAAAAAACTACATTTTCTTGAAAGAGTACCTTTTTTGTGAAACAAAATAACTTTTCTTGTGATAAGTACCTACTCTTAAAAATTTACCTATTCTTGAAAAAGGACCAATTCTAAAAAGTTCCCATATCTTAACAAAAAAAATTCTTAAAAAAAATAACTTATCTTAAACTAGTACCTTTGCTCAAAAAAAGTAAATTTTCTCAAAAAAAGTACCTTTTCTAAAAAAAAATTTTTTTTTTTAAATAAGTACCTTTTCTTAAAAAACTAAATTTTCTTACAACAAATTGCCTTTTCTTAAAAAACTACATTTTCTTTAAAGAGTAAAACAAAAAACCTTTTCTGGAGATAAGTACCTACTCTCAAAAATGTACCTATTCTTGAAAAAAGGGCCAATTCCAAAAAAATTCCCATTTCTTAAAAAAAAAAATTCTTAAAAAAAATAACTTATCTTAAAGTAGTACCTTTGCTCAAAAAAAGTAAATTTTCTCAAAAAAGTACCTTTTCTTAAAAAAATTTTTTTTTTTTTGAAATAAGTACCTTTTCTTAAAAAACTAAATTTTCTTACAACAAATTGCCTTTTCTTAAAAAACTACATTTTCTTTAAAGAGTAAAACAAAATAACTTTTCTTGAGATAAGTACCTACTCTAAAAAATTTGCCTATTCTTAAAAAAAAAGGACCAATTCTAAAAAAATCCCATTTCATAAAAAAAAACGATTTCTTCAAAAAAAATACCTTCCCTAAAAAAATTTCCTTTACAAAAATTCCGTATTTTAAAAGTACCGTTTCCTAAAAATAATATAATACCTTTTCTTTTCTTTTTTTTTCTTTCTGAAAATAAGTACATTTTTCTTAAAAAAATAACGTTTCCCAAAAAGTGTACCACATTTTAAAAAAGTACCTTTCTTAAAAAAGTACTTCTTTGTAAAAAAAAATTCATACTCTAATGGCTTTTCTTGCAGAAAGTACTTCTTCTTACAAATAGTACGGTTTTTTAAAAAACATTAGCTTTTAATAAAAGAAGTACCTCTCTTTAAAAAATTACCTTTTCGGGAAAATATAATACACGTTCTTATAGAAAGGACCTAAAAATATATTTTTTTCAAAAAAAAAATACATTCTGTAAAAAAAATCTAACAAAATGTTTATCATTTTAGAAAAAGTACATTTTCTTAAAGACTTATTTAAATTATCGTATTTTTCAACGGGCGCCTTAGACATAGTAAATAATATAGAGCGAAAAGAACTTCGTTCCAACCCGGTGTCCGTTGACACCTCATGTGATTTTTTTGTTTCTGTGGAAGCCTGATAAAAAAAACATAGAGTTGTGAAACACTTTGGCCTTTCGAAATTTGAGTCAAAGGAAAATACTCTTAAGTCTAACAAAGGGTTCTAAAAAGTAGTTTATATATATTTCATTGAAATTTCCAAATTGAATTAGAATCATTAATCAGAATTTTTGTTTTGTTGGTTTATCTTTAGATATGGTTAATCTTGTGTTTCCATTTGGATTTGTGAAAGAAACCACTTTTTTTGTAAAATTTACAATAAAAATTGTTTTAAGAATCACTATTTTAATTAAAACATGCACTAAGTTTACCTTACAATATTGAACAATAAAAACAGGTTAATATCGAAAAACGATACAACTTTGAATTGTTGACTTTTTCGAATTATAGGTATCAGGATAGAATCATATGAACTATCTGTGCTTCTCCCCTTATACTTTTATATAGAATAGATTATTATAGAAATGTTTACAAATCCAAGGTATTGTGTGTTGCACATAAGTAGGGTGTCGCCCACAGCCGACCTTTGACTACAGTTGTGTAAAAAATTAATACATTTACTAAAATAATTTAGTCATCATCACAGCAAAGAAGGCGAGAGAGAGAGAGAGAGAGACCGCAACATACTTGGAACTATAGTTCTTAATTGTTTTTCATTTTAGATGTTGTGTTTTACACACATGTTTTCATATGTAAAGTATGCATGTGTGTATTTAAAAGTGGTATTATATACATATGTAATTTAAATACAAAAGAAATTACATTTAGATACAAGCGAGATATGTATGTATAAATCCTCCTGTGTTTGCATGTGTGTACGTAGAGGCCAAAAGTGTTTATAGAACTTAGCTGGTTGGTTACACATTTTCCCCGGCAAATGGCCAAACAAGATTTTATTTACTTTCCATTTCTAGAATGTTTAGATGATTTTGAAATAAGGAAAATTCTTTTATTTTTATACCTACAATTTCTCACAAAACTGCTGCCGCATATAGCGCTGTCCGATGTAACGAACCGCTTCTAATGATCCTAGATAATTAAAAATATTCATGCAATGAATCGTCGCGGCAAACTGAATAAGAAGAAAAATGTCTATCAGTCGCATCGTATTTGCGTACACGTGTGCCCAACTATTTATGTAGCGAAATGTATTTGAACTTTGAAATTTGTTAAATTTTAAATACACCGGGTAACGAATTCATAGTCCCTGGTTTTCTATGGATTCAATCCTTTGGAATTCTATAAAATTTAAATTGCCAAGACAAAGTTTGAAACAGGATATAGATTCTCCGCTTTTTCAACAGATTTTCCGCTGTATAACAAAAGCTATTGGCAGACTGTTTGATCAAATCCAACGATTTGCATTGTATCCCTCAGAAGCGGTATCTGAGGAAAGCAAGTCACGCTGAAAATTTGCCTTCTTTGTTATTTGGTTGCAATTATAACGTGTTTGTAGCTTGTCGCAAGTATGTAATTGTATGCAAACACAGTGTGTTTGCTACTCAGTATTACATGTTGGAGGCACAATGATTAATACATGATAATATATGTTTTTGTGACCCAAATGCAGATTTCGTTTTTAACCTTCCATAAGTAACCCATACACATCGCCTTGGGGAATGTGTAATGAACGTTTAACCATTATCCACAGGGTATGGGGAAAATAATGGGCAATTACCCACGAAAATGGGGAATTACGCATTACCTACAGGGTAGTGGGAAAATAATGCGTAGTTTCCCACGACAATCCGGGATTAAACATTAAGATTACCCATTACCAACAGGGTAATGGTGAAAATAATGGGTAGTACCCACGATGGTGGGTAATGGGTTATCCAGGGTAAAATTTGAAAAAAGTCAATATCTCAGAAGCGAAGCATTGAATCGGAAAAATAACTATTTTTTGCGCATTTCTAAAGGTTTTTTCATATAGTGGTCCAATTAGAGTGGAAGAATTTTTTTTCAAAAAATAACCAAAATAAGTAAATCGCTGAAATACAAAAATTGATATTCGCAAAATTTATTTTTCTGGAAAAAATGTATGTTTTAGCGGTTTTTTAAAATAAAAGTGATGCCATATTGAAGACATTCATTGGTTAAAGCTTAACATAGAAGTACAAAATATTTTATTGTTGCGATTGTACGCACCCTTTTCGTTTCATAGCCACTTTTTATTTTAGCGATTTTCATATTTCGGCGATTTTTTGAAAACAATTTCTTCAATACGAATTGGAACACTTTATGAAAAGCCCCTAGAACCCTTTGGTATAAAGTACTTATATTACATGTTGGAGCCACAATGATTAACAGCTTACAATATATGTTTCTGTGACCCAAATCCAGAGATCTTATTTACCCCCCATGTGTAACCCATACACATCGCAGTAGGGAATGTGTAATGAACGTTTACCCATTACCCACAGGGTATGAGGAAAATAGGGCAGCTACCCACAAAAATGTAAAATTAACCCATAACTACCGCGGACGATTGGGAGCCACCCATCACGAATACTCAATACCCTCAGGGTAATTGGGAAAATAATGTGTAGTTGCCCACGACGATGCGCAATAGGTTACACAGGGTAACCCAACCCCATTTTTGATTGAAAATATGAAATAATTATAAAAAAAAAAGTATATATTTTGGAAATGGAGAGTCGAATCGAAAAACTAACTATTTTTTTGGGCGTTTTTAAGGGTTTTGCATATAGTCGTCCTATTCGAGTGGAAGAATTTTTTTTCCAAAAATTACCAATTTAGAAAATCGCTAAAGTACAAAAATTACTATAACTCGGAAAAGTTGCGTCCAATCGCAAAAATAATAAATGCTTGTTCCTCTATAGGAGGCTTTTTTAACCAATGTCACATTCTTCAATATGCGATTTTCCAAATATTTTTCCAAAAAACCCCCAAAATAAGAAAATCGTTAAATTAAAAAAATTTCTAAAATAAATAATCGTAAACCAATGAATATCATGGCATCACGTTTTTTAAAAAATCGCAAAAACTATAATTTTTCGTATAAAAATCGCTAAAAGTAAAAAATATATTATTTTTGCGATTGGACGCACCCGTGTCCGAGTTATAGCCACTTTTTTATTTTAGCGATTTTCATATTTTGGCGATTTTTTGGAATAAATTCTTCCATACGAATGGAAGAATTGGAGAGTTTATTTTTTTCAAAAAATAACAAAAATAAGAAAACCGATGAAATCCAAAAATGGCTATATCTAGAAATAGGTGCGACCCATCGCAAAAATAATAAATTTTTTATCTCTGCAGAAGGCTTTAACCAATGGATGTATTCAACATGGAATCACGGTTCGAATAAAAATCGCTAAAACGCTCATATGTATGTATAAATTAAAAAAATTTCTAAAATAAATAATCGTAAACCAATGAATATCATGGCATCACGTTTTTTAAAAAATCGCAAAAACTATAATTTTTCGTATAAAAATCGCTAAAAGTAAAAAATATATTATTTTTGCGATTGGACGCACCCGTGTCCGAGTTATAGCCACTTTTTTATTTTATCGATTTTCATATTTTGGCAATTTTTTGGAATAAATTCTTCCATACGAATGGAAGAATTGGAGAGTTTATTTTTTTCAAAAAATAACAAAAATAAGAAAACCGATGAAATCCAAAAATGGCTATATCTAGAAATAGGTGCGACCCATCGCAAAAATAATAAATTTTTTTATCTCTGCAGAAGGCTTTAACCAATGGATGTATTCAACATGGAATCACGGTTCGAATAAAAATCGCTAAAACGCTCATATGTATGTTTAAGTTATTTAAAAAAAAAAGTGATGGCATATTGACGACATCCATTGGTTAAGCCTCCAATAAAGGGAAAAAATTTATTATTTTTGCGATTGGACGCACCCGTGTCTGAGTTACAGCCACTTTTTTATTTTAGCAAATTTCATATTTTTTCGATTTTTTGGAAAAAATTCTTCCATACGAATTGTACCACTTTATGAAAAACCCCTTTGATACCAAAAATTTATTATTTTTTCTATTGGACCCTCCGTTTCAGAGATATAGACATTTATTCAAAAAAATTTAGTTTTAGTGATTTAAAAACAAACAAAGTGATGCCATCCACTGGTTAAAGCCTTCTGTGGAGGTAAACAATTTATTATTTTTTCGATTGGATGCACCCGTGTCCGAGTTATAGCCACTTTTTATTTTAGAGATATTCATATTTTGGCGATTTTTTGGAAAAAATTCTCCCATACCAATTGCTTCACTTTATGAACAACCCTTTGAAACCAAAAATTTAGTATTTCCTCGATTGGACCCTCCGTTTCAGAGATATAGACAGGAGAGCGTTTTGGCGATTTTTTATTCAAAAAATTTTAGTTTAGCGACTTGTAAAAAAAAATTGATACGAATTGGTCGATTTGTTAAAGCCTTCTGTGGAGGTAAGAAATGTATTATGTTTGCTATTGGGCGCACCGTTTCCGATTTAAAGGCAATTGTCTAATTTTGACGATTTTTTGGAAAAAAAATTCTTCCAAACGAATTTATGAAATTCCCATAGAAACCGTCAAAAATTAGATATTTTTTCGTCCAAGATATAGACTTTATATATAATTTTTTCACATTTTCGATCAAAATTGTGGATGAGTTACCCTGGGTAACCCATTACCCATCATCGTGGATAACTACAAATTGTTTTCCCTATTACCCTGAGGGTAATCATGACGGGTAAAAATAAAAAAACGGCTCGAACATTTTAATTGTGAATATTTACATTTTAATTTAAAAATAAAACTTTTAATCTGAAAAATGCTGCTATATTTTTAGAATAATATTGATTCTTTTTACGGCCAAACAAAACAAGACGAGAAAGTCTTGTGTTGTGTTGATGTTTTGTTAATTTTTGTACAAAACCTTAAGCAGATTGTTTCCTATAAATAATCGGTTCCCCGTTATACCCCATGAAGGGATTAGGGAGAGCTTCTCACAAACCAGTGAGCTGTGGGCGTTCTAGTTTTAAACTCACTGAGTGGGTCCTACAGTTTTACACCGATTCCGAACTGTAATTTGAGAAGCTTTTTAATAGCTAAATACTCGATAGTTTCGCCGTCACTAAGCGAGGTGACCGCCGTCGAAAGACATAGAAGGTGGTCAGAGCAGTGACCGAACCCACGTTCTCATCCACAAAAGCCGTGCACACTACCATTGCACCACCGACGGCCACTATTGTTTCCTATACGAAAACGAAAAATCCGAAAAATAACCGGAATTAAATCGGAAAATTATTCGGTTTCACTGAAACCGAAAACCGGTTTTTCGCATAACTCGTTTTTCGAATAACCCGAAAACCGGTTATTCGAAAACGCCGGTTTTTTGAACACTCTAGTAACTACCCCTTATTTTCTACAGTACCCTGAAGATAATGGGTAATTCCCAATTGTCGGGGGTAGCTACCAATTATTTTGCTTATATCCTGTGCGTAATGGCAATAATAGTGGCTTACCCAGGGTAACCCATTACCCACGAAATACGAACCATGCCTATATGTGGCTTTTTTTGTTGGAAACTGCTGAAATCAACTACGTGACAGACAACAAAAAAGTAGCAGATCTTCAATTCATGTAAACAATGCCTCCAAAAACGCTGCTGGGGTCGTTTTTGTTTAGCATGTAGTAATGACATATCTAACGATTGTATCCAATAGTCTATCAGCATCTTAACTACATTACGTAAAGGTTGATTTGATAGCCATGCATCAAGGGTCTTTAACTGAATATCTCTATTCAGATGTTAAAGAGATCGCCCAAGAGAATGTTACCTTGCTTTAGATCTCGTTTCATAACAAATGGTTTGATAGGGCTTTTATTAAATTTTCGCTGTGGGAGCAGGGATGCCAAACACAGATATAATTTTGTCGATTATACTTTATATCATACTAATTGTAAAGGGCATAAGAAAATCTGTTAACTTATAAAATAATAATGTTCTCAGTGGGGTACAATAGCTTGCAGGACCTTCATACATTGCGTCATGACAGACTGAATGGTATCGAAACACTAGACATTTTTAAAAATAAAATTGTATACATTTTATCATACGTAAATGTTTTCATTCACCGACATACAAGTATCTATAGATACAAAAATAAAGACCAACATATTTTGCCACACGTGATATTTGAAACTAAGTATTTTATGTGTGTGAATGCATTTATATGATAATGAATACATATGCAAAGGAAAAACTTGTCATATCTTCCATTCAAGAAATTTGTATATACAGATATTTTAAAAATAAAACATATATACATATGTAGTATGTAAGAATATACATGGTCGTACATATTATTTTACACATAACGACATTTTTATATTTCATATTTTACCCACTTTGATTTTTGTCATCTGGTGTATTCATGCGATTGCTTGAACTGTATCGGCACTACGACAAACGTAAGCGTAATAGGTAATAATAATATAATATTGAGTGTATTTTGGCTAAAACCCCATGGAAGGGAAACAAACCACAGAGAAAATAATGTTATTCTTGATTGTGTGGTCTTGGCCAAAAATAAACTTATAAAATATATTTTGTCTACATTCAGTGCTTTAGGATTGTTGGTATGTTCAGTCAATTAAATTCTTATGGTTATAGTTTCCACGTGTATAAGAAAAAAATATAGATTAGTGATCGTTTGGCGCAAACATATTTATTGGAACGAAGTTTTGGAACTAAGTAACTACTTTATTATAACCCATTATTATGAACTATATTGGGTACTTTTGGTTTGGTTTGGTTTAAAGGGAAATTTTCTAGGTGGAGCCTGTGCATTACATATTGTAGTTTTGAACCTAATAAAAAATAATTTAGAAAAGCCCAAGTTCGAGACTGACAAATCTATGAAACACAACCCTGAGCATGGAATTACATTTGGCAGCACACTTACTCTTACACTCGTACTTTTGGTTTGTGTCCAGACTAACATATTTCATGTTTAATGGGAAATTTTCTAGGTGGAGAAAGTTTATTACATGTTGTAGTTTTGAACCCTATAAAACGTAAATTTAGAAAAGCCAAAGTGAAAGAAGTTTAAAAAGAGAAGATAATAATGCGTTTTCTTAAAAAAAAGTAAATTTTCTCAAAAAAATACCGATTTATATTCTTAATCAAAGTACCTAATAAGGTATTATCTTAAAGAAGTACCTTTGCTTAAAAATGTTAAATTTTCTTACAAAAAGTACCTTCTCTTAAAAAAAGCAATTTTTTAAATAAATACCTTATCTTAAAAAAGTACATTATCTTACAACAAATTGCCTTTTCTTAAAAAACTACCTTTTCTTTAAAGAGTACTTTTTTGTAAAACAAAATAACTTTTCTTGAGATAAGTACCTACTCTTAAAATTTTACCTGTTCTTGCGTAAAAAAAACTTTTCTTCAAAAGAAATTTCCTTCTATTACAAAAAATACCTTTCTAACAAAAGTTCCTTTTCTTAAAAGTACCCTTTCTTAAAAATAAAATAATACCTTTTCTACTATTTTCTTCAGATAAGTAGCCTTCCTGAATATAAGTAAATTTTCTTAAAAAATAACATTGTCCTAAAAAGAGTACCACTTCTTTAAAAAGTACCTGTTCTTAAAAAAAAGTATTTCTTTGTAAAAAAAACTGCATACTCTTAGGCTTTTTCTTAGATAAAAACATTAGTTTTTACTAAAAGAAGTACCTCTCATCAAAGAAAGGACCTTTTCGGGAAAACATAATACATATTCTTACAAAAGGGACCTAAAAATATACTTTTTTAAAAAAAAATACATTCAATAAATAAAAAATTTCTTAATAAAAGTTTATCGTTTTACAAAAAATATCTTTTCTTAAAGATCCGTGTTGGAACTAACTAGTACATAATATATAGCAAAAGGAACTTCGTTTCAACCGGGTGTTCCCTGGCACCTCATGTAATTTTTTATACGAAGGTATTTATGCTCCCCTACTACCCTACCACCCTATTTAGAAAAATATATTTTCAAATAAATCATAATGTTGGCCAAGCGTTTATTTCACGGCAGCATTTTGAACTGTTGATTAAGCTTATTTTTTCCAACTTTTCACCCATTTCTAATTGCAGTTCGCGAATTAGCTCTTGAGTTTATTCGATATTTGATAGTATTTTCAGGCAAAATACAAAATTAAGTACGGGCGGATCAATAAGTCCGTGACTTTTTAAATGAAACACTGTTTTTTTTTGCAAAAAAAAAATATTTTTCAACATAATCTCCTCTTGGCTCAATACACGTAGTCCAACGTTTCCCCAATTTTTACATCCCTTCCAAAAACTGGGATTGTTTGAGGTCCATTAAATAGGCATTTGTTTGATCAATTATTTCATCGTTGGAGCTAAATCTATTTCCACCGAGCCATTTTTTTAGGTTCAGAAATAGGAAATAGTCACTGGGGGCTAAATCCGGAGAATGTGGCGGATGAGGTACCAATTCGTAGGCCAATTCATGGAATTTACCATTGCCACTACAAACGTGTGCACCCGTGCATTATATAAATGAAAAACAAAAACCTTTTTCCGGGGCATACGGGGTTGTTTTTTTTAAATCCTCGTTAAATCGGTCCAATAAGTTGGCATACTATTCGCCGTTTATTGTTTTCCCCTTTTGAAGGTTATCGATGTGGATTATCCCGCGTACATCCCAAAAAACTGTTGCTTGGTCTCCGGAGTATTGTTTGTAATGGATCCATGTTTAATCCACAGTTACAAAACGCCGCAAAAACTCCTTCGAATTGCGGTTAAACATCTCCAAACAATCCTTTGAAGTTGTCACACGATTACGGTTATGGTCAGTTGAGAGCAAACGCGGCACCCATCTTGCAGACAGCATTCTTAAACCCAACTGATCATTTAAAATCGAAACCACACTGCCATATGAAATGCCTATGGCATCCACAATCTCACGCACTCTTAATCTTCGATGGACCAACACTATATCGTGGATTTTCTCGACACTTTCGGGTGTATTGACCTCAATTTGCCGTCCACAACGTTCAGCGTCATTTGTTCTTGTGCGACCACATCGAAAGTCAGTAAACTACTTTTACACCATTGAAATCGATAGTGCAGAGTCCTCATAATATTTACCAAGCTTTTCCTTGGTTTGATTAACGGTTTCTTTTCGCAAAAAGTAATGTTTAAGGAGCACTCGAAATTCACTTTTTCCATTTTTAAAAAATGTACGAGGTAGTTTGATTTGAACAGCTGTTAAACGCAAAGCAAGTGCTGGAACGTGCTCAAAATTTGACAGTAGTCTACCAACACGTGGTACTTGATGGGAGCAGTGTTGCATTTCATATACCTACCTACGAGGGAAGTTCGAAAAGTCACGGACTTAAAATTTAAATTGCCCTCTAAATCGAAAATTTGAAAAAATTAAGAATTCAACAAAAGTTATGAGAGGTTTGAGAGACGGTTTATAATTCAAAAAACGTCTCCCAAAACTCTCACAAAATATATTTATTTCTTTGTTAAAAAAATAAAATTTTTATTTTACCAAAATTCAAAGAATCCAAAATTCAACAGCTGCTAGGGGACTAGGAGACTCTCGTGTAAAAAAAGGTGGACATTCCCGAAATCAGCTATCACATACCCCCATGCTGCACTTTTAGTTGTTATTTGAATGAAAAGCGAGACAGTTAAGCTGACTGGTCTCAGGATCTTTCGGCAGAGTCCTAATTGGTTCGCCAGGGACCAATGTACGTCATTTCTTCAGCCACATCCTGAAATATCGGGATGAGGCAATATATGGCTTAAACGCCTTTCAAGCATACCGGGTAATTTGACAACTTCAACAATGCAGACGGAATATGACGTCCCGAGGAATCATTGGACTAAGTTCTGTCCCAATAGCCATTTGTAGCCAACCTAACCTTGTATTACTACAGAAATTGTATTCCTTGCAATTGGGTAGAATCAAATTTGTGAATCTAAAAATGGATGCGGGTAGATATCTTTTAGATATTTTCCAATAATAATAATAATTAATAAACCTATATTTTAATCACCAAAATCGAAAAGTCATGTCATGTCGGTTTTTTCGAAAAGGGCTAATATCGGAAGACTGAAATAGTTGTTTTTAGCACACTCATATTCAAAAGAACACAAATCAGAGGTTTATGAAGCCGTTCATTCAGTTCTTTGTGTTTCTCGAAACGTTTGAAAAAAACCCCACCAAGTGCCCTTTTCGATTTTTGTGATTCAATTATTTTAAATTCTATATTCCGTAGCAAAATATATCAAAGAATTATTGTCGCTAACAAATAAAAACAAAGTTGTTGCTCATTTTTGACAGTTAAACCATCTCTATGGATTCATTTATAGAAATAAATTGAAACACGAATCAGCTGTCTAAATATAAACACAGTGCTGAAGACATTTTTTTTTAAACAAACTTTAAATTTAAATCCATTCATACAAATATCTTCTTTTGTCGAATCAACAAATATATTCGCAACATGAAAATGTAATATACAAATGTTATTACATTTTAGGCAACTACGTACAATTTTCGGTACCGTTCTATCTTCTGCGAGTTTTGTGAAACATTGTACACTTTTCATTGAAGGGTTTCTATTGTTCGCAATTGACCATACCGGCAGCTGCGGCTTGATCTGTTGTATGAAAACTGCACTGAGAGAAATAGATAAATACTTTGTCTCAAACGTTAGGTTCATCCCTAATTCGATGCAACGAAAGATTTTATACAAAATTTTGTTTTATTGTTTGTAGTTACTTTTCGGCAATAACCCAATTATCGTTGCTGCAACGAATACATTTGCTGCCATTAAAAAGTGTTAAGATTTAAAATATTAATAAACAATTTCCGTTATAACTTGGCAACTCTACTCTCGTTTAGTTCGTTTTTTAGTTGTGCTCCGTGAATTTACTTTATTTTCGTATTTTAAAAGTTTAAATAGTGCTTGTTGTGTTAATAGTGCGAAGATAAGTTAAATTACATTGCTTGATATAATTGTGTGTTCAGTGCAGTGCTTGTTTATACTGTTTTTGTATTATTGTGTGCAATTGGAAATTCTGTTGATCGTGTAAAACACAAACAACAACAATAATATTTGTTTGTCATTGTTGAGAACGTCTAACGTTGTAGTTGTTTGATTTTTGTTTTTCTTTCATTCTCTTTGTTTCGTTATTTGTGTGTCAGAGTTGCCATCTGGTTTTGGGAATTAATATCAAAGGGATAATAAGTTCATACGTTTTTGGGAATTTTGTCGATTTTGGAATTCTGTTTTTAGTATTTTTATTTCTTATTTATTTATTTATTTTTTTTTTTATTTTTTTTTTTTTACTCTGAATTAATTATAATGATGACTTGCATGAACAAAGACTGTAAGGTTAGATCGGATACCGATACTCTTATTTCGTGTTGGTTGTGTGATGGCTTGATACATGTCAAATGTGTTGGCCTTTATGCAAGAGTGGCGGACAATCTTAGTGATGACAAGGGTCTGCGTTGGTGTTGCGTGGATTGTAGAAAATTGGATGTGGAGTTCTACAAATTTTTCAGGAGCATGAAGTCCGAGTTTTCTGAGATGGAAAAGGAGCTTTCGGCTTTATCTGGTCGATTTTCCAAGTTTATTGGGATGTTTAATAAATATCCGGGATTGGAAAAGAGAGCGGGTTCACCGAAAGCTTCCTCGCCGAAAAGGAAGAAGACGGCTAAGAAGGCCCCTCCATTGTTGGTAATTCCTTCCTCGCCGAATTTAATGGACGTTAATTCTCCAGTTACAGTTTCAAGTCCAATGAAATCTTCTGCCCCTCCTACTTTTGCTGAAGTCGTTTCTGTAGTTACTATAGCTTCCACGGACAGCGATAAGTCGTCTCCTCCGGGTGGTAATCCCGCCCCAGTGCCAGGACCGGGACCAAGAACGTTGACTGTCGTACCGGCAAGGAAGACAGTTTTTGTGTCTAGACTTTCCCCCGACACGACCGAAGAGGATATACGACTTTACATATCGTCTAAATTAGTCGGGAATAATTCTAACGATTCCATACAGTGCTTCAAGCTGAAGTCACAATTTTCGGAACGTAGGTCGTCTTTCAAAATTATTGCACCGGATGATCTATTTGTCAAACTGGTGGATTCGGAATTTTGGCCTCACAGAACATTCGTAAGGGAATTTGAGTATCGGGATAATGGTAGGCGTGATAATTTTGCTAGATTACCGTCTGGAGATAAGCCAGCTCCAAAAAACTAATTGGGAGTTTGAATTTGGCGTATCAGAATGTTCGCGGTTTGAATACTAAATTGTCCAGATTATTTGTTGATAGCTTTGGTTTTGAGTTTGATGTCATTGCATTTTCTGAGACATGGCTTAAACCTAATGTTTTTAATTCTGAGTTGTTCTGTGATAAGTACGTAGTTTATAGAAAAGATCGTGTTGGTAAAATTGGTGGTGGTGTTTTAATCTCAATTGAGAATTCTTTATCTTCTGAGTTGGTTACAGTTGATGACATTGGCGATCTTGAGTTTCTTGTGGTGTCCATTAATTTAGGCGATTTGAAATTGTTTGTCACGTGTTCCTATATTCCGCCATCTTCATGCTTTGAGGTATATCAAGTGCATATTGACGCTATTGCAAAAGTTATTGCGTTAGCCAGTAGAAAGGACCGTATTTTAGTATTGGGTGACTTTAACTTGCCGTCTGTGACATGGGTGTCTTTACCCGATACTAATTCTCTGACTCCATTGACACCATATGATTGGTCATCTGATTTTGTTACGCATATTTCCGAACTTGGGTTGATTCAATTGAACGACATTCCCAATTCTATGAATCGAGTCCTTGATCTAGTTTTAGTGGATGATTCTAACAACTTTGATATTTCTCGAATTGATCCGTTAATTTCTCCTGAGGATAGTTACCATCCAACGCTGGGAATTAATTATACATATGATACCAAGCAGGTTGGTTGCAATTGCTCTTCGTCCTATGTTGGCCTATGCTTTTCGCGTGCGAACTTTATACTTTTGAATAATCTTATCTTTGATACCGACTGGCATAGTATATGTCAGTGTGATAATTCTTTTGAATTTGAAATCGCCCTGGATGATTTCTATAATATTATTAATGGCTATATTTCTAAGTCTGTACCCAAGAGGCCAATAAGGGGTAATACTGGTCCCCCATGGTCCTCAAGGGCTCTAAATAGTCTCAAGAATGTAAGGAATAGATGTTCGAACAAGTATAAAAAATCTGGGCTGCTAGCAGACTATGCTAGGTATATTGTTGCTAGGAGTAGATACAACTCTAAATCTCGTGAGAGTTACAGATTATATTTGGATAGGTTGAAGGCTAATTTTAAACGGAACCCCAAATCATTCTTTAGATTTGTTAACTTGAAGCGTAATTCGTCTTCCACACCTTGTAGGATCAAAATGAACGGTATTGAATATTCAGATGAAGAGTCTATTGCTAATTGTTTCGCCGATTTTTTCGCATCTATTTATTCCACCCGAGCCTATGATGTTTCCAAATCATACCCGTACACTGTCCGCTCTACCATTCCGTTTGATGCACCTGTCGTAAATTCTTCGTGGTTGCTAGATAACTTAATCAGCTTGAAAGCCTCGAATAAAGCTGGTCCTGATGGTATCCCGGACTCTATGTTGAAATACTGCTCGAATTCTCTCAGCTTACCGTTGACTCTCTTATTTAACGCTTCGTTGAAGTTCGGCCATTTTCCTGCAAAGTGGAAGAGCTCTTATATAATCCCTCTCCACAAATCTGGTAGTTTAGTAAATGTTGCAAATTATAGGGGAATTGCAAAATTGAGTGCCATTCCTAAACTTTTTGAGAAGTTAGTCACAGAGGTAATTTCTCATCAGGTTTCCTCTATTTTAGATCCATGTCAACATGGCTTTCGGAAGGGTCGTTCCACCGTGACTAATTTGCTTCAGTTTTCCTCTTCTATTATTGACGGCTTTATTAATGGAGATCAAACTGATGTGATTTTTACCGATTTTAGTAAGGCTTTTGATAAAGTTAACCACAATTTGTTATTATATAAATTAGGGGCAATGGGTTTTAATTGTAAAATGCTGAATTGGATTAGTTCTTATTTAATGAACAGAGAACAGATGGTATCATTTGGTCGATCATTCTCAAGATCTATTTTTGTGTCATCTGGGGTGCCTCAGGGTAGTCATCTTGGGCCGGTTCTATTTTTGTTATTCATTAACGACTTACCCGCCTCCATAATGCACTCTAAATTGTTAATGTACGCTGATGACGTGAAGATCTATTTTTCTTACAAGGATCCTTGTCAATATACTTTACTTCAGAGGGATTTGTCTACTTTCCAGACGTGGTGCGAGACCAATTTGATGGAGCTTAATTTTACGAAATGTAAGCATATGCTGTTCTCTAGGTCATCATTATTTTCGGCAAAATACATTTTAGGTGGCAATGTTCTTGAATCGGTGGATTCATTTGTTGATCTTGGTGTTCTCTTGGACAGAAAATTGAATTTCAACTCCCACATAATTACGATGGTGAACAAGGCTTATGGCGTTCTGAACTTTATTAAACGTTGGGCAAAGGAATTTTCAGATCCCTACGTTACGAAAAATCTTTTTACTTCACTAGTCCGCCCTATTCTCGAATATGGATCAGTTGTTTGGGACCCCCAGTACAATTTGTATGTTAATATGATTGAATCGGTCCAGAAACAGTTTCTCATTTTTTGTCTGAGAAATCTTCAATGGAACCCGAACCATTATCTTCCTTCGTATAGCAGTAGACTAGCATTGATCAGATTGCCGACTCTTAGTAGTAGACGTACCATGATAAACTCTATTACAGTTTTGAAGATAATTGATGGATGTATATGTTCTGAATTTCTGTTATCTAAGATTTTCATAAATGTCCCATTGAGACCCACGAGGTACTATAAACTCGTAAACATCGAGTTTCAGCGTTCGAATTATGCGTCCTTTGATCCAGTTAGGAGAATGTGTCGTGACTTTAATGAGCTATATCAGTTTATTGATTTCACAGGTAGTTGGGAAACGACAAAGTCTAGCATAATTTGTCATTTGAACCGATTGCATTAGTGCTGTATATTCGTTGACGTACATATGTAAATTTAATTTACTTTATCCTTACTATCTGGTCTGATTTATGATTTGGTTTTCGTTTTGTTCGTAATTATTATATATTGAAGTATCTTATGTTAATATCTCGTGATGTGCTTTTATACTTATTTATGTTAGTGTAATACCAACTGGTGAAGAATTTCTGTAGTTGGTTGTAACGTGTGAACTTATAATCCTTGCTCTCCCGTTATAGACCGGTCTATAATGTGTACGCTGTCCTCACGTTATGGGGACGTGGCCCTCTCGGTCGGTAGGGGCGGGTAAGAGTGGCGGCGATGGGTTCGCTCGATTTAAAAAAAAAAAAAAAAAAAAAAAAAAAAAAACCCCTGGCGGGATACGAGGAAGATTCTCACAATTAATAAGCTGTGCGCTTTCTAGTTTTATACTCGCCGATGGCAACTTACAGTTTAATACCTGTTCCGAATGGCTGTTTGAGGAGTTTTTTCATGTGAAATTACTCGGTACTGTAGTCGTTACCAAGCGAGATGACCGTCGTCGAAAGAAGTGTACAAAGGACTGAGCAGGGATTGAACCAACATTCTCATGCACAAGCCTCGCGATTGCATGAAGGAGGCTGTTGTAATTTTGGGTAACTGGTAGTTATTTTACGACCTTTTTATACTTTCATTACATTTTATGGAGAGTAGCAAACACTTGAAATTGACGAAACAATCATCGAAACAATCAATTATATAGCCAAATAAATTTGTCTGAAACTACTTATGAACCATACGGGTGTCCAATGCAACGCTATTTTGATTCAAGTAAATGCACTTTTTTTGCAACATTATCAAACAAAGAGGCATTCAATTGTCAGAAAATAAATATAGAAAAAAATCCAATGAGTGTTCGAACTCACGGGCGATGTGTTAACACCTTTTTGCTACACGGTAACTGTTCGATTTATATGAACACTTGTGTGAATGTTACATGGGAGAATAAAAAACAGCGTTCAATCATATGATGACGTTACATTTAAATAATATTAATATGTAAAATTATTTAAAGACCAGTGCAAGCACATGTGTTATTATTTTCTTGCTTAAAACTTTTTGTTTTATTCCCAGAAACAACAAAGAGAATGCAAAGCAACCGACACATGAACATACATACATACATTGTTATGTTCGCACATACGCTATTCAAGTTCATAAAATTCTCTTTGCTCTCTTGTTATCTCATTTTTATATACGTATAATACGTCATTATTCTATTTGCTCTGAGAGTGCTCCGCACCCACATTTTATTTGACTTACCTTTGTCAATAACAAAAAATCAACCGGTAAAAAAAACAGTTTTTGACTATAAATTCTTTATATATGACCGCGCCCCTTTGTCCAATCCCGCCCATATTTGCACCAGATCTTAGAATATGTAAACCTAACCAACATACCCGAGTTTGTTCAAATACCGTTAACAGGAGCAGAAATAATGAATTTTTAATTTGTGATTTGTATGGGAGGTACCACGCCCATTAGTCCAATCCCGCCCATTCCATTTTTGTCATCGCTATTAGTTTGGCTGCGAAGATTCAGCTCGATTGGGTTACGGGAGAAGGATTAAAAATCAATCCAAAGTTTTTTCGGCATACATACATACAGGCAGGTGAAGTTAATATAAAGAATTTAAAAAGCCGTTCAATCAAATGATGACGTTTCATTTAAAAACAACCAAACACACAACATCACACATACTTTGTCCGGAGTTGCTGACGTATACAGACGTGTGTCACATAACCACATGTTTGCCATATCAACAGCAACGAAACAGCCAAACACACAACATCACACATACTTTGTACGAAGTAGCTGACGTATTAGTGTGTCACCATAACGTCGACTGCGCAAGCCGACTTGAAAATGAAATTTTGCGTGGCTATGCTTTATATCTCCGTTCAACAACAGCAGCAGACACATGTACATACAAACATTATTATGTTATTACAAACGCTATAGATACAATTTCGTTTGCCTCACCCCTGCCACACCACTCTTTCATTGCTCTCTTGCTCGCTCATTTTTGTTTAACACGTCATTATTCTCTTTCGCAGTCGCAGAAAATTTGGTTTTAGCAGCAGCATAAAATCTGGTTTTAGCAGCAGCAGAAAACCTGTCTGTGTGTTGTTTGCATGTGTTGACTTTTATAGATTTAGTCCCCTATAGATGTTATCACATCAAAAATAAATTCAGTACCGTCGCATTCACAATTTGCAGCTTTCGGCTTCGTACCGCGAGCGCTTAAAATCTGAAATCAAAACTAACCTGATCAAACTAAAAATTAGAAATTCTAATTGTAAGAGTGAGAAGTAATTATAAAGTGGGAAATAGAAGGGCTTGATGAATATGTTGATCTTCTATAACTGTATCACTTTCCAAACCATTTTTTTAACACATCTATGAAACGTATGGAACTTATAATTGAAATATAAGTATATTCGTCGTAATTAGAAAAAGGAAATTCCCCTGATTAGACTAGTTTCATTACGTCGATGAAATCCGTATGCCAGATTAAAAATATTCGTTGAAGAGACGAACCAATCGCTGTCTCAAATACATCAGTAGTTTTTGATTTTAAGAAAGAGCAGACTTGATAAACCATTATACCTAAAACCCTAGAAAAACAGTAGGCGCAACATTTTTGTAACGCTGTCACATTTGTCTTCAGCCAGGAATCGAACATATTGGTTCCAATAACAACACAAAGTGTGAACAGATGGAACAAAGCCAATTCTTGGGATGCGATGGAAAATATTGTTTCATCTATCATACAAACTATGAAAAAAATTTTAAAGTTATAAAATGCTGCAACCAGAGCTAAAAGTTTTCGTTGACGCGCTCCTAGGAAGTTCATATGTTATAGATAGTTGTTTATTGAGATCTTAGGTACATTTTTGTAGTTGATTGTTTCCTTGAATTGCGATTTTGAACTAGAAGATGAAGTTTTTTGATTTATATGTTCACAATTTTTGTTATTTATTTGTTTGCAAGATATGAGCCTGACAAAATGATCATGATTTTGCAGAAATTACAACGAGACCCCAAATCATTCGGAGCCCATAAAAAAAAGATTTTTGTATATATATTTTTTCGAGTTGCACTGTGTAATTTGGAGTAGTATTTCGGGAATGGCACGAGTAAAGTTGGCTTTCAATCGTAGATGACATATCCATGAAAAAAGTCAGCAATTCATCGGTCCGAAGCGTGAAATTAACTGTTAACCGAATTGTTTTCGTAATAATGTCAAGTTCCGTAAGAAACATATTTAGTACACGCTAACAAAAAAACAGCAACATATTTCAGAAAACATATTTCAGAAATCATATACATGTTTGCTCTCTCTCCTGCTAGAGCAGATTACCCCCCCCCCCCCCCTGAAGACCCAGATACCGCAGTGTAAGCACATCTCCTATTCTTTGGAAACCGCTGCAAGGACTGAACTGGCTATCAAAAAGCGCAGAAGGATAAGCCATGTCAGCCCCTGCACGTAGGGAGGAAACCCAACTATTTAGGCGGAAAAAATGGCAGTTGGAGCAGAGAGAGAGTGAAAACCCCGAAATTTGCAGGATGAATGGTGAATCCCGAAAGTATTCCCAGAGGGTAAGAAGATCGAATAACGGGCCTAATAATGGGCTGCCCTCCTGCAAGGACGAGAATGGGAATCTTGTAAAATGTGTCGATCAAAATGTGGAGAGACCACTTTTCAGCACTATTCCACTCAGATTCTTCCACTGAAGATCAGGAGGTAATAATAGTGGAAGATAGTGTGGATTGTACCCACCCCCCCTCCCCAGAAACAAGACCAGATTAGAACGGTGATCTCCCGCTTTAAGAATAATAAAGCGGCTGGTGCGGATGGCCTACCCGCTGAACTTTTTAAGGCAGGTGGCCCACTTGCACCGACTTATATGCAGTATATGGCTGGGGGAATCTACGCCCGACGACTTGAGTCTCAGTGTATTATGTCCTGTATTCAAAAAGGGTGATCCATGTGTCTGTTCCAACTATCGCGGTATCAGTCTTTTATCCATCGCGTATAAGGTCTTGTCGAGCGCATTATTTGAAAGACTAAAGCCAATTATTGAAAACCTGATTGGACCTTATCAGTGTGGTTTTAGACCAGCCAAGTCCACGACTGACCAAATATTCACGGTACGCCAAATCCTGGAAAAGACCCACAAAACGCAAATTACGGGGAAATCTGTACTAAGCTGTGTTTGAACTTGGTATTCCAGCCAAACTGATGCGACTCTGTATAATGACGCTGACCAACACCAAATTAGTAGCGAAAGTGGGGAAAGACCTCACTGCACCATTTTGTACCAAGCGAGGACATAGACAAGGCGACATACTTTCGTGCAATCTCTTCAACATCTTAATGGAGATAATAATGAGAAAGGTTGCGGTAAATACGAACAAGACCATTAACACGAAAAGCCATATGTTGATGGCGTATGCTGACGACATAGACATCATTGGGCGGAATTTGCGAGAGGTTACTGCAGTATTTTCAAGAATCGAAAAGGAATCAGCGAAGGTGGGTCTTGCTGTTAATGAGGGCAAGACAAAATTAATGGTGTCAACGACTAGAGAAACAACCGATTTAATTTTGAAGTGGTAGATGAATTTGTCTGCCTTGAATCCGCCGTGAACAAGGACAATAACGTCAGCCTGGAGATAGATAGGAGAATTGTGCTTGCAAATAGATGTTAGTTTGGGCTCAGCAAGAAGTTTAGGAACAAAGCCCTCTCTCGACGACAAAAGTCCAGCTATATCAGACTCTGATTTTACCTGTCTTGACCTATGGCTCCGAAACTTGGGTCATATCGCAAGCGGATGTAAAACACCTGGGAATGTACGAGAAAAAAATTCGCCGTCAAATATATGGTCCTTTTAGAGACAACGGCGAATACCGACGTAGCTGGAACCCAGAGCTATGTAATCTATATTCTTACGTGGACATAGCTAGGCGAATCAAATTAGGCCAATTGCGTTGGCTAGGCCATGTTATCAGAATGGCCGAAGATGAGCCAGCGCGAAAGGTTTTCGATAACGTACCCGATAGAAGCAGTAAAAGGGACGACCAAGACTCCGCTGGAAGAACCAGGCAGATGAATCCCTCCGTATCCTTGGTGTTACCAACTGGCGAGAAAAGGCGAACGATAGAGCCAGTTGGAAGAATATGTTGAAATTTGTTTAATTTGTTTAATTTGTTTGTTTAATTAATATGTGTAAGACGTCTGACCTCATGAGCTTGTAAAATAGTCCATAAAAGCAAAAGTAAATATACATGTTTGCAAGCATTGTTTTCATAAATTGAAGATGTTTTTCTTTTCAGCAGTTTTCAAGAAACAAACCCACATTTGGCTCACAAAAACATATACGCTGACCTAGTAAACATTGTGTCAGAATCATGTAATACTGAATAGCAAACACAATGTGTTTGAAAACAAGTATACTATATTTGCGACATGCTGGAATCACTTTATATTTGCATCCAAATAACAAAAACATGAAAAATTTTCAGCCTGTAGTGCCATCTTATTCGCAACAAATGTCCTCTAGATCACGTGCTTCAATTTTGGGCAAAACATACAACGTTATTATGGCGCTATAACTGGTGATGATTCCATCTGCCCATAAACCACACCAAAACGATATTTTGTATGAAAGAAATGGAAGCGCTTGAACCTGTTTGAACTGTTCTTCAGGCGCAAATTCACATTTCATCATGGCAAGACTTAGCCTGGTACAGTTACTATAAATTGCTCAGTTTGAGCTTGAGGAAGATCCACTGATTTCGAACAAAATTTGTTCAGCAAAATATCCTTTTTCTAGCTTAAGAATCTAGAACCATATTTCCCCAAAAATGAGTGCGGCCGGAATATATTCTTGAAAGGATTATATAATGCTTGATTTCAAAGCCCATAATCTCAACGACATTTGGATCGAACAAGACGGCGCTACTTGTTACACAGCCTGCAAAACAATGGCCTTATTGCTAGAACTGGTCGGGGAACTGTTGATTCTATTCTTTGGACCTTGTTACGACAAGTTTGCTCCGGTTGCTGGGTCGGGCTTACGGGGGCCAGGGATCGTCACAGAAATTTATTTATTTTCAGTGACTGAGAGTAAAAGATGACGTTATGCTTTAATTAGTGTATATTTACTTCAAAATACACCCTAGTTAACAGACAAGAATGTCAACAAAAATTGAAAGTCAGGCCTTGCCTATAAATTGACCTCTCACGGGATATACTCTCTTGGTTGGCAACCATTCACGACACCCTCTTAATTGTTCGTATTTACGGCAGGACTTCCCGGACATACACAACGCTTGCAGGATATAAGAAAGACTTCCCATGGCATATCCTACTTAGCCCACAGGATATTCCCAAGGACACGCAGGATAATCACGACTCGCAGCATAACAAGAACTCGCAGGAGAATAAGGTCTCAGAGGGCAATATAAGGGGTCTCGGTATATCAACAGGGTTTGCAGGATATACGAATGACCTCTCACGGTACACTCTTTTAGCCCACAACATGTTCCTAAGGACTCCAAGTATAACAAGGACTCGCAGGACAATACAAGCACTCACAGGACGACAAGGTCTCGCGGGATAACAATAACAAGGGCTCGCAGGACAAAGGATGACATCTCACGGCGCACTCTCTTTAGCCCACAGGGTATTCCTAAGGACTTACAGCATTACAAGGACTGGTAGAATAATAAGCTCGCAATATATCGAGTGAACTCTCACGGCCCACTCTCTTTAGTCTACAAGATATTCCCAAGAACTTGCAGTACAACAAAAGTCTCGCAGGAGTAGAGTGACCTCTCACGGCACACCGTCTTTGGCCCACAGGATATTCCCAAGGACTGGAAGCAATAGGGTGATCCCTCACGGCACACTCTCTTTAGCCAACAGGATATTTACAAGAAAGCGCAGGATGACAAGAACTCGCAGGATAACCATGACACGCAGTACAAAAGGAGTCGCAGGATAACAAGGATTCGTAGTATAACAAGGACTTGCAGGATAATCAAGACTCGCAGGATAACAAAGACCCGCAGTAAGGCAACAAAAAATAAAGAACTTCACGCCTCTACGGTTGTCCCAATAACGGCCCCATTCTTTCACGTGTACTGTTTTAAATGATCAGCTGTGCTAGGAACTTGTGGTACGCCAGCTGATGGTGGAACAGTTGGTCGCACAGGGTAACTCATAACTATATGCACTTGACAAGAATACGAGTTGCGCCTTTTGTTATTACAAGCGGTGCATTGGTCCTTTAGGGGTACGTTATCACCAACATATTCATGGTTAAGACAGCTGCGATTTAGTCAATTCCCATTTGCGGTAAAGAAGAGAACAGTAATAGAAACGGTTCTCGTTTATCGAAAACAATATTTTTGAATTTATAGTTACCATATATCGTTTGTTGTAAGCGTCTTTCGTTTCTCGAGAACATTTTTATTTATTTATTTTTAGAGAAATGTTTGTTTTGATTATATGGAGATTCGTCTGCCGCAAATATGTACACGAAATTAATGCAATTTAAAATAGATTTCGTTTGGGCGAAACGAAACACTTCTTTGATTATTAAAGGCCTAATCATAAGATTAGAAGAAGCTCTCCCCAATTCCATCATGGGATGTAAAAGGGAACCATTTTTTTTAATCATAAAAGACCCGGAGTCGGAGTAGAAGGCGGAGATGGAAAATTACTAAAATTTTTAGGAATAGCAAAATTCAAGCAAATGAAGGAATACAATACTACCTCGACGATGTAAATTGGTTACCAGTTTTAATGATAGCACTAACATAACCACGGGGTATCGCAAACGCCCGAAGCAGTCAGAGCCAGAGTCAGAGGCAGAGTCGCAGTCGGAGTCAGAGTCAGAGTCAGAGTCAGAGTCAGAGTCAGAATCAGAGTCAGAGTCGGAGTCAGGGTCAGGGTCAGAGTCAGAGTCACAGTCAGAGTCAGAGTCAGAGTCAGAGTCAGAGTCGGAGTCGGAGTTGTAGTCTTGACTGTATCACACATATATGTGGATTTAAATTAAAAGTCCTTCCCAAATTGAATCCAAATGTCGCTCTTTGCTAAAGACTTCAGATTTTTATCACTCAAACTCCACTTTATTGACAGCAATTTGTAGACAATAACAAAACAATGGAAAAAAAATACAAAATGTTTAAAAAAGTTGAACTCTGGTGGGAATTGAACCTGAGATCCTTGGGCGAATAGTAATAGTGATTTATGCTGTATGTGAAGGGCTTCATAAAATCTCATGAAACTTCTTCATACCTTCCTATAAAGCTATTTAGTAATATGAAGAAGTCTTCATCAACTTGTCTCTTCTATTTTGAAGGCATCTTCAAATTCTATAAACATTTCAAATCTATGACAATTTTCTTCACATTTATGAAGATTGTCTTCAATAAGAAGATATATTTTCTCCGAGTGTATGACAATCCATGTCCCACATGTCATATCTAACGCATATCTACATGGTGCTTTGTCCGTTTGAATGATTCACTAACAGATTGAATATCTTTTAGCAGTCCGACGATTCTATTCAGTCTTGTCTTTTTTTAGTCTACTTCGATGTTTTTGGTACGAGTATAGTTGTGTGCCCCACGGTTCCTATGGTAGATTTCAATTCTCACTCACAAAATACATATGTATGTATGTAAGTCTATAGTTCGCTGTATCTATGAATGTCTGCTTGTATTTTCGTTTCGGCCATAACAAAATGTATTTTTGGTGGCACAAACAGCTCCCGGATTGTATTTGATTTAATAAAAGCAAAATCACCGAAACGGCAAAACAAAAACGCTGAAAACAATTTAATGATTTTGAACAGAAAAAAAACATTGAAACGGAAAATGAAACATAGTCATTCGCTGCCCCTCAGAGAAAGCCCTCAAAAACAGAACAGTCCCATTATAGAAATGCGAACATATAAAAAGTCCCAACACAGAAGAGGCATTTCATCACAGATGGAAATGACCAAGGAAGATGTATCTATCATAAATGATGATTTCGTGAGACGATTCTTTTTGACGTTTTGTTGTTTTTTTTTATTGTTGACACTTCATGCAGAACCATTCTTATTTAACTTTGGTTGGAAATAAAACAGAGAAATGAAATAAAATTATTTCATTTTATTTCAGCTATAAAAATCGCATAAAATGTTTGAGGGAATAATAGAAAGAAATGGATAATAGTGTAATTTTACGTCGAGTGTTGTCCCACAATAGCCTTAGAAAATTAGTGGGCATGGGTGCAGGTAGGACGATATGTTGCTCAGAAATTCTGGCAATCGAAGAATGTTTCAGATTTTTGTCTTACGTCACACAAAGACGTGATAGGAATTTATTCGCTTGGTTTATTTACACAACTAATGCTTTGAAAAGAGGTTGTAACAAACGCAAATTCGGCTGTTGCCACCGAATTGGAGTTGCCACAACCGAATTGAGATTGTTACGACTGAATTTAGTCCCTACAACTGAAATTCGGTTGAAGCAACCTCTAATTGGATGTGATAGCATCTAATGCGTTTGTGGCAACCTCTAATTCGTATGCGAGGAGATCTACTGTGGTTGTGACAACTTGGAAATTCGGTTACGGTTAACTCGGTTATTTTTTTGTGCCTGTACTTCCAATAAAGTTTTGCTGGCCTTCAGACGTTCGGTGTGTGGTACTATTTGAACTACCCTTTGTATCACACTAACAGTTCCCAGTTTTCATACAAACAGTCCTTGCAGTGGACAACTTTTTACCATAATATTTTTGAAAATGTCTTCATTACAAATTGGTATTTAATTCCATGAAATATCCGCAATTTAGATTGATATTATGGAAAACTTGCATTAACATTTTTCGAATTTAGATAACGGATTCAAAAAAAAGTTTCATAAAATATTCTTTATTGATTGAATGAAAAATTTGTATTATCGGTATGAAACCTTTTGAATTGAAAATTTCAGAATGTCAGCAAAAAGTTATTGTAATATTTCATTGAGAAATCTTAAAGGGTGTCCCAGTAAGAGGCCTTGAAATAATTTACAATTGTAAAGTTGATTTTATGATTGATTCCTTAAAACTTTGTTCCGAAAGACTTGAATTTCTTTTGAGTCGGATTTCTTAGAACATCACCGTAATTCGATGCCGTAGCTCTGGATCATTTTCAATGTCAGTAGGTATACAAGACGTTTCTCGTCTGTTTAAAGTGTGGAGTTCCTTCCTATAAGCTTGTTAGGGATCTATATTTCATTTCTAGCTCAGATATTTTCTTCTCAAGAGTCAATGTGGAAGGACCACTTTTCAGCACTACTCCACTCAGATTCTTCCACTGAAGATCAGGAGGTAATGATAGTGGAAGATAGTGTAGAAATATAAAAGAATTAAACAAATTTTGTTTTAACGCTATTATCAACTATATTGGATATTTTTGCTTTCGTTTCTCTCTAGACCAACGGGTTGAATCATTGAGAAAGTAATTAACTAGAT
Source organism: Phaonia tiefii (assembly GCA_963931995.1). Classification (NCBI taxonomy): domain Eukaryota; kingdom Metazoa; phylum Arthropoda; class Insecta; order Diptera; family Muscidae; genus Phaonia; species Phaonia tiefii. The sequence continues at coordinate 271,644,307 of OZ008368.1, read as the reverse complement.
GTCTCACATGTGTTGGAAAATTTCTTGTTTAATGGAAACTTTTCTATGTGGAGTCTGTAACCAATATTTTGTATACATTGTATTTTTGAACACAATAAAAATAAATTTAGAAAACCCCACGTGAAAGAAATTTAAAAAAGAACATTTTTTTAAATAAATGCCTTTTCTTACAAAAAGGTTAATTTTCTCACAAACAAAAATACCTATCAATATTCTTAAACATAGTACATTTTCTTAAAAAAATAGCTTATCTTAAAGAAGTACCTTTGCTTAAAAAAGTCAATTGTCTTACAATAAGTACATTTTCTTAAAAAAAGTAATATTTTTAAAATAAGTACCTTTTCTTAAAAAAGTACATTATCTTACAACAAATTGTCTTTCTGAAAAAAACTACCTTTTCTTTAAAGAGTAAAACAAAATAACTTTTCTTGATATAAGTACCTACTCTTAAAAATTTACCTATTCTTGAAAAAAATAACTTATTCTAAAAAAAATCCCATTTCTTTAAAAAAAACCTTTTTCTTCACAAAAATACCTTCTCTTAAAAAAATACATTTTATCACAAAAAGTCCTTTTATTAAATGTACCTTTTTTAAAAATAAAATAACACCTTTTCTTTTCTTGAGATTTCTGAAAGTAAGTATATTTTCTTAAAAAAATAACGTTTTGTACCACTTCGTCAAAAAGTACCTGCTCTTAAATAAGGTACTTCTTTGTTAAAAAAATCAGACTCTTATGGATTTTTCTTACAGAAAGTACTTCTTCTTAAAAATAGTCCCTTTCTTTAAAAAAAATATTAGCGTTTAATAAAAGAAGTACCTCTCTTTAAAAAAAGTCCTTCCCGGCAAAATATAATACATATTCTTACAAAAAATACTTAAAAATGTACTATTTTTTAAAAAATATACATTCAATAATAAACAGTTTCTTAACAAACGTTTATCATTTTACAAAAGTATATTTTCTTAAAGATTCATTTAAATTATCGTATTTTTCAAAGGGCGCTTTAGGCGTGTTGGGAACTAACTAGTACATAATACTTAGGAGCGAAAGGAACTTCGTTCCAACCGGGTGTCCCCTGATACCTCATGTATTTTTATAGATTTTAGTTTTCCACTTTGATGCGCATAATTAAATGATTTTCATTGCAACGCTGATGTTTCTGCTGTTAATGAACCTGTATATATTATAACACGTTTGAAAATCTGTACTTTCGTAGTTTGGGTGCAAATATAAAGTGTTTGTATCTTGTCGCAAATATAGTATACTTGTGTCCAAATATATTGTGTTTGCCAATCAATATTACATATTTGAGCCACAACGATTAATAGTCTATAATATATGTTTTTGTGACCCAAATGTGGATTTGTTTAAGGAAACCCGCTGAAAACAAAAACGTGACAGAGAGCAAAGAATCAAAGTGGCAACATATCTTCAATTTATGAACACAGTGCTTGCAAAAATGTATAAATACATACGCTGAAAAATGCGGCCCATGTGAGATTGTGCAGGACCCATGTATATGTTTGGAATATACACATACACTTAGAAAACGTTTTTTCATGAATTGAAAATCTGCTGCTTTGGTGTTACTTTGTTGTCTGTCATGTTTTTGTTTTTGCATATGTTATAACATATTAATCATTGTGACTCCAACATGTAATATTGAAGAGGAAACACAATGTGTTTGGACACAAGTGTACTATATTTGCGATAAGCTATAAACACTTTATATAGGCGTCCAAGCAACAACAAAACGATGATTATTCTGCTTGCAGATACCGTGGGCCTCTTATGACCTTATGACCACTTGTATGCGAAATTCGTTTTCCTGTATCCAGTGGTATAGAGGGAAATAGGGTTTATGAAATAATAACAAGTTTTCCAAATGTCTCTTTTATTTGGATGCATCGCACAGATAGGCAAACTAAAAAATTTTCATTTAATTCACAGTTTTTGTTGTATGTAACTTCAAAGTTCGTTTAAATGAATCCTTCCGAACAGCGACCTATAATGATTTGCAATGGATCCGAAATATATGAACATACGATTGTACACGCTATAAAAATTTTCCATCCATGCAGTGAAATTTACTCTTCTTATTAATGAAGATTTTTTCAGAAATGCTAAGATTTTATTTCAATATTTGTCTAGCAGTTTGTATAAACACTATGAAATTGTTTCATAAATGTTATGACCAAATTTAATTATTTGTAAGAAAAATTTCATAGATTCTATGAAATTTTCGTTTCACTAAATCTATATATTTCTGTCTCCAGCAAATATTTCTGTAAATGAAAATAAATAAAGGAATTAGAAAAATGTTCGTGACTTGTAATATTGTAGTATGAATTTCTCATACATTAACCAAAAACTAACAAAAATCGGTCATAAAAATTCAAATTCAAATAAAGGAATTCGTAATATTTAGGAAAGCTTCCGTAATATTTAAGGAGAATAAATATAAGTATTTTTTTTACTGATTTATATAAAATATGTAAAAATCCTCAGTTTAGTTTCCAAGGGTTTGGCGACTTATACCAACTCCATCACCTGTCATCTATCTGCCTTTTCTTCAATAGCTGTGTTAAAACACAGGGCTGGCAACACTGTCGATTATAATTAACCTAGCAGCAACTATACCATATACGAGTATTGGCTATACCAATTTAATCTTCAACCCACTATCGTCTAAATTCCGAATAAAATCATTCCACATTTTATATCGACATAACTCATAACTCAAAGGTTGTGTCTTGCTATCGATGACATTCGACTGAATTGTTATATAAATATGTAACGAAACCAATTCATTTCATCTCATACAAAGTGCACTCAGTCGTTCCCAACCCCCCACTGGCGACGGCTTCATTTGTGTGAATGTGCCATTGGTGATGGCAGCCAAAGTGCCACCACTTTAGTTTCACGGTTGGGGATAACTGTGATGACAATGCTGCTGCTGCTGCTGATGATGATGATGATGATGGTGATGAAAATAACGCTGATGTGTAGCCATAAAAATTCAATATTTGAAAGACAAGTGGACTCTAGGGAGGCGTTTCAATATTTACGAAACTAAGTACGTACAAACAAACACGTAGAAACGCGGAACATGTATTCACACAAATACACTTACAATCATAATGTCAACACTCAAGTCTTGCAAACACGCATGCACACACACCCTCACATCTCGTTGACACGCACGCACACCACAATGTGATGCGATGCGTTGGCATTTGACACCTATTGAGGATAAATGCTGCGATATCTGCTATCATTGTTTGCCACGCGGTGAATGTACGCAACGCGATCACGATCGTCAAATGGCCGACTTAAAAAATTCGATGACATATTAATTGGGCATCTGATGATAAACTTGTCACGGAGTTCGAAACTGCGAGTGAGTGTGCTTTCCTGAATAGTGTTTTATTCCAACAAACCCCACCCAATTTTCACATAGAAAAATATTTCTGACTTATTAAACTTAAACTACCAAAATCGATCATAAAAATTTAATTCAAAAGATCCTCGCAAAGCCTCCTACTATACCGTCGCCTGTCGGCCACGATGAGCTATTGTTCAAAGTAAACTTAGTAAATATTTACTATATATTTATTTACTCAAAGAAAAAAAACACACGTGGCAGTTGGGGGACTGCCGACAGAAGCTATGCTCCAACTTACTTTCGATTGTTTTTTAATATTTTTGAAACACAATGATTGAAAATATATATAGTTATTTATTATTACTATTATTATTAACACTTAATTGCGAGCACATACAACATTTTTCGTCGTTTAATGAGCATAAGGTTTCTCTTTCTCTATTTCTCATACTTCTAATAACACAAATTAATGTGTAGTTGTTTGCGTGTGTCCATTGTACCTGTTTGTATTTGTTTTTGATGTGTTAACATCTATACGCGCGCCTCTAGGGCAGTAAACTATAAATTTAATACATACGCAAGTGTTAGGTTTGTAAGAGTAAATCATCGGTTGTTTGTTCGTTGCTTGGCAGTCGGTATTGAAAGTGATTATTGGGCGATTTTCATATAATTTTCCCACGCGATTTTCTCCGGAAATTCATAGCCGATTTAATTAATTTTTGGATTAAAAAGCTAGTGCGGGTTTCGACGAAGAGTTTAGGCCAAAAATTAAGGCGATCCGATATCGGCGAGCCGAGATTTAAGTGTTTTAATTTGGAGTATTAATTTGGAGTAATATTAAAAAAGTATTTTATGTTGATCTTCGGTTATATCGTACGAATATAACAATGTATGTATGTATGTACAAGTGTCTGTTGCTTTGCATTCTTTGACTTTTGTGGGAATAAAACAAAAAGTATTGAGCAAGAAAATAATGACACATGTGCTTGCACTGGGTCTTTAAATAAATTTTAGTATTAATATTATTTAACTTTAACGTCATCATATGATTGAACGCTGTTTTTTATTTTCCAATGTAACATTTACGAATGTGTTCATAGAAATCTAACAGGTACCGTGTAGCAAAAAGGTGTTAACACATCGCCCGTGAGTTCGAACACTCATTGGATTTTTTTTGTTTGCACTAGCTTCCAACCAACTAGCCTACAAACCTGTTGTGAGAGTGTTAATGTTATTTTGAAAGAGTTGAAAGATGAGCTTTATTTTCCGTGAAGTTTGACAAATTGTAATAACTACATGGTGATATAAAAGCTTGCAAAAGTGAAATCCGGCACATTGTATTTAAAGTCATGTTGATTAAAGCTTTCTGAAATATTAATATGGTTGTAATCTGTGCTGGATTGATCCATGTTATTGATAACAGGTTAGCTACTTTTATTTCTACTAGTCCTGTAGAGGTGGCGCTGGTATATGATAAAGCTTATTCTGTTATGTTTGATCCATGTTATTGATAACAGGTTAGCTACTTTTATTTCTACTAGTCCAGTAGAGGTGGCGCTGGTATACGATAAAGCTCATTCTGTTATGTTTGATCCATGTTATTGATAACAGGTTAGCTACTTTTATTTCTACTAGTCCTGTAGAGGTGGCGCTTGTATATGATAAAGCTTATTCTGTTATGTTAAAAATAACGGTACTATCACCTCACGCATTTTCGTTATGCCATTTTTTCCCAGTTAACTCCGTCTCTCACATAGCTTCAAAAATGTTTGGAGGACTATTGGCGCCAAAAATCTCTTTTGCCTAAAAAATACTAGTTTTCCTACTTGAATTTAATGTTGACTGCAACAGTTGACAAAATACAAAATTTTTATCGAAAAAGTCGTTTGTATTGATGTAAATTAACTTTTGTTTACCTCAAAATTGCTATAATTTGCTTTACGGCAAATACAACAACATGTAATATGACACTAGAACAGTGACCGGCAAAGCATATGGACCGTGCATATTTGTGCGTCGTGTTTTCACATCGACATGCGCTCACGCATTGAACGAAGTCAAAGGAAATCATTCAGTCCAGTGTTGCCAGAGACCGACAACAAAATTATGCCAAATGTCCTCAAAAATTGAGCCGTTTGCGAAACTATTATGCTAAAATTTACATTTTAGTCTTTTTGTAATTCTGGGACAGAACATACACAGTCAATCCAAGAAATGGGTGTTTATCTGCATTTTAAAATTTAAACAGCTATTATACCGTAACTCTCTAACTTAAAATTAAGTATTAATATAGGTTTAATTTCTTATAGCACGTAAAGGGTTGGCCATTAATATCTCATTACAAAAAAAATTCTAATAGATATTTTTCCAAATTATAATTTTATTGGTAAGGCCCATCATTAGCAGTTATGAATGAAAAACAACATCGACCAAATGGCTTCCACGACTTGCTTTACTGTACCTCAATCGATCTACCCAATTTCACAGTTAATTACCGATTGTTTGGGCCTCTATCTCGTGAGCGACAGAGACAATAGTCTAACGGGGTAAAATCTCATCTGCGAGGCGGCCAATGGACTTCCGAGTTTCGGCTGATTATGCGATTTTCGAACACAGCCCGCAAAAATCGATTGTGTTGTACGTCGTCCATGTCATTCTCTTCAAATTTTGGGAACAAGAATCGCTGAGCTTGGCAAGGTAACGCTCTATATTAACGGTATCAGCGGCTCCTTGCTCATGTTCGATGAAAAATGGACCTATGATGCTGCCATGCCAAAAACAGCACCAAACTTACACTTGTCGTGGATGCATCGGCTTCTCCTCGACGGCATGTGGATTTTCCGATACCCAAATGCGAAAAGTTTGTTTGTCAACGTGGCTCTCGAGATGAAAATGCCAAGAGATCTTCAGCGAAGCGAAAGCACATCGGATGGTCCCGAGGTTTCAGTTCTTGCACTAATAGGACTTTAATGGCCTTTATACCGAGATCTGTATGAAAAATTCTACGCAAAGAAGTGCGAGATATGTTCAATTATGCGAACGGTGGCGAGTTGATGTTGATGGCTGTTTGAGACGACTTTCAGCTACACCGGCAATTTTTTCCGCTGAACGCACTGGACGAGCACGGATTGACGAAATCTCTTGACAAATTGATCCACTTACTGCATTTATGGCACTTCTATCAAATTTATTTCGTAGATTTCTTAAAGTTTATGTTGAAGACCCAGAACTTTGGAAGAAAGTTTTTAATATTTCCCAATTTCCTCAATCGTAAAATGAACCATTTTGTAAATTTCCAACCTTTCACTAATAATCTGTCACGGCATAAAGGCCAATTTGGTCATCTGCTTCGAATCAAAGGGTGGTTCAAATTCTAAATTTTACATGGCCTTATTCATGGCCTAATTTCATACAAAAAAACCTAAAATATTTTTAGAATTTCTGCAATATTAAAAGCCAAACTAGGTTTGATTTTCAAGCTCAATAAAATCCAGGTCCAATCATCTTTAAAAAAAAAAAATTATTTGAGATCCATTGTTTTTAACAATTTCTGTCAATCTTCAATCATATCCTAGAAAACTCTGATCAAATCGTCTCTACATCGAAATTCTCTTTGCCGGACATTTCTCTCGCAATAAACCCGGAGGAATCATAGTTTTATTGTGCGTATTTGATGCAAGTAAGTTGACGCAACAAATATTGGACGTTTTGATGTTGGATAATGCATAACAAACAGTGAGCACTATTTTGTAAAGCAGACGCTTCGCCGAATGTATTTATGTATTAGGGTGGCAATGAAATAACAACTTCTGATTTTTAATAAACCCCAGACGGATTCTTGTTTCTTATGGTCTAAAACTGACTTGGTGAAAATTTGAGCCGAATCGGACAATTCTAAGCCGTGCCGCATTTTAGTCAAAGTTTTCGGATTTTGGCATTTTGAGTGAAAATTCGTATACACTAGAAAATCTTCACTCCACGGTGCATTTGAAAAACAATTTGGATATTGATTTAGTTTAACCTGAATATAAACTGGATAAAGTTTGAGTAAAATCCGACAAGTTCCAATTTTTAATTGAAAATTTTTTTTTTAATTATTAAAATTCGAAATTATACATTGCCACCCTAATATGTATGTAAGTATGTATGCTTACATAGGTGTGTAGGAACCTTAAAACGTGTAAAAATAAATTTTTTAGATAAATTAAAGGGAAAAAATTTCATCACCAAAAATTGTGCCGTTTTCAAAACAATTGTGCTAAAAAATTGCACCGAAATGACAAAAAAATGGAAATATTTTGGGAAAATTGTGCTAAACGGCATTTGGCATAATTTTTCCAAAAACAAGTGCCAAAACCAAAATAATTATGCCAAAACGGCACAAATTATGCCAACATAGTAACACTGATTCAGTCTCACTCGAGCATTCGTACAAAAAGGTTGATCATCGCTTGTCATTTGCAATGCATTGTGAGAAATGTTCCATGATGAATGGGTATATGGTTTTTCGTTAGCCGAAATTTTTTCCGGTCATCCCGAATATTTATTAATATTCTTTCAGTGCAACTCACTCCCACAACGACAGAATTAAGGTTGTATGAGTTTGCTAGTCACTACACTAGATCTAAAACAATCATGCTGAAAATTTGTAACATATCGGCCAATGCGAAGACGTGACTCGTCGAGGTAGAGCAACAAATTATCAAAGTACTTGGGGGTGGTATTACAAAACCTCGCCCGGTTTTGCCCTCATACGTAACAATTTTGTTTTACAGGCCTAAGAATATTTTGGAGGCGGGTCAGGGACCTATTTTTGATTTTACTTCAATAAATCCTAAACAGTATAAAATACTGCATTACAATATTGTAGCTGTTTCCCTATTTTACATTACCCTCCCACACAATTCTAAGGAAAAGTACACTGTTACCCGATTATTTCACGAGACGTCATGAAAAATTTCACATGTTTTGAAGTGAGTCAAGTTACAAACGTTATAAGTGTGGCCGTCGGTGATGCAATGGGTAGTGTGCGCGCCTCTTGTACTTGAGATCCTAGGTTCGATCGCTGCTCTGACCACCTTAAAAATTTCTTTCGACGGCGGTCACCTCGCATAGTGACGGCGACACTATCGAGAATTTAGCCATGAAAATGCTTCTCAAAATACCGTTCGGAACTGTAGGTCACAATCAGTGAGCATTAAACTAGAAAGCGCACAGATCACTGGTTGTGAGAAGCTGTCCCGATTCCTTCGTGGGATGTAATGGGAAACCATTTATTTGTTTATAAGTTATAAACGTTTATAACTAGCAAAGACAAGCACCATTATCCTTATTGTGAATGAATGTACAAATATTAAATGAACATACATCCGATACAACACGTCAGAATTAGTGATGGCCGGGACTTTAAAAAAAGATCGGAAGAGGCATGTAAAACAAACTTATTCCCCCATAGATTACCCATATAAAGGGTTTTCCAATAAGGCCTTGACAACTTTTCTTTAAAATAAAACGTAAACCATTTGAGATATTTCCAAAACTTTATGATCGACTTGAAATACAATCAAAACATTTATGAATGGAACACGACTTCGTTCATATGGCCACCGCGGGCACGTCGGCACCGGTCGATTCACTGGAACCAATTTTCGATGACTCGGTCACACATTTTGGCCGTGACAGCCGCTATGTCGCGTTCAATGTTGCCTCCGAGTTCTTCCAACGTCGTCAGCTTGCTGGCATAGACCAATGATTTGACGTAGCCCCAAAGAAAAAAGTCTAGAGGCGTTAAATCGCACGAACGAGGCGGCCAATTAACTGGTTCATTTCTTCAGATAACACGCACACTAAACTTACTCTTCAATAAATCGATTGTAACGTGTGCTATGTGGCTTGTGGCACCGTCCTGTTGAAACCACATGTCGTCCAAGGCCAAGTTTTCCAATTCGGGCCAAAAATAATCGGTAATCATGGCGCGATAACGATCGCCATTCACAGTAACGTGACGATCGTTATTGTCGACGAAAAAATATGGCTCAATGACGCCGCCGGCATGCAAACCGCACCAAACAGTTATTTTTTGTAGATGAAGTGGTGATTCATAAAACACATGTGGATTCTCACCAAACGAATGACGCATATTTTGCTTATTTACGAACCCATTGAGCCAAAATTTAGCTTCGTCCCTGAAGAGGATTTTACGATGAAATTCATCATCTTGGCGCATCTTCTCCAGAGCCCATTCGGAGAACGTACGTCGCGACAAATGGTCCATCGGCTTCAATTCTTCTGTCAGCTTGATCTTGTTTGGGTGTAATCCAAGATCTTTACGCAAAATTCGCCATAAAGTGGTCTTGGCGATGCCCAGTTCTTGAGAACGCCGCGTAGTCGACTGATTTGAATCGTTTGCTACGGACGCCTGAACGGCAACAATATTTTCGTCACTTCGACCAACCCATTGTCTCACTGGCACGGCAGGATCACACAATGCATATGTAGACTCAAATTTTTGCACTAAACTTGTTATTGCTTGTCTACTAGGGCGAGAATAATGACCGAAAATTTGAGTTAACGCTCTAAAAGTTGCGGTCACCGACTCCGAATTTCTGTAGTACATTTTTATAATTTGCATACACACAGCGAAAAGATTAGTCGGACATCAATTCAGGCATTGGAAGTTCCATGATAAAGTCTATATTTTGATCAGAATTCGAAATTATCAAACATCAGAATTATTTGTCGATGTTATTGATAGATTAAAATCGGTCTTATACATACAAAATGCTACTACCGAACTTAAGTTGTAACGGGTTGTTCAATAAGAGAGCTACAAAAGTTTTTTTAAATAAAACAAAACCGGTTTTAGATACCAATGAAATTCTTTATTCCTGCGAAACTACGTTCGATGCCATTATGTATGGAACTCGATTTCTTTTGCATGGCCACCAAGGGCACGCTTGCAGAAGTCCAGGCGCTGAATGACTCATGGATTACGTGTGGATTGCTGTCTGACCAAAAACGCATATTTTGCGTATTGACGAAGCCATTCAGCCAGAAATGAGCGTCATCATAAATTGGACGTAGCGCTCTTAAAGTTGAGGCCACTGACTCCAAATTTCGGTAGTAAATTTTACTAATTTCGACTCGCTGTCGGTTCGTATACATTTCCATGATGAAGTGGCAAACCTCACTGAAGAGAAATGTCTAAAGAGCGAAAAAAAATATGGCGTCGTTTGCTGTCCCTATCGACTTACTTTTGTAGCGTCTCTGTTGAAAACCCATTTATTAACCAATTTGAGTATATCAAAAACCTCATTCATCTGAAATGTAAGATACAACAAATAAAAAGTACAATATTAGAATTCGTGTTGAAATATTAGTTACTGTAATCATAACTTAGTTTCTGTTACAAAAACCCGTGTTACAAAGTTATGTATTCGGTTTTTCACAAGAGGCTTTGCTGTTAAAAGGAAACTACATATAGTTTAATGTTACACGAAGACTTTACAGAAACCCTAATATTTTGAACAGAAAGTGATAAACAAAGTTGTGAAAAAACAATAAAGTGTATAGACATCAGCCAGCGAAGATATAAGATATTATCATAAATTGAGGTGAAGTCAGACTTTTAAACATAATCGTTGAATATGACGCCACTATTGACGACTTCACAAACACATGCAAACAATTGTGGACACTTGGCTAGAGAAACTATTTTTCTGGATGACACAAATTAACTTAAACTTACATACGATACCCAGGGTAGCCCATCCCCATTTTTGGTCAAAAATACAAAAAATTTAGAAAAATGTTTGTAGGTGGAAAACAAAGCGTCCAATCGAAAAAATAACAGTTTTTTACGGATTCCTAAGGATTTCTCACAAAGTGTTCCAGTTCCCAAGAAATAAATTTTCGTGTACTTTACCATGATGAAAATGTTGAGTTTTCTGAAAAAAGTAAAGTAACAATTAGATGATCAGTGAAATAGTGCGTTTTCACAAATTAAATTCAAAGTCGTCATCAAGTACCTATTGGAAACCCCGATATATGACTTTATTTTCTCGCTTTTTAATTTTTAATAATAAAAAAATACTTTAATAATTCATTTACGACACTCTCTAAATTTAGCTGTAACAACCTCTAATTCGTCTGTGACAACCTCTAATGAGGTTGCGTCAAACTCTAATGAGGTTGTGTCAACCTATAATGAGGTTGTGTCAACCTATTATGAGGTTGAGCCAACCTCTAATGAGGTTGTGTCTACCTATAATGAGGTTGTGTCAACCTACAATGAGGTTGTGTCAACCTATAATGAGGTTGTGTCAACCAATAATGGTTGTGTCAACCAACAGCTAATGAGGTTGTGACAACCTCTAATCCGGTTACGGCTAAATCGGCTGTGTCAACCGAATTTTTCTGTGAGTGTATTTAATTTTGTGTTTAATTCCTGTCCAAAGCCAACGCAAGCGTTTGATAGATCAGCAATGATATTAATGTTTACAAAATATCTATAAATCGAGAGATGTTCAGTGTTTGAATGTGCTGACAGCAAATTACTTAAATCAAAGAAATCTTTGATATTTTCTGGATCCTGATTCACACATTTTTTGGATTCGAACATAAGTGTTTGAGGATATCACGAAAATAAAGTGAGTTAATCTTTAAATGGTCATCCAAATCGTGTTTTTTTTTCGTTTGTACTTTCGGATTGTGAGTAAGAAAAATTAAATCAATCAAAAAAAACCAAAAAATTATTCCGAGTAGTGTATTGTAAGTACACAGAAAAAATTAATTTTTCAATTCAATTAAAAAATTCGAAAATTCAAACAAAATATTAATTGAAAATGATGTTGTGTTAAAAATAAATCACATATCAGCTACCATTTTTTTAGGTTGTTTATTGGAAAAATATTATTTTTCAATCGATGCAAAATTTCACCCATCTACGAAAATATTTGTACGTTATTTATCAAAAATATTTTCGTTTTGAGTCGATGAAGAATTTAACATATTAACAAACTAAATTGTATCTCAGTTTTCGTTTTGTCTTCGATCCGAAGTATTTTTCGAAATTGTGCATATTTAAAAAAAAAAATGAAACAGACGCGGTAGGATTCGAACTCACATCCACTGGAATATCGTTTCGATGCAGCGTCTAGCCCGTTACGCCACCGACTGCCTGTGTAGACTTATCTCTAACTGAAGTTATGTGGTTGTCCGTATCGTATTTACTTCGTTAAATATTGGGGTATATCTTACGAATTTTTTTGTTAGTACCATTTATCGATTTTCATTTCAATATTTGAGTAATTTGTCAGTATATCAATGAAAAATGTAATTGAGTGCTGAGATTTTTCACGTACCAATTTTTTTGTTAAAATTTTACAGTCGTCTTTTTTTTCTGTGTACAAAAAGTAAGGTAAGGTAATTGTAGGCAACAGTAATAGGAATTTAGCTTTGTTTGGAGGGCCATCACTGTCAAATTCAACACAGTGTATACCAAAATCCCTCCGTATCCTTGGTGAGAAAAGGCGAGGGAGGGAGCCAGTTGGAGGAATATGTTGATATTTGTTTAATCTGTTTGTTTAACTAATATGTGTTCCACATCTGACCTATTGAGGTTGTAAAATAGTCAATAAAAGTAAAGTAAGTATACCAATAATATACCCGAACCAAAAAGACCAAAAGCAACATCCATTTGAATCCGACAAGAAATAAAATCAATGAGTGTTCGATCTCACGGGCGATATGTTAACCGCTTTTTTTAAAAGGTACCTGTTCGATTTCTATGAACTCACTAGTAAATGTGACATTGTAAAATAAAAAAAAAATAGTTTTTTTGCTGAAGGCTCTTTTGCTATTGCACTTTATTTTTCCTTACATCTGCTTTAACATTAGATGTAATATTGTTGAAATAAACACAGCAATATTGAGCTTACTGATAAAATTGTTTTTGTTTTGGCATAAACAGAGCGACGACAACCTGCTTGTTTGAATGCTATCATACAACTGAATAAAAAGCAATATTTAGCTCACTGAAATAATTGTTTTGTTTTGCCATAAACAGAGCGACGACAAAAGGTATTAAATAGTATAGAGAAGTTATTGCACTCTTTACCGGTCTCATGTTGAGAGTCAGAGTAAAAGGGCATAAACGAGTCTTATTCTCTTTGTAGAATATTTCAATATAAATGCACCACATCAACAATGTTATTACATAAACCAATACTAAAAGCATAAATGTTTCAAAACGCATCAATATTTCACATCAAAATTATGAATGGACCAAGTTACGACAAAATGAGACTAATTCGTGTTTTGAATCATTCGCCAGATGTCGCCAGTGCTTTTACGTCATACAATTCGTTCCATGAGTTCTCTGTACTATACAATACTCTTTGTTTGTAAAAAATTGTTTTTGTTTTGGCATAAACAGAGCGACGACAACCTGCTTGTTTGAATGCTATCATACAACTGAATAAAAATCAATATTTATCTCACTGAAATAATTGGTTTGTTTTGCCATAAACAGGGCGTCGACAAAAAGTATTGAATAGTATAGGGAACTTATTTCATTCTTTTCCGGTCTCATGTAGAGGGTCTTAGTAAAGGAGTATAAACAAGTCTTATTCTCTTTGTAGAATATTTCAATATAAATGCACCATTTCGACAATGGTATTACATAAAACAATACAAAAGGCATAAATGTTTCAAAAGGCATCAATGTTTCCCATCAAAATTATGAATGGACCAAGTTATAACAAAAACAGAGTAATGCATTTTGAATCACTCAACAGATGTCGCCAGTGCTTTTGAGTCATACAATTTGTTCCATGAGTTCTCTATGCCATACAATACTCCTTGGCAACGACGACCTGCTTGTTTGTTCGCTGCCGCTACATCAATACCATCATACTTATTTTCAGGCAGAGACTATTGTTGTACAACTAGTACGTATGTGATGCTAACGCTGTGTGTTTTTTGCATGTGTCCACTTTGATAGATTGCCCTACCCGTGCCTATAGATGTTAACACATCAAAAACGTCTTCGTCTCCTAAATTATAGTTTCGTACAGTTTGTGAACTGATTTTCAGTTTACGGGATAACCAGAACTTTTGTGACGGTTTTTATAAAGGTGTTGTTTTTTTCATTTTTCAAGCTTATAATTCAGCTTTTTGAAACGGGAACGGGTTCTGTTTTCTGCCATAAAGTCTTAAATTCCAATCGTTCAAACACGGGTTTGTTATCGGGTTTTTGAAACCGATTTTTATAAATGGTTTTTGCAGAATAAATTTTTAAATTCTAATTTCTGAAACCCGGCTTGTAATTTTACAACACCTCTCGGGTGTAAGACGAACAACAGACACTTAACTGCACCAAGATGTATCCATCATCTATCAGGCAGAAACTTTATTACAGCTGATTTAATTTTTTCTTGTGATTGTGTTCCGACCTTCTCAAATTCAACTATATTTTGCTTTTGTACAAAAAGTTAGGGCTGAGGTAAGCTCAGCCATGTCCAGAGTCTTTCGTTAGGATCCACCAAACCTTTCGAAATAAGTACAGAATAGTTTATTTTTCTTTATATTTAATTCAGATTCTTTATTGATATTTAATTTACAAAGTAATTTAATTTACAGGAATAACATCAACTGCTTCACTCGGTGAGAACACTCCTCTTAGCTTGAGAACACTAGTCTTGGCTTGACAACAATCTTCAGGACGCACTTGTCTCGGCTTGACAACACCCTTCCGGGAATACTAGCATTGGCTTGAGAAATCGTCTGGGGCAGGTTGCGGACTGGTAGATTCTAAGGTGATCGGTATCGGATATGCTGGTTCGGTATGTGCTTTACATGTCCTGTTAGAACGGTTCGGTATCGGTTACAATCGGCTGGTTTACATGGGAACAGTGAGCCGAAACTCCTGTGTAGGAACAGTGAGCCGAAACCCCTGTGTAGGAACAGTGAGCCGAAACTTCTGTGTAGGAACAGTGAGCCGAAACTCCTGTGTAGGAACAGTGAGCCGAAACTCCTGTGTAGGAACAGTGAGCCGAAGCTCCTGTATAGGAACAGTGAGCCGAAGCCCCTGTGTAGGAACAGCAAGCCGAAACTCGTGTGTCGTAACAGTGAGCCAAAACTCCTGTGTAGGAACAGTGAGCCGAAGCCCCTGTGTAGCAATGTATTTACACTGTCTTTACTAAAGAACGGATCCCGAAAGTTACTGCTGTCCTTTTCAGAACTAGAGCCCCAAGCAAAATGCTATAATCTTGTCTGGTTGTTCGCTCGGAGGCGAAAATTCAATCAGCTGTCATAACGCTTCTGCCTGATAGATGGTGGATATATCTGGTTGCAGTCGCGTGTCTGTTGTTCGTCTTGCACCCGAGAGGTGTAGTAAAATATGTTGTTTGTTTGTGCAGAGACAAAATAGTTGCATTTGCCAATAATTTCTCTTAGAGCAACTCACATTGTTCAGCGCATATTGCTCAGAAGTTGTAATCAATTTTCAAAATTTAGCCTATTCAAATTCTAAGCAAAAGCAATCAATCCTAAACCATTGTTGACTTCATCGTCATGAATTATGGATTTGCCTGTTGATGCTCACAGAAAGATTTGTGTGGTTTGGGATTTTATGAACAAATTTATACACTGGGGAAGTTAAAGTTCAACTTCAAACTTCAAAATTTTCGCAATTGGGGGATACGACAACCCTATCAAAAGAGAGGACTTCGATCGCTTCGAGAGCTGTCTTCGAATCTCCCACAACTATCTAAGGAGAAGTATTTTAAGTGACATGACTTATTGCGTTTTACAAAATCAACCTTCATGCTGCAAACAAAATACAAATAGAAACACAAATACAAATGCTATAACGTTAATATGATAGAGTATGTAATCCTTCCACTTTTATGCTTCATTGTCATGTCGCCTTTATGAATGCTCACAATTCATCTGTTGTCATTAATCCGTGCATTCAATCGCAGTTGTTGCATGCCCCAACTCCGCCGTATACTCGTGCAAACGCTGCACGTTCTGCTATTTTATTATATTTTATAACATTTTAAAGGAAACAATTGCATTTATTGGCTCTCTATTCTTTATGCGCCATAAAATAGCGATGCATGTGTCACATAAACAGTTAGATGATTGTGATGCTGATGATGATGATGGCGACGATATGCATCATAAGATAGTGATGATGAGGGATTGGAATCTTGTCTTTGGGGACATTGACTTGCAATAATGCGATAACTGATTGGCATCAAGCCAATCATTATATATTTCTATAGTTATTAGCAAATTCAATTGCAGGAATTGTATATTGTCAAAAATTCAATAGAGCAAATAAATGTTAATAAACATCAGCAATAGAAAACTATGAAGCTAGTGGGTATGAGTAGATCATTATATATCAACATTGGAAAATAAAATCTGCACTATATCATAGCCTATAGATTATAAAAATATATCAATAATGGATCCAGAAACATTAAATTTAGTTAAAAGACAAAGAAAACAAAGAGCCTAGTTAAAACTTAATCATGACGGCACACCTATTTCTGGATACATGTACATCAAAGACAGACAGGCCGGCCGCAGTGCCATCCTTTTACACTCAGAGAACTAATTGTTTAAACAGAGGCTGTATCAAACGTAAATTTGACTGTTAAGTCGGAAAACTCCAATGAGTGTTCGAACTCACGGGTGATGTGTTAACACCTTTTTGTTAAATGGTACCTGTTCGATTTTTATGAACACATTAGTAAATTTTACATTCGAAAATAAAAAAACAGCGTTCAATCATATTACATTACATTTAAATAATATTAATACTTAAAATTATTTAAAGAACAGTGCAAGCACATGTGTCATTATTTTCTTGCTTAAGACTTTTTGCTTTATTCCCACAAAACACAAAGAGAATACAAAGCAACAGACACATGTAAATACACACATTGTTATGTTCGTACATACGCTACACAAGTTCACACAATTTTCGTTGCTCTCTTGCTATCTCATTTTCACCACGTATCAACACGTCATTATTCTCTTTGCTCTGAGAGTGCTCCGCACCCACGCACGACAACTATTCGCTGCCGCTACATCAGTGTGTGTTTTTTCGCAGTCTGACAATCTGTGTTTCGCAGTCGGACAAATCTGTGTTGTATATAGGGGTGGGTCACCACTATCATTTAGGGGTATGCAAAATAGATGTTGGCCGATTCTGAGACCTACCCGATATGCACACAAAATTTCATATAAATCGGTCCAGCCGTTTAGGAGGAGTTTAACGCAAAACAATATGTGATCGCAGTCGGGCAAACACATCAAAAGATACAAGGCAGCAGAGGACGGTTTTAACATAACTCAAGTACGTGGAGTCGAAATGCATCATTACTTCCTTGAGTTACAATTACGTTGTTACACAAAGTTCCAAGATAATGTCGTTCCATAACTTCCAGCAAGTTGTTGCTCACTTATGCATTGACGACTCCCAGAAATATCAAATCATATAGACTATAGGCATCATCATTAGCGCTGTCCTCATCAGTTTTACCACAGAAATCCCGAGGGACACGGGACTGTCCTTGGAGGTGGAAATTTTCTGATAGCCATTCACTTGGGAGTGGCCAGTAATAATTCCTTCATTGGGCAGTCCAAGCAGCTCACTGCTTCCACGTAGAATGTCCTGGGCAATGGCTTAATCGGAAACCTCAGTTAGCCATCTAGAGTCAGAAGGCGAAAGAAATGAACAGCCTGATTGGCAATGCGATCACTGATATGCCTCAGGTTTAGTAGGTGACTGATGTCACCGAAGCTATCGGGCATATTCTTTTGTTCTTATAAGGCGGATGAGCCAAACATACGGGCCAACGGCGGCTAGACACCAAAAGAAGAAAATCCAGCTTCGACATATTGCATCCTGGTCAGCGTCTGATCCAGAATGAGCCGCTGCAATCAAAGATCCTGGCAGTAGGTAAAATGCAAAAACCCGGTGAACTGGGTTTTCCTCCAGCCACCGTTCATAATGGCAGTGAATATACAACAACGAAAGACATCAACAACCCCTATTTGTTGACGAACCCCGCAAACATTATATGCACCACGATTTACGGATATGAATTCGAATGTAAGAACAGAATTGGCAGATGTCCTCGAAAGTTATAAGGCTGACATTACTGCTATCCACGAAATGCGATGGACAGCATAAATGTGCACAAGAAAAAGAAACTGCGACATATACTACAGTTGCCATGAGAAAAACCATGAATTTGGTTGCGGATTTGTAGATGGCAAAAGACTGCGACATCTAGTCTCTAGGTTCAATCCTGTGAGTGACCCTATAGGCACAATCCACATATTCGTATATTGCCCTAATTTGTGTATCTGCCCCGACAGAAGAGAACGATGAGACGCCAAAGACGTATTCTACGAGCGCCTGGAGGAAACGTATGACCGCTACCTTGACCATGATACTACGACATTTTAATGCCAAAGTAAGCAGGGAGAATGTGTTTCATCCAACTTCATTTTCAGTCTACATGATAACAGTTACAACAATGGTATGACACTCATTGACTTTGCCGCGGCAAAAAACATGGTAATTAGTGGTACAAGATTCCAGAATACCAACATCCACAACGCTACTTGCGTACCCCCTGATCAAAGAACGAAACACCAAATTGGTCACGTGGTAATTGATGGAAGGCACTCATCCAGTGTAATGGACGTACGAGTGATCAGAGGAGCTAACATTGATTCTGATCACTACCTGGTAGAAGCAAAGATTCGCAGAGGATTAAGTAGAGCGAAAATCGTACGAAACCAGACGCAGAAAAAGCTGGACATCGGAATGCTGCTATTACCAGAGGTAGCCACAGGCTACTCAACGAAGCTCTCGCAACTTTTGGCTCACAAACCATGCCCTCTCAATGACGATCCTTGAGCGCAGTGGAAAACCATTTTCGACCCTATAAAAACTGCCGCAACAACCGTACATGGTATTGAAACTCCGGTTCGCAACAAACCCTGGTATGATTAAGAGTGTCGCATAGTAAAAAACGAGAAGAACGCTGCACGTATGGCAATGCTTCAATCAATTACAACGCAGCTGCTACTGAGCGCTACTGGAAAAACAGAAAAGAGGTAAGCCGGCGTAACTGTTTAGGCGTAAGAAACGGCAGTGGAAAAATCTCAAAAGTGAGAAACCCCGAAAATTCTACCAAAAAGTCAAAAAACGGAACTAATGGACATGGTTCAGGGTCACACTTCTGTAAAGACAAGGACGGAGATCTCATCGCAGATGTGCAGAGCATGTTGGGAATATGGAGAGATCATTTCTCCGCGCTACTAGTACCTGAGATATCCAATAACGATGGGACAAACAATCACAATTTACACGATGACGTCGATTGTCCCCTCCTAACCAAGACGAGGCCAGAACAGCTACTGCTGGGCTTTGCAACAATAAAGCCGCAGGAGCCGATGGATTACTAGCGGAGCTGTTTAAGGCTGGCGGCGATGAGCTGATAAGGTGCATGCATCAGCTCGTTAGCAAAATCTGGTTAGATGAATGCATGCCCGGCGATTGGAGTCTCAGTGTACTATGCCCCATATTTAAAAAAGGTGCCCCGAGTTTCTGTGAATAAGCCTTTTATCCACAGCATACAAGGTTCTATCTAGTATAATGTGCGACAAACTAACACCAATTATCGCTCACCTGATTGGACCATGCTAGTGTGGGTTTAGACCTGGAACTGACCAGATTTTCACGCTACTCCAAATCCTGCAGAAGACCCACGAAAAACAAAACGACACCTATCATCTTCTTCTCGATTATATGGCGGCTTTCGATTGCCGGATACGAGAGAAACTCTACGAAGCAATGCCTGAGCTTGGTATTCCCGCAAAACTCATACGGCTTTGCAGGATGACCTTGACGAACACCAAATCTGCACTGAAAGTTGGTAAGGATCTTACCTAACCTTTCGAATCCAAGCGAGGCTTCACGCAAGGCGACATCCTATCGTGCGATCTCTTTAACATCTTAATGGAGATAATTATGAGAAAAGTTGCAGTCAATATGAATAATACCATCAGCAGAAAAAGGTACATGTTGATCGCGTATGCTGATGACATATTTATAATTGGGAGCACGATGAGAGAAGTTAGTGCGGTTTTTACGAGAATTGAGAAAGAGTCAGGAAAAGTGGGTCTGACAGTAAATGAGGACAAGAACAAATTAATGGTTTCAACGAATAGGGCCTCCACGCGATTAGACCAAAGCGTGAACGCTGATAACCGTTAAAATTTCGACGTGGACGAATTTATATACCTTGGTTCTGCCGTAAACAAAAAGAACGACGTCGGCTTGAGGTCAAACGGAAAATTGTGCTTGCGAATAGATGTTATTTTGGGCTAAGCAAGCACTTTAGAGGAAATGCCTCTCGAGTAACAAAAGTCCAGCTGTACCAGACTCTCATTCAACCTATCTTGCTTTATGGCGCAGAATCCTGGGTCCTATCGTAAGCAGACGAAACATCTGTAGGAGTCTTTGAGAGAAAAATACTCCGAAAAATGTATGGCCCTATAGTGCACAACGGCGAGAATCGGCGACTCATGAACCATGAGTTGTATGAGCTATATCCCGACATTGACATAGGTAAGTGGATCAAAATAACGCGATTTTGCTGGCAAGGCCACGCCAGTAAAATGGGGTGAAGACCGACCAGCACCAAGGGATTTCGAAACCGAACTCGAAAGAAGACGAAAAATAGAAAGACCACGATTCCGCTGAAGGGATCAGGTTGACGAAAAGCTGCGTACTCTCGATAATACCACCTGGAGAGATAAGTCAAAGATGGAACTGGATGGAGAAGTATGTTATCTTCGGTTTGTAAGGTCCCTGAAACCCCGGGGTTATTCGAGACTGGATAAGTAAGTAAGTACGAAATTTTGAACTTGGTTTTACAATAGGAATTTTATTATAGATCAAACTGGGATGGTATTTTTTTCAGTAACATTTGCCATTGAAGATTCTAAGCCGGGCACAGAGGAAGATCTACAGATTTCGAAAACAATGTTGTTCAGCGATGAGGGTCGACCAGCTAAACCTTCCAAATACTTTTTGGTAAAAATAAAAAACAAGCACAAATCAGCTGCTGTGAAATAATTTTTCGTCTATTTTTAACCACGCAAATTTGATTCGATCACTTGTGGAATATAATATCGTGTAAATATCGCCGTCAGTGCGAGTGACGCAACGTGCTAATTTTTATCCATTTTCTATCACTTTGCGTAGTGTTTCGGGATGTTTATGTCGAATATTATCTTTCAAGACTTCCAGGGTCCGTGGAAGGTTTAAATAGTTGATCCTGGACTTACTTAGAGGACCAGGGATGAACCAGAACCAACGGGATCGATATTTTTCTTCTTGCTCTATCTTGGTAACACCAATATCTCGCAGAGATTTCACAGAACGTGAGTTCGATATCTGCTGTGACCACCTTACTCTTTCTTAGATGCTTCTCAAAAAACCGTTCGGAACCGGTGTAAAACTATAGGTCCCAATCAGTGAGTGAAAACCGGAAAGCGCACGGCTCAGTGATTCTGAGAAACACTCTCTCTCTCACTCTCTACAAGTTGTAAGTGTTGTAAAAGTCATAAACAGTATAGTGTTAGAAAGATACTATTGTAAAATTAAAATTCGTCATAATCCAAACACTTCTTCTTTTTTTCCTCAGGAATATATGGACTTTTACTTAAAAAATACAAATTCTGACGTGTACATGAAACTCGCCGATACACGCTATTTTTGTTTGTTCTCACCTTCCGGAAAAAGTATATTCGTATTTCGTTCATAGGACAGAATGTGTGTAACGTAGTGTTATTTATGGAGCGAACTATTTCTGCCACCGTTAAAACGACCAACCAATTAACTGCTTAGTCCAACCGTTAGAACAGTTACCGAGTTAGAACATCAAGAGCATCCTGTTTTGGGCCAATAGGTAATAGGTCTTATACACGTTTTCCTCAGTTCTGTTCTTTCGCCCCAACTTAGATGTTAACACAAGATCTTGGTTTAATAACACGTTATCTTGATTGCATGGTATCTCATTACTCCTGCAGTTAATAGTGAAATTACTTCTGTTATCAATTGCTAATAGAACAGTCGAATTTATTCACTTTGCTGTCATTAAACTCGTATGTCCAATTGCCAATTTAAACTACAAGTTTCAAGGCAATAAATTCCTAATTCATTACAACCTATAAGTATGCATTTCTATTCACAGAGGGTTTGTTCACGTAATCATTCAAATACTGGAAACAAAATTTAAATTAAAACCTCAATATAATAACGAATAGCATTCCCAACGGCGCTGAGGGAGGGACAACAAATATCTCAAATATATTTTGTTTGCCCTTAGAAATGACCTTTTGTGGGAGTAGACAAGAATATATTACAGTGGGTGTAAAAAAAACTATTGATGATTTTATGTTATCAATTAAAATTGTCATTAGTATTGTGTAATTATTTCGAATTGTCGCAATTAATTTGCACATCATTAAATCCGAAATAAATGAGTGTTTGAACAACAAACAAATCACCCATTAAATCCACACCAAATACCCTGACATATTAATGAACCCATGCACACATGCACATACACAGAGTCCTTTCCACACACATGCACACGTGCAGTCATATACATATACAGCTTTAGGTACCCAAATGACCTTTAAACTACTCATGTTACATGCAGACTGACATTCAAACGATTCATTTGCCTTTTACGATCATCCAAATGTCCCATTAAAACTGCTCAGATAAACTATCAGTGTTCATGTTTTGCATACTTAGATGATGACTGGTAAAACCCTGCATTTGTCCATGCGACAACTGCCTGCCACATGTGGAACACACAGTCACTCAGTGTTGCACTGCCGCAACTACTTAAGAGCCGTCACTCGACTGCATATGGTAGGAAACTACTGAAGGATGCAAAAGGTCTTCCTTCGTTGCCATTGAACATGTGTAAGACATAAGATAACAAAATTTACATCTAAACTCTCAAACTACCTCTGTTACGTAAAAGGAAGACCGTGTCCACTATTTGTATGAGATGTGCAATTGAGGGAAAATGAGGACATATGTGAGCCCAAATTTAAAAACATAATTTTGAAAAAAAAAATCGTTTTGTAAGTTTGAAATTCGAATAGTTAATTTGAAAATCGTTCCACTCGGAAAGAGAAATAAATTTAGTAGTAGTCAGTTTAAAAACGCGATGCATTTTGAGGTGCGACACTTTAGACCGAAATGCGCGATATGAATTTTGGTTTTCACGGTTAAGGCCCATACTAACCCAGCGGCGGAAATCAGGAACTGGAAAGTCTGAAATCATGACCCAGAAGGCATTCTATAGAATACGGCGGGGCCTTCCCTACACATTACCTCCTCCTTTCTTTTTAAGGCAAGGCTTTTCATCCCACTCTACTAGAAGGCCTCTACTAGAAGGCCTGAAGTAAGGAGAAGCACTTTTAAGAACAGATACTTTTTAAAGAAGTCTTTTTAGGAAAAGGTTATTTTTTTAAGAAAATTTACTTATATTCAGAAAGACTACTTATCTCAAGATTAGAAAAAGAGGTATAATTTTCTTTTTAAGAAAAGATGCTTTTAAGAAAAGGAATTTTTGTAAGAAAATGTATATTTTAAGAGAAGGTATTTTTTTGAAGAAAATGTTTTTTAAGAAATGGGAATCTTTTTTAGAATTGATCCTTATTTCAAGAATAAGGCTGTGGGCGGATTGATTTAAATATTTTGCACCGAGCAAAATTTAGAAGTTTGCGTGGTGAATTTCTACTGTCAAAAATTAGACTAGCCCCAGCGCTACTATAAATTTTGACAACGAACCAAATAATGACATTTGTTTAACAACAAGATGATATTTGTGTAAGGTGATAGCATCAACAATGCTGATTGGCTTTGTTTCATTCATTTGGCCAACGAAAATTGTCAAATGTTGTTTAAACAATTGTGTTTGCATTGTTTAAAATGAAAAATATAAATATATGCAATTTTAAGTATTTTGTAAAGTTTTATTTTAATTTTAATCAGGTCATATTAAAACCAAAGTTTGTTATACAACATCAACATCTACTGCTCCCACCACCTTATTGCATACATCTTGCTAAACGGTAACACAAATGTTTTATTTGTCTTGGATTTGTCGTTTGTCTTTTATGCGGAATATTAACAAAAACGTCTTTGGCTGAACTGCAACTTCAACAATTCTTCCAAATTCGCAAAAATAAGTTATTTTTTCATTTCAACGCCACCACGCACTGACTTGTCCTATTTTGCGCGGCGACTGAATGTGAAAAATTTGTTAATGATCTGTCAAAATTTCATCACATGAATCCACACAGCAAGATGACAAAAATGTATCTACCATATCAAAATTTATGCACCCAATTTTACCACGGACTAAAAAAAGTTCGATCCGCCCACAGCCTAAGTACATTTTGAAGAGTAGGTACTTATCTAAAGAAAAGTTATTTTGTTTCACAAAAAAGGTACTCTTTAAAGATAAAATGAAAATTGTTGTAAGAAAAGGTACTTTTTTAAGAAAAGGTACTTATTTTAAAAAAAAATAATTGTTTTAAGGAAATGTACTTTTTGTAAGAGGATTTAATTTTTTAAGCAAAGGTATTTTTTGAAGATAAGGTATTTTTTTAAGAAAATGCACTTTGTTTAAGAATATGAATAGATATTTTTTTTTCGAGAAAATTTACTTTCTTTAAGAAAAGACACTTATTTAAGAAAATTTTCTTTTTAAAACTTCTTTCACTTTGGCTCCCCTAAATTTACTTTTTATTGGGTATATAAATACAATATACTAAACATTGGTTAGAGGCTCCACCTAGCAAACTTCCCTTTAAACAATAAATTTCCCAACATATGTGAGACATCTAGTTAGCGTAGACACAAACCAAAGCTAACGTAAACAATATAATTCATAAGACTGGGTTATACCATAATAGTGTTAAAACAAAAGCTGTTAAATTTGGTTTCAATCTTCCCTTATCCCGCAACGTGCGGATAAAGAAACTTCGTTCCAATATATTTGTATGTGACTTCAATCTGAATTTGTTGGCTGAAAACAAAAACGTGTTAAACAGGAAAGAAACATCAGCATATCTGCAATTCATAAAAACCGTGCTTGCAAACATATACACGTTTCCTGCAATGTGTTGCTGGCGCCGTTTTTTTTGGAATTGGTATCGTTCGAAAATCCCGAAACACAACGTGAAGGCAATTTAAAATGGTTGATGCAAATTTTACAAAAATCCTGGGCGGTCTAACAACTCCGTGACTTTTTGAATAAATTTAATTTATTTAAAAAATTGAAAAATTCCGTTTATTTCTCAACATATTCTTCTTATTGTTCGATACATTTAGTCCAACATTTTTACAATTAGTTTATTCCTTCCAAATAATATCGTTGCTCAAGGTCCGTAAAATATGCATTTATTTTAGTGCTGGCGATTTCAATCGACCAAAATTTCTTACCGCCGAGCCAGTTCTTTAGGTTTGGAAATAGAAAGTCAGTCCGTGGGTTCTAAATTCGGAGAACATGGCGGATGAGGTATCAATTCGTGGCCCATTTATGGATTGTTTTGCCATCGCGGTAACATTAGAGTGTCCAAAACTAAAACCTGTTAACTGGGGTTTCAGCTATTAACCGTGTGCCGATTTTCACAACCCTACACCGAGAACCGATTGTTAGACGTCGGTTAACAGATTAACCGGAATTTACTCAATTTGTCTTATATATTTTCAAAAGGTTTAACAAAAAATTAAATGGTTTTGGAGTTTTAATGAAATTTTGGAACTAATAATATTATTACTATTTTCAACTATGATTTTATGTTGGCATGGCATTTTCAAATAATTTTATTTATTTAAATTTACTCATAAAAAAATGATCTCATTATTTGAATGAGAATTAATAAGCTTTGCATAATTTTTTTTCATATCTTAAAATATAAATTTTTTTATATAGTATAAATGTTTTTGAACTTAACAAAATTGTCATTTATGAAAATCTCGTTTAAATTTGAATATGATTTTCAAATTAAAATCAGTCTTATGCGAATTTTACTTTCTTATTTTATGCTAAACTTATTTTAATATAAATATTTTAGAATAAACACGCATTCGAAATTGGAATATGACTTCAATTCCAATATCAAATTACAACGTGATTGCCAAATATACACAGACTGTAAAACTTTCAACTTTAAAGACGAAAAAGTAAATAAAATAGTCGCTAAAAAATGTCCTGTAAGTGCTGAATATTTAATTTAATTTAAAACAAAAAATAAACGGAAAAAGCCGTTTCCACCCGCTTTTGCCAAAACTAATAACCGGGAACCGGTTTCAACTAAATTGAACATAATACGATATTAAATTTAAAATTGTTGGATATAATATTTTGTTCTCTGTATGCTAGCGTCGCTTTCATGACTAACCGACGTAACTGCCACTTTTTCCAAAATTGAGTTAATGATGCCATTTGACTCCTCTTTTCATTCTGCATGTTGTGTATGAATTTTGCTCTTTTATCTTTATCCGTTGCAGCAGAAATCGCATTCATACTTTCGACGTATCTGACAAAATGTAAAAAAAAAAAATTTTAATAACTAGCTTTTTTTTAAGTTTCTAAGCTAGTTGTTATGATGAAATATAATACAAGTAGTGGATGGGGGAAACTAACGTAATCTGTAGCTGTGTATTAATCCAGTAATGTTAATACTTTCGTATCATTTCTAAATCCACATATTTACTTATTTATCTAATTATTTGAGTCTATGGACAATAATTCCTTACAGACTAGCAACTTAAAATATACATACATACTCAATCAATTAAAATATTAAGAACAGTTCTAAAACTATCCATAGAAAGTGTTAAATCTAGAAAATAGTATAATCAATTATATAGTATCATAGCTTTCAGCAATGGTTCATTTAATGCATAATTAGATTTATGAATACCAATATGAAAAGGATAATAGATACGAAGTAAACGGTAGGGAGCATTAAACTGAATAAAAGATAACAACTCAGCACAATCCACAGAATTAATTAAGACACCCTGCAGAAACATTAAAGAGTTAATGTCCCTTCTTGATTTTAACGTTTTTAAGGATATAAGCAAACATCTACTATTATAAGACGGAAGCAAACCAGCAACATTTAAAGAAGTTAATGCAAATTTAGTAAATAACCTCTGAACTTTTTCGATACGATTTATGTGGATAAACGCCGTTGGGCTCCAAATGAACGAACTTCGAGCGGGAAAATGAAAAAAACACAATTTTTTTAACATAAGGATCTGTGAACTGAGCTGTATTTCTGCGAATAAAGTACATAGATGAGTAAGCATTGGGAATGATATAATCAAGATGTGCAATAAAATTAAACTTTACATCAAAAACCACTCCTAAATCACGAATTTCAAAAACTGTTTCCAAGATATAATTAAATATTTTATATTGAGACAAAATTACGTTGCCACATTTATGAAAAGTAACATGAAATAACATACCAAGGAACTTAGAGACCATATGACTTTAAAATCTTTATATGTTTCAATAGTACGAAGTAAATTGGAGTACTGTTCGATAGTCTGGAATCCTTACTATTTGAAATACTCCAATCGAATTGAAAAGATTCAAAAATTGTTTACAAGGATCATCTTTAAAAAATTAAATTGGCCTGAGGCAGTTCCTTACATATCAAGAAGAAAGTTTTTGGGGTTGCAATCATTAAGTGACCGTAAATCATATTTTTGTTTAATGTTTGTTTTTACGGTGTTGTCTGGAGATATAAATTGTTCGGAAATAAAATAAATTATTAATTTATATGAACCTCCAAGGGAATTACGATGCAACCGTATATTTAAGGTGGCCCTGCACAGGTCAAATTATGTGTTAAATGAGCCTATATCAAGATGTTTAAAACTGTGTAATAATTTTGCACCAACATTAAATTTTAACGTTGTCCAAAAATATATTTAAATTAAACCTAATTATATTGTACAATTAGTATTAAGTCTTTATGTAGCTATAATCTGTAAGAATGAAATTCTGTAGATGTTTAAATAAATAAAAAAATAAAAAAAATAAAACATTTTGATTGATTAATGGGTATCCCATTATCCATTATCAGTGTCCTCCTGCATTAATACTATATCGTTTAATGAACGAACAGATAGGAATATTTTAAGATCATCAGCATACATAAGATGCCTAGCATTAACAAAACACAAGGCAATGTCATTTACAAACAAGTTAAACAAAAGGGGCCCCAAAACACTTCCCTGAGGTACGCCAGATGTTGGCATATAATGATCCGAAAATTCCCCATCAATACATACAATACAACTCCTATTCATTAAATATGATCTGAACCAATTCAAAATATTACCATGTAGTCCAATCTTGGACAACTTAAATATCAACAAGTTATGAGGAACTTTATCAAAAGCTTTTGTAAGGTCAGTGTAAACCGCATCAACTGGGCAACCTTCTTCAAAGGCATTAAGGCAACATCGCGTAAAAACTGCTAAGTTAGTAGTAGTTGATCTACCCGAGACAAATCCATGCTGAGCTTGATAAATATAAGGTTTCAGTAAACAAAAAATCAATGAGTGTTCGAACTCACGGATGATGTGTTAACACCGTTTTGCTACACGGTACCTGTTCGATTTCTTTGAACACATTAGTAAATGTTACATTGGAAAATAAAAAATAATAGTTTTTTTGTATACACCGGGCAATGATGAACATCAAATGACTCGCTTTGTTTGGCCATAACAACAACAACGAAACAACCAAACACAAAACATCACACATACTTTGTCCGAAGTAGCTGACGTATACGTGTGTCACATAACCCCATGTTTGCTATATCAACAGCAACGAAACAGCCAAACACACAACTTCACACATACTTTGTACGAAGTCGCTGACGTATTAGTGTGTCCCCATAACGTCGACTGCGCAAGCCCATGGGCTTGCAAATGAAATTTTGCGTGGCTATGCTTTATATCTCCGTTCAACAACAGCAATAGACCCATGAACATACATACATTATTATGTTAATACATACGCTATAGACAAAATTTCGTTTGCCTCACCCCTGCCACACCACTCTTTCATTGCTCTCTTGCTCGCTCATTTTTATTTAACACGTCATTATTCTCTTTTGCAGTCGCTGAAAACCTGGTTTTAGCAGCAGCATAAAATCTGGTTTTAGCAGCAGCATAAAATCTGACTTTGATAGATTTAGTCCCTATACGCCGCTATAGATGTTTACACATCAAATATAATTTATCATACACTATGTGTGCAAAAATCTTAGCAATGTTCGAAAATTTCGAAATTGGTCTATAATTCGAGACATCATTTTTATTACCAAATTTGTAAATAGGCATTTCAGTTGTGTTATATCCAGCAGCTAGAGATTTAGAAAATATAATTTTTAACGGCTGCACTAGTGAAGATAGACATTTCTTAAGTAAAAACGAAGAAACACCATCTGAATCTAGTTTATAAGAACACGAAAGTTTTTGAATAGCAGAAGAAATATCATCATCAGATATATTGAGGCTAGAAATATCAACATTGGATATAATATTGCTAAAAGCAGACTCATCAATAATATTGGTATTGTCTGAAAAATTTGATTGAAAAAATAACTTACACATATTTGCAGTTTCAAACAAAGAATTAGAAACATCACCATTGTAGGCCATAGAAGAAGGTACCGAAGAGTTAGTACTTCTAGATCGAATAAAAACATCTAGGATCTGGCTTAATGGTTTCTTCATAACTTAAAATGTATTGATTATATAAAAACTTGTTCAGAAAATTGAATTCACGAGTATAATGATCGCACAAATTACCATCATGGGCACTATTACTGACCTTAAATTGACGGTGATACTTATTCCTTAAATTTTTAAGTCTTTTAAGCCCCCTAGTATACCAGGGAAATTTATAGACTTTAGGCGGTAGTGCCTCAATATTAGCTTTAGAAATTTCATTAATAATTTTCAAAAACTCCTCATAACAGATGGAAACAATTTCACTGACCAAAATTGTAGACCAGTCCACAGCATTCAGTAACATATTTATATAATCAAAGTCACATGAGTTATATTTATATTGAAAGGTTTGATAGTTGGTTTTATCATCAAATTCACAAAAAGCAATATTAATCTCCAGCGCCGAATGATGAGTATTCGGTGGATAAATTGGAAACGCGCAATCTGTCACAACACATTTTAGATCTGTACTAACAAAGACTAAGTCCAAAATACGATTTAACTTATTAAAAACAGAACTGACTTGACGCAAATCAAGACTAAATAAAGAATCTATGAAATTCATTTCAGAAACAGTGTTAATATTATTAGGCATAAGATACCCACAATCAATTACCTCAGACCAAACAGTACTATTCAAGTTAAAATCACCCAAAATGCAACATTTATTGCCTTTTTATTTATCTTGGACTTACGAACATATCATATACCTTATGGAGTAGATCCGAACTTAACTTATCCATGTAGGCTTAAACATTCTTAGTAAGCCAATGTCATTGTCATTTCTATGACATTGTGTCATAAGTTTTCAATAATCCTTCATAATAAAGTGGATTTTTTATTACCTCGGATCAAAATAATCATTTGTACCGCGAGTACAAAACTTAGAAGATAATTCCTGGAGGTACATGTTTTGGTCGTGATGGAAAAATCAGAAACTAAGTTTGGAAGCTCTTCGGATGATGAGGCTTCAACAAAATTATTACGCAAAGGAACACGTAAGAACAGCTTAAAAACATACGATCAACAGCAAACATGTGAAGTTATGGGATGTAATCGAGATGTTAGAAGCTCGTCCTGTACATGTGGTTGTTTGCTCTATATGATTCATTTCATAATTAATATTTCATGTGCTACACATCTTTACCATCAACATGGAAAATCTCAGCCTAAAGAACATATTTCTGAAAGCCCGGAAGGATACGAAGCTGAGGGTTCTAAGCCACATGCTCTTAAAGTCAAGACCATAAGGAACACTAAAAAGTTAGTGGCGAATGACGAAGAACCGTGGTAAACAATATACGACTCAAGTTGGAGGAAAAAAATACTAAAACTTAAGTTAGGACCTACTTGCAATAATGAATATTGTAGGAAAATAAAACGCTGCTGGTTTCTATTTGCTGAGGAGTACCGGAATAAAATATTGGAACTATTTTGGGCATTGCGAGATTTATAAAAAGATGTGCCACCAACCGCAAGACATCTTATTTATACCTTATTTGAGAGCATATATGACAATTTTGGACGTTGATGTATTTGGCAATTTTGTCGAAAGCCTTAAGTTGTACAACTTTGGAGAACATTATTACATTCCTGTGTTAATAGTATAGAAATTATCAGCGCAAATTTTAAAAACACTTTAATTTCTGAAGTGGCACAATTATTTTGGAACCCCAAATGTTATTTTTGTTCATTAGTGTATTTCGGCCGCGGTGGTGCAATGGTTAGTGTGCGCGGCTCTTGTACATGAGATCCTGGGTTCGAACCCTGCTCTAATCACCTTAAACTTTCTTTCGACGGCGGCCAACTCGCATAGTGAGTGACGGCGACACTATCGAGTATATAGCCATGAAAAAGCTTCTCAAAATACCGTCCGGAATCGGTTTAAAACTGTAGGTCCCAATCAGTGAGTGTAAACTGGAAAGCGCACAGCTCAGTGATTGTGAGAAGTTCTCCCCTGTCCCTTCATGGGATGTAATGGGAAACCATTTATTTATTTTATTTATTTAGTGTATTTCACAATATTGTTAAGTATATTAAGCACTACAACTTTGTAGAAGATATCAATTTGAAAATTGTTTCATACTGAAAAGATATAGGTGAATATTTAAAGAATATGGTTAAACGCAGCATTTCTACACCAATTATGGAGCTGTAAATATAATTTTAGTTGATTAGTGTATTTAGAGAAGTTACCAAGAAATTTATAAGCTACACTTTACCGCAATTTATTTACCGTTTCGTTTCACAACTTTTCGTGGACGTTTCGTGAAGTATTCGATTAACAGTGTACTTTTCCTCAGAAATACATCAGAGGGAATTGTGAAATGGGAAAAAAAAGTTTGTAATGCAATATTTTAAACTGTTTACGATTTATTGAAGAAAATCTGAAATAGGGCCCTTACCCACCTAAAAAATTGTCTCCGGCGTGTAAATAAAAATTGTTACGTACAGGGGCGAAACCGAGCGGGGTTTTGTGATACCACGTCCAAGTACTTTCACAATTTTTTTGTTTGGTTAAGGCCCTATTTTGTCACATTTCCATTCATTTGTGTCATAGTGATATTTAAAGAAAAAAATTTGTTATTCCATCGTCCCAAACAAGATCAGTGAAGTCTATGTGTCAGTTTCTATAAAGGGACTGACGACGAAAAACGACGTCTAAATCATCGGTATGATTTGCATGATAAAGAAAAAATAAATTTGGGCGTATTAGACTAGCGGTTCCCAACCTTTAGGGGTAATCATACCCTTTGGTGACAATTTGGATTCTTACGTACCCCTAACTTTTTTTTTATTTATGTACAGCAAAAAATTAATATTAAAGAAAGAGAAAACATTTATTTACATTTTATTCAAAAGTAATTAATTAAAAATAGCAAAAACAATAAATTTAGTGGGAACGTTGTTGCTGCTTACCGTCTTCCAATTGTTGTATTCATGGTAGGTTGTTAGAAAGATCCAACCGGATGTCATGTTCAGCATTTAGTTTGTTCTTTAATTTTATTTTTGTGGACACAAGCACTGAAAATCCAGATTCACAAAGGTAAGTAGTGGCAATCGGAATAATAACTTGCAACGCCCGTTTGACAAAAACAGGATATGCATAGCTTTGGTTTCAAAGTCACTGCTTATTTTGTTGTTAATTTACTGTTTTAATCTTGTTCCATTATATTGAATAAAAACGAAATTAAACTTGCTTAAGGTTAAAATTTGTGTGCTGTTTCAGATGCATTTTAATACAGTCCAGAACCTTGACATCAATTTCACGTTTAACTTGCAAGGTAACTATTTCATCAAAAAGCGAAAAACTGGCGTAATTTTCACTTGTAACTCTTCTGCCAAAGAGAGCCAACTTTTCTTAAAATGATGTAAATATCTCCTCGGCATATAATATATTCATACCTCTACCTTGGAGAAACCTCTATCTTGGTTTCTCATACATTAACCAAAATCTTGGAGTGATATATTTCAAGAGTTTAGATGGCTAAATATATCTACAAGGTAAAAGACCACAATGCTGGTATCTATGAAAGAGTTGATCCTTTGTCACGTAGAAATGTCTAGGTTAGAGATCTAAGTTCAAAAACCCGTCTCAAAATTTTTTCTCTGGATAGCCAACGTACTTCTGTATGCAAAAGAAGTACGGGATGTGCGCAACCAACTTCTTCGCACAACACTTTAAATAGGCGGTGATTCAATGCACTTCTTTGAAATAAGAAGGAAGAGTCTTTGATGCCTGTTTCGCAAGAGCAATAAATCCATAATTTTCCCCGAGAATAGCTGGATCACCATCAGTACAAATAGCTCCCACATTATTCTAAGAAAGCCCTTTGGCAACAAACAAATTAGTCATAATTGATATAATATCCGCAGCCTTCATAGTTTCTGTCATTTCTGCCATTTCCATCGCACATGGTTTAATCCAAGATTCTGCGATTGTATGAGATTTTTTATCTTTTGCAATCCTCAATGCCACATGATAACTTTCTTCTAAAGCTGTTTTTGTCTCGGGAAGAAGCCCGTAATTGGTGAGTTTTTCGATTGCTTCAAATCGGGCTGTCTTAATTTTAAAAAAAGCTTCTGTGTCATTAACGTTGTTTGCATGTACTGCTTGTAGATGTTCCTTAAATTGAGATGATTTCATATAAGCATTACTAAGTACTTTCGCGCAAAGAATACATTGAGGTTTTTGCAATCCATCTTTGTCCAACTGTGAAAGTGAAGCCGAATTGAATATATGAGTCCTGATAACAACGCTTCTTTGACATTGTGATATTGTTGGTTAGTTGTCGTCAAGAACAAATAATTATTTCTGGAATCTAAGACAACTATGCACTGGTTTATTAATTGTGCTTACCAAAATTAATCGAAACCCGTTATACATATTTATTTTTTTACACGTTTTAGTATTAAAAACAACAACAGTTTTATAATTTATTTACTTAATAGTGCACGGGGAACTGAAAAAAATTAAATACTCAGGAAGTTTTAAAAATCAACCAAATACTTACAAGTAGTTTTTGCAATGAATCTTTGTCTTACTAAGTGTGCTATTAAAGAGCAGCATGAATGTTTTCATTTCGAAAACAGAACTCTAATTGAGAATAAATCTAACGTACCAAGGAGAAGTGATAGAAGGTGGGAACATAAGCCCAGCTGATTGATGTAAATAACAAATATAAAGAGACGCCATTGTAAGTGGTAAAGTTAAGCAAATTAGTAATTCATGTACTTGTTGCTTACCTTTCTTACAAAAAACACATAAAATACAAGACTCATAATCAATAGATTTTGACAGTTTTCAAATCTGTGAATTCGCCCTTCAACACCAACAACATTTTATGCTCCCACCTTGCATCAAAAAATATTCTTGCCGGCCGCGCTTCTCGTACCCCCGGGGAGCCATCCACGTACCCCTATGTGGTCCATAGACCCCCGGTTGGGAACCCGTGTATTAGACCTAAATGCAAGGAACAAGCAAAAAACAATTCAACAATACTTTGCGCCACATTAGATATGCAGCAAGTTATTAACATTCCAAACAGTATGGATAACAGTGTATATTATAAGAGACACCTCTCGGTGTATAACTTTATAGTGTATAATATATCATCAGGTAATTGCTGTTGCTATGCATGGCCTGAAGGAGCTAGCAAAATAGCAGTATCTGAAATATCTACTGCACTTTGTCTTTACTTAAAAAACTCTATAGTGGCATCTACATTGCTCTATGTAGTAACCAACTCAAAAAATATAGATGGAATGAAATTACGAATATCTGTTCCGTGTCATGGGCCAAATGAAGGGGACTCAGCACACAGTGAAATTTCTTACGCCTTAAAGAAAAGTGGTGACATTCATGTCCCAAGTCAATTAACACCAATTATTGAACTAGCTCCACGAAAGAACCAATATGAAGTAGCAGTTCTCGAATATACCGATTTTTAAAATTTTAAAAATTGTCGATCGACTTGAATATTTTGGCTATTATAAATTGGACTAATATGGTGAAGTACAGAGTTATAAAAATTAAACCTTAAATGTATATTTTAAAATAAATCATAGCATCATCTACATGATACAGGTCGATAACATTGAAATGCTGTGCAAAAAACTTGTTCACACACAATATTTCTAAGTTAAATGCATCCCCGCCAATAATTGCATTAGATAAATTTAACGATTTAATTTCACTCACTGTTGGTAATAAAAAAATAAAAAAACAAGGTGTCCTATAACATCCCATGAAGGGATTGAGGAGAGCTTCTCGCAATCAGTGATATGTGCGCTTTCTAGTCGTTACAATCACTGATTGGGACCTACAGTTTTACACCGGTTCCGAACGGTATTTGAGAAGCTTTTTCATGGCTAAGTACTCCATAGTGTCGCCATCACTAAGCGAGGTGACCGTCGTCGAAAGAAATGTAAGGTGGTCTGAGCAGGGATCGAACCCACGTTCTCATCTACAAGAGCCGCGCACACTAACCATTGCACCACCGACGGCCGCGCACACTATCCATTGCACCTATTGGTGATACCCCTGTAATGAAATCACCCGAGCACGGTGCGTTTTACTGTGCACTAAATCATTAACTATTATCATCTTGACTTCAGCAATAGTCTAATGTTAATTTACTGTTCTAATCTTGTTCCATTATATTGAATAAATCGAAATAAAACTTGCTTAAGGTTAAAATTTGTGTGCTGTTTTTTAGAAAAATTCATTACAGACTAAAAAAATCAGCGGACAAAACTCTTGTGTTTTATAGTTTTATTATTCATGCTTTATAATATAGTTTTCAATAAAACTTCATGGTCTGTGTTGTAAACCCACAGATTATATGGTGTAAAATGGCAAAAGTTTACTTATCTCTAGGAGTTTTCAGGCCAGTTTTCATATGCAAACATATGAAACAAATTATGGCTCAACTGAAAAATGTAAAAAATATTTCTTCACTAAGTGACGTCTCTGCCATAATTCTTAAAGTATTTTGCCATTTTTTCGCCTATGCTCAGTAGAACATAGCTCTGCACACATAATACAAAAGGATTTTATAGGATTTATTTTGTGGTATGAAGCAGATCATACAATATATGGGTCTAAAAAATAGAAAATATGCTCTACTGAACATTTTTAAAAAAGCAGTTACGTCAGTTAGTGATGAAAGCGACGACATGTTCCCTTAGGTGAAGTTACTAATACTTAAGTTTTGTTATTTTTTTTGAAGAAAATTGTTTCATTGTAAGGCCGCATTTAGTGGCTGCCAAGTAATGGGAAATCACATGGGGACACATTTAGATTAATTTTATAGCTATAGACTGTAGCTAGTAAATAAAGTATATAGTTATAATTACAAATATAGCAAGTTAGCAGTTCTACTAACCCCATTTTGTATGCTTTCACATATTTTATTATGTAGTTGGCACTTTACACTGTGTGTAATTTTTTAAGTCATGGCAAAATAACCATATACAGACACCACTACGTGATAAAAGACTAAAAAAAAAAAGACCCGTGTCTCCCAATTTTTCCCAAAGTCATGCACTTTTTTTTTATGGGCCGCCAAAGATTTGGGGCCTCGGTATCATTTTCGTAAAATGTGATCATTTTCTCAGGCTCATATCTTGCAAACCGTTCAGAATTTCGATTTACTCTCTGAGGATCATCGATAAGGGCGGCTTCCCAAAATTCTTTTGTTTTCTTTGTAATTGGGATTCACGCTCACCTCTGAATCAATTCCAATGTAACTCGTGGAGGCCAAGAGGAAGTGTGGATGAACAAATACAACAACATAGACTGAAGAATGCACATGGTTCTGGCCAGGAATATTTCATTTTTTGCTACCTATGGACCTGAACAGGAGGAAAAGGTAAAAAAAATGAAATTAAAAAATTTTCGGCAAATTTTTCACTTTTGCGTGCTACCTAAACAGTGTTAAGAATCATCTCTAGGAAGTTTATATGTTCTAGAAATTTGTTTATTGAGATCTTAGGTAAATTTTTGTAGTTGATTGTTTCCTTGAATTTTGAACGGTTTGCTACCTACGGACCTGAACACGGGAAAAAAGGTAAAAAAAAATCGAATTTTTTTAAGTTTTTTGCGATTTTGATCTGGAAGGTGAAGTTTTTATATAAGTTTTATATGTTCGCAATTTTTGTTCTTTATGACAAGAGCTACAACTTTGCCTCAGAGAGTAAATCGAAATTCTGAACGGTTTGCAAGATATGAGCCTGAGAAAATGATCACATTTTACGAAAATGATACCGAGGCCCCAAATCTTTGGCGGTCCATAAAAAAAAAAGTGCATGACTTTGGGAAAAATTGGGAGACATGGGTCTTTTTTTTTAGTCTTTTATCACGTAGTGGTGTCCGTATATGGTTATTTTTTTTCGTGTTGCACTGTGTTATTTACACTCAAAAGTGAAATTTTCGAACTTTGAAACTAATATCTAACATTTCAATGGTCCGCTACTGTACTTGTGTAAATATATAAACAAGTACACTGCCTATTCATAGACTTACAAACCCCAATACTTATTCGTAATACATCCGCATTTATATTTATTTGATCATCTACATATACGAAAATATTTTCTATGTATTTGAGAATGACACCTTAACGAACGATTTAACTCAAAAAAATACAATAAATATTGATGCTTTACAATTTAATTGCTGCCACTGTCATTGCCACAGCCAAATAAATGTCTCATGCCTTCAATGTCTGCCACTTTGCCCCTTAGACGTTGCGTCATGGCTAAACGAGTACATGTTAGTATTGTTTGTTTTTTGGGAGGGGTGAGGGATATTCTTGCGTTATTTCTGTTGTGGTGTTTTATGTTATTGCCTACCAATACTTTATGTGAGATTATGTTGTTTTCCTCCCTCAGCCCAATGAAAAGAATATAAATTCGACCTACACCGACCAAAGGCACTTGAAATGTTTTTGCTGCAACTGAATACGATGCTGCTACTCCTGATATTGTTGTTCTTCATCACTTCCGTCTTGCTTGAGGGGGTATCTTTTAGTATTAAATACCAAATGCTCTATTCCACCCGGCAGCCATATGAAAGTGTTCGAAATCTCCAGGAGGGCCATGTGGTGTTTCCTTCTTGTTGTCTGCGCTTTTGTGTGCACGAGTATTTCTCATAAAGCGGCCACGACGTCACGGTCCTCGTTCCGTTGTGTTTACTTCTATCGCATTTCTAATGAGAGCCCTCGATGATAGACTGCCGTGTATCAAATGCCAAACGTTGAATTGGTCAAATGTTCGTTCCACAAGCAAGAAAGGCTTTAAATGGAAACTGTTTAATTCATAGAAAATTTAATGAACTTTTACTTAAACAATTTGTACGTATGTAACAAGTTGGCCTTCTTTAGCTCAAAGACTATGAATAATTTGAATTAAAATTAAAAAAAAAATCACATTGATTTTTTTCCCAAAGCGAAATCAATTTTAAATCTCCTTAAAGTTTACTCGTAAAAATTATAGATACATATTAGTAATGATACTTTTTTATTAAAAGTTGCTTAAAAAAATCATCCCTCTTAATAATGAGCATACATGGGGCAAATTAATTATATGACAATTATAATTCGTTGTTTAATTTGAATTTCCTGTCCAAATGCAATTTGAAAAAACTTCCAATACCGTTGGCAATTATAGTTATTTTCAAAGCATTTTCTTAATATCTGGTAATTTTGTGTTTCAAATTTTTTATACAGTACAGGTTTATCAATTTGAAATTACTACGAGGCAATGGCCATCGGCGGTGCAATGGTAGTGTGCGCGCCTCTTGTACATGAGATCCTGAGTTCGATCCCTGCTCAGACCACCTTAAAATTTCTTTTGGCGGCGGTCACGTCGCATAGTGACGGCGAAACTATCGAGTATTTAGCCATGAAAACCTTCTCAAAATACCGTTCGGAATCTGTGTAAAACTGTAGGTCCCAATAAGTGAGTGAAAACTGGATTTTCAATATACATGCACCATTTCCACAATGTTATTACATAAAACAATACAAAAAGCATAAATGTTTCAAAACTCATCAATGTTTCACATCAAAATTGTGAATGAATCAAGTTACGACCAAAAGAGAGTAATACTTTTTTAGTCAGTCGTCAGATGTCGATAGTGCTTTTGAGTCATACAATTCGTTCCATGAGTTCTCTATACTATTCAATACTCTTTGGCAACGACGACCTGCTTGTATGTTCGCTGCCGCTACATCAATACCATCATACTTATTTTCAAGCTGAGACTATTGTTGTACAAAAACCACGTATGTGATGCTAACGCTGTGTGGTGTTTGCATTTGTTCACTTTGATAGATTGCCTACCCGTGCCTATAGATGTCAACACATCAAAAACAAGTTCAACCGACGTTAAGTTCGACCGGTCCGGGTATTCAACCTCCACCAAGGATCCAATTAGGAAAATAAGGATATATCGTCAGCTGATATATATATATCATATACTATAAAGCTCCATACGCTATCAACTTAGTTTCAAAAAAAAAAACAGCATTTAAGTTTAGAAGTGAAACGAAATGTACTCCGAGGTATGCATTAACGTCTGTTAGACAGTTCAGGCCATGTCTCGAACCACAACTTAAAGGACCTGTTCAGTTTCAGTTCAATAGCTCTAGTCATTAAACGGGATCAAATAGATCCCCCAATAAATCGGTTTTAGTATCCCAATTCGACTTGTTGCAGGATCAGTTAAACTTATATAAATAACAATGCAAATAATATTATGTGCTAAAAACCTAAAAAGTATTCGAAAAATAAAAAATAAATGGTGTCCCCTAACATCCCATGGAGGGATTGGGGAGAGCTTTTCACAATCAGTGAGATGTGCGCTTTATAGTTTTATACTCACTGATTGGGACCTACAGTTTTACACCGATTCCGAACGGTATTTTGAGAAGCATTTTCATGGCTAAGTACTCGATAGTGTCGCCGTCACTAAGCGAGGTGACCGTCGTCGAAAGAAATTTTAAGTTGGTCGGAGCAGGAATCGAACACAGGATCTCCCATACAAGATGCGCGCACACTAACCATTGCACCAAAATATTAAGTTAAATTCTTCGAATCTTGCACAGTCATCAACAGTAAAATTTGCGAATATTCGATAAGAAGATGAACCATCCCAAAATCGATAAATTCGAATGACTCCCTGAATGAGTGAATAAGGTCATTGTGAAAAATTAAAAATTCAAACATAACTGACAATAATTTGAAAAGGTATCACTCACAGAAATGCAACAGTGTGATAGAGACAATTAACTAACCTCAAAAGAACTGGAACCCTGAGAGAATGTAAAACGAGAACACAACATTAAGGGGAACGGTTTCTGATCTTGTTGTTGAAATAATTGACGTTCAGGTTGAATTGGTACTGAGGGATTTTTGATCGATAACAATTCGCATAGTTATATGAAACGCAACACCGCTCCCATCAAGTATCACCTGTTAATAGACTACTGTCAAATTTTGAGCAAGTTCCGTCATTTACTTTGAGTTTAACAGCTGTTCAAAGCATACAACCTCGTGTATTTTTTTTTTAAATGGAATAAAGTGAATTTCGAGTGCTCATTAAACAATATTTTTTTGCGAATAAAAACCGTCAGTCAAACCAAGGAAAAGTTTGATAAATACTATGGGGACTCTGCACCGTCGATTTCAATGAAATGGTAAAAGAAGCGGTTTCCTGACTTTCGTTGTGGTCGCACAAGTACAAATGACGCGCAACGTTCTGGACGGCCAATTGAGGTCAATACACCCGAAAATGTCAAAAAAACAACGATTTGGTGTTGGCCGATCGAAAAGTAAAAGTGCGTGAGATTGTTGATGCCATACGCATTTTATATGGCAGTGTGGTTTCGATTTTAAGTGATCAGTTGGGTTTAAGAAAGCTGTCTGCAAGATGGGTGCCGCGTTTGCTCTCAATTGACCATAAACGCACCGGTGCACACGTGTGTAGTCTCAATGGCAAAATTCCATAAATTGAGCTATGAATTGGTACCTCATCCGCCATATTCTCCGGATTTAGACCCCAGCGACTATTTCCAAATCTAAAGAAATGGCTCGGTGGAAAGAGATTTAGCTCCAACGATGAAATTATTGATCGAAAAATGCCTATTTTATGGACCTCGAAAAATCCTATTTTTTGGAAGGGATACAAAAATTGGAGAAACGTTGGACTTAGTGTATTCAGCTAAAAGGAGGTTATGTTGAAAAATATTTTTTTTCTTGGCAAACAATACGATTGATGATCTCACCAATCGCACCAATCTTCCATTACCCAACTGATTGACTATGTAGTAGGAAATTGATAGAAATCAAAGTGGATAGGCGAGAGAGCGATAAGCAACAAGAAGCAAACCATTCAGCAAATTAATGGCGATTTCGTTTCTAAGAAAAAAATCAAACACTTTTTCTGCCCGTTACAAGTGACTTTAGTGTTCGTTTGTGAAAAAAGTGCAACCCTACTTCAATGTTTTGTTTTCGTTTCTGAGTATGTTGCAGTCAAAAAGTGCAAAAATGATACATTTTCTACACTCTCGTCGAGTAACGAGGGACAATGTTGCCCGATAAAAAGGCAAACTTTCTGTCTTATCCTCACTAAGCCAATTATTCTACCTTTTGTGTGGGGCGCTAAGTTAATTTAAGCGGCTGCAGATGAAATAGCTTACTTTCCCGAACAAAGTGGTTGAATTTTCAGTTAAGCGGAATAACATAAATGCCAGTTGAAGTGGTACTCTTTCGACCAGCTTGTACGGAGTCTCTTAAATGGAAGAATAAAATGCACCCCAAAAAAAAGGCAGAACTTTGTAGGGGCGATTTTTTTAATTTCGTCTCATACAAGGGAAACATTATTTTTTGAAATGAAAACGCAATAAGTTCAAATATATTTTGATTGATACTAATGATAGCTAAATTATGTTTTATGTCGGTTGCACCGAACGAAAATACCCATTCCCTTTTATTTTTATCCGTTTTATATCCAACCGAAGAGTAAAATTCAAAAGCAAGTTGAACTCGATGAAATAGCCTACTACCTCGTCGTCATCGAGAGAATGTACAGAGAGGGATAGAGACTCTTGTTTATTCCTCTATAGATCAATTAAGGCACAGTGAGTAGGCATCTGATGATGAACTTGTCACGGAACTCGAAACTAGTCTTGCCAGTGAGTAGGCTTTCCTGAATTATTTATAATTCTAACGAAAACCAACTATTTTCACTTAAAAATATGTATTAGACCTTGAAAGCTGGTGTATGAAATTATCATACATCAAGATTTATTTTCTAAATTTTTGGCTATTTTAACTAAAAAAGTGAAAAATTTTCGAAAAATATTTAATTAAATTTTTCGATGTATTGCAGTTATCAAGTAATCGAAAGGTATCATTTTTGAAAATTGGATAAGAAATGCAGGCTTCCAATTTTATTTGTTACCTTCCCCTTAAATAAAGTGAAAAACACAATGTACAATTTTTCTGTATTTAGCGAATCACAGACTTGCCATTCGTGACCATGAACATCCGTTATCGTTGATGTTTATAGTTGGTTTCCCGCCCTTCTTGTTACCAAATAAGAATGTAATCGTAAGTTGTTCGCATCACTATCATGTTCTCAAAATTTGTTGGTAATACATTTCCAAATTCATCAGTCAAATAAAACGTTATGGACAACCTCATGCTCATGAATGACAAGTCTGTTGTCATCGACTTATCGCAAGATGAACTTTTCGGTAAATCGGTAAATTGACTTAACTTCTTTTAATTTTATAAGCAGGAAGTGAAAGATAATCGAAAAATATTAAATACAAGTTTGTGATAAGGTGCACAATTACCGTGTTATCAGACTGACATTTTTGTTTTAAATGAGATTAATGTTATTTTTTACTTTATTTCATACAAAGCACTAAATTAATGAAAAAATATAAACAAATCAACAGCTCTTTCAATCATCCAGATATTGCAAATTTCAGAATTTTTAAAAAACCATATAAATTTAAGATGTAATTTAGATTTTTGTCCGAGAGAACTATTGTTAAATGAGAATTTTCAATAACATGTACAGTTTGGAGACATCGAAAGTTGATTTTTTTTAATGCCTCGAAATAAGTCAAATAAATTATGTAAAATTATTCGATAACTCACTTAATTACACAGTGCAACACGAAAAAGTATAACCATATACGGACACAACTACGTGATAACAGACCAAAATAAAAGTCCCGTGTCTCCCAGTTTTGCCCAGTCATTCACTTTTTTTTACAACTTTCCCTCACGGTTTGCAAGATATGAGCCTGACAAAACTTGGAGACACGGGTCTTTTTTTTTTTTTGTTTTTTATCACGTAGTGGAGTCCTTATATAATTGTATTTCCATGACTTAAAAAATTGCACACAGTGTTATCGAGCTATTGCAATTAGAAAAGTGAAAAGTTATCGAAAAATGATGTGATAACGTGCATAGTTGTCGAGTTATCAGAAGTAATTTTTTTTAAATCAGATTTATTAAATTCATTGTTAACTTTATATT
Organism: Phaonia tiefii; assembly: GCA_963931995.1. Taxonomy (NCBI): domain Eukaryota; kingdom Metazoa; phylum Arthropoda; class Insecta; order Diptera; family Muscidae; genus Phaonia; species Phaonia tiefii. The sequence continues at coordinate 271,599,968 of OZ008368.1, read as the reverse complement.
ATACAAACCCTAAAATGAAGTAAACATATTTTAAAAAAAAAATCGATAACACTTGTAGTTATCGAATTATTAGCAGATTACATTAATAAATATTATAAAAGTACGACTTAATTTTAGATTTTAGTAATAGAGATGTGTAGAAGAATCGACAAATATTAAATAATGCGGGTGTTGGAAGTCGACGAATGTTGCATCGTTACACCTCCTGCTAAAACACACACTGCCCAGGCAACTGCTGCGAAGACATGTGGTCGGGCTCACCGACCAACCACGTCATCTCGTACGTTGCAGGGAATATCGTGACGAACGAATCACTTCAAAGGGCTATTGGAAACTTTAAACCCAACAAGTGTATTTTGCGGCCAGTGGAGTTATAGTGTATAAGCAGTGGATCGACAAGTATAGCACCAGTGGAGTTACAAAGTGGGATATACACTTTGACCCCCTAACGCTTGAACCTTTGTGTCAAATTGGATTAATTGGCATCTACATGGCTCAGCACCGTCAGATAAATGCTTCCAACACTTCCTCTTTGAGTATAATTCCAAATTTCCTATAGTTTATAAGCTTTATTTGCCCCTGCACCCTGAAAAATCTGTATTTTCGTGTTGTTTGGGTGCAAATAAAAAGTGTATTGGCAGCTTGTCGCAAATACAATATACTTGTGTCCAAACATATTGCGATTGCTATTCAATGTTACATGTTTGAGACACAATGATTAATATGTTCGAATATATGTGTTTGCGACCCACATATATTTATGTTTGTTGCACTGTCAATGCTCTCTCGAGATCAAGAGAATAAAAGAGGACAACGAGAGAGTCTATCTTGTAAGTGTGTATCTGGATTTTTTGCATTATTCTCTCAGTCAGTGATTCGCAAATATTCCTGAATGTATGTGCAAATTGCAGATGAAGTCAGTGTTTCTTATTTTGCGTGATGTATTGCGTTTTAGTTTCTTGTATTCTGTCATCAATGGTTCATCAGACATAGGATATCAAAAGCGCTTGATCAGTGAAAAAGAATAAACGAAGGCTCGGATGCTTAAATGGTTTGTGATGTTACTTTGGTTTATGTGTATGTGTTTCGCATATATATATATATGTATGTGTGCTACCAAAGTGAGAAACGGTTTTGAGGAAAGAAACTTGAAAGGGCAACAACGTGAAGCCCTTTGCCTGTCCGAGTCTTTACTGAGAAAATCAAAACGGCAGACCCATAGAGTAATATACATAGAGTCTGCAACAACTGTTTTTCTTGAACCGGAAACCAAGAAAAGTCACTGGAAAAATTGGAGCAAAAGTTAATTTTGCCAGTTCATGCAGAAAGAGAAAAATCTTTATTTAGATCTTAATTTTTAAATAATTCGGCTCGAGGCTTAAGATCTAACTATTCAAAAAGGTCGAATAGAAAACGAATAAATGTATGTTTAAACTGCAATCTCTACAAATTAAATTATTTCACTTGTTATCCCCTTTTTCCTCGATTTAATTATCACAAAAATATTCTCAGTTGATGAGTTTTGCTCGTTAGGCAAATGTGTGAAAAATGCATTGAGCAACCCTACATACTTCCAGTCATCTATCACTATTACTCTTTCTTACTTTATCCTGCATGTTGTCCCAACTCTAAGGTTGATCAGCAGTGCCATAGAACTCCCCTGGGCGGACCATTTGTGAAATAATCACTTCTCTTGCATGAACTAGATTTGTATATAAATATATTCATAGTGATAACCAACGCATAGCTGAAACCTTCTGAAAACAAAAACATGACAGACAACAAAAACAGAAGAGGCAAAAGACAGCAGATTCTCATTTCATGAAAAAAACAAGTTATGCATTCAATGCAAGTAAATGTAAAAAGCGCCGGTTTAAATCTTTTAATTTTGGGTATTAATTATTTATAAATTTTAATTTATATTGATAAAATTAATTATAATAAATCATACATACATATGTAGTGAAATCAAAGAATATTTAGTGTTGAACCATCGAGCATTTTCGATGGTTTTATTTTTGCAAATAAGTGTTATCACTCTTGCCGTGCCGAATAAATAAAAAACAACGGAATTCAAAATAACTTTATAAACTTTATTTATGACGCGGAGAGTAAAACAACGATAGAACAAAATTGAAGCCGAAGGCTTGCAATCGATTTGAGAGTTAGCAAGGAACTGATCTTAACGCAAAAGTCAAAGACATTCTACCCTAATAGTTACATATGTATGTTATACTTATGTTAAGAGCGAAAGGAATGACAATAGGCAAACTGAACGTAAATGGCAAATGAAGAGGAAATAATTTGTGTGTTGTTATAATAAAGAGTAGTGGCAAAGAGAAAACTATTATGTTGTTGTAATGAAGGGTAATAGCAAAAAACAAAAGAAACTGGTAGGAAGTAAAACTAATGTTGCTGCTCACGACATACTCCCCCCGTTGGAAGTTCAGGGCTTTCAACATCCTTCACCGGAAGTAGGCATAATGTGTTTACTGCTCTTCTAATAGAACCTCTAGCCATACGTAGAACAGCAATCCGAGCTACGTTATCGCTTCCTCGAATCAGTTCAACCACCCTTGCTACTGGCCACTTTAGCTTGGGAAGGTTTTCATCCTTGACCAGCACGACATCGTTGATTTGAATACCGGGCTTAGAAGTCCTCCATTTTGATCGTTGTTGCAAAAGTTTCAATTACTCCTGGCTCCAACGCTTCCAAAAAATTTGATGCAAGTAGGTTACGCGCTGCCAGCGATCAAGTCGATCATAGTTAAGCTGAGTGACATCGGGATCATCAATTGAAGTATAGGGAGCGCCAATCAAGAAGTGAGCAGGAGTTAGCACATAAAGATCAGCTGGATTTTCCGAGATTGCAACTAATGGCTGAGAATTGACTGTTGCCTGCAGTACGCACAAAATAATACTTAGCGGTTTTTACAGCTGCCACCCAAAGACCACCGAAGTGAGGTGAGCGCGGGGGTATGAACTTCCAGTCGATATTGTCAGTGAGGCAATATTGATGTACTGACTCTTGATGATCACTGCTTAAGAATAGCCGACGCAGCTCCAATAATTCATTTTTGGCTCCAACGAAGTTAGTTCCATTATCGGACCAGATGCGTTTTGGTCTTCCACGAGTACAAACAAATCTTTTCAAGGCGGCGAGGAAAGCAGGCGTGGATAAATCCTTGACGACTTCGTAATGAACGGCTTTGGTTGCAAAGCAAATAAAAATACAGACGTAGCATTTTATGGGCTGCTTGTTACGAGATTCTGGCTTGTAGTAAAAGGGACCACAATAGTCTACGCCTGTTACTACAAATGCTCTTGAAGCCTCCACACGTTCTTTTGGCAGGTCTGCCATAATTGTCTCCATCACCCGAGGTCTTGTGCGAAAACACCTGATGCATTTGTTAACAACTCGCGAAATTGTTTTTCGGCCACCTAATATCCAAAACTGCATTCTTAATGATGCCAACAGTGATGAAGGGCCTGCATGTAGATTTTTGATATGAACATGTTTAATAATAGAAAATATGAGAGGGTGCTGATTTGGCAAAATTATCGGATGTCGAGGGTCAAAGTCCAAGCTCGAATTTTCCAAACGGCCACCGACACGAATTAGTCCAAATTCGTCCAAAAATGGAGAGAGTGACGCTAACCGACTGGAGGCCTTTACTGGTTGATTTGACTTCAGCATTTTGTACTCTGCCCAAAAGGTTATTTGTTGAATATGTCGAAGAAGTAAGTTTGTGCCATGACGTACATCAACAACAGTGACCCCAGGTGATTTGACCTTATTCATGAATTTGTAGATGTAAGCGAAGATACGCTGCAAAGTGTCGAAGTTATTGAGATATTTGCAGCTAATTGTCTGATCGAGAGTAGGGGAGGTTAAAAGTAGGACCTTTTTACAAACTTCAGGTAACTCTTCGGCTTTCAAAAAACAGGATTCAGGACATTGATCATGATCGGTGAGCAAAAACGATGGTCCGTTAATCCAAAGCGATGAATTGCGCAGCTTACTGGGTAACGCTCCTCTAGACAAGATGTCTGCAGGGTTAAACGAGGTAGGAACATGACGCAATTCCATGCCGCAAGTAAGCTGCTGAATCGTGGCCACACGATTTGAAACAAACACGTTGAATTTTGATGGCTCTTCTTTAAGCCAGGACAAGACGATTGTCGAATCTGACCAACAATGATATTTGCAATCAAAAACCTTCATTTGAGAGACTTCGTAAATAAGATGCGCCAATAAAGCGGCCGCACAAAGCTCTAATTTTGGCACAGTAAGCGACTTCAAAGGTGCAACTCGAGATTTTGAGTACAACAACAGGCAACTAAATCCTTGGGGAGTGGAGGTACGAATGTACACGCATGCACCGTAGGCTTCAAGGCTAGCATCACAAAATCCATGAACTTCAACGCATGCGTTAGTCTGCAAAACAAAGCGAGGAAAGCCAAAATGTCTTACTTTGTCGAGATCAATACAAATGCTGGACCAAACAGTATTCAAATATAATGGTAAGCTTTCGTCCCAATCCAGCTTTTCTCTCCAGAGTCGCTGTAGAAATATTTTTGCCATAATCATAATCATAAATCATAAATCATAAAAGCGAGCTATGGTGGAGAGAACAGATCTTTTAGATGGTTTGGCTAAAGAATTCAATGGCGAGAAAGAAAATAAAAAGCTGTCACAGGTAGGATTCCAAACGAGACCAAGAGTTTTTGTAATGTCACTTCCGTCGTCGAATTTCAACAATGTTTCCTTATCTTCTTCAGGAATTTGAGATAATATGGAGGGGTCGTTCGAACACTATTTTCGCAGTTTGAAATGACCTTTTTCTAATAGCGCTGTAACTTGCCGCATTACTTGCAGAGCTTCCTCCCTTGAATTTCCTCCACTCAAGAGATCGTCTACGTAAAAATCTCGCCTGATAATTTGGGCGCCTATGGGAAATTCATCGGCTTCATCTAATGATAATTGCCGCATTGCATTAATAGAAAGAAATGCAGCTGGCTTCGTGCCGTACGTAACCGTATCAAGCTTGTAGATTTGAATGTTCTCCTGCGGTGAGTCTCGCCACAAAATGCACTGCATATAATTGTCTGGTGGCGAAACACGCACGCACCGATACATCTTGCAAATGTCTCCTGTTATAGCAATGGGAAAAGTTCGAAAACGTATCAAAATGTTGAATAGTTTGGGCTGAATTGTTGGCCCAGACATCAAAATATCATTTAGCGAATATCCAGAAGACGATGACGCCGAGCCGTCGAATACCACCCTCAGTTTGGTTGTCGTGCTATCTGCCTTGATCACACAATGATGTGGCAAGAAATATTTGCAGCAACTTGTAGATTTTGAATCAACAAGCGACATATGATGCAAGTCTAAATACTCTCTGATGAATGCGGTGTATTGAATTTTCAATTCGGGCGGCGTAACAATTTGCGTTCAAGATTTAGAAAGCGACGTTGTGCTTGTTGGTAAGAGTCTCCCAGCATGCTAATATCTAATTTAAACGGTAGGTGAACTGAGTACTCGCCAGTTGGAAGTCTATAATATTGAGCTCCAAAATGAGCCTCACAATCAAGGTCTTCTTTGGAAATCATTGTGATGGGTTCAATAATGTTTTCTACTTCCCAAAAACGACGAACCAATTCATCAAGGCGCAAAGTAGACTCCTCATCAGCTGGACGTTGGTGAAGAGCCGTGAAAGTCGAAAATCTAGGCGAATGTTGAAAAAGACCGGAAACGACCCATCCCAAACGTGTTTTTTGAAGAAGGGGGAAATTTGATCCGAGACGAATCTGTCCAACGCAAAGCAGTTCAAAGAATAAATCTGCCCCGATAAGCATGTCAATGCGCTGAGACTTGTTGAACTGTGGGTCAGCTAAGCGAATGTTTGACGGAATTCGCCAAGAAGTAGCATCAAATGTAGTGCGTGGCTGGTTATCAGTGATTGTAGAGGCTACCAAAGCTGTTGTAACCGTAGCAAATTCTGAAGTTTGCGATTTCAAAAATATATTTACTGTGAATCCCTCCGTAGCGAAATTAGTGTCTCCTATTCCAGAACATAGTATGTTGTTGACTTGACTTTTTTTAGTTGAAGTTGATTTGCTAGGCGAGAAGTTACAAAATGTATCTGTGAGCCAGAGTCCAGCAGAGCACGACAAGGGATGAACATGCTAAAACTATTTTTGACTAAAACAACTGCAGTAGCCAGAAGCACAACATCAGAATTGAGATTTTTGGCGTTAAGCGAGGCAGAGGTAGAAGCACCAATTAGCGAAGATTCTTGCTGCGAAGATGTAGAAGTGGGAGCTACAGTTTGCGAAACAGTAGAAGTCTGTGAAGCCTCGAAAGGTGAAGATTCGAAATGAAGCAACGTATGGTGCTTGGAGTTGCAGCGCCTGCATGTAACCTCTTGGCTTCTTTTAAACGATCAGGCGGTGGCAAATTTGCAAATTTAGAGGAAGTGTATATGGAATGTGACAAATTTTCACAAACCACAGAATTATTAGTTGTTGTATTAGTAGTTACAAATGAGCGATTAAGGGGGTTGTTGAATTTAGGCTTATTATTTTTTCCCACCTGGTTACTGGGCGGCGTAGCATTACCCATTGCATATTCCACATTTTCCATGGTTTGACATCGCCGTTCCAAAAATGTTGAGAAAGAGTCCCACGATGGAATGCTGTCGAACGGTGAGGTTTCTTCCCATTTCGATTGGGTTGCTTTGTCCACTTTGGTTAGGACTGTTTGGATGAGGATGAGATCTGCGATTTGCGTTTGATCGCCCATGGCCTGCAAAGCACGCATGTGTGCATTAAGTTTGTCTGCCAATTCACGCAGCTTGACAACTGAACCTGCTTCTACCTTTTTTAGCCAAAAAATCTCCCTGATGTGTGCCTGAAAGATAAGACGCTTTTGATTAAATCGTTTATTTAACAAATCTAATGCTATATCATAGTTCCCGGCATTAATCTCCAGGGAACGAATAGTGTCCAGAGCAGAATCCTTGAGGCATGATCTCAAATGTTGAAATTTTTCGACATTAGTTAATCCCAGCTCCTCACCTACGATTGTGTTGAACATTGAGTAAAAGTCTGCCCACTCAGTGTAACCGCCACTAAATGTAGGCAACTTCAGCTCGGGCAGCTGGGACTTGGAGCGGTTCCAAAGAATGTAAGAAGGCATGCTGTTGTCACTTGGATGCATTGTGGAGGAATGAGCAGTTGAGCTGACACGTTTTCGAATCTCGGTTACGAGAGAAGCCTTCAACGACGCCGCGGTTTCATCAAACTGCTGCCGCAACTCGCTGCCAATTTCATCAAAATCCAATTCTTCTAGACTGTCATGCGCTAAATCGAATGACTTCTGTGTTTTGTCCAAAAGTTCTAATTGCCCCTGCAGCTCGCCTTCGTTTAAATCCATGAGGTAAGTTGATGTTAATCGTTTTTTGTTACAGTCCAATTGCCGATCAAATGCGCTCGTTTTAAGTTTAACAAACTGTACTCGATTTTCAGCCGAAGAAGGCTTAGCAGGGCCTTGACCTTCAGTCGACATTGTAAAATCCCGTAGCTTTTCTTTAAATTAACTCGTTACTTTTTCCTTTTTATCTTATTAACGATTTGACTCAATGTCAACTCAATGATGTTCGCGACACAAAACTTTAAGTTTATATCACGTCGGGGTCACCAAATGTTGAACCATCGAGCCTTTTCGGTGGTTTTATTTTTGCAAATAAGTGTTATCACTCTAGCCGTGCCGAATAAATAAAAAACAACGAAGTTCAAAATAACTTTATAAACTTTATTTATGACACGGAGAGTAAAACAACGATAGAACAAAATTGAAGCCGAAGGCTTGCAATCGATTTGAGAGTTAGCAAGGAACTGATCTTAACGCAAAAGTCAAAGACATTCTACCCTAATAGTTACATATGTATGTTATACTTATGTTAAGAGCGAAAGGAATGACAATAGGCAAACTGAACGTAAATGGCAAATGAAGAGGAAATAATTTGTGTGTTGTTACAATAAAGAGTAGTGGCAAAGAGAAAACTATTATGTTGTTGTAATGAAGGGTAATAGCAAAAAACAAAAGAAACTGGTAGAAAGTAAAACTAATGTTGCTGCTCACGACATATTTTTAAATATTATTATGGTTGCAAGGAAATACGCATATGTTTCCACGTAAGTATATGCAGGTTTGGGGGTTACTTCCACCTAAGCATATGGATGCTTGGAGTGAAGAACGCATATATTTCCACGTAAAAGCATACATGTTTGCCAGTAAACAAGATTCTGTTCACATTTAAACACAAGTGAGTTAGGGACTTGCAAACATATTAATGTTCGAAGTGTGTTCCAAACATATACATGCTTCCTGCAGAATATGTTTGGGAGAATTTGTTAGAGAGGCCGTTATTTTTAAGCGTGTACGTACGCGTCAACCCCACAAATGAATGGGTCTACCTGATGCCTTGCAGGAAAGGCACAGTGGGACAAATATCGTTTCCTTTGTATATCCGCACTTATTTACTGCAGTGTTACATTCTTTAGATTTTCAGCAACCAGTGATTTCGTAACCAAACAGCTAAATCCGAATGCTGGTTTGTAAGTCGTGTTGATGTTTGCTGATAATATAAACAAACTTGTAAGCGTGATGCGTGAGTGTGTTTCGTGAGCATGATTCGCGAGTATGATTTGCGAGTGTTAATACCAATATTTGCAGTCACACACGATCACGAACTCATTTGAAGTTTGGAATCAGGTGCACTCACGATCACGTGATTGAATTCAATATTAATCACGATCACGCGAGACTCATGCGTGTATCAGGAGTGACTAGGCATTCCTGTCGCGTGCACACCCTTATTTTTACATTCCATGAAGGGACCGGGGAGAGCTTCTCACAACTAGATATGTGTAGTTCACTAACGAACTAGTTCAATTTAACGATTCACTCCTGTGAACTAGATGAACTAGTTCAGACCGTCCTGCCCTTTTGTATCAGTAGTTCACTTGTTTCAGCGATTTTTGGTATTGCAGTTGTACAGTTCTCTCTGCCATTTTCTAGTTCATGTTCTCTTTGATTCACCTAATTTGCACAGAGGTGCCTAACGTTGCAATCTTTATGAAGGGGATATAGTTATTACAGGCCTCTACAAGTTAACTGAAGCGCTTATTGCCACTTTTGTTCCAAAATATAAAAACATTACAGAAACGTTAATATTTCGGAATTGTTATTGTTCGGAAACGGAATAATCGAATCGTTAAGCTGATCTCAGTTTGTACTTCCGCATAAGCTTACTCGTACCTACAATATGGTGTTTTACTATAAAAAGATATCACATCATCGAGAACGCTTTAGAACTACGAAAACTATAAGTTTTACCGAAACGAGCTCTTTGCTCACAGCTCTGAAATGATGCTCTGAAATGATACAATGAACCAAATGAACTAAATAGTGAACTAAATGAATGAACTAGTTCTTTTTGTTGAGCTGAACTACAAAGAGCGCTCTTGAAAGAACTAAAATTCCCAATTCTACTCCCAACTAGTGAGCTGTAGCTGTGCGCTTTCTAGTTGCACACTTACTGAGTGGGGCACCGGTTACGAACAGTATTTTGCGAAAGTTTTTCATGGCTAAGTACTCTATAGTGTTGCCATCACTAACCGAGGTGAACGTAGCCGCAATAAATGTAAAGTGAAAAGAGCTGGGATCGAACCCATGTTCTCTAGAGGTATTAATGATATTAAATATCCCAACAAAGGTTTTTTTTAACCGTGAATTCAGAATCAAAACCCATAAACGAAATTTGACTCTTAAATCTTGGATATAGAATATGGTTCTGGCAACCGAATTGAAAATTATTTCGGCTGTTGTAAACGAATTTAATGGAGTATCAGTAACCGTATAGAATTCATGAGATATTCGACTGTAGCAAAAATGCTTGACGCAACGAAAATAACTTGAAGTTCGGTTGCAGCAACAGAACAGAATTTTGGAACTTGGTTGTTTCAACCGAATTATAGTTGTAGCGACTCAATTCAGTTGTGGTAACCACAATTCGGTTGTGGCAACCGTAATTCGGTGACAACAACCGCCTGTTCGTTTTCTACAATCTCATTTCAAACAAATAGTTCAGTGAGTGTGGAATGTAATATGGAATCAAGTTTTGTTTATATTAATTCTGTTTCCGAAGTATTCTGTTTTTAGGAACGTAAGCTGTCGAAATATGATTCCCTATAATATTTTATTTCTTCAGTACAATTTGTACCTTTTTCCGAAGTATAAACAAACCTACGTCATTTATTGTATATTATTGATTATAATGAAAACAACGCAAACAGCCAATAGCCACTGAATTTAGTAATTAATTAAACTAACTCTTTGAGCTCCTTTTCCATTACTCATAATTTGTAATAACTATTACTAAATTCCTTTAGCACCAAAATATCACAGAAATTGTTGGCAATAACTTTGTAAAGCTAAAGCATCAACTTATACATGAACTAAATAATTTGGAGCAATAAAGACATTAATTGTAAGATTTTCTAAAACATTTCCCCCAAGAAGTCTTAATAATTTATAAAAATTTTAGCACCTCCAATGGACTACCTAAGCAGACGGCAGCGGTAGCACTGGAAATTTGTTGCCACATACCCGGATAGTGCATTTTCACCGTAACAACTATTTCTTTGCCACAATCCAATGGAAACTGTGTTAATTGAATTATATCAGAGTTGAGCGTAAACAAACACCGAACGTACACTCAGAATATTAACGACAAACGCTGCTAGCACTTAGCAGCAAGCAATTTGTCTATTATCACAACAAATGCACTGGCCTAACAGTTTTGATGAAACAGCGGTTAAAGTGTTTTGTGAAACAAGACGATATGTTTCATAAAATAAAACACATGTTTGCTTTCCCCTTTTTAGAAATCTTCTTTACTGTTGCTACTAACATATATTTTTGAGTGTAGCATTTTAATATAGCAGACAGTTTCCAAAGAATATTTTGTGCCATTTGAATATTCCGTATCAGCTATGAGTTATAAGCTACGGCGAATGTACACAAGGAAGGAGATAAAAAGTACAAAATTTTGTATTAAACTTAAATTTAAATAGCACCTGGTTTGGAGGAACTCAGGAGAACATACTGAAGAACACTCAGGAAATTTGTATGCAGCACGAATTTTCTATAGCTAATTAAAGGAACGCAAAGAGCGCACACCTGGCCTATCTAATGGCGTAAGTACGAGGGCGGTCCCGAAACTAGCCGAACTGACGTATAGATGCTGCCAGTAGTTTGAGAAGAAATATTTTGGTGAATAGTGGCAATCTTACAAAATATACGTTTCAAGGCGCCGCGTTGATTAGTATTTTTATTTGAGTCATCAAAAGTAAACGATCTCAGTGAATTATACTCGAGCTAGATCCTACTCTAAGCATAAAGACATCCACAAGGCTACTTGGGCCCTGATCAAAGAACAAAGAACCGAATTGATCACGTGGTAATTTATGGAAGGCACTCATCCAGTGTAACGGACGTACAAGTGATCAGAGGAGCTATCATGGATTGTGATCACTACCTGGTAGCAGCAAACGTTCGCACAAGGTTGAGTAGAGCGAAAATCGTACGAAATCAGACACAGAGAAAGCTGGACATCGGAAAGCTGCAATTACCAGAGGTAGCCAAAGCCTACACAAGGAAGCACTCGCAACTTTTGGTACAGAACCCACCCCCTCCCGATGACGATACTGAAGCGCAGTCGAAATCCATTTCCGACTCTACAAGAACTGCCGCAACAACCGTACTTGGTTTTGAAAAACAGCTTCGCAACAAACCATAGTACGATGAAGAGTGTCGCACTGCAAAAAATAAAAAGAACGCTGCACGTATGGCAATGCTTCAGTCAATTGTAACGTGAGTTGGGACTGAGCGGTATGGGGAAAAAGGAAGGAGGTAAACCGTCACTTTAGGCGTAAGAAACGACAGTGGAGAAAACACGAGAGTGAGAAAATTGAGACATACAGAAGGAAGAACAGAGCCCGAAAATTCTACCAAAAAGTCAAAAACGGGTCTAATGGACTTGACCAGGGCCACCCTTCAGTAAAGACAAGGACCGAAATCTTATCGCAGATATGCAGACCATATTGAGAATATGGAAAGATCATTTCTCCGTGCTACTGCTACCTGAAATATCCAATGACGATGAGACAATCAATCACAATTTGGGCGACGCCGTCGATTGCCCCCCTCCTAGCCAAGGTCAGATCAGAACAGCTTTTGCCCGGATTGAGAACAACAAAGCCGCAGGATCCGATGGGTAACTGGCGGAGCAGTTTACGGCTGGCGGCGATGTGCTGATAAGGTGCATGAATCAGCCCATTAGCAAAATTTGGTTAGATGAATGCATGCCCGGCGATTGGAGTCTCAGTGTACTATGTCCCATATTTATAAAAGGTGACCCGAGTCTCTGTGCCAGCTACCGTGGAATAAGCCCTTTATCCATAGCATATACGGTTCTATCAAGTATAATATGAGAAAGACTAGAGCCAATTATCGCTGACCTGATTTGACCATACCAGTGTGGCTTTAGACCTGAAAAATAGACGACCGACCAGATTTTCACGCTACGCCAAATCCTGGAGAAGAACCACGAGAAACAAATCGACACCTATCATCTATTTGTCGATTATAAGGCTTGGATTATGAGCTTGGTATTCCTGCAAGAGATTTGTAATCGACAAAAAGATGGAACGCATCGATTTGCTTTTCGTGGGTATTTTCCAGGATTTACCGTAGCGTGACTATTTGGTCAGTCGTGGACTTGCATAGTATAAAACCACACTGATTCGGTCTAATCAGGTTTTCAACAATTGGCATTAGTCTTTCACATAATACGCTCGACAAGGCCTTATACACGATACATAAAGGACTCGATAGTTGGAACAGACACACGGATCACCCTTTTCGAATACAGGACAAAATACACTGAGACACCAATCGTCAGGCCGAGATTCCTCCAACCATATACCGCATAAAAGTTGATGCAAGTGTGCTAAAGCCAGGAGATTGCCGTTGTAATTTCAGCTTGCATGGGGGGGGGAGGAGTACAATCTACACTGTCTTCCACAAACATAATCTGAGTGGAGTAGTGCTGAACAGTGGTCACTCCATATTTTAAGCACATACTGCTTATCAGTCACCAGATTCCCATTCTCGTCCTTACAGGAGGGCAGCCCATTAATCGGCCCGTTATTCGATCTTCTTAACCTCTGCAAAAATGTTCAGGATTCATTGTTCATCCAGCACATTTAGCCTGTTCACTCCCTTTCTACTCCCACTGCCATTTTCTCCTCATAAATAATTGGCTTTGCTCCCTTCTCAACCTCCTGTTCCGCTCATTCGCAGCACGCGTTGTAACTGACTGCTTCGTTTCCATATGTGCAGCGTCTTTTTCATCAGTAGCAATGCGACATTCTTCATCGTACCACGTCTTATCCTTCTGCGGTTTTTAATAACCAAGTTTAGTCCTTGCAGCGGCGAAGTCTATCAGTGTTATTCCATTATTGGAGGTGGTATCATGTAGACTTGGATTACCGATGGTTGGTCGCAAGACACTTTTCTTCCCCAATTTGGCATTAAAGTCGCCTAGAATAATCTTACTGTCGTGGTCAGGGCAGCGTTCGTATACTTTCTCCAGACGCTCATAAAATGATTCTTTAACCTCATCATCTTTATCCTCTGTCGGTGCGTGCACACAAATTAACGAGATGTTGAAATATTTCGCTTCGATGCGAATTGTGGCTGTACGGTCACTCACTGGGTTGAACCTTGAAACTAGGTGTCGCAGTCTCTTGCCAACTATAAATCCGCACCTAAATTCGTGCTTCCGCTCATTGCAGTTTTTCTTTCTGGTGCAACCATATCGTGTCCATAGCAATTCCTGGTCAGCTTTATATTTTTCGAGGACATCCGACAGTTGGAAGTGGCTCCCGCATAGTCTTCTCACATTCCGGGTACATATCCTTAAATCGTGGTCTCTATAACGTTTGCGATGGTCGTCAACAGTTAGGGGGATCGGTCGTTAACTTTTCATGTGTATTTTCATTGCGTATTTAAATTTGGCGGGAAGCAAACCCAGCCCACCGTGGTTTGCATGTTACCTACTGCCAGGATGATCATATTTCAGTCGCTCATTATGGACCAGACGCTGACCAGAATGCTGGGAGTCGAAAATGGATTTTGGTTTGGTAAGCTGCTTGGATTGCCCAATGAATGAATCATTTCTGGCCACTCCCAACTGAATGGCTATCAGAAACTTCCCTCCTCCAATAATATCTTAAACAATCTAACATTTCTCTGTTTGACAATCAGTAATTTGATTGTCAAAATCATATGGTTTTAACTACAGGTTAAACAACCAACATTGGGTGGTTAAATTATTATTAACCATTAACTGAAAAACACAATTCTGTATTTAACTACAATTTAACTATGAAACGAAGACAACCAGTGACCGAAAAACTGGCCATAAGTCACTATTTTATAGTTTAGAAAACATACTTACTTATCCGGTCTCGAACAACCCCAAGGGGTCAGGGACCTTAGAAAACGGCGATTACATATTTCGCCACCCAGTTCGATCTTTTGTCTTATCTCATCAGTTGGTAATACCAAGTGTACGCATCGATTCGTCAACCTGATCCCTCCAGCGGAGTCTTGATCTTCCTATTTTTCATTTCCTTCGAGATAGGTTTCGAAAGCCCTTCGTGCTGGATCGTCTTCATCCCTTCTGCAGATGAATCTCGTTCTTTGTCTGCTGATCAGGGGATATCCAAGTAACCATATGGAAGTCCTTATGTCGGAGTCTCTACTACTGACAACCCTGTTTCCCGCCGCAACAAAATTTAAGACTCTCACTTCGTTAGAGGAAGTGATGACGTGTAGACTGCATTTACTGATGGTAGAATCAAAGTCATTTTCCCTGTCAATTTTAGTATTAGAAGAATCTTAATTCAGCGGTCGTATGTTTCCTCTAGACGCTTATGAGAACATGTCCTTGGTGTCACAATAATTTTCTTCTATCGCTGCGTGTACACAAATTAGTACATGTTGAAGTATTTTGCATTTAGACATGGATACTAGCTGACATAGTCTTGTGTCATTTACAAAATTCATGCTTTTCCTCATGGAAGCTGTAGCATATTTCACAGTTCTTCTTACTTACACAGCCATGTCCTATCCATCGCTGGATAACAATATTGACAGCCTAGCCTTATAATTCTCGAGGACATCTTGCAGTTGGATAGTGGTACCGGATCTGTATTGTGAATATCCGCAAATCGTAGTCCTTATAACGTTTAAGGGGGACGTCAACAACTAGGCCAGTTATATGTTCCTCATTTTGTATTTTTATTATCAATATAACGGTAACGAAAGGCAAGCCCAGACCACCGTGGTTTTGCATTTTACCTACTGCCAGGATGATCATGTTTCAGTGACCTATTATGGCTAAGACACTGACCAGAATGCCGTGTGTCGAAATTGGATTTTTGCTAATTTTCTCTTGATCCGCCGTTGCGCCAGTAGTGTTAGCTCTCCCGCCTTCAAGTACAAAAGAATATGACCGCTTGTTCCTAGAGCTTCCGTGGCAGGGTCACCTGTTTAAACTGAGGCGCATCAGTGATCGCACCCAATTAGGCTGCTCATTCGTTTCGCCTTCCAACTGTAGCTAGCCAACGGAGGGTTCCGATAAAGCCCTTGCCCTGGACATACTTAATCTGAGACTGGAAGTAGTGAGCTTCTTGGACTGCCCTATGAAGAAATCATTTGTGGCTTCTCCCAAGTGAGTGGCTTTCAGAAATTTTCCACCTCCACGGTCAGTTCCATGATGCAATCACCGAGTTTAAAACTAGAAAGAACACTGCTCGCTGGTGGTGAAAAACTATCCATGTCCGTTTAAGGGATGTAATAGGATAATATTGATTTATTCATTTGAAAGTGGCCGTCGGTGGTGCAATGGCTAGTGTGCCCGGATCTAGTACATGACAACGTTGGTTCGATCCCTGCTCTGACCACCTACCATTTCCTTCGACGACAGCCACCACGCTTAGTGATGGCGACGGTATCAAGTACATAGCCATGAAAAAGCTTCTCAAAATATTTTTCGGAACCGGTGTAAAACTGTAGGTCCCAATCAGTGAGTAGTTGTGAGAAGTTCTCCCCATTCCCTTCGTGGGAAGTAATGGGAGACGGTTTTTTTTATATTCATTTGAGAGTCCATTTGAATCATCCATGGGTTGGAGTTCTACTCTTAGCTCTATATATGGTAAACTGATTTTGGAAATTCATTATAGAAAACAATTTTAAAAAAAAATCAGTTTAATGTAGTTCTTGGTCCAAAACAATATATATAGATATATATTAGGGCTTTGAGCCAAATCTTGTTTTTCCGTCTTTTTGCGAATAGAACCACTTCAATGATGGCACTTTGAGGCCTTTGCCAGTTCCATATATGGTAACAGGTTGCAACACCTAAACGAAATGTGTATATTAAACTTTTCTCATACAATAACTTCCTATTGTCTTGTCGAGTCAAGCGGAGCAATGTCGACCATTCATTGGCACACACACATATTTTTTGTCCGTCCAACTATTTGTGCTGTAGTGCGAAAGCGAGCAAGTATGTGTGCACTGTAATTAAAATGCCAAATATTTGTTCAGGTAAATAATAATTTTTTGCTTTCTTCCTCTCCCCATCTCTTTCTCTCTTGCCACAGCTTGTAGCGAAGTAGAAATAGAAAACATGAACTGAATATTTTTGTTGGCAACATGGAAGGTCTAATAAAAATGTTTCCAATGTTTATGGAGTTTAATCCTATGACTCAGTAACACTACGAATGGCAGCAGCCGCGGAAGAAAAATTGCAACCATTGGCACAACATTTGTATACTTATACATATAAAGGGTGTCTCAGTAAGAATGCACTTTTTCATTTTAAAATAAAATCACGTAGCTATTTTTTGAGATAGTTATGATTTTTTTATAGGATTGTAAAGAAGAGGTGTTCCGATGAAAGCCAAGTAGTCAGATCTTGCGAAATTTTGTAATTTTTTTCTAAACGGAAATTTTTGTTGCGGAGAGTTACCACCTGTCTTTGATTTACCTTGCATATATTTCATCTACGCTCTTCATTTTGTTTTTAGCGCATGTCGTGCAAATGTCAATATTCCGGTCCCAAACAATTATCCAACAATTGTTTTCGTACGAAATAACTTTGGGGTAACAACCCTGGACTTGCTTTTGCTTACCAAATTTTAGCAAAGACCTGAGTACCAAGCAAATGAAAAGTGACGCAATTTTCGCTTCATGAAATTGTCGTTATTTTTCATACACGCACTTCTTCTGGCAACGAATAAAAACAAAATACCTTGCTTAAAAGTATGGAACAAAATATCGGCAACTGACCCTCACGGCTGGTTTGACAGGCCATTACCCGTTTCATTAAATTTCCACGACTTTTTCACATAGATGTGGCTGTATCTCACCGATGACGCGTTGGATTTCGAATAAGCATAAAGCTAAGATATCACAAAACCCCAAAGAAAGAAATCGGGCGGCGTTATATCGCATGAACTTGTTGGCCAATTAGCATCACAATTTCTTGAAATAATTTGTTCTGGAAATTGTTGCTGCAATAAATCGATTGTTTCATGCGCGGTGTGGTAGGTGGCGCCATCTTGCTGAAACCACATGTCATCCATTTGAGGCCACAAGAACTCATTTATCATGTTACTGTAACGAATGCCGTTCACAGTCAGTGCCATTTCGACCTCATCTTCAAAAATGTAAGGCCCAATCACGCCGCCTAACCAAAATCCGTACCAGACAGTTGCTCATTGTGGATACATTTGTTTCTCATGAGTCGCATGAGGATTTTGTGAGAAACAAATTTGACAATTTTGTGTATTCACGAAGTCATTCAGATGGAAATGTGGTTCATCCCGAGAAGATGATTTTTTTTTTTGCAAAATTGGCACTCACTTCATTTTGCTCCATTACCCATTGAACGCGCCAGTATGCGCGGCTCTTGTGCATGCAAACGTGGGTCAGTCATAAATTCACAAAGTGAATACATCCAAACACAGTTTGTCCGACTGCGATCACACAGATTGTTTGGTATTAAACTCCTCCGCAATGGCTGGACCGATGTGTATGAAATTTTGTGTGCATATCGGGTAGATCTCAGAATCGGCCAACATCTATTTGTCCCCCATTTTACCCACTTCTATATAGAACACAGATTTGTCCGACTGCGACAAAAAAAAACACATACTGATGTAGTGGCAGCGAATAGTTATCTTGGGTGGGTGCGGAGCACTCTCAGAGCAAACAGAATAATGACGTAGTTATACGTATATAAAAATGAGATAGCAAGAGAGCAACGAAAATTGTGTGAACTTGTGTAGCGTATGTACGAACATAACAATGTACATATGTATGGATATATGTCTGTTGCATTCTCTTTGTTTACAGGGTGATTCAGGAAGTTCCGGACAAATTTCTCCAGCGTATTCCTTGGCTCATTTCATGAAGAAAAGTCCACTAGGACCATGTCCGAAAATGCAAGGGTGCAAAATTTTCGGATTGGTGTTCGGCGGGTATTAGGGTGAAGTTGCTAACTTCGGAGCCAGTGGTCGGATTTTTTAACGTAGAATACGTTATACGGTAAGGTAGGGGTGTTGATCTGGAGCACAAAATTTTGAGAAAATGTTTGTCAACTTTCACCCACTTTTACTTAAATATTAAAACATATTTTAGCAATTTTTATATGGTACTCAGTTTTGGTAATATGTTTTGTTTCGAATTACATTAAAAAAATTATATATCTATATATAAAAGTTTTATGTAGTTAAGGAAATAAATATTTAAGAGCATGATATTTTAGACTTTTTTTGTACATGCCGCTGTTGTTGTTGGTTTGTAAATGCCGCTGTTGCTTTTGTTGTTGTTGTGAAATCAAATGATTTTGGCATTGCTGTGCTTTGTTTATTTATCGAGCAGCGTGTAAATGTGTGTGTGTATACATTTCGTTTTGTTGGATCGGTCGGTTATTAGTTCGTTTGTAGGGGAACATAAAATGAAGGGACACTTGTGTGTGCTTGAAAGTTTACAGATCTTTGCTGTCGTTTGTTTACTTCTGCGAGCAGCGTGTAAATGTGTGTGTATGTACATTAATACAAAGGATTGCCGATGCATACGCTCACTATATCAATGGCGTTTTTCCTAAACACATTTCTGTGAATACATTGGGAAGTAGTTGGAAAGCAGCTAATTAATCTATTGTGCACTTATGTTACAAAAACTTAATAACTAGCTATCAGCTGTATGCGTATATATTAGATAAATTTAAATCATTTATCAAAAATTATATTTAATTCATATATTTTAATTGCAAAATGACTAACGTATTCTACGTCTGACCTATGCGCCCGTGTTATCTAACACAGGCTTGTTATTTTTTTGTTTTTGGGCTTGTTGGAAATGCCTCTAAGAGGCCTTTCAGAATCAAAAAATAGACCGTATTTAGAAAAGTTATCAAGAAATTTATACGGTACAATTCTTTTGAAAACAGCCATCGCAATTTATTTACCATTAGGCAGGAAATGTTAAACGTATAAAATATGTGCAATTTTTTATGACGTTTCGTGAAATAATCGATTAACAGTGTACTTTTCCTTAGAAATATATTAGAGAGAATTGTGAAATGGGAAAATAACTACAATATTATCAAAAGTTGTAATGCAATATTTCAAGCTATTTAGGATTCATTGAAGTGAAATCAAAAATAGGGCCGTGACCAATCTCCAAAATGTTATTTGGCCTGTAAATAAAATTGTTACGTATAGGTGCAAAACCGAGCGGGGTTTTGTGATCCCACGTCCAAGCACAACTGCACACATTCCCAGTCTTGTAATGTTGGACCTCCAACGAAACTTCAAAAACAAATTAATATCTAGAAACTTCACTTTCCGCTGGCCTCCACGGCCACCTGTACCAAATAAAATCAAGGAATTTGACTGCATTGAAAACAATAAACAATAGATCAATAATTGAGGGGACCCGACTTCGACCTTTCAGGCCGCAATGAATAGATTCCTGATCAGGTGTCGCATATGCCTGGATGAGCATGCAGGTCATTTGCGGTCTATCATCGTCAAAACCAATTAGTTAAAAAAAAATAAAGTATAATTTTCTATACAATAAATAAAAAAGATAAATGGAATACATTGATTAAAAACAAAGTTATTTGACCCTGTAAATTATGATTTGTGGAAATGAAATGCGTTTTAAGTCAAAACATTGGAAAACAACACACAAGAAAATGACTTGAAGCATGGAGGTTTGAGGCGCCTATTTTGTACGTTTTTACTAGAAATACATATATATATAATTATACAAAAAAATATTTCCAGTGGAACCAAAATTATAAGATTGATAAGGGTTCAAATTTTTAGATTCCAAATAGAGTCTACAGAGTTTAAATTTACGAATTTCGATAGTACTATAACTCAGTTATTTTTATGTAAAATTTCATTGTTATTGGACCAACCATATCCAATTTATTTTGAAATTTCCCGCGGTGCATAGCTAAGTGATACTGTATCGATCGGTATACATATATTTTAATGGTCTTCAACATTTGTTGTTGCTACAAACATTTGAATTTGAGCACTAAGAAAACAGCATGACTAAGGACGAGTGCAACATTTAGTTCACGACTAGTAGATCTACTAGTAGCAAGTGCATAACTTTCAGATTCCAATTTGTAGCATTTGGCCCTTGTTCATAAGTATAACTTCCCAAAGAGCAAACTGAAACTATATTGTAGACTCTATGTAAACATTCTTAAAGGTTTCCAAATGTCGCCGTATTTATGTGTTACGCACTAGCTTAGAATCTTGTGTTGCAGGATTCAAGTGTTGTAGAGAGGAAACAAACTTTAGAAAAAGTTTTCGACAAAGTTCCCAGTGAAATGAAATAAACGGGGGCCCCACCGTTGAACAATGCCAATGGGCTATACAGACGCAGAACACAATGCACTTGATGTGTAGCACAAGTAGCATTTTAGAAATAACAGTCCAGAGGCATGCCAGAAAGAGGGGTGCTGGTACGTTACCAGCCACGGCAAGTACCATTTTAAATTTAGCCAATACCTGGTATTGTGACCTGTGACAAATAGCAAATCGAAGTTAAACTGGATGCAAATTAATCCCTCACAATGTGACAGATTGTGCAAAATTTCTACAGTTTAATATCCAACCTGGAGTATTGAAAATTGTATTCTATAAACCGGTCCACAGGTTTGTTAGAGATTCCCCGACAGCCGGCTTCTTGAACGTTAACATTTTAACCGGATTTTTGATAAATCTGCTTTATTCCAAAATCTGATTTTACAAAAATCTTTATATTCAACAGGGTGGTTTAGTCACGACTGGAGAAATTACACCAGCTTATTCCTTGGCTCATTTCATGAAAATATGTCCATCTACGACCATCCCCGAAAATGCAAGGGGTCGAAATGGCACCGGTTTGAAAATATTCGGATTGGTGGTCGGAGGGAGCTAGCCAAAAATGAGCTTCTTCACTGAAGATGATTTTGCGATGAAATTCATCATCTTGGCGCATCTTCTCCAGAGCCCAATCGGAGAACTACGTCGCGTCAAATGGTCCATCGGCTTCTATTCCTAAGTCAGTTTGATCTTGAATGGGTGTAAACCAAGATCTTTTCGCAAAATTCGCCATAATGTGGCCGTGGCGACGCCTGAACGTCAGCGATATTGTCGTCACTTCGATAAACCCGTTGTCTCACTTGCACGGCAGCATCACATAATGAATATGTGGACTCCAATTTTTTGCACTAAACTTGTTATTGCTTGTCTACTAGGGCGAGAATAATGACCGAAAATTGGAGTTAGAGCTCTTAAAGTTGCGATCACCGACTCCGAATTTCGGTAGTACATTTTTTTAATTTGCATTCGTTGTTCGTTCTTGTACTTTACCATGATGAAAATGTTGAGTTTATTGACAAAAAAGGAAAGTAACAGTTAGATGATCAGTGAAATAGTGCGTTCACAAATTAAAATGCAAAGTTGTCAAGCACCTATTGGAAAACCCTTTATTATTGTGTAAATTCCTAAATAAAAACCAATTGCTAATTCAGATCGTTAGGCTAGATTCTAAGTTATAATTCAGGTAAAAACCGGTTTTTGCCTTGAACAAAATAGGCGAAACCGGGTTGTTTAAAATGATACTTTTTGAAACAACCGAAAATACAGTTTTTTAAATGGACCTGTTTTTAAATAATGTAATCGTCGCATACAACTTCCAGCTCGTTCCTTTAAACAGCCAACCCTCTTCACCCTTTCCATGTGATACGCCCCTGCCCTTACACCTGATTTCAGCTACGTAAAATACATTTGTACCTCGTACATCTCTTGCCAGTCCGTGTTGCTGCTACTGCAACCGTTTTCCCAAGTTTGTGGACGCCATCCGCAAAATGTTTTCTTTTCATTCACGATTCAATTCACCACAAAAACGTTTTGAGAAATTATTACAAAAGTTTTCTTTCACTTCTTCTACCCAAAATGAAAACGCATAAATTTTAAAATCAAGAAGGTGAACATGCAATTCTCCTCGAAAATTGCACAAAGCAAAAGTGAAAAAGGAAAAAGAAAAAAATTATAAGAATTCGACGAAATCTTCTTAAACTTATGAGCACGACAGCGTCAACAGCAATTGTGAATGAACAAACAACGCGATGGTAAAAAGTAAGGAGCAGCCCTGGTGGGACACTAAGGTACAAAGAAGGGAAGTTCAAACAGTAAAGACTTTTGTAGTCTAATATTTGTTTCATATTAAACGAACACAACTCGCGAGGCATTCTCAAAATGTGGCTGTCTTTATAGGCAGTCATCGGTGAGGCTCATAAAACTGCCTGATGGGCGTTAATACAGGCTCTTTTAACTCCTTCTCCTAGCCTGCTAAAACTTCGATAAACATTCATATCTCGCCTCCTGAACGAAGCCTGGAAAGAGGACTCAATTAAATGTACAAAAAATTCGATAGATTTACTTGTTTGCCCGTCCAACTGCAGGCCCTCTCTGTACCTTGGAATATATTCCATTGGCAGGCTTCCTTCTGCAAGCAGGCCTGGTCCCAGGCCTACTAGTAGAGGGCTGACGGACGCTCATAGGTACGCCCACTTCCCTTCTCTAAACAGGTCTGTGGGCAGGTCAGCTAATGCAAAGGGTATGCTGCTGTTCGTGACAAATATTTTTATTTGAGAATATTTATAGACCCCTACCGGCCAATCAAGTTTCGATTCCTAGCGTATTTGGATGAATAACATTTTTTTTTTTTGGCTCAATATTGGGCTCAAACGGCAGACCATGATGAGCATAATTAGAAAATTATAATTTTAAAAATTTTGACAGCGCATTTTTTTTACGGCAGTATTTTGCAGACTTGATCTTGATTTTCAGTTGTTACGAACAGCAGCACCCCCTTGCAACCACAAGTTCGCAATTTTTTATAGCCAAATCATAATATGCGGGAGTACATGCGGCTATAAGTGCAGAGGTAATGTGTTCGATTCCTTAGGCTGTAGATTTAAAAAAATCAATGAGTGTTCAAACTCACGGGCGATGTGTTAACACCCTTTTGCTACACGGTGCCTGTTCGATTTCTATGAACACATTAGTAAATGTTACATTGGAAAATAAAAAAAGAATAGTTTTTATGCCGAAGGCTCTTTTGCTACTGCACTTTCTTTTTTCTTACATCTGCCTTAACATTAGATTTAATATTGTTAAAATAAATACAGCAATATTTAACTCACTGAAATAATTGTTTTTGTTTGAATGCTGACACACATCTGAACCAAAAGCAATATTTAGCTCACTGCAATAATTGTTTTTGTTTTGTCATAAACAGAGCGACGATAAAAAGTATTGAATAGTATAGAGAACTTTTTGCTCTCTTTTTCTGCTCTCATGTAGAGAGTCTGAGTAAAAGAGAGTAAACGAGTCTTATTTCGACAATTTTATTATATAAAACAATACAAAAAGCATAAATGTTTCAAAAGGCATCAATGCTTCCCATCAAAATTATGAATGGACCAAGTTATGACAAAAAGAGCGTAATACGTTTTGAATCATTCGCCAGATGTCGCCAGTGCTTTCGAGTCAAACAATTCGTTCCATGAGCTCTCTATACTATTCAATACTCTTTGGCGACGACGATCTGCTTGTTTGCTCGCTGCCGCTATATCACTACCATCATACTTATTTTCAGTCAAAGACTATTGTTGTACAACAACCACGTATGTGATGCTAACGCTGTGTTTTGTTTGCATGTGTTCACTTTGATAGATTGCCCTACCAGTGCATATAGATGTTAACACATCAAAAAATCTTTACGATGTTCAAGCATTGTGTTTATAATTCAACTAGGAGACACCAATATATATATGTATATGTAATATAAAAAATATATCATACTACATAATAATTTGCTAGCCTCACTGGGGTGAAGGTTAATGCGTTGCCAACTACATAAAAACGGTTTAAAATGTTTTAAATCATTGTATACTTTTAGGCGAACAATTTTTATCTCCGCTCAACTAGAGCAACAGGCACATGAACATATATACCTTATTAAGTTTTGAACGTCGTTTGACGGGCTTTTCAACTAGTATATACATATATAAAATCATATATATATAAATTATAAAAATGCAAATACTTATGGAAATGCTCTTTTTCAGGCCTTCTTTTGCAAGCCTTCTTTTGCAGTCCTGTTTGGAAACTCTCCATTAACAGGCCTGTCAGAAGGCCAGAATGAAAAGCATTAGCCTATCAGAGTGCCTGTCGGAAAGGTCACCTACGAGGCCTTTTAGCTGAAGGACAACGGCAGGGATGATAGGGGAAGTGAAGTGCACAAGCCTCTCTTTCCTATAGTGCCCTATGTTCGTTTAAAATGAAGATCGCCCTTCTGGGGTGGGCCTTCTGGCTGCCTTTATAGGCCTGCTAGAAGGCATTCACACCACCTCCTTTTGATGTTGAAATGTTATCCGATCAGTGTGTTCTTGATCGAAGTTAGACTGAGATACATAATTGTTGACACGTAAACGAATTAGCTTGAGATTAGCGAGATAAAGGCAAGTTTACGATTTATTAAACTCTTGGTGTAAAAGGTGTCTCAGTAAGATTACCCTTTTTAAATTAAGTGTAATTTGTTCTTGTGCAAGTGGCAACTATGAAATTTGGCAGCTGTCAAAAATGTTTATACCGATTATTAAAAATGGAGCCCTTGACGAAAGAACAACACGTTATAATTGTGAAACCTTATTAGAAATATTGGGAAAGTTATACTGAGACCGCTCGCAGACTTGGAAGAATTTTCAGTAGCGAAAGTGCAACTAATGTGTCAACCATTCGAAGAGTGGTCAGAAAATTGTAAGAAACTGTGCCGTTTATGAACACTAAGACTCTCGTGCGTCAACGTACCGGTATATCTCTTGAAAACAATGCTGCTGCAAACAAGAGAGTCACCGTAAACAAGAATTCCAAAATCGGTTTGAACGATAGAGAATGTACATACACTCCGCTTCACTTGAATAGGTAATACATTTTTAGTAAACAAAATCACGTATAACTTTTTTTGATGGTTCTCAGAAAAAGTTGGTTATGATTTCGTTTTTAAGGATATGTAGTAGTTAATTAAATTAGTAAAAATCAAGGATGTACTCTGAATAGGTTACTTTTTATTTGCATTTTTTCGAAATAACTTAAAAAAATCCTTTAAATTTCGATTCATTAGAATAGGTAATATAACCTGAAACCGCGAAATATGTCAAATAATTGGTGGTTTTCGAAAAGAAATAAGTAAATTTGTAGTTTTAGTAATGAGTGCTACCTCCCTTACTCTTTATTGTATCAAATAATCGATTTGGCATGCTGCCGTATAACCTTTTTAAGTAGTTTAGGGATACTTGACTCCATGCTTCGTTTATGTCGGCTATCAGGGTATTTTTATCTTCGAATTGCCGACCAGATTCATAAATTTTGCGAGATAGCCAACCCCAAACGTTTTCCATTGGATTAAGGTCCGGTGAGTAGGCAGGCCACTGAAGCAAATTTACATTTTGTTCGCTAACCCAATTTTCAACTATTCTTGCAGTGTCTATTGGTGCATTGTCATGTTGGTAAGTCCAAGAAATTGGTCCAAAAATGTCTGAAAATTTCGGAAAAGCCCTTTCCAAAGTCTGCTTATAGGAAGCTGAGGTCATTTTTGCCGTCTGAAACTCGAGTTCAATAGTTCCATAACAACTTATTGAACCCCAGACCATCACACCCCCTTCACGGTATGATGGCGACACAAAAAACGTTCCTCTTTTCTTAGATCGTGAAAATAATAGTTGAACCCATCAGGGCCATCAAAATTAAATTTCTTTTCATCAGAGAAAACCACTTTCTTCCAAGACATGTACTCTCGACAAAAAACCAAACGTGCCTCCTTTTTTGTTCATTGAGTGGTGGCTTCGTTTGGAGTTTCTTAAGGACTAAATGTTTTGAACTATTCAGGACTCTTCTCACAGTTGAAACACTAGCGTTTACACCACTCTTTGCTCGGATTTTCTTCGCACTGTCACTTGAATTGGACGCCACTCTTAGAATCAACCTTCTGTCAGCTTCTATTGTAGCTCTTTTTGGCCTTCCTTTCATATTTTTCCCGTAAAATGTTGGGTCGCGCAAAAAATTGTAGACAACGTTCCAGCTTCTGCCAAGTTTTTGTGCAATTGCATATCCGGAAAGACCCTGGCTTGCGAAAGCTTCAATTTTCGCATTTTCGGCTAAAGTTAATGCGGTTGCACGTCCCATATTGAATCAACAGTAGCTAAAATTTAAAGATCAAATTAATCCTAACAATGGAAACATAGTCCTTTTTAACTCTCATTTGTGATAACAAGGATGGTAAAACTAATTTACCTATTCAAATGACGCAAAATAAATTCAGTTTTTTCTATGAGAATGTAGAAAATTGTCATTTTAACCAAACGTCAAGAGCAAATTCTTCTTCTTCACGTTATTAATTCACATTTAAATGGCCTTTCAAACAAACCTAACAGGTAATTTTTGTCACCGCTAAAACTAAAGCTATAGGCCTTTCTTTCTATAAAAAATGTATTACCTATTAAAGTGAAGCGGAGTGTATATAAATAGTATATATATACGCCGTCGGTGGTGCAATGGTTAGTGTGCGCGGCTCTTGTACATGAGATCCCGGGTTCGAACCCAGCTCTGACCACCTTCAAAAAAATTTCTTTCGACGGCGGTCACCTCGCATAGTGACGGCGACACTATCGAGTATATAGCCATGAAAAAGCTTCTCAAAATACCGTTCGGAATCGGTGTAAAACTGTAGGTCCCAATCAGTGAGTGAAAACTGGAAAGCGCACAGTTCAGTGATTGTGAGAAGTTTTCCCCCGTCCCTTCATGGGATCTAATGGTAAACCATTTATTTTTTTATTTATATACGCTAAGACCCCACAAACAACTAAAACATTAGATTGGAATGCTTGGTTCCAGAGTTCGACTAATAATTGGAATATCGGCTTAAATAAAGCTACTAGAGGCAGACCTAAATTTGGTTTGAACAATGAGTGGTAATATATTATATACAGGGGGCAAAAATTGGCGAAAAAGAGTTAGACTTCAAAATGCAAGGAAGTTAATGAAATGATTGCGAATGTGTTCAAATAGTGTTTGTGGGTAAAAAAAACTAGTAGAAAGATACCAAAGGGTACGATACAACATCAAATATTGACGAAAATATTTATAAATAATTAGAAATTTATAAAATACAATGTGTGTGGGTAAAAAAGCGTAAACGAGTCATCAAAGTGTAAAACTACAAAATGCGAAAAAAAATCGTTGGAAGGAATTGAAATGTATTAAAATGAATACGGACATTGTCCAAAGGAAATTTTCATTGGGGCGATATAACTTTTGCAACTTATGCCCTGTTGTGATTTTCGCCTCTTAGTTAAATTGTAGTTAAACATGAAATTGTGTTTTCCAGTCAATGGTTAAGAATGCTTTAACCAGCCACTGCTAGTTGGTTAACTTGTAGTTAGAACCATATGATTTTGACAACTACATTACTAACTGTCAAAACGAGAACTGCAATAGTATTGTATAAAATATCGTACATGTTTCTCTTTTGAGTATTTGTACACAGACTTTGAGCCTACACGCTGAAAAAAATCGGCCCCGGCTACATATTGCAGGAAACATGTACATATTTGCAAGCACTGTTTTCATGAATTGAAGATGTGCTGCTTTTGTTTCTTTGTTTTATGTCTCTTATTTGGTTTTAGTGGTTTTCAACAAAAAAGACACATTTGGGTCTCCAAAACATATATACCCTATTAATCATCGTCTCTCAAATATGTTATATTGAATAGCAAACACAATGTGTTTTGGCACATGTATAGTATATTTGCGACAATCTACAAAGACGTTATATATGCATTTAAACGTCAAAAAAATACAGATTTTTCAGAGTGTAGATACGTTTAAATTGTTGAGCCTATATAATTTTTTGTTTCTGGTATTTAGCCTTAAACAAACGTTTTTCCAATATGGATACAAGGGTTGCCATAATCGTTAACAATATGACAGCTTACATTAACTGGTCACTGAAACCCATAATGCTCGTCCCAGCAACATATTGTAGGAACCACGTATATGTTTTCAAGCATTATTTTCATGCATTGAAGATCTGCTGCTTTTTGTTTCTATATATTGTTTGTCACATTTATGTTGTCAGCAGTTGTTAACAAACAAAGTCACATTGGGGTTAGAAATACATATATTATAACCTATTCATCATTGTATCCCAATCACGTTATATTGAGTAGCAAACACAATTTGTTTGCACACAAGTATACTATATTTGGAACAAGCGACAAACACGTTATATTTGCATCGAAACAAAAAAACGACAAATTTTTCAGCGTTTGTAAAGTTAACCTCTAATCAGGCACAGTGCTATTTTTCGAACTAAGTTTCACGTTGAGAGCGTGACAGCTGATAGTTTATTGTAATTAAAAAAGGAACTCCAAATCAAAGAACAACGCGTTTCCAGTGTTGAGAAATATCTTAGAAATAATGAAGGGTTTTCGAACAAAAACATCCCCAGCCATCGGGCTCAACTTCATCTGATGGCTTCGTTAATCGTAAATCACCAAAAAAAAGTTGTCTCGATTTGGGTTTAGAAAACACACAACTGATAGTTGAGTATGAAATGCATCAACAACATAGATATTGGGCTGGGCCATAATCAAACAATATTTCTTCGAACATGTGGCTGGTCGGGCAATAGCGGGAAATGGTGCGCTGTCTCGACACGACACCCTGGTTTTGTTGTTCCTAAATTGAATGATATGGCGCTGGACGACATGTAGTTTCAACAACCCAGTGTGACATGACATTTATTCCAAGAATAGTGCAATTACTACAATTCAATCTTGAAAAATTTTCGAACACCCTTTATTACACATTCGCATTGTTCGAAATTAAGTTGACATTTTCTTAATTTCAATTCGAAATGGTGTAGTTTGTGAGAACTCAACAATGTCTATTTCAACATCCAGCTTATCATCATCGCAATCTTCGTCGCTAAGACATAATGCATTTCCCGTCAACTTTCATTATGCTGACTCTGAAGTTTCTCATAACTGCTCGAGCATCCGGCAGCCATCACATCACGCCCTTTCTCCCTGTATCCCGATATAATTTCAACATTTATATTTTCATCTTCAGTTATTGTCTGTTTATCCTGAGAGCTGTCTTTTGTGCCTGAATCCTTGTTGCTGTTGGAGTTGGCTTTTGTTGTTTTACAATTCATTTGGCAAATTGAAATTTTAGTCACGATTAAGTTTTTTTTTTTATCATACCAAATTTCGCATCACGTCCGATCCGAAAAGTTTTCCCCGACAGTAACGCCAACAGCAAGATTCAATGTAACACAAACGCCGATGTTCGTCGTTGCGTTGATGCCACATCATCCATCGTCTTGGTTGCAATTTCAATGTGTATATCGCATGAGTGTGATGTGTGTCCATAAGTTCCGTTTTCCTGGTTCACACAGAGTTCGCTGAAATGAAGTTTAAATTTTTTGGAACCCTTTTGATTGTTTTTATTGCTGGGCATGTTCCTTTATTTGTTACGGGTGGAAAATGAGGAAGGTTTTGCTCTACAAACCAAATACGAGCACAGTTTATTGTTCGGTTTTCTCTCTTGTTGTGGATGTTTTCCTTGAACAGTATTTTTTTTGCGTTGAGGTGGTAGTTACTCCATTACTTATTCCGTGAACGTAATCGCCAATGTCTGCCAAAATGTACGACAAACAGAGACATGAATGAGAGTTGTCGAAATCAACAATACATTAATGTTTAATACTTTAATGCCACTGATTTGGATATTGTATTTTTAAAGTGCAGATGCGGCCAGAGGCGTTCATTTTCGGTGCAACTTGGTAACCCCGGCAGTCTTATCATCTCACATTTAAGGGCTAAATAAGTATCCTGCCTCAGCCATTGAAATCAGGACGACTACCTCAATTCACTTTTCTACGAAGAAAGAAAGAAAGTAACCCCCCCCCCCCCCTATTCACGTTTCCAATTACATACCATTAAAGAATTGGGGAGAACTTCTTACAACCAGAGAGCTGTGTGCTTCCTAATTTTTCAGTTACTGAAGAAAATAACGTCCACAGAAAATTGGTACGAAACATAAAACGAAAAAATGTGTCATAAAATGTTGGGTCAAACTTCATATGAAAGAAACAAGACCCAACATTTTTAGATTTTTTATTAATAATGATTAGGAAATTTCTAAATAGCTGAATTTTTCTTGACTACGCGATGGTTTTGCACAATAAACAAATCACTCAAAAATCATAAAAAATCGCCGAATATTTTTGCAAAAATAATGCATCGACGGTGAAATTGTGAAATTGTACGTAATCTACCATGTTCTTTCCAGCGGCGAAGTCTATCAGTCTTATTCCATTATCGGAAGTGATATCATGTAGACTGTGTTTCCCGATGGTTTCCCGAGACACATTCCTTTCCAAACTAGGCAATAAATTCGCCTAGAATAATCTTAATGTCGTGGTCAGGGCAGCGTTCATATAATTATTCCAGACACCCATAAAATGATTCATTGAACTCATCGTCTTTATCCTCTGTAGGGTCCTGCACACAAATTAACGAGTTGTTGAAATATTTCACTTTGATGCGAATTGTGGCTATGAATTCACTCGCTGGGTTGAACCTTGAAACTAGGTGTCGCAGTCTCTTAAAAACTATAAATCCGCACCCGAATTCCTGCTTTCGCTCGTGGCAGCTGTAGTCAATATCGCAGTTTTGGAACACAGTTCCTTATCGCACGTTGCGGGATGGGGGCTAAATGAAATAAAATTAAACAACTTTTGTTTTAACACTATTATCGTACATCACACTATTATCAACTATATTGTTTACTTCAATTTGTGTCTAGACTAACTAGATGTCTAACATATGTTGGGAAAATTCTTCCTTAATGTATACAGGGTGATTCAGGAAGTTCCGGACAAATTTCTCCAGCGTCTTCCTTGGCTCATTTCATGAAGAAAATTCCATTAGGACCATGTCCGAAAATGCAAGGCAGCGAAATGGCAGCGGGTTCAAAATTCTCGGATTGGTGGTCGGAGGGTAGTAGGGTAAAGTTGCTAACTTCTGAGCCAGTGGTCGGAAAAATTCACATAACCTCAATTTGTTCAGCCAGATGGCAGGTAACTTATTTTGGAACGGTAAGACTTAACTTTGGAACGGTAAGACCTCTGGGCTTCGTTCAGGTCATTTTGAAAAGGTAAGAGGTATGGCTATCTTTCAACAGAAAAAAACATAAGTTACCTGCCATCTGGCTGAGCAAATTGAGGTTATGTGAATTTTTTTTCCATTCCGAAAGCTCTGTATCTCTGCGAGTTGACTTTTTCCTACTTTTTTTATTGACTCTGAAAGGCCTCTTAAAGATCTTTCCAACAAGCCCAAAAAGTCCGTAAATTTTGAACCCGCTCCCATTTCATACCCTTGCATTTTCGGACATGGTCCTAGTGGAACTTTCTTCATGAAATAAGCCAAGGAATACGCTGGAGAAATTTTTTCGGAACTTCCTGAATCACCCTGTATATATTATAGTTTTGAATCCCATAAAAAGTAAATTTAGAAAAGCAAAATTGAAATCTGGGAGCCTAGACTTTTACACCGGTTCCGAACGGTATTTTTGAGAAGCATTTTCATTGCTAAATACTCAATAGTGTCGCCGTCACTATGCGAGGTGACCGCCGTCGAAAGAAATTTTAAGGTAGCCCGAGCAGGGATCGAACCCAGGATCTCAAGTACAAGAGGCGCGCACACTACCCATTGCACTACCGACGGCCACATAAATAACTGTTTTAATTTTCTTAAAAAACTGTATTTTCTTTAAAAAGTACTTTTATTTGTGGAACAAAATAACTTTTCTTGAGATAACTACCTACTCTTAAATATGTACCTAATCTTGAAAAAAGGACCAATTCTAAAAAGAATTGGCATTTTTTAAAAAAAAACTTTTCTTCAAAAAAATAACTTCTCTTGAAAAATATACCTTACAAAAATTGCTTTTCTTAAAAGTGCCTTTCCCTAAAACGAAAATAATACTTTCTTTTCTTTTCTTGAGATAAGTAGCCTTTCTGACAGCTTTATATTTTTCGAAGACATCCGTCAGTTGAAAGTGGCACCCGTCGTGATTAGTATTCTGAACCGGCGTAAAACTGTAGGTCCCAATCAGTGAGTGTAAACCTGGAACGCGCACAGCTCACCGGTTGTGAGAAGCTCTCCCTAATCCCTTCATGGGATGTAACGGGAAACCATTTATTTTTTTACATGTTTTCTTCAAAGAATTTAGCGTAGAAGAAAAGAGCCATGCTTCGATTTTTTTTGAAAAAAAAATATGTTAAAACGGCTTTTTTTCCAAATATTTTGCGGGGTTCGGCATGCCGGTAGGGTGCAAAATGAGGCAGTTATAGCCATTTTTGTAAGGCGACCTCCCAAATTTCAATAGAAGAAAAATGCTATAATTTGTGAAAAATTCATATATTACATATGAGCGGATCAATAAGTCCGTGACATTTTGAATGAACCACAGTTTTTTTTACAAAACAAAATTTATTTTTCAACGTAATCTCCTTTTAGCTCAATACACTTAGTCCAACGTTTCTCCAATTTTTGTATCCCTTCCAAAAAATATGATTTTTAGAGGTCCATAAAATAGGCATTTTTTGGATCAATAATTTCATCGTTGGAGCTAAATCTCTTTCCATCGAGCCATTTCTTTAGGTTTGGAAATGGGAAATAGTCACTGGGGGCTAAATCCGGAGCCCAATTCATGGAATTTTGCCATTGAGACTACTCACGTGTGCACCCGTGCATGGTTAATTGAGAGCACACGCGGCACCCATCTTGCAGACAGCTTTCGTAAACCCAACTGATCATTTAAAGTCGAAACCACACTGCCATATGAAATGCCTATGACATAAATATCTCACGCACTTTTTTCGATATTTTCGGGTGTATTGACCTCAATTTGCCGTCCAGAACGTTCAGCGTTATTTGTACTTATGCGACCACAACGAAAGTCAGTAAACCACTTGTTTACCATTGAAATCGATACTTCAGAGTCCCCATAGTATTTACAAGCTTTTCCTTGGATTGATTGACGGTGTTTTTTCGCAAAAAATAATGTTTAATGAAAACTCGAAATTCACTTATTTGCATTTTAAAAAAAATGCACGAGGTTGTATGTTTTGAACAGTTGTTAAACGCAAAGTAAATGGCGAAACGTGCTCAAACTATGAGAGTAGTCTATTACCAAATGGTACTTGATGGGAGCAGTGTTGCATTTCCTATAACTACGAGGGAAGTTCGAAAAGTCACAGACTTATTGATCCAAAAATGGCTATAACTCCCTCATTTTGCACTCTACCGATAAAATGGTTGGAAAAAATACCGATATATTTTTGAAACAAAATCAATAAGTGTTCGAACTCACGGATGATGTGTTAACACCTTTTTGCTACACGGTACCTGTTCGATTTCTATGAACACAATAGTAAATGATACATTGGAAAATCAAAAATAATAGTTTTTTTGTATACACCGGGCAATGCTGAACATCAAATGACTCGTTTTGTTTGGCCATAGCAACAACAACGAAACAACCAAACACACAACATCACACATACTTTGTCCGAAGTAGCTGACGTATACGTGTGTCACATAACCCCATGTTTGCCATATCAACAGCAACGAAACAGCCAAACACACAACATCACACATACTTTGTACGAAGTAGCTGACGTATTAATGTGTCACCATAACGTCGACTGCGCAAGTCCATCATGGGCTTGCAAATGAAATTTTGCGTGGCTATGCTTTATATCTCCGTTCAACAACAGCAACAGACACATGTACATACATACATTATTATGTTAATACATACGCTATAGACACAATTCCGTTTCCCTCACACCTGCCACACCCCTCTTTCATTGCTCTCTTGCTCGCTCATTTTTGTTTAACACGTCATTATTCTCTTTCGCATTCGCAGAAAATCTGGTTTTAGCAGCAGCATAAAATCTGACTTTGATAGATTTAGTCCCATACGCCGCTATAGATGTTAACCAGAGGTCGAAAATAACTCACTCCACTTATTTCGCATGTGTTTCTCACTCACATATACACAATGAGCTCAAACAAAAGTGTTTCTCACTGTGCTTTATTCTCTTCTCTCTGTGTTTTCTGTTTTCTGTTGTGCGTTTCATGCTGAGTGAAAAGAATAACCGTTCGCCGAAAACACTTTGTGAGTTTGCATTTGTTCAAAGTGTCTTTCGATAACTGTTAAAGCAAAACAGAAAAAAATATGTGGATATGCATAAGTGGATTTTTGTTAGCTGTGCACATTTTCTTATGCTGTGGACGTTTGTCGCTTCAATGTTAATTCTGAAATACATTTTAATGAAAAATTTTAAATAAGTAGACATATTAACGAATTTATTTGTGAAACAATATGTATTTTTATTTAACTATTCAGCTTTACAACTAACAAAGAATTAAGGTTCTCCTGACTTAATTTATTACGCTTTTCGGTCAGTATTTTC
The DNA here is from genome assembly GCA_963931995.1 of Phaonia tiefii. Classification (NCBI taxonomy): domain Eukaryota; kingdom Metazoa; phylum Arthropoda; class Insecta; order Diptera; family Muscidae; genus Phaonia; species Phaonia tiefii. The sequence goes on along the minus strand of OZ008368.1, from coordinate 271,564,633 downwards.
AGTATCAGTATCAATACTTTCAAAAACATTGCGGTGTGTCACCATCAAATGCCGTCTCAAATTCGTAATGTGAGTCCCCTTTAATAGGGTATCACATATATTGCACTTTGATTTATCAATATCCGCACAATATTGATAAAAAAACGCGAACCTGTTGATCAGAATTGCGACCCATTTTAACAAACGCTTTGACTGTATGAACACGATTAAGCGTTGAGTGAGCACAAGAACACAAAAGCAATAGCCCAAACTTATTTCTGTACCCGAAAAACACTTATATTTTTTCACTCAAAAATAAGTGTCCCAAGAAGAGGGAAACAGATAAAATGAGAAAATAACTGTTTCCCACTGAGCGATATCACTCGCTCACAAAAAATAAACCACTGCATCTCTTGTGTGGGTTATTTCGCTCTCTCAAAAATTAACAGTTATGAGAGAACACTTCAAAGTGGAGTGAGTTATTTTCGACCTCTGATGTTAACACATCAAAAATCGAACGATGGCTCTTTTTGGCTATGCTAAGTTCTTTGAAGAATACAAGTTTTTTGCAAAAAAGCATTTGAAATTTTTTATTCAAACCAATTTACTTCTGAACATTCGTGGAAAATTTCAAAAATCTAGCTTTTATCGATTTCGAGTTATTTGAAAATAAATAAAAAAATAATTTAAATAAAATTAAGTTACAGTGTTTTATTTATAAATGCACTCAAAACTAGAAAATAATTTTTCTCAATAAGTATATTCTTCATCATGTTGGGGTTGTACAATGGTCCGCCTACTTAGCACTTTAACAACAATGGTCTAGATACTTTCAATAAAGAACGTAATTAAAATGAATTAGTAAATTAATTTTCTAGGGAACTCTCAAATAAAACGCTTGCATTTAAATTAAAAATGGTGACATTTAGTTTTGACACTTAATTTGACATTTAATTTTGACATTTAATTTTGACATTTAACTTTGACATTTAATATTGACATTTAACTTTGACATTTAATTTTGACACTTAACCTTGACACTTAATTTTACATTTAATTTTGACATTTAACTTTGACATTTAATTTTGACACTTTATGTGACATTTAATTTTGACACTTAATTTGACACTTAATTTAACATTTAATTTTGACTTTAACTTTGACATTTAATATTGACATTTAACTTTGACATTTAATTTTGACACTTAACCTTGACACTTAATTTTACATTTAATTTTGACATTTAACTTTGACATTTAATTTTGACACTTTATGTGACATTTAATTTTGACACTTAATTTGACACTTAATTTAACATTTAATTTTGACTTTAACTTTGACATTTAATATTGACATTTAACTTTGACATCTAATTTTGACACTTTATTTGACATTTAATTTTGACATTTAATTTTGACACTTAATTTGACATTTAATTTTGACACTTAATTTTAACACATAAGGTGACATTTAATTTTGACGCTTAATTTGACATTTAATTTTGTCACCATTTTTAATTTAAATGCAAGCGTTTTATTTGAGAGATCCCTAGAAAATTAATTAACTAATTCATTTTAATTACGTTCTTTATTGAAAGTATCTAGGCCATTGTTGTTGAAGTGCTAAGTAGGCGGACCATTGTACAACCCCATCATGAAGAAGAATATATTTATTGAGGCTATGAGAAAAATTATTTTCTAGTTTTTAGTGCATTTTTAAATAAAACACTGTAACTTAATTTTTTTTAATTATTTTTTTATTTTTAATTTTTCAGTTAACAAGTTTTTAATATTTTAATTTTTTGTTTCATATTCATGTATTGTCATCCAAATCAGACAAGTGTGCGAAATTTTAGTTCGATTTGTCAACTGCAACTGTGTTAAAAATGAGTTACTAGATTTGAACAATACAGACTGACAGACAACAAAGCAAGTTAAATAAAACACTGTAATAAAAACGATACTGATTCTTTTAAAAGCTTATAAAACCCACACAATGCAAATTTTGGGTTGAACTTCTCTTGGCGTAGGCTTACTTTCCACCAAATTTGATCAAAATCAGTGACATGTCACTTGGAAAATGTTGTTTTTACCTTGGACTACCCCATATATTTAAAACTTTCCAAATTTTTTTAGACCAACTTGAATTCTAATTTGGTTTAGAATCCATTCAGAATATGCAACTCTGTAACAACAGCACATGTGAAAAGGATAAACATTAAGTCATCCGAAATATCGTCCTATTTGTATTATGTCATAAATTCCATGCTGTGTGTAGTTCTCAGCTGCAGGCAACCAACGCAAGGAAACTCTGGAAATTTATTACATCCCCAAAATTTACATCGCACTGTGCATATTTATTTATCGCTTAAATCCAGATTATCCTGCAATAAATAAAAACACTTTTTTGACAGTTTTATAAAGATTTTTCTTCGTTTTCTCAATTGCGATAGAATAAAGTTTGCCACAAGTGGAACAGCAAGAAGCTGAAATATTCAGGCGCAATTTTTCTTTAATTTCATAGAAAAAGTTAAGTGGAGGGAAACTGTTTCTGTTTCATTACTCAAAAATATTGGCGACAGTTAAAAACTTTCCAAACTTTAATTAAATTCGCCTTTTTGTGATTGCGTATTCGCACACAACATGAGATCCTTGTGACTCCATTTCGAGGTATTGAAAGATATGAGACAACGATGTAGTGGCAACGAATGTCACAATAAAGCAAGAGCAATGAAATTAAAGCTGCATACAAACAAAGCAACTTTCACTTAATCTTTGTTAACATTTTTTATATTTTATTTTAAATTGTTGTCTCTTGTAATCAACTTTGTAGTATTTTGTAAAGATCTTAAGATTCGTTTAAAAGAATAGAGCACAAACTTTCATCTCTCGAAAGCAAAATGTGTTTTTTAAATATTACAAATATTGCACCCTAACTACAAAAATGGCACAATTCAAAATGTTCAAATTTGAATTTTTGCAAAACAAAAGACAATAACCATTTCTATCCGCTGCTAAAATCTTTTGTCACTTTATCCTGCCTTGCGTCAAAAAAAAATATGTCTGTTATTGAAAATATTCATAAATTTTGTTTGGAAAACCCTTATAAAAATTCTCGTCTCTCAAACCTCTCATAACTTTTTATGAATAAGACCAGTAGTTTTCATACCTCAAATACCTGAAATTGTAAGCCCTTGGGTGCTGCTTAGAGTGTCCAAAGACAAAACCGAAAACCCGTTGTACCGGTTAACCGGTTTTTTGCTATAAACCGTGTGCCGATTTTTTAAAAAACCTAATTTTCGAACAAACCAGAAACCGGTTATTTGACGTCGGTTAAACGGTTTTTTCTCAATTTGTGTTAATATCCTTAAAAATATTAATAATAAATGATATGATTTTAAAATTTTAATAAAATTTTGGAAATAAGAACATGATTTCTATTTTCAAATATGACTTATGCTCCAATAAGTTTTTCTTTTTTGCTTCAATAAGCTGTGGCCGTCGGTGGTGCAATGATTAGTGAGTGCTGGTCTCGTGAGTAAGTACTTAACGAGTACTTAAAATTAAAATTGTATTTACAAGTATAACAGAAACTAACGGGTTTTTCAATAAGAGCGCTACAAAAGTTTTTTTAAATAAAACAAAACCGGTTTTAGATACCAATGAAATTCTTTATTCCTGTGAAAGTACGTTCGATGCCATTATGTATGCAAGTCGATTCTTTTGCATGGCCACCACGGGCACGCTTGCAGAAGTCCAGACGCTGAACCCAATTTTCGACGGTTTTCAAGCATAAATCGGTCGATACTGCTGCAATTTCACGTTCGATAATCGTACGAAGTTCAAAAAACGTCGCTGACTTGTTGGCATAGACCATAGACCCCACAGGAAATAATCTAACGGCGTCAAATCGCACGACCGAGGCGGCCAATCGACTGGGCCATTTCGTGAGATAACACGTTCACCAAACTTGGTTTCCAACAAATTGATTGTGGCATTCGCTGTGTGGCTTGTGGCGCCGTCCTGTTGGAACCACATGTCCTCCAAGTCCATATTATTCAATTGGGGCCAAAAGTATTCGGTTATCATTGAACGGTAGCGATTCGCATTCACAGTAATGTGCCGGTCTTGATCATCACGGAAGAAGTACGGCCCAATGACACAGCCGGCCCATAAACCGCACCAACCCGTAATATTTTCGGGATGCAATGATGACTCATGGATTACGCGTGGATTGCTGTCTGACCAATAACGCATATTTTGCTTATTGACGAAGCCATTCAGCCAGAAATGAGCCTCATCGCTGAAGATGATTTTCCGATGAAAATCCGAATCATTTTCAAGTTGTTGCTCAGCCCAATTGACGAACATACGACACTTTTGGTTGGTCAAGCGGCTTCAGTTCTTGCGTCAATTTGATCTTGTAAGGATGTAAGCCAAGATCTTTTCGCAAAATTCGCCACAACGACGTCACAGAGATGCCCAACGCTTGAGAACGACGTGTGAGAGACACATTTGGGCTTTCTTGTACTGAAGCCTCAGCGGCAGCAATATTCTCGACACTACGGGCACTTCTTTGTCTCACTGGCACGGGAACATTTTGTACTGTGCCTGTGGATTCAAATTTGTTCACTAGACGCTCAATTGTTGATCTGGTAGGACGATTATGACGACCATAAATTGGACGTAGCGCTCTTAAAGTTGAGGCCACTGACTCCAAATTTCGGTAGTAAATTTTAATAATTTCGACTCGTTGTTGGCTCGTATATCTTTCCACGATGAAATGGCAAACCTTACTGAAGAGAAATGTCGAAAGAGCGGGAAAAAATATGTCGTCGTTTGCTGTCCCTATCGATTTACTTTTGTAGCGTCTCTGTTGAAAAACCCATTATATGAAGTGTACCAAATGTAAGGGGTTATCCATTTCGTGGTTTCAAAAGTATAGGGCTGGAATTCGACATCTGTCAAACTAAGTTGTTAAACTTATTTTTTTTCTTTTCAGTTGAAAGTCTGACATTGACGAAAATGGATCGCTTAACTATCACACAACGCATAAAAATTATTAAAACCTACTTCAAAAATGGTGATTCTGGCACTGCCACATATCGAGCTTTAAGAGGAGATTATGGTTTACATAATCGCCCAACTACGCAAGCAATTTGCAAAATTGTGAAGAAATTTGAGGAGACTGGAGCGGTTACAGATATTGTAAGGCCTGTGCATCATCGTTTCGCTGGTTCCGCTGAAAATATCGCTGCTGTAAGTGAAAGTGTCGATTCCTCGTCGTTCTCAGGAATTAGGACTGTCTTACGGCACATTATGGCGTATTTTTCATTTGGATCTACACTTACATCCATATAAAGTCCAGCTCACACAACAACTGAAGCCAGCTGACCATTCACAACGTCGTAGATACGTGGAATGGGTGCTTGAACAACAGGCGGTGGACGGCGATTTTTCGACCAAAATGTTCTTCAGCGATGAAGCACATTTCTCACTCGGTGGGTATGTTAATAAACAAAATTGTCGTATTTGGGGTTCTGAGAATCCTCAAGTAATTGAAGAGAGGCCATTACATCCAGAAAAAGTCACTGTTTGGTGCGCTCTTTGGTCCGAAGGTGTGATTGGACCTTACTTCTTCGAAAGCGACGATGGAACGACTGTCACCGTCAATTCGAGGCATTATGGTCGTATGATAACCGACTTTTTTTGCCTGCTATTGAAGAATACGACTTGGAGAATATGCGGTTTCAACAAGACGGTGCCACATGCCACACAACTCGAGCGAATATGGCTTTATTGCAAGAGACATTTCCTGGCGGCGTAATTTCTCGTCGTGGCGATATCAACTGGCCACCAAGATCATCCGATTTGACACCATTATACTTTTTTTGTGGGGCTACGCGAAAGACTGTGTTTATGCAGATAAACCTTTAACTTTTGAGCATTCGTCAAGTTATGGCTGAGATACCGCCCAATATGTGTCAAAAAGTGGCCGAAAATTACCTCAAAAGAATCAACGCTTGCAACACTTCGCGTGGTGGTCATTTAAATGATGTAGTGTTTCACACATAATGTCAACGTTCAAACTTTATAATAAAAAAGAAATATCATGAAAAAAATATTTAATATGTCTTTTATTTACGTTTACTTTTGAAACCGCAAAACGGATAACCCTTTACATTCCAGCAAAAATAAAATGAAGTAGTTCTAGTAGATGTTATTATTTTTGTAAATCTTCTGCAACACTTTGTGCATATTTAATGCAATTTTGACGCTGATCAATAACAGCTCCGAAAAATCTACATTTGCATCACATTCATTATGAGTATTATGAGGTAAATTTATTAAAGAGCTAAAGGGATAGTGGACAAGTACAAAGATGCATAAATATATAACTTGTATTTAATTTGTATTTACTTTCTTTCAAATTGATTTTCATTTCCTTTCTTTTTCACCTGTTGACAGAAGCTTTTGGAGTACTAATAAAAGGACAATTAATAAAATAATTAGTTAAACCCTGAAGTTGTTGCTTAAAGTCAGAACATTTTAATAGCATATCACTTGTTGTCAAGTTTCAAATGAAAAGAAATTTACAAATTGTTGAAATAATAGTTTTGGTTGCTCGTTGGTAGCATAAAAATTTTAGCATAAACTGCACTTCCAAACAGTCAAACAAGAAGTAGTGCTGCATTGGACAACGCAATATTAAAAGAAGTACTTCTGCACCTAAATTAGCACTACATCTTACCAAGGAGTTGTGGTGCAAATTCTACTTCTTGGTATACTCTTTTTTTGCTGGGATAGTATACCAAAAAAATCAGATAAACTGTACCAGAAATGTACCGAAAAGTACATAGTGTATCAAAAAAGTCAATGAAATTAACGTAAAAGTACATTGTGAACCAAAAAGTGCACAACGTGCCACAAAAGTATATAAAAATAACAAAAAAAAGTGCAAAAAATTTACCAAAAGGTACATAGTGTATCAAAAACGCGTATTAGCACTACCACAATGTACACAAAATGCACACACAATTTATCAAATTGTACTTTTTGGGTTAAAAAGTACTAGACAAATTTCTTGCTGATAGCAACAAATTACATAAAAGTCCGAAATGTTCTTGCGACACCAAAAACAACATAAAAACAACAAAAAATGTACTCTTGATAACAATCCGCACATAAAAAGACCAAACATTAAAGTTTTTGTGACAAGTAACACATAAAAAGTGCACAAAATTTTGCTTGCCAAAAGTTGTAGTCATTGGTACCAAAAGGAACTCTTGTATATGAGAACATGGGTTCAATCTAGAGTGTCCAAAAAACCGGCATTTTTTAGAAACCGGTTTTCGGATTGTTCGAAAAATCAATTTTTCAAGAAACCGATTTTCGGTTTGTTGGAAAAATCAATTATTCATGAAACCGGTTTTCGGTTTTTAATTTTGGCAAAAACCGGTGAAACCGGTGTTTTTTTTTGTTCCTTTTTTGCTTTAAATAAAATTACACATGTGAAACTTACAATACATTTGTTTAACGACCACTTCCTTTACTTATATTAAATAGACCTAAGGCTCGAACACTTTAATTTTAAATGTAATACGAAAGGTCGATTAAATCATCACATTTTATAAAATATACACTCGTGTCATACTCCAATTTGGAATGCGTGTTTAATTTAAAATTTAAAAGTCTTATGTGTGTAATAAAAAATATTCAAATTTGAAAAGGAATTTCATGTATGAAAATCTTATTAAATTTAAAACAGTTATGGCCACTTTCACAGTTGACAATTCTCCATTTAAATGTAGTTTAAATGCCCGATGTTTCTCATTTAGATGTCATTTAATATGAAAATTGTCTGTGAGCTTTTAAATTGAGCTTTTATATGACGAGTGTGAAAGTCGCCCTTAGTTATCAAATAATTTTAATTTTGAAATTTGATAAAAACACATGTTTGGAAAGCTTAATTAATTCTAATTCCAATCATCAAATCATTTTGAAAACAAAAATTGTTTGGATATGTCATTTAGATGATATTTCAGAATGGAAATCAGGTTTCTTAATTCCAAAATTTCACTAAAATTTGAAAATAATATCATTTATTAATTTTTTTAATGATATTAACACAAATTAAGTAAAATCCGATTAACCGGTTAACCGACGTCAAATAACCGGTTTCCGGTTTGTTCGAAAATTACGCTTTTTAAGGAACCGGCACACGGTTAATAGCAAAAAAAAAACCGGTTAACCAGTTTCCCCGGTTTTTCGATTTCGGTTTTGGACACTCTAGTTCAATCCCTGCTCTGACCAAGATGAAAATCTTGAATCATTGATGAAAATCTCTTTCAACTTTGAATATGATTTTCGAAATGAAATCCGTTTAATGTGAGTTTGAAAAAACTTTTGAATTTTACTTTAAACGAGCATTCCAAATTGGAATATAATATAATTTTGGAACAAAGTTCCTTATCGCACGTTGCGGGATAGGGGCTACATGAAAAAGTTTTAACCAACTTTTTTTAACTACTTTATTACAACCCATTATTATCAACTATATTGGGTACTTTTGGTTTGGTTTGGTTTGGTTTAAAGGGAAGCTTTCTAGGTGGAGCCTGTGTATTACATATGGGCATTTCCACAGAAAGGTCAACCTTTTGTCACATCACGTCACCCTCGATAATTACTTATATTTTAGGACCAGTTAGTTTGTTTGTATTTACTTACATTCTGTAGTTAGGAAAAGAATAGAAAACAATCGAACCAAAATAAAATATAAATAATTAACGAGGGTGACGTGATGTGACATAGGGTGGCACCTTCTCTGGAAATGCCCAATAAAAGTAAATTTAGAAAAGCCAAAGTGCAGGACTGGCCAATCCATGAAATACAACCCTGAGCAAGGAACTAAATTTGGCAGCGCACTTACTCTTACACTCGTATTTTTTGTTTGGTTTGTGTCTAGACTATTTTTTGTTTAAGCTATTTTTTGTTTAATGGGAAATTTTCTAGGTGGAGCCTGTTTTATTACATATTTTAGTTTAAACCGAAATAAAAGTAAATTTAGAAACGCCAAAGTGAAAGAAGTTTAAGACAATAAAATGTTCTTAAGTGCGTTTTCTTAAAAAGAGTAAATTTTCTCAAAAAAAAAATACCTATTGATATTCTTAAACAATCTACCTATTCTTTAAAAAATACCTTATCTTAAAGAAGTACCTTTGCTTAAAAAGCAAATTTTCTTACAAAAGAAAAGGTAGTTTTTTAAGGAAAGAAAAGGTAGTTTTTTAAGGAAAGGTAACATGTTGTAAGATAATGTACTTTTCTTAAAAAATTCCTTATTTAAAAAAATTACTTTTTTTAAGAAAAGTACATTATCTTACAACATATTACCTTCCCTTAAAAAACTACCTTTTCTTTAAAGAGTATCATTTTTGTAAAACAAAATAACTTTTCCTGATACAAGTCTCTTAAAAAAATACATTTTCTTACAAAAATTCCTTTTCTTAAAAGTACCTTTTCTTAAAAATAAAATGATACCTTTTCTTTTATTTTCCTTTCTTTTCTTCTCCTTTCTTTTCTTTTCTTTTCTTTTCTTTTCATTTCTTTTCCTTTCTTTTCTTTTCTTTTCTTGAGATAAGCAGCCTTTCTGACAATAAGTAAATTTTCTTAAAAAATAACCTTATTTTAAATAGAGTACCACTTCTTTAAAAAGTAAAAAAAAATAAATGGTTTCCCATTACATCCCATGAAGGGACTGGGGAGAACTTCTCACAATCACTGAGCTGTGCGCTTTCCAGTTTTCACTCACTGATTGGGACCTACAGTTTTACACCGATTCCGAACGGTAATTTGAGAAGCTTTTTCATGGCTAGATACTCGATAGTGTCGCCGTCACTATGCGAGGTGACCGCCGCCGAAAGAAAACTTGAAGGTGGTCAGAGCCGGGTTCGAACCCAGGATCTCATGTACAAGAGCCGCGCACACTTACCATTGCACCACCGACGGCCACCGACGGTACCTGTTCTTTAAAAAAGTTCTTCTTTGTAGAAAACTCTTCTTATAGAAAGCACTTTTTATTAAAAATGGTAGCTTTTTAAAAAAAAAAAACATTAGCTTTTAATAAGAGAAGTACCTCTCATTAAAGAAAAAGGACCTTTTCGGGAAAATATAATACATATTCTTACAAAAGGGACCTAAAAATATAACTTTTTTAAAAAAATTCATTCAATAAATAAAAAATTTCTTAAAAAAAGTTTATCATTTCACAAAAAGTGTCTTTTCTTGAAGATCCATTTAAATTACAGTATTTTACAACAGGCGCCTTATGCGTGTTGGAACTAACTAGTATATAATAAAAATTAAAGCCGAAAACCGGCTAATTAAATAATTGATTTTTCGAACAAACCGAGAACCGGTTTCTTGAAAAATTGATTTTTCGAATAAACCGAAAACCGGATTTTAAAAAATGCCGGTTTTTTGACACCCTAGTACTGCTGTCAATTAATTTAGCCCCATTTTTGACCAAGAATTTTATTATTGGAGAAAGGATGAACTTACATTAATGTTTCTTAATAGAAAATTAAAGTTCAGAATTAGGTAACTTAGTAGAGTGAATAATTGTGTTAGTCAGGTGCTTCTAATTTGTACCACTAAACAAAAATAATCATTTAAACACGTTTTTTTTTTGTGAATTTGAAGTCGGTTTAAAATTTAAATCGAAGTTTAGAATTTAAACATTACGGAGTTGGAGTCGGGTATTTTACCATTTTAGGAAACTCAAAATTTAGTCCTCTGTGTTGTTGTATGTGATCAGTGCTGTGTAGTCGGAGTTGGAGTCGGAGTCTGAGACATTTGCCGAGAGTCTGATTTGGAGTTGTAAAAATTTGGATTACTCCGACTCCATCTTTATAATTTCCACCAAAAGTCAAAAAAATTTGTTTAACAAATCTGCTGTATTGTTAAAGAGGGTAGTTAACTATCGGATTACTTAAACGTAATTAAAAGTTAATTAGAAGTTAACTTTACATTTTGTTTTCAGCGGCGAGTTAACGTAAGCCCTCATACAGTTAACGATTATGGCAACCCTTGTATTCTTATTGGAAAAATCATATGTTTTTGGGTTAAATACCAAAACAACAAAGAGGAACAATTAAAATAGAATTATGTCAAATAAGAAAAAAAATTCAAAAGTCTAAGGGCGAGTTTCACACTCATCTTTTAAAAGCTCACATAAAATTTTCATATTAAATGACATTTAAATGACAAGCATCGGGCATTTAAAGTACATTTAAATGAAGAATTTTCAACTGGGAAACTGATCATAAGTCATTTTAACGAAAATGTATAAAAACCAGTACCGAAATTTCAGTCGGGAGAACCGACATGCTCTCACCCTGTGTCATTCATTGCGACCGAGTTCCATTTAAAAACACATATGTTCAACTTTACGTTAAACGAATGAGGGAGGCAAGTGTGCCAATATTCAATAGCAGAGTGACATTGCGCTAAATACTAATCAATACCCAACTTAATTACAATTCTAAGACGAAAATTGGCATGACGAAGTTGTTCATTTGATATTATACAGTATTACAGAAAATATTTACCTGTTACCAAATTTTGTTCAGATCGGTTGTGGTATACTGGATATATCAAGTCGTCCAGCCGGAAAGCCGCCCAACTCTTGTATGGGTGGTACGAAAATGGGCGTGGTATAGGCGTTAATCTTTAGTTTAGAGGAAAACACTGCCGAGTACCGAATTTCATTAGCATCGATTGTAGTTTACGAGAGTTATCATGTTGATTAACCGGTCATCATTTCCAGCCGGAAAGCCGCCCAACTTTTGTATGGGAGGTACGACAGTGGGCGTGGTATAGGCGTTAATCTTTAGTTTAGAGGGAAACATTGCCGAGTATCGAATTTCATTAACATCGATTGTAGTTTACGAGAGTTATCGTGTTAATTAACCGGTCATCCGCCCACTTTTTGTGTGCATTTGACTAAATTTTGTATAGTATCAAATTTTATAAAGAATGGTTAGGTTTTGCGGGAGTAATCTTGCCGAACAACCAGCCCGGCCGCACAACTTATCTTGGTAAATCACCCTTGTCTTAATCGGTGACTGGCGTTTGATGACTTTAATTAAGATCGGAAGTGTTTCACGCGACGCGACCAGAATTGGCGTGGCGGCCACGCAAATTTTCACCAGTTAAGTAGACATTTACAGATTATTGAATTGGAGCTAATCACATCTATCAGAAAAGGGATTTAGAAGAAACATGATTTAATGTGTCGCTTTGTATGGGAGGTACCAGAAGGGGTTGTGGTCAAAACGGTAATTTTCAACCCCAAACTAACCTTGGACAAATAGTAGTCACTGACAAAATTTCGCTGTGATCGATAACTAGTTACAGCAGTTATCGTGTTCACCAGCCTGATAGGCAGACGGACATGACTCCATCATCTTAAAAAATTCCATATTTACGACAGATATCGTGATGACCAACCAGCCACCCAGATTTAAGAAATCCTAAAACGAATTTCTACCAAAACTTCTAAGGGTATAATATGACGCCGTCTATATATATCCCCATCGCTATTTCCAGAAGTAGGTGTCTGTTGCGCAACCCGGAGTAGTGTATGGAACGCCTACAATAATAAACAAATATTGCTGAGTATGGATTGCTGAGTATAGATGGCGTGATGCAAAAGTGGGCAGTATTATATTGATTATCGGGTTGTACAATTTTAAAATTTGCTTAGTAATTTTATTAAATTGTATGAATTATAGGTTCACCGAAACAGGCGTGATTGCATGCATCGAATATTTGAAGAAAATACAGGTTTTTTGCTAAATTGCGAATAACTCAGTCATTTTTTCAGCAATTTTAATCAAGAGAGGCTCAAAATGTTCGTTACAAAATAAACTATCGATCTGGGAGGCGAAATATGAAGAATTTCTTCGTTTTATGTTACAAGAATTTATGTAAAAGTTGGTAAATTGTTAAAAATTACGAAAATTTACACAAATTACAGACTTTGATTAAGCACAACTCTTTTGGTTTTCGACGAATTTCAATAGCTTATTCACTTTAGAAAAGACTATTTAATTCTCTTTCATTTGATAAAAACAAAATAAAAATCGGTTAACAAATATTGAATATATTACATAAAAAGTGAGATCATCTTTTTCTGTAACCAAAAAAAAACGGTAATTTTGCAATATCTCAAAAACTGTTCTACTTTTGAAAAATCTGACTTCATATTTCGATTCAGTGGAAAATTCTACATAGAAATGATGTATCAAATATCGCGGATATGAGAATTTTTGAAAATTTGTGCTGTAGTGTAATCTGTCACTCTGTAAATATCAAATTTACCATCTAATTGGAAATAATGGGGGGATTAAATTCCAAAGTGTACTTGTGTTTCTTTTAAGATATTCATGTGACAACCCTTACTCTGGTCATTTATAACTCAATACATTTTAAGTGAACAAATATTTCAAAAAGTAAACTAAAATGTGTATAACTTATTTAAAATACTATAATTCGCATCAAACATAACATGTTTTTGATATACTAATTATATTTAAATTCACTGCAAAACATTGTATTTGACCGTAATTTGTAATTATAAATATGTTTGTACAATTTCGGCAAGCATATATGTTTTACAGCGTGTAGGCCCTGGTTGGAAGGTCCAGCATTATTCTCTCGCTAAATTCATTTGAAATCAAATGCCAAGGAGCTGTTGCTATATTTTTAATGATTGATCATAACATTTCAGTGACAAAATCTTTGTTTCATATTCGGAAACTATCTGTTCATATGTTCATAATAAATACCATCCTTAATACATTAAAACATAACAACATAAATCCGGGAAGCTGTTAAAATGAGTAACCGAGTATATGCACCTCGAGTCGCAAATAAAATACTCTTTGTCACCTTATTTTAATCATAAAGGCCTGAAAAACAAGTACTACATATGACCATTTCGTTGATTTAGGGCATCTCGGTTTTTCAGTTATTATCTCTGAGCTATAATTTGCCGTCATTTGGAAAAATTGTTTAATAATCATTAATATTTTTTTATATGCATTTAGGTCAATGTAATCCAATCCAATGATTTTGCCATTTTTTCCAATTAAGTTCGATTATACATTCCCAATTAAAGCACTCCACATATTTCACTAACATCCAAAAATCTCTATATACATATATTAGACAACTCGTCTAATTTTGAAACTCACCGGCTGGGGACCATGTTCTTTCCCCTTCTCTATTCCACTATTACGTTCGCATGCAGCGTTTTCAATAGTTCACCAAATTTTCTGTTCTTCCTAAAAATAAACCCACAAATTATTGTGTTACCAAGACCCATTTGAGGCACATGCATTGGCACTGGCACTGCATGCCACCACCAACATCCAAATTACATTTCCTCATAGGCAAAATACTCTCTGGCAAAATGCAACAAGACTCACACTTAGACGCGCCGCGCTACTGTTTCGTTTTGTTTCGTATATGAATTTCTAAAAATATCGGCAGATTTTTTAATTTTGGTTCTGCGTACGCAACCTAACAACAATCGGGTGCAGCGGCGGCGACAATGGCGTGTTTGTGTGGTTGTGAGTCCATGTGGCAATTTGATCGTTGCCTCCAATTATTCTCTACCGGGTTATGTGGTTGCTTCTTTTTGGGGCTAATGCACCCGATGCAAGTGTTTTTTTTTTTTTTGATTTATTCCTTCGATTCTGTTTTTTCTTATTTTTTGTATTTTGGTATCTGGCGTTCAATTACCAAAGCAATGTCGTGAAATCAACAATCACGCGTATGTCTACTCCGAACGTTGCACAGTAGGTGACTTTTGAGAAATAGTAAAGGGAATGGCTAACCCGATTTAAAGGAAACTTCATCGCAATAAGGCTGAGACGCTGTCGACCGTAATCTGTATATCGTCACCTAAAATCCAAAATGACGCAACTACAAAATTCCAAAATTGTCTTTCTGATTGATTACGTTATGTTTGACTCAAATACATGATTTGAGAAAGTTTTAAACACCTAAGTTCAAAATCAACAATTTTATTAAAAGGATTAAATAGATAAAGTTTTTGATAAATCCACGTTTTTTTTTCTTTGAACTGTAATTTTTTATAAAATTTTGATGTACCTATACTTACAATTGACTAAACCCCATATCCCCACAAACTTTTAGATATCTACGATCCAAAATGGCAATATTATTCACAAAATTCCGATTCTATATCGAACTATTTTTTGCCTCTCCTGTAAAGTGATGAAAATGTTGTTACGCCGTTTTGAATTTTAGGTGACGCTATGCCTAGAATAAAAGACGATTATACCAAGCTAACCATGTCCTATAAATCTTTGTATGCCAGATATATCAAAATGTGAACCGCGAAGTATTTTTTCGAAAAGATCATCAATTTTTTTGAACTGTATAATGCAGAATATTCTCATTATCCAGTTCTAACAGATAAATTGATTCGCATATAAAACAGTTTTTTTATTCGGCACGATTGTAGTTGTAAACTAGAATTTTGCATACAACCCTATACGGCTTGAAACTTTCAGACTTTGACAGTCTTGTCTAGTGTATTAAAGATGTTGGCGAAACTAGATTTCGGTTAAACCGAGGTGTAGAAACCGTTAAAACCCGGTTTCCGGTTTCATGACAAAATGGACAACTATTTATTGGTTTTATATATATACAAGGTGGCGCAAAAGTAAAGTTCCGATGTTTTTTGGCTGTAATTACAAAAAAAATGAAAAACTTTGATTCTTCTTGTGGATTATTTTTATTTGGTCTTTTAATTTTTTTTACATCAAGTCGAGAATATGATGTCATGTAAATGGCCGGCGCCAAAGTTGATTGTCATTTGAGCCCTTTTTATGGCATTTTCCATCACTTTGGCCAAAACTTCCGGCGATAGGTCCTCACATTCTTGACGGATATTGTCTTTACGAGCTGCAAGAGTCTGAGGCTTGTTGACATAAACCCGCGACTTCAAAAAGCCCCACAAAAAGAAGTCTGGAGCGGTCAAATCAGTCGATCGTACTGGCCTGTGCAAATCGCCAAAACGGGAGATTAGGCGCCCGGGAAATGCATCCTTCAGCATATCGGTTGTGGCACGTGCAGCGTGTGCCGTTGCACCGTCCTGTTGGAACCACATGTTTTCCAATCCCAATTCATCAAGTTGCGGTAAAAAGAACTCGTTGATCATTGCTCTGTAGCGCTCACCATGGCTCCTCGTGGGTTCCACGGGGATTTTCAGTGCCCCAGAAGCGTAAACTTTGCTTATTTACGTACCCGCTAAGATGGAAATGGGCCTCATCACTCATGATTATTTTTTATGAAAAATCATCTTCCTCTTGGTGGAAACATCTTCAAATCTTGTACCAAAATTCGCTGTAAAGACCGTCGACTGATACCCATTTGCGTGGCACGTCGTCTGGTCGATGTCGACGGCGCTTCCATGACATTCTCGGCTACAGCAGCACTATTCTCTGCAGAACGGCTACTCCGGGGTCTGCCACGCCTGGCAGCATCTCGTGTTGTGCCAGTCTCTTCGAGGCGAGCGGTTAAATGTCGCAGTGTTTCACCAGTAGGCGTTGGACGGCCAGGAAATCTGCGACGAAGTTCACGTTGTGCCAAAGTCACCGACCGATTATTGGTCAAATAAATAGTCAGCAATATTCCGCGTTCTGGAGCAGTGTAGCGTAACATTGTTTATTAACGTGTATTTCGCATGTGTTTACTACACAAATGTCAAAACAGAACTGACATTAGGGGCCAATCGCAAAATTTATAGCATTTTCTGATAGGAGGATTACTTTTGCGCCACCTTATATAACTACTAGCTGGCCCGGCCCGGCAGACTTCGTCCTGCCTACAAAAGTATTAATTTAGATATTATCTTATTCGATCAAATCAAAGTGCTTATTTTTTGATGCACTTGAATAGATTAGAAAAAGGGAATGATTAATACCCGCAATTCACTATTAATATTTAGCATTACATCCTTTTTTTCCAAGTACATAATTGAAAAAATCCTGTGCGTAAGGCTGGTCAGGTTTTTAATAAAATTGTTTGAGTTGTAACAAAAGCCAAAAATAACTATCTCACAAATACTTTCCTTAAGGGTAAATGCTGAAATAAAGCTGGAATTCGATTTAACTGCATATGTTATTTGTTTGATACAAACCCTCAACTTTGTTCCTATACCTTATAACATAAAAAACTTTATCCCATTACATTCAATGAAGGAATTGCGCAGAGCTTCTCCCAATAGGTAAGCTGTGCGCTTTTTATATTGAGACTCACTGATTGGGATCTACAGCTTAACACCGGCTCCGAACGGATTATTTATTTATGAGAAGCTTTTGCATGGCTAATTACCCGATAGCGTTGCCATCACTATGCGAGGTGACCGTTGTCGAAAGAAATGTAATGTGATCAGAGCAGGGATCAAGCCCACGATCTCTAGTACAAGATGTGCGTACTCTACCCATTGCACCACCGACGACCACGCTTTATACAATTTTACAATTGCATGAAAATTATAATAGTTATTCCACTCTACTTAGCAAGCTTTCAATTGCATTTGCCTAAAAGTATAAGTGAGAATGTGATTCTTTTTATATTAACAATGATTACTAATTAAAAAGGCCGGATCGGCTTTATTTTTTACGCCTAAAAAGTTTAATAACTTTTATATTTTTTATCCGATTTTCATAAGCTTTTTGATTCAAAATAAAAATCTTTTTAACAAAATGTACAATATGGGCATAACCAAATTGAATACCTATCACCACTAGGTGGCCACTGATGTGTATTTAAAGAAAACAGTTGATTTGAATCAATTTCACTACAAATCCTTTTTGATGTGCTAACATCTATAGCGGCGTATAGGGACTAAATCTATAAAAGTCAACACATGCTAACAACACACAGACAGGTTTTCTGCTGCTGCTAAAACCAGATTTTATGCTGCTGCTAAAACCAAATTTTCTGCGACTGCGAAAGAGCCAAACAAACAAAACTGAGCGAGCACGAGAGCAATGAAAGAGTGGTGTGGCAGCGGTTAGGCAAACGAAATTGTGTTAAACGGAGATATAAAGCATAGCCACGCAAAATGGTGACACTCTAATACGTCAGCTACTTCGTACAAAGTATGTGTGATGTTGTGTGTTTGGCTGTTTCGTTGCTGTTGCTATGGCAAACATGTGGTTATGTGACACACGTATACGTCAGCTACTTCGGACAAAGTATGTGTGATGTTGTGTGTTTGGTTGTTTTTAAATGAAACGTCATCATTTGATTGAACGGCTTTTTAAATTCTTTATATTAACTTCACCTGCCTGCCTGAATGTATGTATGCCGGAAAAACTTTGGATTGATTTTTAATCCTTCTCCCGAAATCCAATCGAGCTGAAACTTTGCAGGCAAACTAATGGCGACGACAAAAATGAAATGTCGAAATATGGGCGGGATTGGACTAACGGGCCCATACAAATCACAAATTAAAAATCCATTATTTCTGCTCCTGTTAACGGTATTTGAACAATATCAACACAGTCGCTCTCCTTTGGACACGCTCGAGGAGCTCCAAAGATGTTCTAGGAGCACCTATCCATATATAGAAGTTATATTCCAACTTTGGCCTGATGTAGGTGGTGTAGATATTAAGAAGATCAGATGGAGTAAGGTAAATTCTTGCTCCGCTTTAAAAAGCCTAGACACTTGAATGCAATCTTTCCGCACTTCTAATACATGTTGTGCCCAACGACCATCACATTGTATTTTCATTCAAGAGCATCTGATTCATCAATATCCACACCGTCCATAGATAATGACGACACACATGGGTCAGCAACCCATTGAGCCAAAAATGAGCTTCGTCACTGATGATGATTTTGCGATGAAATTCATCATCTTGGCGCATCTTCTCCAGAGCCCAATCGGAGAACGTACGTCGCGTCAAATGGTCCATCGGCTTCAATTCTTCTGTCAGCTTAATCTTGTATGGGTGTACACCAAAATAATTACGCAAAATTCGCCATAAAGTGGTCTTGGCGATGCCAAGTTCTTGAGAACGCCGCGGAGTCGACTGATTTGGATCGTTTGCTACAGACGCCTGAACGGCAGCGATATTTTCGTCACATCGACTAACCCGTTGTCTCACTGGAACGGCAGGATCACACAATGAATATGTAGACTCAAATGTTTGCACTGAACTTGTTATTGCTTGTCTACTAGTTCGAGAATAACGAGCGAAAATTGGAGTTAACGCACTTAAAGTTGCGGTAACCGACTCCGAATTTCAGTATTACATTTTTATAATTTGCATACATTGTTGGTTCGTGTACTTTACCATGATGAAAATGTTGAATTTACTGAAAAAAAGGAAAGTAACAATTAGATGGTGAAATAGTGCGTTCAGTGAAATAGTGCGTTCACAAATTAAATTCGAAGTTATCAAGTACCTACTGGAAAACCCATATTTTTTCGGAAAAAAAGTGCAGAAGCAAAAATAAAAGAGCTGGAATTAAATTGCTAAACTGGCAACACTGATCGGGATTGCAGAGACTAATCGGAAAAGTATCGAAGCACTTGTTTCGTTTCATACTTGGACATGTATTTTACCTGCATATGAATTTCGGATTTCGGTAGGCTCTGTGTTTGTCGTGACACTACTTGAATTGAGATGAAACGGTCCTGCTTGGTATTTGTGTTTTCATGCGCTTGCAGATGTCTAATATCTATACACCCCTGACCATTATAATAGAAGATTGTTCGGGGATTTTTAATGCAAATTTATTTTAGTACTTAAATGGAGTAGAACTTAGGTACCTTGATTGTAACTAGGTCTGGCTGTGAATCCGATGAGCTATAGCAGGATTTGCTTGTTTAGTATTGTTGCAAAATGAGATAATCAGTTCAAGAGAGATTAGTTTTGAGGTTATGTTCACAAATATTTTCTCAATGTTTGCCGCAAAAGTAAAATATGCAATTTTTGAGGTAAATGAAAGTCCAACAATTCAAAGGGATTTGACGAAACAAACGCTTTTTTATTTGGAAGAGACTTGGGAGAGAGAGACGCTGCTGCGGTCACCGTTGACTATACCTAGAAATCGAAATATTTTGCGGACTAAATAATTTCTTCTGTAAAAGATCCCCAAACATTTTTTCCAATGTGTATGGTTGGGTCGGAACACAGAACTTTTATACCAGTCATGAATGGAAATGAATCATATTATACTCCATGCTACCGCCGTCACTAGAGTACATAATTTCATCTACATCGAAACCATATCGAGCCCTTAGAGCGAAATTATCGTAAGCGCCAATTTTTCGAAATTTGTTTTATTGTTGTAATACATATTTTAGCAACTGCTACATAAATACAAATTGCCAAAAATTTTAAATTGCTAATATTTTTGATAAAAATTTGGGGTGAGATTTTATCGTAAGTCATTGTATGCATTTTACAAAAATTTATATTTTATCGTAAGCGACAGTGTGAATGTAAAAGCAGGACCGCAAATGCTTTGTTTTCTGGACGAATATGTAGATTTGACTATGTAAGGAATCTTTTGGGCTGTGTTCAGACAGTTCCGTCTAGTTTTTGACCCAAACAAATAATAAAAAAAATGATGACCAGGCCATGTGCCAAATTTTTAAACCCGATGTTGTTTGAAGAATATAAAAAATGTCATCAATTTCGCACAAACCCATATTTTTATTATACGATCCAATAAAATTTGGAATTGGCATAATGTAAAAAAATAAATACCCTATTGTTCTTTTCCAATGTTGCATTTTTATGTAATAGTTCAAACTGAGCATAGCCAATTCATCACAACTAACTTCACAATAATTTTGGAATGATAACTGTGAAAATTTCTGACTGTTGCTTCCAGGTTTTGAACAACTTAGTGAATAGAGAAATACATTTCCTTAATAATGGATTGCTTCTCAACAAAGGTCAGACGATTTTATTAATTGTGTTAAAAAAAAAGTACTGACATTTAT
Source organism: Phaonia tiefii (assembly GCA_963931995.1). Lineage (NCBI taxonomy): Eukaryota > Metazoa > Arthropoda > Insecta > Diptera > Muscidae > Phaonia > Phaonia tiefii. The sequence goes on along the minus strand of OZ008368.1, from coordinate 271,543,592 downwards.
TGTGGTTGCCAGGACAAAGAAAATCTTCAGTTTCCCATGGGAATCTGCAAATTGGTTGATTACTCTGATTCTGAACATGATGAATCAGATGTTGACCATTTTCTGGATGAAACAACTTGCGTTGGGAAACGAGGAAGAAAGAAAAATCTAAAAAAGGATAAAAAATGTTGCATCGTTTCAAAGAATATTAAGCCAAATACTTGTCTTGGTAAAAAATGTCAAAACTCTTGCCCACAAAACTTTTGTGAATCGGATCGGATTAAAATAAATGAATTCTACTGGGGATTGGCAAGTGGACCTCGTCAAAAAGATTGGCTTCTGTCGTGTATTAAGGAAAAACAAATAGGAAGAAGACGGGTATCAAGTGGTAAAAGAAAAGTGACTTATGAGTACTACATAAATATTCGTGGCCAGCATACCCAGGTTTGTCAACAATTTTTATTACAAACACTTGGTATTTCTCAAATGACTTTGCGTCATACCCTATTAAATTCAAAAACTAAAAGCATTGTTCGAAATAGGAAGACAAAAAAGCCGGCACATAATAAGTGCTGCGATTTCAAGATAAGTGTAGTAAAACAGTATATTGAGAATTTACCTGCGGTTCCATCCCACTATTGCCGCAATAAAAGCAATAAGCTCTACTTGCCAGAAGAATTACGCAATGTATCGCATTTGTACAAGCTTTATGTGGAGCATTTGAAGGAAAAACAGCAAGAATCATCAATAGTCTCACTATACAACTTTCGCACAGTTTTCAATAATGATTTCCATTTGGGATTTCATACTCCAAAAAAAGATAAATGCAACATATGTGAAAAATTAAGAATTTGCAATACACCTTATGGCAAAAGTAAAAGAAAAAGCAATACACCTTATGGCAAAAGTATGAATCTTTTTTACTCCAGAAAATATGCTTACTACAATGAAAGTATATATGAAAGCGGAACCAGATCTGGATATTGTTTTTTGTGGGGCGAATGTGATGGCAAACGAGGATGCAATGAAATATGTTCAGTGATTTTTAAATATTTGACCATAGTGGACCAAAGGAAACAACATAGTACTGTGAGTCTATTTTGTGACAGCTGTGCAGGCCAAAACCGGAACCGGGCCATATTGTCAGTTATTCCATTCTGTTTAAAGAGTTCAAGTTGCGTTAAGAAGGTTAACATAACATTTTTGCTGCCCGGTCATACAATGATGCCTGTTGACTCTATACATGCTACAATTGAAACATTTATTAAATAAAGGAAGAACAATTTGGGCCCCTCTGAGTGGTCGACATTAATTTCTAACTCACGTACGACACCAAAATGTTATGAAAGCATTATACTTAATCATTCAGATTTTAAGGACTGGAAGTCATTTTCTAATGCATTTCTTCCATCAAAAATAAAAATTGAATTTCACAGTTTGAGATCTGCCCATTTTGACAAACTGAACTTAAGCGCACAATTTAAATATGGATACTTTGAGGATAGTAAAGTGAATGAATTGAATACAAATTTAGTAATTCGCTCCAGAAACAGTTCAATGATCGTTGCGAATGGACCGGACCTACTCTACTCACAAAAACTAAAAATATCAGTGGAAAAATTTAGAGATCTTCGAAATTTATGTGAAAAGGAAATAATCCCTCAACGATATCATCAGGAATATTTCAATATGAAAAGTGGGGACCAAATCAAAGACACACTAGCTGGAACTGACAACGAAGACATTGATACATCTCAATATTCTTAACACACAGTTTAAACCTATTTATATCTATATAAATATGTATACCTACTTGTTAAATACAAGACATAGTCTGAATAAATATTTTGAAAATAAATACACACTTTTGATTCTCATTTTGCGTTTTAAAGTACAAAATAACATATATCGTAAGCGCCACAGATTTGTCACTGTAAGTACTATATCCAAATAAAAAGTTTTAATCGTAAGCGCCAAAACTACTTCATAGTGCAAACAATTAGCCATTTTTAAACATCAGTTCGGTGACTGCAACAAAATTAGACATTCTTGTCTCCAAACATATTTGATTTTAGGCAACCATTTTTAAAATAATCAAAAAAAACCTTCTCCTGTAAAATTTGTGTTTTGCCGCTTACGATAAATTCGCTCTGAGGGCTCGATATTTGCTATAATATAATGGCTATTTCTGATGTTTTAAAATAATCTAAATTTAAAATCAATATTTTTAAAATTTTTCTATATTAAACAAAAACTTATAATTGCTATTTCATTTTTATTTTTTTAGATTCTCGCATAAAGTCCAATCATTATTTTGCGATTAATTTTAAGTGACGTCAAATTCTACTTCCACCATCCCCCCCCCCCCGACCAACAAGAAAAATATAATAATAAATATACAAATTTTTTTAAATTATCCGCAGCACATGCAACAGTGGCAACCACATTAAATAACCACAACAATAACTTGTTCTGGATACTATCAACCGGGGAGCTATAACTGTTTTGTTGGAACACTACTAGAGCAAATAGCAGGAAATGCTAAACCGGAAATGCGTATAAAAAACTCGTTAATATCGTCGTGCTGTCATTTTGTTTTTGTGCAACACCAGAAGCTGAGCATACGGCATTATTATCAACTACCAGGATGACTATCAAGTCGTTGGATAAGGATTCCTTACTTAGAAATCAGGGGTCGGCAAATAGTTTTATTTAAAAATTATTGGATAGAAAATAATTTATAATTAAAATATTGATATTCAAAAATACTAAAATGAGTAGGGTATACATTTCAGAATTTGCAAAGTATGCCTTACATTTTTGAATCTAAGGAAAAAATCGAATCTGAAAAACGATTTAACCAAGATGTATCTATTACAGGTGGAAGCGTTAGAACAGCTGATTTCAATTTTTTCTTGTCTTTGTGGCCCGACCTTGTCAAATTTTGTTTATACTAATTCCAAGATGTATCTAGTGCAGGTGGTAGCGTTAAAATAGCAGACGAAATTTGTTCTTGTCCTTGTGGTTTTTGTCGAAAATTACAACAATTCCTCCTGATATAACCTAAAATAAATACATCGGTCGACTAAATTTGACAAGGTCGGCTCCTGAAATAAAAACAAAATGCCTTCAATTCCTACTGCTTCTACCTTACTTATTTTGCCATGGATTTAGCTACCTGAATTTCTCCTTTCAATTTCAAACGGTGATTCAAAATCTATATTCTAACATCAACAAAAATTTTATAGAGATTACAATTTCCACGTCCGCGGTCCTTCGGTTGCCAACCCCTGTTTGGAATAACAAAATATACCATTTGTATTCAATGGACTTCCTATGGATTTGGTTAGCTTCATTTAGCAATTTAAATTTAAAGTTCTGTATTAAATAAAAATACAACAGATAAAAAAAAACGCATTATCACGCGCTCTCTAAGAAACTGCAAACATTTGCTGTGAATACTGAGATACATATAAACTTGAAGCTAAAACAGATGCATGGGGAGTTTGTATGGACTTTAGTTTAGTTTAAGTGTTGTTTTCTGTAAAACTGATAGTGGAACAGTGGAACAATAGTTTTAGTTAAAAGAATAGAAAATCAAGCCCATTTCAGCCCTTGAGTAAATACACTTAAAAAATAATCGTCCCTTTGGCGAATAGTCTCTTCCAAAGTTAGCTAATGTAAAGAGTTTGTTGCCGCAGCGAAAATGTTCATTGCAGCAATAAAGGGTTTTGTATATCCGACGACTTTGTGGTTGATGCAATGAATATTTATGTTGTGACAACGAATTTATGTCATACATGACCTTCTACGAAACTATTTTCTTTCACCCAGAGTATATACATATATGTCTAACTTTTCTGATCTCGGTTTAGATTCATTCGGACGGTCGGACGTCTACAATGAAAAAGGAGATCGTCGACGGCTTTTATGGTCATGACTACATCAGTGATCGGTCACACTTGGTCATTTGCAAAAAAAATAACAAAATTCGTACGCTGTTAGGACTCTTTTTCCGCAATTCTACCATTTTACGGACGTTAAAAGACGATCTCATTTCTAGTTGAATGGGAATGTGAACTAATAAAATTGCCACACTCGATCTAATGGGCAACCAAATGCAATAAAACAGCTACCAAAGCATCCGGTAAAATTCAGTATTTTGGTGAAATTTATGGTCTTGCAGAGTCATCTGTCAAAAATTTATTTAAATATGACGATGGCAGCAGTGTCAATGTCAATGGACGTTCAACGATTTCATGATATTTTGTCAAATTTATTTATTTTATATTTTATATTTGTTCAAAATGTGGTTTCAAAAACACGGCTTTACATGCTACATATCATGTGAAGCAATGAATCAATTGAGAGATGGGTTCGGCGAGCAATTTATCTCACGTCTATTACCAGTGAACTGGCACTCTAGACAGCGTTGTTTGACGCATGTAAAAACCCTTCTGTGGGGTTACGTGAAGACATTCGTCTTTGCCGATAAACCAACGTCAAGTGCAGCCTTCGAAACAACAGTAGTCGTATTATTAGCTACAGTGGCGAGCAGATGTTGATAAATTTTAATCACATTTGAATTTGAATTGCCGTAATACCCATAAAACCATAACAAATCCTATCATGCTTCTTTATTAATATTCTTTATTAATCCTAAAAAACGAAAACATAACTACATTTTGCAATATTTAATACAAAAAATAATATTTTGAGGTTATGCCATAAAATCCAACGTATCCACTTCTGCCCGTGTTGGTTTTTGGTATCAAAAGCAAAAGCAACATTTACCTTTATTTGAATTATTGTGAAATTCAACAGAGTAAATACTTTTTGTGCCACCGTTGATAGTTTCATTAGCTGGTTACTAAATTTTTCGCAAAAATATTCACTTCGTGACAAAATTAAACCGAATCATTGAAATGACAAAACAAAAACGGTGTTTCAACCCGTAGAATTGCTAATGAAGAAGGTGTTTGCCATCGAACAGTGCTGCAAGTTAGAACAAGACCTAATGCAGAGGCGCCGGAGGCCAGGAAATGGCGACCAAGATTGCTTACCAATAGAGATGCTCTAGCTATGGAGCGGGTAATACCGACCAAGCATATGACAACACCCAAAGAAGCTGCAGCAGCTATAAATAAACTCGTTAGTGGGTGGAAAGCATGTAGAACGCTTCGGCGAATTGGGCTGACAACGGCAGAAAAACGGAAGAGGGTAATATGGTTGGTCCAGACCAAAATCAATCGCTTTCAGTCGGATGGTAAGCAATATTTCTGGCACCGCCCTTATGAAACATTGAAGAAGCACCAAGTCAAAGAAACAATGAAGCATGGAGGAGGTAACTTGATGGTGTGGGGGGCGTTTTACGTGTTGGCATATCGGTCCATTGGTAAAAATCGACGAACTAATGAAAAACGAAGATATCTTCGTATATGTCAGCATAATTTACTAAATTTTGTGGACAAAAGCGCGTATTACGAGGACGAAGTTATATTTCAGCAGGATGGAGATCCTAATCATACGGACAAAATTGTCAAGCAATGGCTTGCTAGTGAAAAATGTAACACAATGCAGTGGCCAGCTCAAAGTTCGGATCTTAACCCGATCGCAAATTTATGGGCTTTGTTGAAAAACGACTGGCTACATACGAAAATGCACCACAGAACTTGAACGAACACTGATCTCGGGTACATGCGGATTGGGTCAATATTCCAAAGGAAGACATCGAGAAACTGGTTAAAAGAATGGTCAAACGAATAAAAAGTGTTATTAAAGCCAAAGATTGTTGGACAAAATACTAAACAACGTGATTAAAAACATTTACTTTTCGAACGAGCATAAGTGGATACATTGGTTTTTTCGGTTTAAGTTCCAAATGAAAATTTTTTCTTTAATATTGGAGAATCCAGTTATGCATTAATGAAATTAATAAAAAATAAAACTAAAAAAACTTGGTAAAAATTGTTGTATTTTTACGGGGTTTACAATTGGACAAAGTGAAATGTAATTATGATGTACCCACATCTGCTCGCCACTGTAGATACCAGCCCCTTTGCTCGAAGATGTGGTTAAAAATTGGGCATTTCGCGTGAATCATTTACAATGTAGTCATAACAAACATTTATATTAATTTATCTTAAAAAATAACCGGCAAGTATTGATCTATTGACTCAAATACAGGGTGGAGCGCGGTAATTTGCTTTTTGCACTGCAGGCTGTGACGGCACTGTTGGTCGAAGAGAGTGGACAGTATGCGTGGCTTATAGTGGCTGATGGGAGATTTCTATTCATCTGCCTGTCAGTTCCCATCATGAATTGGAGACGTGAGGAGAGGTCATTTTGTGTTGAAGCGTATTTTTCAAATGCGCACCCGATCATTGCAGTGCAGCGTGCTTTTCGTTTACGATTCGTTGTTCCCCCACGCGGAAGTGTTCCTGGACGGCAATCAATTGTAAATTTGGTAACTTCATTGAGAACAGCAGCGAATGTGTCATGTGAACGCACTGTGTGGTGCGCCATATCACGATTAGGCATCATTGGCCCTTAGAGCTCTTGAAAATTTCAGAAAACGTATGCAGCAGTGTGTGGATAGCGAAGGTCAAGATTTGCCAGATACACTATTTAAAATCATGTTATTTACAAATTTCCTTACTGTTCAATATAATTAAAATATGTGTATAATAAATTTTTCTAAGGTTCATAATTTTTTTATTTCAATCCCAAATAAGCAACTTATCGCGCTCCACCCTGTACAAGTGTGTTAGAGTTTTGAAATTTTTCTGTATTTTTGAAAATTAAAAACCCATGCTTTAACAAATTACCAGTTACTTAATAAATTACTATTAGGTGCTGGAGTAACTTTATTACAGCCGCACCATCTAGCGGGCATTAGTTGCACCAACCAATCACCGACAGCTGACCGTCAGCTGATACGAGTATTTTTGTTGCTATCGCAGCAGTGGCGGATAATATAAACTAGCCCTCTGAAAGTATAAAAGGCAGAGCAACATGGGCGTCGGGGTGATCCGGTATGCAGACGTTGTAGAGACAACATATTCTTAGTAATGAAGTAGACAACCTGCCTGATAGATGCGTCCAAAATATGTACATAGTAGTACCCCGCAACTAGTTCTCTTTCCATTAACAAATTCCTTTGGTATAAGCCAGAGATTGCGTAGGGAAGTATACGATTTGCCTGATGGATACCGTTGAAAATATACATATCGTTAGCTAAAATGCAAAAAAGCGTAACTAACCAAAAATTCAAAATCGAGTTTTTGATTAATTGTTATGAATGCCATTACAATTTTACACTTCTGCGATCAAAAATCTGTCTGTGTGCTTAAAGTGAAATTAGAAAAAACTTCGTTAAAAATGTTTATAGTTATGTTTTAGTTTTTTGCTTCTCCTGTAAAATTATATTGCCCTGGTATAAGCCAGTGATACCCTGCCTGAGGAGTCTCGACTTTGTTACATACTATTCTCCATGTTCAAACCACAGATTATATTGTCCTTGGAAATAGAAGTATCTTATGTCTATTTTTGGATAATTTGTTATTTTAAGTCCATTTTAAAGTAATCCATCTTTACAACTAGCGCTCATATCGGTCAAACTTCGAACTACCCTATGTTTAGTGGCACTGTTAGTTTTAATGCAGAATCCGTCTATCTACGCGCGCCGCAGCGATGTATATAGACTGGATGAGTGATTTAGGCTACTTCTGCATCCAAGCGACGATATGTCTGAGGGATGTCGATATTGGTACTTAATTTTCCTCTGGAACAAGCCAGAGATTCAATGTCTGACGGGTCTCGAGCTATTTACTTACCATTCCCCGTAGCAAACCAGAGGCTCTCTGTCTGAGAAATATTAATCTTGTCATTTACCTGATATGTTCTCTTGAACCCCCTTGGTTGGTATCAGTGGTGTCAGAGTGTCTCTTGTTTCAGTCACAGGACCCGAACCTGTTTTCTGTACGCAACTTGTCACCAATATTCAACAGATCTCACCGTCACCTGTGGCTTTATTTGTTTTAAGCCGGAAAAATACTTTACCGACCTTGTCTGGATCATGAGGGGCAATCGGTATGCATTTGTGGCCTGCACTGCAATTAGTGTGAGAACGTGGGTTCGATCCCTGCTCTGACCACGTTATATTACTTTCGACGATGCACAGTGGTTCAGAATCATTTTCCATCGGTCAAAAGTCTGTATATTTTGATATAGAAAACATTTTTGAGTTCTGCAAAAAATTGGTTGCTTAGAAGGAGCTAGAAATTACAATGATATATGAATATTGATAATCGTACAGTGGGGTATATTTTAAAAAAATTTCCAAAGTTGAGTACTTTCCGTTTTTTTCGATTTGCAAGAAAACAAAAAATTGCCATTTTTTTGTTACGTTTTTTTGAGTTGTTTTGACGCATACGATCATAGTGCTTACAAAAAAAATAAATTTTTATCGTTTTACAAATATTAGGCTTTTTCAGATTGTGAACATTCAAAAAGTTAGATTTAATTTTTTGAATTTTTGAACTGTATCTCGAGTAACTCAACTAATTCTTAGGGAATTAAAGTTTATTATGTATATGCAAATTTAAACCAAATTGTTTTATTCGATGGAAAAGACTACAAAATTAAATAAATCGGTGAAGACGGTGATTTGATGGTCATTAGGATGCACTTTATAGATATTCAGGTATAACGACAATCAAATAATGTTAAAGTTTGCTCTCTTTTCAATTGCAGTACTACATGTGGGCAATTATCGTGCAGTTTGGATTTACATGCTAAATGGTGTATTATAAGGAGTTTTTTGGACATTTTCTCGTCTTTCCAGCTGTGTAGTTCGTGTTTCGAAGTTGTTGAAGAAAAAACAGTTATTCATGTTTTAGAGCAAAAACTTTCGAGTTTTTTTCCAAATTGGTCCTATCATGTTGTGGTGGAGGTTTGCCGCAGGCAAAAGTTACCCTCAGCAAATGGGAAACGTATCAAATTCATTGACGTGATCTGACGTACTAAAGTTATATTGGTCCAAACTCAATTATTTTTTCAAAATCGCTATTTTTGAAAATTATTTTTACAACTTAACTGTATCTGGGAGAAACAAGAGTTAGATGCCGTATTCTTATCTGTTGGACATGCAGAATTCCGCAGAAGCTCCAGCACTGTTTCTACCACCAGTCCCAGCTGTTGATATAGACATGGCTAGGAACGCTGAAAACTTTAACAACGTAATTGATGAATTATCATTAGATATGGATATCAGGGTCGAGTTGGCAGCGGTTACTGACAGTAACGTGCCCGTAATCGAATCTTCTGTTGAACCGATTGTAAGCTCTCTAAATTCTTCTAATAACCTTGTGGTGGTACCTCCTCGAAAAACCATTTTCATTTCTCGTTTATCACATGACACACCTGTAGGTAGTCTTGTTGATTATATCAAACAACACTGCAAGGACTACAATGATGAAGACTGTAAGGTATTCAAAATCAATTACTCTCAACCTCGGGATATTTCATCCTTTAAAATAGTGGTTCCGGAGAAATTATTCCATACAATAGTTACTGACAGTTTTTGGCCAGCTGGAGTATTGGTGAAAGAATTTATTCCGCGTGATAGGCATGAGAGAACAACCAGAATAAATTTGCCTATTTCGGCTCCAAAAAACTAAATACTTCCTGTTGTCGTATTCTTTACCAAAACGTTAGAGGATTACGGACTAAGCTACGCAATATCTTCCTGAAAAGCTTCTCAATTGAATTCAATGTCCTCGCTCTTACGGAAACATGGCTTAAACCTGACATTTTTAATGCAGAAGTCCTATGCCCTAATTACACAATTTATAGACACGATCGAACCCGATGTGACGGAGGGGGTGTTTTACTAGCTGTTCATGATATTTTCCCGTCTTCCTTAATTGACATCAATAACAATAACGATATTGAATTTATATCTTGTTGTATATTTTTCTCCAACTTTAAAATTTTCACAACCTGTTCCTACATTCCACCCAAATCTGATATTAGTTTATATATGATGCACTTTGATTTGATAAAATGTGTGAGCAAAATGGCATCATCAAACGACAAAATTTTAGTTCTTGGGGATTTTAATTTTCCTGAAGTTTCATGGTCTTATGATTCGGATGTGTGTTCTTTATTACCGTTCAATATTGGACGCTTCGAAGAATTCTTCACTTCAATTTACTCTATATGTCTAAATCAGATCAATAATGTCTTAAATTGCAGTAACAGATTACTTGATCTAGTTTTTTGTAATACCTCTGAATTTGCTCTTTGCAGAGTAGATCCTTTCGTTATTCCAGAAGACAGTCATCATCCACCACTAATGATATCTATAAACTCTGGCCAGCAGCTAAGTAAGACGCAAAACGATGTTGTCTTTGAATTTGACTTTAAGCATGCTGACACTGTATCTCTATGTGAAGCTCTTTCAGCAATAGTCTGGCCTCCTTTTGATGAAGATCCGAGACTATTGTTTTCTACCTTCTATGATCATCTTCAACCATGTTTTGCCTCCTGCATCACAACTAAACGTATTGTTCATACGACAATTAACCCTCCTTGGTCTACAAGAGAGTTAAAAAGGTTAAAAAATCGAATGAATAAATTATACAAAAAATATTGTTCCTCTAACTCCCACTACGACGTGGTGAGGTACTTAATGGCAAAAAATCTGTTTACCACGAAAAATCAAAAATGCTATGAATCCTATTTAAGTAGAATGCGAGCCAAGCTAAATCGTAATCCGAAGCAGTTTTTTAACTTTGTTAACTCCAAAAGAAAATCTAATGGACTTCCATCTCACCTAAAAAATGGTGACAAGGAATCTTCCACAGATACTGGAATGGCTGACTTACTCGCGGAATTCTTTCAAAGTACTTATACTTCAAGTAACCTAGTAACGTCCAATTATCCGTATGCTATTCAGGAGTATAATTGCATTCCGAATATTTCTCTTTTATATGACGAGGTTTCGAATGGTCTAAAATCCTTGGAACCTAACTTTTCTGCCGGTCCTGATGGTGTTCCTGCTTCAATTCTTCGTGCCTGTGCCGACTGTTTATATATACCACTAACTGATCTATATAACGTTTCACTATGTTCAGGATTCTTTCCAGATATTTGGAAAGAGAGTTACATAACTCCCCTCCATAAAAGAGGCAGTCGATTCGATGCAGAGAACTATAGGGGTATTGCTAAATTAAGTGCAATCCCTAAACTTTTTGAGAAATTAGTAACACGTAGACTAGTGCATTCAATTGGTGGAATTTTATCTGAATACCAGCATGGTTTTGTAAAAGGAAGATCAACAGTCACAAATCTTTTAAATTTTTCTTCTTCTATCTACAACGCATTCTCTTTAAAACTGCAAACAGATGTCATTTATACGGACCTTAGCAAAGCTTTTGATAGGGTGAACCATCGCATTCTTATACACAAACTAGATTTAATCGGTTTTCCAACTCGTTTATTATCATGGCTATCTTCCTACTTAGCAGGCCGAACTCAAAGGGTAAAACTTAATTCTAAACTGTCACGGGTGATAAACGTAACATCGGGAGTACCACAAGGTAGTCATCTTGGTCCAATCCTATTCGTTTTATATTTGAATGATCTTCCTTCCTGCGTTCGCTCATCAAATATATTGATGTATGCGGATGATGTAAAATTATTCCTTCCCGTGAGTAAGATTAACGATAGCCTATTGTTGCAAGAAGATTTTTGCAGATTAAGTAAGTGGTGTAAAGTAAATGATATGTCCTTGAATTTTAAAAAATGCAAGTTTATGTCATTTACTCGAAGTACACTTTTACCAACACGATACTTCTGTGGTATCTATGAAATTGAAAAGGTGTCAAATTTTAAAGACCTTGGTGTGTTATTCGACGGTAAACTTAGATTTAATCTGCACATTGACTCTTGTGTGGTTCGAGGAATGTCACTACTTGGTTTTATTAAAAGATGGAGTAGAGATTTTGATGATCCATATTTGGCTAAAAGACTGTTTACCACTTTGGTTAGACCTGTCCTTGAGTATGGGGTTGTTGTATGGTTTCCCTGCTTTGAGTGCGATATTACGAAAATTGAATCCGTCCAGAAACAGTTCCTGCTTTTTGCATTGAGAGGTTTAGGTTGGAATAACTCGATGGATTTACCACCTTATACCAGTAGACTGCTCTTAATAAATTTGCCATCACTTGAGAGAAGAAGAGTTATGTTAGGATTTACTTTTATGCATAATTTGGTTAATGGTAGTATTGACTCACATTTTCTATTAAATCTTATTAACTTTAATGTTCCAATGCGCCCATCAAGACACTTTATCCCCATTAAGTTAAATTTTTGCAGATACCAATATGAATCTTTTAATCCGCTTAATCGTCTGTCAAAGCTTTACAATGATTATTTCAACACAATAACTAATGTTTGTTCAACTAATGTTTCTTCAATTTATTTAATAAAGCGTGCAATATTAAATTTACGAGATAGTTAATAGTAACAATTACAAGGTTTGCCACACTCCGCTTTACGAATATTACTGTACTGTTTTGAATCGTTCTCTGCCTTTAGTGCCTTCTTGGCAGTGAATTAGTCGTTTCTCTTGCTGTATCCGTCTCTAATAATGTTCCTAGCTATCCTGATGCATACTGATTTAATGATTTCGGATGCCCTAATCTCAAACGCTGTGCCAATCAACACTTACTGAGGGACTTATCTCTCAAAAGTTTGGCACATTATCCATCATCTGTTCCTGCTTCATCAGCTCCTACTTCATCTGTCCTGCTACATATATCCCTGCTCCATCTGTTCCGGCTTTATCTGTTCCTTTATCATCTGTTCTTGATTCATCTGTTCTTGCTCCATCTAAATCATCAGTTTTTCCTTCATATGTCCTGCTGCATGTGTTCCTGCTTCATTGTTATTCTGTTTCTTTATCATCTGTTCCCGCTTCATCAGTTCCTACTTCATCTGTCCTGCTACATCTGTTCCTGTTTCTCCTGCATCATATTCCTGCTTCATATGTTCTTACTCTATCTATTCCACCTTCATCTGTTCCTGCTTCATCAGTTCCTGCTTCATCTGTCCTTCTTCATCTGTGCCTGCTTAATCTGTTTCCGTGTCATCTGTTCCTGCTTCATCTGCTCCTGCCTCATTAGTTCGTGCTTCCCCAGTCCTTCTACAACTGTTCCAGCTCCATCTGTTCCTGTGTCATATGTTTTTACTTCATTTGTTCCTGCTCCACATACTTCACCAGTTCCTACTCTTACTATCCAGCTGCATTTGTTACAACTTTATTTGTTACTGTTTTTTTTTTTGCATTCCTATTCTATTCATATCTTCATAGTAGTCTTTTTGTACTTAAATAATAATTCTGTTAATATCGTCCATGTTCAATCTTTTATCTCCTACATGAATTTATTACTATTTGTTTTTTAATTTTGTTCCTGATTACTGTTTTAATTTAATTAATATACTTTAGTTTTGTATTTAATTTGTAACTGAAGATATGTAAAATTATATTTTCCAGCTGTTTTTAGCCGAGTAAATAAATAAATAAATAAATAAATAAATAAAGTCATGAAACCAAGTTTATCAATACAAAAAAATTGAGCGTCATAGCTCTAAAACTGTTCGAGATGCAGTTCAAAAAATAAAATAAATTAATTCTAACTTTTTGAATTTTCAAAATCTGAAAAGAACTAATACTTGTAAAACGAAAAAAAAATAAATTGTGTATGTGCAAATGCGTCAAAACAACTTAAAAAAACATAACAAGAAAAATTAAATTTTTAGTTTTCTTGCAAATCGAAAAAACCGAAAAGTAGTCAACTTTGGAAATTTTTTTAAAATATACCCCACAATGCGATTTTGAATGTTGATATATGATTGTATCATTGTAACTCCTTGTCTGCAATCAGTTTTTTACAGAACTCAAAAATGTTTTCTAGATCAAAAGATACAGACTTTTGACCGATGGAAATTAATTCTGAATCACTGTGCGACGGTCACCTCGCTTAGTGATGGCGGCACTATCGAGTACTTAGCCATGAAAAAGTTTCTCAAAAAAGCGGTGTAAAACTCAAGCTCCCAAATCAGTGAGTGTAAAACTATAAAGCGCACATCTCACTGATTGTGAGAAGCTTTACCCAATCCGTTCATGGGATGTTATGGGACACCATTTTTTTGTCGTGCGGAGTCATTAGCCAGAAAAAGCTTCTCAAAAAACCTTTCGAAACCGGTGTGAAGCTGCTGCTCCCAATTTGTGAGTACAAACCTAGAAACCGTACAGCTGCTCACTGATTGTGACAACTGTGAGGGACAGGGGCCCTTTATACGATGCATTGGGAATATAAACTTAATTGTTTTAAATTTTGATGTTTCAATTTTCACATTCACATTCCACTACACTTCAGGATCATCGGGTAGAGGTGATTTCAGTGATAGTAGTTGAGTGTGATTATCAGAATTACCCTGCATTTTACCTAGTGGCAGGATATAGATTAGACAGTGATAGGTCAGACAGTGATCAGGATGAAGCTCAGAATGACTCTGTCTAACCTGGATTTTGGTTTTCAATGCTCTCATCCGCCGTTGGCAATGTGGGTTCATCCGCATTCTATGGAAAAATAAATATATATGTCGTGCAGACCTTAGGTACTTCCACAGACTTCAAGATATCCAGCATTGACAAAGCGAGTTCTCCTTTAATTCACGCCGCCACCAAGCACCCAAGTGCCCACGCTCAAGCCTCCACATTGCACCAAGATGGAAACCTCAGGAAAGGTGCGTGGTTGAAACAACAAGGCCTTAACCTCAGTTTGATATTAGATTACTTAGAGCTAAGAAATAACATACAACTATTGTCCCACTGTATCATACTTGACAATAACTAACGCATTTTGAGTTTTACAAAAAGTCGTATCTTTTTCATTTGCTATCGCATTTGGCGGTTGTTGACGTGGATGTTGCTGTTGGCTGTTGGATGTTACTGTTTTTGTAAATTTTTCACGCTATTATTGTTTTTTATTGCACTCGAAATACGTTTGGATTACAAAAGCAAAAACTTTATATGAAATACAATCCGACAAAACGACCAACTGAACAGCGGACAACCAAGAAAACCAACAAAAGGGCAGAACATGCAAGGATTATAAACAAAAACAAGCAACGTATGGCAGAAGGAGAGCGCCAGCAATTGTTGCAGCAAACACCAGCAAGTGGCAGCAACATTAGCAGTGGTGGCAAGCGTGGCAGCAACAAATGTCATCATTGCCTGCCCGTATGCATCGTTGCTTCACTTGGGCCACTAAAAGCTTTTTGATTATGAAAAATGTTTCAAACATATGCTCCAAATGACTTTTGGTGTTTGATGTTGTTTTCAGCCACTAAAACTTGGCCATCACCGTAAATTCTTCCTCACAGCTAGTGGTGGGTGGTGGTGTTTCCACCACACCACCAGTGGTTGTTTCTATTTATTGAGTTGAAGTTGCACCCGCACTCGATGCGCCACAACCACGAGTACTTAATGTTACTTGCAACAGCAACAAAAAAAACACGCCAGCGTAAATTGTTGAAGTTGTACTTGCAACAACTTAAAAGAGTAATGTTTCAACTTCTTGACTCAAGCGCTACCGCCGCGTACCACCGCCAATTTCCAATGGACTTTTCTTTTAAAATTTAATTAGCTACAATAGAGTGGCAGATGCGGGTAGAAGGACGTTACAATGGATAGAAGCAATTTAATGAATGAATCAACATTACTTAGTGGAGTATCAAAAGCGATTAATCAGATTATATTTTCTGAGATTTTGTGGAACTTTTTATTACCACCCACCCTTCTTTTAATGCCACACAAATTGTGGGAGGGGAACTCAATTTTATGGTCAACTAAGATACTTTAGATATATTAGAGTACAAAATAGTTCAGCTTCCATGACACGAGTAGTAGATTTATGCTGTTATAGTTCAAGTCATTAAATAGTAACTATTAGTTTTTAGTGGTGATTCTGTTATCAGTAGATCAGCAATTAAAAATCCTTTGTGAGGACATCATATGGTTTATTGTTCTAAGAGATGGATTTGTTTTGGTATGAGAAAGCCACACTTTTGGAATGTAACATTTAGAAATTAAACTGTCCGATATTGATAAAGGAAATACTTGCTTCTCCTTGTTAGGCAAATATTTACATTTAACAGAGCCACTGAAAACGGCGAATAGTTCCATCGAAAGTGAGCTAACTTATAATTGAATCGCCATAATATAAATTAAAAATCACATGAGGTGTCAGGGGACACCCGGTTGGAACGAAGTTCCTTTCGTTATATAAAGGGATTTCCAGTAAGGATTTGACAACTTTTTGATGTGTTAACATCTATAGGCGCGGGTACGGGTGATTACATCCAAACACAATTTGTCCGACTGCACTCACACAGATTGTCCGACTGCGATCACACAGATTGTCCGACAGCGATCACACATTGTTTGCCGTTAAACTCCTCCGAAACGGCTGGACCGATTTGTATGAAATTTTGTGTGCATATCGGCTAGGTCTCAGAATCGGCCAACATCTATTTTTCATTCCCATAAATGATAAGGGTGACCCACCCCTATATAGAACACAGATTTGTCCGACTGCGAAACCCAGATTGTCAGACTGCGAAAAAAACACACACTGATGTAGCGGAAGGAAATAGTTGTAGTGTGTGGGTGCGAAGCACTCTCAGAGCAAAAAGAATAATGACCTGGTTATACGTTTATAAAAATGAGATAGCAAGAGAGCAACGAAAATTGTGTAAACTTGTGTAGCGTATGTACGAACATAACAATGCATGTATGCACATGTGTCTGTTGAATTCTCTTTGTTTTTTGTGGGAATAAAGCAAAAATTATTAAGCAAGAAAATAATGACACATGTGCTTGCAATGGACTTTAAATAATTTTAAGTATTAATATTATTTAAATGTAACGTCATCATTTGATTTAACGCTGGTTTTTATTTTCCTATGTAACATTTACTAATGTGTTCATAGAAATCGAACAGGTACAGTGTAATAAAAAGGTGTTAACACATCACCCGTGAGTTCGAACACTCATCGGATTTTTTTTAAATACAACGCAAATCAATTGAGATATTTACAAAACTTTATGATCTACTTGAAATACAATCACATCAGAAGCTTCATTGCATACTCTCTATCACTTCTGTTGTTGAATCTTTAGATTTTTCTGCGGAAGTTATCAGCGTTCTTCACC
The DNA here is from genome assembly GCA_963931995.1 of Phaonia tiefii. NCBI lineage: Eukaryota > Metazoa > Arthropoda > Insecta > Diptera > Muscidae > Phaonia > Phaonia tiefii. Next base: position 271,526,326 of record OZ008368.1, on the reverse strand, counting down.
AAATGACGTTTGCATTTTTCTATAATTTTCTCTTTTAAAGGTGCAGCCAAAAATATTGAGGTGCAGCGTTTGAAACCACAAGCCCCATATTTCATGTATTTTCTAAAAGTTCGACTCATGCACTCTTGTGAGATATTTATCTTACGGGACAAAATTTTCTGTTTCCGGAGCGAATTTCGCTGATTTCTAGATTTGACGGATTTGATAACTTGGGGCATTCGAACTCCAGTTTCCTGAAACAGTTGTATATAGAGGTAGAAGACCAGGCGACTAATCCCGAGCGGGTGGAGCATTTGGAAATTATCCGCGGGCATGTCGGTAGCGGTCGATTCGTTTGACCCAATTTTCGATGACTCGGTCACACATTTCGGCCGTAACGGCCGCTATTTCGCGTACAATGGTTTGTTGGCATAGATCAATGATTTGACGTAGCCCCAACGAAAAAAGTCTAGAGGTGTCAAATAGCACGAACGAGGCGGCCAATTGACTCGACCATTTCTTGAGATAACACGCTCACCAAACTTACTCTCCAATAAATCGACTGTAACGTGTGCTGTATGCCACCGTGTTGTTGAAACCACAGTTCGTCCAATCATTGCGGGATAACGATCGCCATTCACAGTAACGTGACGATCGTTATTGTCGACGATAAAATATGGCCCAATGACGCCGCCGGCATGCAAACCGCACCAAACAGTTATTTTTTGTGGATGAAGTAGTGATTCATGAAGCACATGTGGATTTTCAGCAAACCAATAACTCATATTTTGCTTATTGACGAACCCATTGAGCCAAAAATGAGCTTCGTCACTGAAGATGATTTTGCGATGAAATTCATCATCTTGGTGCATTTTCTCCGGAGCCCAATCGACAGTACGTCGCGTCAAATGGTCCACCGGCTTCAATTCTTGAGTCAGTTTGATCTTGTATGCGTATAAAACAAGATCTTTATGCAAAATTCGCCATAATGTGGCCTTGGCGATGCCCAGTTCTTGAGAACGCCGAGGAATCGACTGATTTGGATTCTTTGCAACGGACGCCTGAACGGCAGCGATATTTTCGTCACTTCGACCAACCCGTTGTCTCATTGGCACGACAGTATCACACAATGAATGTGTAGACTCCAATTTTTGCACCAAACTTGTTATTGCTTGTCTACTAGGGCGAGAATAACGACCGAAAATTGGAGTTAACGCACTTAAAGTTGCGGCCACTGACTCCGAATTTCGGTAGTACATTTTTATAATTTGCATACATTGTTCTTTCGTGTACATTACCATGATGAAAATGTTGAGTTTACTGAAAAAAAGGAAATTAACAGTTAGATGATCAGTGAAATAGTGCGTTCACAAATTAAATTCAAAGTTGTCATGTACCTATTGGAAAACCCGCTATTATGTACTAGTTAAGGGCTAACTATAATGTGCATGTGTTGGCTTAAGCTACTGTCAAATCTGAACGAAAAGACTGTCAAATGCTTAACCAACTCAGAAAATACTTTTAGGTGACTATAATGTACTTACATCAAGTTGAAACTATTGAGACACAGTTGCACATCAACGTAATATTGGTAGGTTTGCAGGAATTTTAATTGTTCTCATGTTTCGTAAATATATGAAATTTGTTCACAAAAATTTACTGAATGACCATAATATATAAAAGTCATACCTTAAGTATGAATGTTTACGATAATTTTATTAATTTTTGCAAAAATTTGAGTGCAAAACTGCCCCCGTTTTTCTTTTTGTGTAATTTATTGAGAAAAGTACTAAAAATGTATCAGTGTGCATCTCTAAATTACTAAACAATAATAACTTAAGATTTTGTGTTTATTTAGTGAAAAATGGATAAGAAGCTGAAATATTTAAAGTTCCTTAAATTGATTAAATTTGCATTGGGACGGGAAATCCCGGGAATTCCCGCAATTTTGTTATCCCGAAAGCCCGGGAAATTAGTGCGGGAATTCCCGGGAATTTATTTTACTCTCTTTTCTTTGTTTGTACTATTTGTTATGTAACAAAACATGTATTTGGTTTATATAAATGCTTTCATTGAGCACATATTACTATGCCTGTACATAATAGAACAGAACACTATTGATTTTCCATCCCTGATTTAATGCCATCTCAGGAATCTAAGAATAACGGGATTCGTTTTAGAATTCTTGTGATTTTCTTTTGTCTCTCTCGTAGTAGTAAGTTAGACCTTGGTAGGTGTCATTGAAGTGGATGCAAGTATAGAAAAAAGTTCGTTGTAAATTGCAGAAAAGTTAGTATATGTAGAATTATTTTAAATATTTTTTAGTTTTTACATTTATTTTATTGTGTTAGATGGAAAAGTCTCAAGTATGGGAATATTTTATAAAAAAAATCGGTAGACGCAGCAACATGCAAATTGTGCTCAAAAATAATTTCATGCAAAGGTAAAAGTACAAGTGGACTTTTACGTCATTTAAAAGGTTCACAAAAAAGAATCGGATAGCGTGCACCAGCAAGAAGAACCCCCAGAAAAGGTCAGAAACACCCAGCCAACATTATATCACTATTCTAGTAAAAAAAAATGTAAGATATGGGTGAAGTTGTTTCAAAGCTTGCTTCCATTGACGGATTGTCCATAAGAACAATCACAAGAAGTAGTTTTATAAGGGAGTCTATGCTTCAAAAAGCGCAAAATGCATCTGCCAAAAACTGAACGCGATATACAAAAATTGATTGTTAATCAATGTTTGAAAGTTAAAAATGAAACAAAATATAATATTGAATATAAATTAAATGAAAAATCCAGATTCTCCTTGGTAATGGATGAATGGACAAGCCTAAAAAATAGAAGATACTTAAACATATGTTTGCTTGGAAACGAGAATACACTTTACAATTTAGGAATGATTTTTATAGCCTCCGAAATACGTACCTTAATGGAAGAAAGATTGGAGGACTACAACATCAATTATGAGAATCACAGTGTAGCCACTATAACTGATGGCCCCAATGTGATGAAGAAATTTGTTAAAGAAAGCCCAGTAGAAGGTATATTTTGCCTAAGTCATGGCTTACATTTGGCTGTTGTTGATATTTTCTATAAGAAAACGTCATTTGTACCATCCACTGCTGATTTAGAATCAAACGATGAAGATGATTTTCAAGACGATTTCGAAGATGATTTTAAAAGCAACGATGTTTTCATAATTAACAGAAGGCTATAAATGGATAATAGAGGAAAGACGCAAAATAATAAAATTATTTAAAAGAAATCCAACAAAAAACAGCATATTACAAAAATACGTGTTTGAAGAACACAACAAGGAGATATGTCTTGAATTAGACATTGTAACGAGGTGGAACTCTATGGTTCCAGTGCTAGAAAAGTTGTTGCTTTTAAGTAACTCCATTAAAAAGAGTCTTATTGACTTAAAAATTGACGACCTTGGAGTAGAAGATAATATCAAAGTATTAAAAAACTTAATAGATATATTAAAACCAAATTAAATTAGCTGTGGAAGCAATTTGCCGACGAAATACAAATTTATTAACAGCTGATGTTATAGTTAATGAACTATGTCTACAAATTGCATCACTACGTACACGACTTGGACAAAAAATGTTGGAATCTCTGAAAAATCGTATAGAAGAAAGAAGAGACACACAATTTTATTGTTTATTAAAGTATTTGAATAGTCCGGACACGTATAATGAACAAAACATATTCAAAAATGCTTCAAAAAGCGCAGTATTGTCATATGCAGAACGTATTTACAATCGTCTATTCCACTGCGAAACTGACTTAGAACGTACTGAAAGCTGTGATGATGATGCAACTGTAGCCGAAAAAACGTTCGAGGAAAAATTAAATGCTGCAATAAATAGTGTTAATGCAATTAATGATTCGAAGTCAATGGCAACATGTTCCATAAAAAAGGATTTACAATTTTTTGAAGGATGCGGGAAAAAACCGGAAAGTGTTCAAAATGTATTTAATGCTTTACTATAAATACGACGCACATCTGTTGAAAGTGAACGAATATTTTCTCTGGCATGACTATTTTTAACAAAAATCAGAAATAGACTTTCTGATGAGTCTATAAATGCACTGTCAGTATTAAAAACTCATTATTTGAACAAAGACGACTAAGATTTTTATATTATTTTATATATAGTTTTATTGTAAGCTAAACATGTTACACTTCATATGGAATTATTTGTTTTTCCTTTTGATAAATGAATTGAACTAATGACCCTTTTTTTCTTTTGAACGTTTGTCTGTGTTGTTTTAAACGAATAATTTACTGTCTGATTTATCGATTATTATTTTGAATAAAATATGAACACAAAATTAAAATAAACATTGTTTTTTGGTTTTGCAGGAAATCCCGGGAATTTTAGAAATGATTCCCGCTTTCCCGGGATATGAATAAGTCCGGGAAAAGAAAAACACTAATTGGAAGGCATGTGCACATTAACAAAAATAGCTGAATTCCATTTCATATTTGCTTTTTATGTATACCATATACAAACAGCTGTTTACGTACGGAATGTGCGTTCAGTTTGGCTCTTTGCTTAAGCAACTGACATTTGACGAAATTTTTTATTAAGTACATTATAGTTTGCCGCATACTAAACATATGTGTTCCCACAGTTGCTTAAGCTGGCTTAAGCCCACACATGCACATTATAGTTAGGCCTTTAGTTCCAACACGCCTAAGGCGTCGGTTGAGAAATACGATAATTTAGATGAATCTTTAAGTAGAGATACATTTTGCAAAATGATAATTTTTTTTTAAGAAATTTGTTTTTATAGAATGTGTTTTTTTTTAAGTACATTTTTAGTTCCTTTTTGTACGAATGTGTGTTGTATTTTCCCGAAAATGTCCTTTTTAAAGAGAGGTACTTCTTTTAGTAATAGCTAATGTTTTTTTTAAGAAAAGGTACTATTTTTAAGAAGAAGTACTTTCTGTGAGAACAAGCTATAAGAGTATGATTTTTTACAAAGAAGTACTTTTTTTTAATAGCAGGTACTTTTAAAGAAGTGGTACTATTTTTGGGAAAAGGTTACTTTTTTAAACAAAATGTACTTATTTTCAGAAAGCCAACTTATCTCAAGGAAAGAAATGAAAAAAGTATTATTTTATTCTTGAGAAAAGCTACTTTTAAGAAAGTGGATTTTTTGTTAGAATTGGTCCTTTTTTCAGGAATAGGTAATTTTCTTTTCTCAAGAAAAGTTATTTTGTTTCACAAAAAGGTACTCTTTAAAAAAAAATGTAGTTTTTTAAGAAAAGGCACTTTGTTGTAAGAAAATTTACTTTTTTAAGAAAAAGTACTTATTATGAAAAAAAATAATTTCTTCTTTAAGATAAGGTATTTTTTTAAGAAAATGTACTTTGTTTAACCGGCCAATGGTGACGTACTGGTCTGTGAGACCGGCTGTGTTAAAAAATTCGTATAACTTTATTCTCCGTTATTGTTTTTTGTTGCACATCGCCCACCCACAGGTAATGACGAAGCTGCTTAGTGAGCACAACTTCTGTATTTTTTTTCTAACCTGGTGTGTGAGACCGTAAGTCACCGTGTATGTAAGCAAAATAATCGCAACACTTTTGTATTATATTTTGGAAGGATACCAATTTTTGTTCATTTTATAAAAGTTCCTATTGTCGAAAGACTAATAAACATTATTTTCCTTAATGAATATGTGATTTTTTTACTTTTTCTTAATTTTAAAAAATGTAAAAACATTTGTGAATTTTAATATTGAAATAAAAGAACTTAAAATGATTATATATCTTTGTTTTATTGTCAAAGTGCATAAATAAAAAAAAAAACATTAACTATTAGCAACACGTTTCGCAAAATCTTCAGTTAAAAACCCCGGTGCATGAGACCGGCGTCACCATTAATCAAAGTCAAATTTGCGTCACCATTGGCGGGTTAAGAATCTTAATAGGTATTTTTTTGAGTAAATTTACATTTTTTAAGAAAATTCACTTATTTAAGAAAATTTTCTTTTTTTAAACATCTTTCCTTTGGCTTTTCTTAATTTACTTTTTATTGGGTTCAAAACTACAATATATACTAAATATTGGTTAAAGGCTCCACCTAGAAAACTTCCCATTAAACAAGAAATTTCCTAACATATGTTAGTGTAGACATAAACCAAATCAAAACTACCCAATATAATTGAGAGTACTGGGTTGTAGCATAATAATGTTAAAAAAAGTTGTTTAATATATTTTTTCATTTAGCCCCCATTCCGCAACGTGCGATAACGAACTTCGTTCCAAAAACGATCAGAGTTCGTTTGACGCAAAAGTAATTATTTTTCCCCAAATATATTTCTGTTGTTACTAAGTGTCATTACATCTTCCGGGACTGATAAAATCGGCTCCATCCGCAATTTTGTGCTGACCGGGCGATCATTAATTTGAACTGTGTATTATTTACGTTCCTGGGTCACCGGACTTTATCGACAATTGTGAATAGAGGAACACCCCAAGAACAGACTTATGCAAATTTTAATTCTAAGAAATTATGTTGCCTTTATATGAGAAAATATTTAAAAAAATTTGACATTACCCCTTCAAAGTCGTATCTTTTCTAGGGTGAGAAACCAACATAGAAATGTGGCATTTTCTAACAGCTGTATTCTTCCTTTTTCATTTTTAGCATGTTTCATGTACCTCGTTAAACTACAATTTTCGACCAATTTATATGAAGGCTTAATCGATATTAAGCGATTTTAATCGACTCTTAATATACACTGATCGAATAAATACAAACCAATTGGAATTTTTTTTGTTATTCCCCCTAAACTAATATTTCGACCACTTCGTTTGAGAATTTAAGCGATTTTAACTAAGCCGCTTAAAATCGCTTGGCATCGCACACAAAAGATAGAAAAATTAGCTTAGCGAGGACAACGAACACATATCAAATGACAGAACGTCAGCCATTTCCCGTGATTCGCTGAGATGGCACAAAGTGCAACATTTCTGCATTTTTTGAGAGCAACACTGGGTCTGTTCCTAAATACATCAATGCTCTGCATCTGATGCGCATCTGACATCACTAGCGCCAACCAGGTGCTGCAGATGTTTTCTTTTAACGTAGAATACGTTATACGGTAAGGTAGGGGTGTTGATCTGGAGCACAAAATTTTGAGAAAATGTTTGTCAACTTTCACCCACTTTTAGTTAAATATTAAAACATATCTTAGCAATTTTTATATGTTACTCAGTTTTGGTAATATGTTTTGTTTCGAATTACATTAAAAAAATTATATGTCTATATATAAAAGTTTTATGTAGTTAAGGAAATAAATATTTAAGAGCATGATATTTTAGACTTTTTTTTGTACATGCCGCTGTTGTTGTTGGTGTTGTTGTGAAATCAAATGATTTTGGCTTTGCTGTGCTTTGTTTATTTATCGAGCAGCGTGTAAATGTGTGTGTGTGTGTGTACATTTCGTTTTGTTGGATCGGTCGGTTATTAGTTGGTTTGGAGGGGTACATAAAATGAAGGGAGGGGAGCGTGGACACTTGTGTGTGCTTGAAAGTTCTTTGCTGTCGTTTGTTTACTTCTGCGAGCAGCGTGTAAATGTGTGTGTATGTACATTAATACAAAGGATTGGCGATGTATACGCTCACAATATCAATGGCGTTTTTCCTAAACACATTTCTGTGAATACATTGGGAAGTAGTTGGAAAGCAACTTATGTTACAAAAACTTAATAACTAGCTATCAGCTGTATGCGTATATATTAGATAGATTTAAATCATTTATCAAAAATTATATTTAATTCATATATTTTAATTGCAAAATGACTAACGTATTCTACGTCTGACCTATGCGCCCGTGTTATCTAACACAGGCTTGTTATTTTTTTTACTACGCATTCTGTATGCAATAAAGAACCCTAACATGGGAGATATTGTGTTGACTATACGAATTGCATGACAGGACCAACGCAATACAATTGTCCAGAAAATTTTGGTACCTGCCAGTTCTCTAAAGCAAGTAAAAAATGAAAAAAAATATTTGTGGTGTGACGACGAATTTAGATGACTTTCTACGAAATTATTCGAAAAAGTGGCAAATAGCGTTTTTCAGTGCGGAGTTTATACATGTTTAAGCTTGCTGACCACGGTCTCTATTATTTCAATATTGTGATGTCTACAATGAAAATGGAGATCACATGCACATAGTAGTATCCCATAACTAGTGACCTTCCATTAACAACTTGCCCTGGTACAAGCCAGATATACCCAGTCTGACTAGTCTCGTTGTTGTTTCTTTTTTAGATGCTACATTAGGCCTGTTCGTAAATACATCATTGCTCTGCATCTGATGCACATCCGGCATTACTGAGATGATCATCAGGTGATTCAGATGTTTTTTTGCTGAGCAATCTGTTAACGATAAAATGGAAAATTTCGTGTTGACTATGCGAATTGGAATTGGTATCCGCCTATCTCTAAAGCAAATAATATAAAAATTACATGAGGTGTCAGGGCACACCCGGTTGGAACGCAGTTCCTTTCGCTATATATTATGCCTTAGGCGCCTGTTGAAAAATAATATAATTTAAATGGATCTTTAAGAAAAGATTCCTTTTGTAAAATGATAAACTTTTTTTAAGAAATTTTTTTTTATTGAATGCATTCTTTTAAAAAAAACGTATATTTTTAGGTCCTTTTAGAAAGAATATATATTATATTTTCCCGAAAAAGTCATTTCTTTAATGAGAGGTACTTCTTTTATTAAAAGCTAATGATTTTTTTAAACAAAAGTTACCATTTTTAATAAGAAGTACTTTCTGTAAGAAAACCCTATCAGTAGGAATTATTTAGAAAAGTTACTTTTTAAAGATGTGGTACTCTTTTTACGAAAAGGTTATTTTTTTAAGAAAATTTACTTATATTCAGAAAGGCTACTTATCTCAAGCAAAGAAAAGATAAGGTATTGTTTTATTTTTAAGAAAATGTACCTTTAAGAAAAGGATTTTTTGTTAGAAAACGTATTTTTTGTGAGAAGGTATTTTTTTGAAGAAAAGATTTTTTATTAAGAAATGGGATTTTTTTTGGAATTGGTCCTTTTTTCAAGAACAGGTACAATTTTATGAGTAGGTACTTATCTCAAGAAAAGTTATTTTGTTTTACATAAAAGGCACTCTTTAAAGAAAAGGTACTTTTTTAAGAAAAGGCAATTTGTTGCCAGATAATGTACTTTTTTAAGAAAAGGTACTTATTTAAAAAAATTAAATTTTTTAAGAAAAGGTACCTTTTGTAAGAAAATTTACTTGTTTAAGCAAAGAAAGGTACTTCTAAATTTACTTTTTTCGGTTCAAAACTACAACATGTAATAAACAGGCTCCACCTAGAAAATGTCCCATTAAACAACAAATTTCTCCCCATATTTTAGTCTAGACACTAACCAAACCAAAAGAAAGAGTGTAAGTGTAAGTATGCTGCCAGATTTCATGGATTTCAGGATTGTATTTCATGGATTTGCTTTGGCTTTTCTAAGGTTACTTTTTATTGGATTTAAAACTACAATATGTCCTAAATAGGCTCCACCTTCCCGTTAAACCAAACCAAAAATACCCAATATAGTTGATAATAATGGGTTGTAATAAAGTATGTAGTTAAAAAAAAGGTGTTTAAATTTTTTCATTTATCCCCCATCCCGCAACATGCAATAAGGAACTTCGTTCCAAAAATTAATTAATCCGACGACTTTGTGATGTTGAAGCAAAAATTATTTATGTTGTGGCGATGAATTTATACGTTAGATGACTTTCTACGAAAGTATTAGACAAAGTGACAAAAAGCTTTTTTCAGTGCGTAGTTTAAACATGTTTAGCCCTGCAGATCGCATTCTGGATTCTTTCAATGCTATGCGTGGAATAATATTTAGCCTGTCTGATGGCTGCAATGAAAAATGACGATGCCCACATCGGCAATATCAGTGGTGACAGCTATCATTCGATGATTTCATGGTATTTTTGGCCAAAATGCACGAGCTGAATCTAGTGCTGAATCTACAAATCCTGCGAAAAGGTGAATCTGTTGAGATATGAATTCGTTGATCAACTTATCTCACATTTAGGACCTGTGAGCTGGCCAACTAGATCGCGCTGCTTGTCGCCTCTAGACTTTACTTATATGTTGTGGCGTCACTTACAAACACTCGTCTTTGCCGATAAAACAGCGCCAAGTTCAGCGTTAGAAAATAAAATTAATCATTTTATTAGCGAGATACCAGCCGCATTGCGTTACCGACAACATTTCCAAAGAAATACGGTCCGATGGCTCCTTCAGCCCAAAAACCATTCCAAAGAGTGAGTCGTTGTGGTTACATAATTTTTGTTGAACGACAATCACATATGCGATTTGTTTCACATATTTCATGTAAACTCATTGACGTACATATTTAATTCGTCCGACGAATCATTTTTCTATATGTGTATACAACGTCATCATTCTGTTTGGTCAATCATAAATAATAGATAAAAATATTAATCCAGTTATTCGTTTTAATATAATTCAACCTTCATTAAGGCCTAATAAAACCACAATATTTAATAACAATTAAGCTGTATCACAATTAAGCTGTCTCACAATTACATTGTGTCATAAAAATTTTTAATTCTGCATTATAATATTCATCTGACACGACTCATATCAACCCGCAATGGTTGAAGTTAAAACTCATTGTGTCATCACAGAAAATAAAATGGAAACAAAGATGAAGACACTGGACTGGATCATTGCATTGGTAACTCCTTTCGCACTCTTTGCTTTTCCATTTTATTTTCAACACAATTTCTCTAGCAATGCAGGAATGATACCAATAAAGGAGCGCAGCAATGTTAAAAATGAATGCAATTCCCAACAGGACGAGCTAAATAATGACGTAGAGATATTGAGATGTGAAAAATACGCACAATTGTAATCAGGCTGAAATCAACGCGTTAAGAACAGTGATCTAAAAGAATGAGATCATTAATTTCAGAGAAATATGACATATAAATAATATCAAGTATCTAAAATAATCAGATAGAAATGAAGGCATTAACGACAGGAATTTGAATATCTAAATGAAATGATGAATAAACACATTAATTTGAAAATCCGTTAGAATCACATAGTAACCTATTCAATTGTAGGAAATAATTGTTACTACATGGTACCAAATTCAACAAAAAACATAGAATATTCAAAACTGTTTGGGTGACCAATCGCGGCTAATATTACTAAGTGAAAGCTTAACCGACTCTTTCTGCAAAATTTTAACAGGTATGGGTCATTCCATGTCTCAACACACTGATTCAGGCTTGATGCCCAGATTTTCATTATTTTTTATATGCAGTAATATATCATTGCCGTATGATAAAATGCCAAATTTCAGTAATATACCACAATTATATTTGAAGTTATTAATCTTTAAAAATTTAAATTTTTATGCAAAAAAATCATATTTTGGCACCTTGAAATGCCTATTGGCTGGAAACCAGTTATGATATAAACTCGGGACTGGACTCATTTTAAAGGTGTTGAATGGAGCTCTTTATATGGAGCTGTGACGCAATATAGGGGTTGCAATTGTAAAAACATTTGGCAATTAAGTTTTGCAAAAAGTCGGTTTTTTAAAAATTTCAAAAAATTATCAAATATAGGTTGTAATGTCTTAATACATACATATAGCAAAGTTCTATCTTGGGATCGCAGTGGGATCAGGAGATACAGGGTTTCAGAAATACACATTTTGTGAAAAATACCAGAATTAGTAAAATTTTATTTTTAAATTCTTTATATAAAAAAATATTCTCAGCAGAAGTGCTTTTATGTGTATTTCTAAATGAAAATGCACTTTTATGTCGCTTTTAAAATTAAGGGTTATTCCTTTACAGCAAACAGGAAATATGCTTGAAGCAACTGCAGAAGAAAACAATTTCATATTTACTTTGGTTCCACATTTGAGAGGTATGAAGGCATGAAATTTCTGGGTGCCTGATATAGTTATAGCTGTGTTGTACCGGTTGGCCAGTCGTTCTTCAGTTTTAATATATTCTTCTTGGGTCACAAATACAAAGTCTATGTTAGATATGTTCTGATGTGACCATTCAAACAGTTGCCTTGCATCCATAATTTGGTCCTTACACTGCCTTTGTAGGCGTGCTCTGGCTGCTAGTCTTTTTACTGTGGCTCCCAGCTCATCGCATGGTCCTTTGCCATGTGCTATTGCTGAAAAATGTCATTCACCCTCAGCTCCAAAATCTTGCTTGTGATTACACAAGTTAATAAAATTTTGTTTTGTTTCTGTACTGCGCCGCAGAGCCGTCTGTAAAATAAAAGAATTTTTTGGGAAGCCTTTGGAACTTACATTTCAGATATTCCATCAACTTTGTGTGGAACAGGTAGAGGGCTGTAGTGTTGTAGTTGATGCAGTCCGATATTATTACAAAATTTAAATGTTTTAGTTCCTCCTCTTTAAAATACACCACAAAAGCGTGAATAGTTGTCTGACTATGTGACTCGAATAATTCTCCGAAAAGTCACAAATGACAGCCACTTTACATTCCAGAAGATTCTCCTTGGTATGTCTCAGAAATGCACTTTGTTCTTTTGCTGTGAAGTGATAACGTAGAAGGACAGGAAGTTTTCCACAAAATACATCAAAAAATTCCCGGTTTTGAATTATTTCCAAGTTACAGCGATCCACAGAAATCCACTGTCTTAACTGCATTGTCTTCATATGTATTTTCCAAAAGATCTCTAATCACTTTGGTACTCGGACATGAAACGCAATTTGAAAAGAAGCAGTCAGGTGATGGTGGGCTGAAACCCCTCATTTGCAGGCAGTCCTTGTAACGGGTTTTTCAACAGAGACGCTACAAAATTAAATCGATAGGGACAGCAAACGACGCTATATTTTTTCCCGCTCTTTTGGCATTTCTCTTCAGTAAGGTTTGCCATTTCATCATGGAAAGATATACGAACCAACAACGAGTCGAAATTATTAAAATTTACTACCGAAATTTGGAGTCAGTGGCCTCAACTTTAAGAGCGCTACGTTCAATTTATGGTCTTCAGCGATGAGGCTCATTTCTGGCTGAATGGCTTTGTCAATGAACAAATATGGGTTATTGGTCAGACAGCAATCCACACGTAATCCATGAGTCATCATTGCATCCCGAAAAAATTACGGTTTGGTGCGGTTTATGGGCCGGCGGCGTCATTGGGTCTTACTTCTTCCGTGATGATAAAGACCGGCACATTACTGTGAATGCGAATCGCTACCGTTCAATGATAACCGAATATTTTTGGCCCCAATTGGATAATATGGACTTGGAGGACATGTGGTTCCAACAGGACGGCGCCACAAGCCACACAGCGAATGCCACAATCAATTTATTGGAAACCAAGTTTGGTGAACGTGTTATCTCACGAAATGGCCCAGTCAATTGGCCGCCTCGGTCGTGCGATTTGACGCCATTAGATTATTTCCTGTGGGGCTACGTCAAGTCTATGGTCTATGCCAACAAGCCAGCGACGATTGATGAACTTCGTACGAATATCGAACGTGAAATTGCAGCAGTATCGGCCGATTTATGCTTGAAAACTGTCGAAAATTGGGTTCAGCGTCTGGACTTCTGCAAGAGTGCCCGTGGTGGCCATGCAAAAGAAATCGAGTTCCATACATAATGGCATCGAACGTACTTTCACAGGAATAAAAAATTTCATTGGTATCTAAAACCGGTTTTGTTTTATTTAAAAAAAACTTTTGTAGCGCTCTTATTGAAAACCCCTTTATATTTTTATTCTCCATTTGTCATTGAACTCATTTTTACATTTTCAAACATAAGCTTTACATTCTGATGAGGAGTGGTGCACACACAGACTGATTGTGTTCCACTCTGGCCTGCTAGCACACAATTTTTAGACTTAAGTTCTGCAAACTAAGAAAATCGCACTTTTAGAGTTCGGAATTTTTCTTTGAAAACTCTCTACGCATCTTTTAAATTATTAAGCATCAACCGTTTTGAAATATGTTCTTTCGTCTTATTTCGTCACTTTCGTCACTGCGCACTTCGTCACTTGTATAAAATCCTTTAACAATATCAAGGGTACGATTTGACAGACTTTTCCTAGTTTCAGATCAGGACTAGACCAGGCGCCTCTTTTTTTCAACAATGTCTTGGTATGTCGAAGTAAGTAGTTAGGGCCCGAAATTACTTTGCTCACACTCCAGCTGTCGGTCATAAGAGTCAGCAGTTGAAGCTTCTAGTGAAGCTGTTGTACACCTTCTTTACATGTGTAAAGAACTCATCTTGTGAATCATCATTCTCATCATCGCCACTTGCATTCACTAGCAGTTTTCTCTTGACAGCAACACTAACTCTGTTGGCCTTCTCAGTAGAGTAAATTTTGGATTGCATCCTCTATTTGCTTACAGGCGACTCTCCCATATCTAAAAGAGAGCTGTTCACTGCTTCAGATCATTTGGAAATGGCATATCAATAGGTGCTTCTTCAATTTCAGTATCAGACTGACTCTCTTCATGTATATTGCTATTTCCAGTGGAAATTACTCTATGTTTCAACTTTGTCAGCTGCTTCCTACAACTGTCACACACCTTGGACAAGTCATGTGTTCCTGAAATCAAGTCACAGATCCATGATAAAACATATCTCAAAGCTTTTCTTGAACAGGTGTGATCAGGCTTATTAAAAGGGTGAAAACAATCTAATTTTACAATCTTGTCAGTGGTTATCCATCATGCAGGTGATAAATAGTGAGAAATCAAATGCACTCTGATGCTACACTGGCTATAAATGAGTCGTATTCTCTGTGTTGGATCATTTAGAGGTTGAAACGTATTTTCAGCTGATTTTGCATTGGCTATTGCAGCTAATATCTGCAACTATAACTTGATTTAATTTTTATAATTCTACAGTAATTCATTTAAATGAATACAGTTGTGTTTTTCTTGTTGAAAATTAGAACAAATATTGAACGTTTACTTGCTATTCGTGTAAATGTAAGATGATCGCAATAGAATAAATATTTAAAACTTTGTCGACTTGTCTTATCAAAAGGTAGCCAGAAAAGAACTGTATAGAATCTAGTCATAGCTCAACTGTCATGTAATTGTCATTAAAATGACACTAAATTAATAGTCCTGCTGATAAGGCAATACACTGTAGGAGTCTGCTTGAACAAAGTTTTCTACTTACAATTTTTGAAGTCCTGTATCTCCTGATCCCATTGCGATCCCAATATATAATTTTTCTATATGTATTAAGACATTACAAACTATAGTTGGTAGTTTTTTTAAATTTTCAAAAACCCCACTTTTTTCCAAAAATTAATTGCACAAATTAAATTTTAAAATATCAAATTTTTTTACAATTGCAACACCTAATTCCTTCATATCAAATTAAAGCACATTTAAAATGAGGCCACTCCCAGGTTTATATCATAACTGGTTACCAGCCAATAGGCATATAAAGTTGTCAAAATATAAATTTTTTTCATAAAAATGTAAATTTTTAAAGATTAATAACTTCAAAAATAATTGTGGTGTATTACTGAAATTTGGCATTTTATCATAAGTCAATGATATATTACTGCATATAAAAAATAATGAAAATCTGAGACAAAATTGTGTTGAGTTGATATTGAATTAAATAAAATAAATAGTTTCCCATTACATCCCATAAAGGGACTGGGGAGAACTTCTCACAATCACTGAGCTGTGCGCTTTCCAGTTTTCACTCACTGATTGGGACCTACAGTTTTACACCGATTCCGAACGGTATTTTGAGAAGCTTTTTCATGGCTAGATACTCGATAGTGTCACCGTCACTATGCGAGGTGACCGCCGCCGAAAGAAAATTTGAAGGTGGTCAGAGCCGGGTTCGAACCCAGGATCTCATGTACAAGAGCCGCGCACACTAACCATTGCACCACCGACGGCCACAATTACCCGTATCCAATAATAAAAGTTTCAAACTTTAACTACATACATATTATGTTTCACTGTTCAATGTTAAAATATTGCACTCTCTTCTCTTTAAGATCCAGAAACTCAAATGAAACCATAACGTAGCTCATAAATTTGCTGATCAAAAATTCAAGTATCTAAAGTAGTTGAAATCATGGAATATTAAAAAATAATAATTCTGTTTGGAAAGTTGCTAAAGAGTTTAATGTAAGTCATCTGATGATCCAGAGAATAGAACGGATGAAACATATTAAAAGATTGACGACCGCACTTGTCGTCACTAGGCAAAATTTGTGACAAGTGACAATGCAAGTATCCCAGCTGCTGACGTAAATGACTGGACTGCTTGTCGAAGTCTCAAAAGATTGGGTGGAGATGAAGAGAAGAAAACTAAAAAGTATGACAAAAGAATATAAAGATTCTTAAAGAATTCGCCCAGGTCTACGAAAACTGGACTGGAGCTGACTGGAAGGTAAAGTTTTAAATTCGACAAACTTTTATAATAAAAATACAAGTACGTCTGGATTTTAGGGTTATATGGTCTGGTGGGACTAAAATCAATCGATTGAAGTCCGATGGCCTTGCTTGGTACTGGACCAAAGATCCAAATACTACTAACTCGAAAGCAGTAACACAAATCATGAAACATGGTGGTTGATCCATAATGGTATGGGGACGATTATGATATTACGACGAATGGAGTAGTTCTTCTGGTTAAAATTGAAGGCATTATGAAAAAAGATTAATACCTTTCAATTCTGCAAAATTATTTTCCAGATGCTATATAAAAAAACGGGACTTGCTACTGAAACAGTAAGTTTCCACCATGACAACGATTCCAAATATTCTGACAAAATCGTTAAAAACTGGTTAAACAGTCAACAATTTACACCTATGAAATAGCCAGCGCCGTCACTAGACTTACACCCGATCGAAAACTTTTGGAGTTACATAAAATCTCAGCTCGCCAAGTACCCAGATGTTCCAAAAGCCGTAAATGAGCTGTGGGATAGTAAAAGCAACTAGGGATGCAATTCCATCGGAAATGACAGCCAAATTTTGCAACGGCATGCCTCGCCGTATACAAGCCCTTAAAAAGCCAAAGGTTACTGGACAAAATATTGAATCAGAAACCAAATAAATTAATACAAAACGAGAGTGCAAAATTGAAACATTTGTATATCTTTACAATATTTACTGTCCACTTTGTATATATCAACAATAGAATTTAAATTAGTCTTGTTTTTATTTACTAGAGAACAATAAATTGATTTAGTTACTTAATTTTCTTTTGTTTTTAATCAAAAATTTAAAATATACAAATTTAGTTTGAAACTGTGTCAACTCTGTTACAATTTTGGTTGTCACTGTACGTTACAGGACTCAGTTGGAGGTGGACAAAGACAAATTTCGTTTCGCACAAACGAACTCTCAAATAAATAACTTCGTTTGGTGAAAGTAATTGCTGCAAAAGAACATTTGTTGACGCAAACATACCATCTCCTTTAGGGTAAATAAATATAATCGTTTACAAGAAGTGAACAATTTTACAACAAACTATTTATGTTAACTCTAAACCCAATATAGCTTTACGAGAAACGAAAAATTGTTACATTAACCGTTATTTCGTTTACCGCAATCGAAATCGAAAACCTCACAAATTGGCCTCACATCTCATTGGATAGATTGTGGCAGTTGCTAACAAGTTCCGCTTGGTTGAATTACATAGCCCTTTTCGAGAAGAGATCAAATTAAATTCTCTTTTTTATTTAGACGACGTAAATGGTCGTCTGTCCTTCGATAACCTTCTTCTGTCTTCATTTATTTTGCTTGATTGTGGCATTTACGTGCAAATCCGTACACACAGGCTTCGCAAGTAATTCCCTCACAATCCATTCCGGGTAAGAAGTTTTCAAGAACTCTTATCTAAAAAGAATCGCCTGCAAATGCTTGCAACAAACTGCTTGCAAATGCTTCCGACTAACTGTTTCTTCAATTAGCGCAAATGAGTTTTATTTTGATAAAAATATTTAATTTAATTTATTAATATTTTCAATCATGGCAAAGCAAAGACGACAAAAACGATGTACAAGTAGACAGTCAATATTTATCTTCACTCAAATGCCAACAAACACAACGAGTGAAACCCTAGTCATTCTCTGTTCTCTCTCCTACTCTCTTCATCGAATATTTCAATACACGAGCAGCTTTTTGATAGGGATACGAGTATTATATGTAACTATACAAATTCCAACCATGTTGAAGTAAAATTACATGAACTATGCAAAAAGTATGAAATAATCAAGATATAACATCTTTGAAGACGATCTAGAATTAGACGACCAGAAGATGTGCGCTGGCAACCGTGGTAAAAGAGAACCAAAAAGTGCAAGAAATTCGCTCAAAGGCATTTCTCTCACACGTCATATCTTCATTATTTCATACTTTTTGAATAGTTTATGTAATTTTACTTCAATATGGTTGGAATTTGTATAGTTATATAAAATAACACTATCGGAAAACTGCTCGTGCATTGAAATATTCAATGAAGAGAGTAAGAGAGAGCAGAGAATGACTACGGTTTCACTCGTTGTGTTTGTTGGCATTTGAGTGAAGAGAAATTTTGACTGTCTACTTGTATATCGTTTTTGCTCAAAGCTTTAACTTTAAGATTTTCTCTCCCGTTTTTATAAAAAGTATACTGAATGAATTCAAGAGAAATTGTAGTGTGTTTATATGTTCATACAAACTTGATTTCTCTCAAAGGAGAGCGAAACATTTTGCCACTGTGCTCAAAAACGGAACGGATGTAAAAGCATAAAATATGGAAATATGAGTTGTCGAACCCGTTACGAGTCCGTAAAAACATAAAAACGCGAATCACTGAAATTGCGATTTGGGAGATCCATTTTAAGCCCGTTAAAAGCACATAAAATAATAAAAATTACATGAGGTGTCAGGTGCACCCGGTTGGAACGAAGTTTCATTCGTTATATATTATGTAAAAATACTATAAATTAAATGGATCTTTAAGAAAATATACTTTTTGTAAACTGATAAACTTGTTTAAAAAATAAAATTTTACTGAATGTATTTTTTAAAAAAAAAAAAAAGGGATATTTTTAGGTCCTTTTTGTAATAATATGTAATTTTTCCGAAAAGATCCTTTCTTTACTGACAGGTACTTCTTTTATTAAAAGCTAATGTTTCTTTTAAGAAAACGTACAATTTTTAATAAAAAGTACTTTCTGTAAGAAAAATCCAGAGTATGCATTTTTTGACGTAGAATACGTCTTACCTTACGGTATGAGGAGTCATGTCAGGTTTTTATTGTTGTAATCTTTATTTCATTGAATTTGAGGAAACGGCTAGATGAATTTTTTTAAAATTTTTTTTGTAGGTAAATGAAGATGTTATCTTTCGTTTGATATACATTTCATATTGGTTGATATATTTCTAGTATTTTAATTTCTCAAATGAAAATTGTTTAAACACATACACTCAAACATATGTGTGGTGTTTGGTTGAGTGTTTTTGGTTGCTCAACATTGCTTAGGAACATGTATCTAGTAAAAAGTGAAACGAACAGCAAGCTAATGTTGCTTGGCAACATGTATCTAGTAAAAAGTGAAACAAACAGTAAGCTAACGTAATAAAGCTTTTTTG
Organism: Phaonia tiefii; assembly: GCA_963931995.1. NCBI lineage: Eukaryota > Metazoa > Arthropoda > Insecta > Diptera > Muscidae > Phaonia > Phaonia tiefii. The sequence goes on along the minus strand of OZ008368.1, from coordinate 271,506,662 downwards.
CGAAAGCTTCAATAAAGCTGTTGTAACATTAATTTTGAATTGTAAGGCGTAAAGCTTTCACACAACGCTCGAATGCTAATGCGAAGACTCGATAAGGTAAACCTTTTTTAATATTAGGGCGGCCCTCTCAACATTCGCAGAAGTTATTTCAATAAAAATATTAATTAAAATACATAAATTAAATTAAGTTTAAAAAAATTGAACATAATATTTTTTTTTTTAAACGGACTTGAATCAAATGCCGTTGGTAAATATAAAAATTACAGCAGACAGTTGTCCGAGGCCTTCGGCCACGGACTGTCCCTACAGGCTGTGTCAGAGACACGGCCATTAAGTTTAACGTAGAATACGCCATCCGATAAGACAGAAAACATATATAAAAATAAATGATAAATAATATAAGCAAATGAATTTATTGTTATATATGTTTTCTGTCTTATCGGATGGCGTATTCTACATTAAACTTAATGGCCGTGTCTCTGACACAGCCTGCAGGGACAGTCCGTGGCCGAAGGCCTCGGACAACTGTCTGCTGTAATTTTTTTTATAAAGAAGTACTTTTTTTAAGAACAGGTACTTTATAAAGAAGTGGTACTATTTTTAGAAAAAGTTTATTTTTTTAAGAAAATTTACTTATTTTCAGAAAGGCTACTCATCTCAAGAAAATAAAAGAAAAGGTATTATTTTTTTTAAGAAAATGTACTTTTAAGAAAAGGAATTTCTGTAAGAAAATGTTTTTTTTTTAAGAGAGGATAATTTTTTTTTGTTTGAAGAAAAATTTTTTTAAGAAATGGGAATTTTTTTTAGAATTGGTCCTTTTTCGAGAACAGGTACAATTTTAAGAGTAGGTACTTATCTCAAGAAAAGTTATTATGTTCTACATAAAAGGTACTCTTTAAAGAAATGGTAGTTTTTTAAGGAAAGATAATTTGTTGTAAGATAATGTACTTTTTTAAGAAAGGGTACTTATTTAAAAAAATATTTTTTTAAGAAGAGATACTTTTTGTATGCAAATTTACTTTAGGTACTTCTTTAAGTTAAGGTATTTTGTTAAGTAAAGGTACCCTGTTTAAAAATATGAATAGGTATTTTTTTTTGAGAAAATTTACTTTTTTAAACTTCTTTCACTTTGGCTTTTCTAAATTTACTTGTTATTCGTTTCAAAGCTATAATATGTAAAAAACAGGCTCCATCTAGAAAATTTCCCATTAAACAAGAAATATCTCCCCATATGGTAGTCTAGACACAAACTAAGCCAAAAGTACGAGTTTAAGAGTAAGTGTGCTGCCAAATATAATTCGACATAAAGCAACTATGGTATAGAGAAGAAAATTTACTAATGGAGTGGAATGCCAACAAAGAAAACGAGTGAAGCGCGTCGCTTCTCTACTCGCTCTCTTACTCTCTTTGTTGAATATTTCAATACACGAGCAGTTTTCTGATGATGTTATTCTATCTAACTATAGAAATTCCAACCATATTTAAATAAAATTACATAAAGTATGTAAAAAGTATGAAATAATAAAGTTACGACGCGGGAAAGAAATGCGTTTGAGTGAATCGCGTCGACTTTTTTAGTTCTCTTCTACTATGGTTGCCAAATTGCGTGGTTTTTTTCTTCTCTACCTGTACAATTCGATTCTCAGGGTTGTTTTCTATAGATTTGCCAGTCTTTCACTTTGGCTTTTCTAAATTTACTTTTTATTGGGTTCAAAACTACAATATGTAATAAACAGGCTCCTCCTAGAAAACTTCCATTTAAACCAAACCAAACCGAAAATACCCCATATAATTGGTAATAATGGGTTGTAATATAGTAGTTAAAAGAAAGTTGTTTAAATTTTTTTTATTTAGCCCCCATCCTGCAACGTGCGATAAGGAACTTCGTTCCAAAAACGAAGGAGCGAAATTGCGATTTGCCGGATCCCGTTATTAGTTCATAGAAACATAACAAATCCAATCATTGAAATTGGGATTTGGCGGATCCGTTTCGAACCCATTACGAGTCCATAAAAACATAAAATAGGTATCTGTGGAATTTCGATCTGGCGGATAAGTTTCGTACCAGTTACGAGTCCGCAAAAACATATAAAGGTGAAATGCGAGCTTGAGGAAGTAAATTTGAAATTGCAAAAGCTGCCTAATGGAAGAAAAGAGCTACTTGGGTTATTCTCAAAGGAATTGCTACAGAGACATTGCGGATTTGCAGTTAAGGAAAAGCTTTAGTTTTAACCCGGTAATTGAACGTAGAGTCACTATCCGCATTAAAACGAACTACTTTAGCATCTCGCTAATTTGTATGTATGCCATGACGGAAGATAAATACGATGATATATGTTCTATGAGCGCCGAGAAGAGGCATATGGCCATTGCCCTACCCATGACTTTAATATCGTTTTAGGTGGTGTTAATGCCAAAATTTCCAGGGAGAGTATATTTTAACCAATTTTAACCAAACCTACGATGAGGAGTGTGAAATGAAACGTCAGATGAGAGAATTAAGGTGTATACACTAAATTCGTCTATGACCGGAATTGTTGTTAAATTGTCATCATTCATTAAATATCATACAGAATTTCCAAATTTTGTCACTTTAACTTCCGATTTTTATCATCAAAAAGTTACAGAATTCCGGTGCAGATATACGAACATCTTCAAGGAGTTCCATTTCCGTACATATTAAATAATCAGGCCAACAAACCATTTGTTTTATTAATAATTAGACAAAAATAATCAAATCTTGGGCCATTATTTATATCACTATCATGAGATTGTATTGTTTGAAATGCCTGCCTGCGCCGCGTCAGCAGAGTCATTTACACAATTGCATTTTCAACATCACTATGGAAATTAAGGAATTGCATTTTGAACAAAAGGATAACACGAGAGGAATAATTCCTGGCAGCGAAACAGATAGAAACATTCTTAATGAAAGGCAATTAAAAGCACTCGTATCCTCGTAATCAAAATGCAGCAAAAACAATCATATAAAATTAAATACACTAAATAATAAAGTTATTTATTTCGAATTTCTTGTTCTCTCCGCAACATCAATTATGTTTTATGAGCAACAATAATTGCTTGAAATCAAATTGAATTACACGGACAACAAGTTGGATACGTTACGCAGAAACCGAAGGAATTATGTTACACGCTATTGGAAATAGTCATTGGAATTCGTGTGTCAATAGGTACATTGGAAACAATTTCTTCGTAATATTGATGAAACATTAATCACGCAAAACAATCCCCATTAAACCTAAAACGTTTTTCGTTCATATCATAGATACTATGAAAAACTTTTATGAAAAGAAAATGAATTTATGAAAATGTGTGATTGAATTTATGGAAAGGTTTAAATGGTTTCCCATTACTTCCCATGAAGAGATTTGGTAGAGGTTTTCACAACCAGTCAGCTGTGAGCTTTGCTGGTTGGTTTGTTGAAAAGGCTGCAAGACAGCACGCTGTCTAGCACAATTAGGCTAAAGAAGCCCATTGTGATACCTGCAGTTTCCACCATAGCAACTACTGACTAGTCGTCTAGCCAATTTGCCCTTTCAATAAATTTGCCTGTAAGACCTACAGGAATATCCTGTCGGGCTACGGTGCTAACTAAATGTGTTCCGAATATCCTACTTCTCAGTCCTACCAGAGCAGGGCAATCCAAGAGAAGGTGTTTCGTCGTTTTCTCGTCCTCGTTCATGCAGCATCTACAGAGAGTGGAGTTTCGATGTCCCAATCTTAGGGCGTGTTTTCCTACAAGACAATGACTCGTAAGTGTTCCTGTCATTGTGGATAACCTGTGTCTCGGCAAGTTAAGTAGTTACCTAGTCCTCTTCCTGTCCACCTTTCGCCAGAGGACTCTGGCTAGTTTGCAAGTAAAAGTAAGTCTCCACTTGTAAATAAATAAATAAATGGTTTCCCATTACATCCCATGAAGGGACCGGGGAGAACTTCTCACAATCACTGAGCTGTGCGCTTTCCAGTTTTCACTCACTGATTGGGACCTACAGTTTTACACCGATTCCCAACGGTAGTTTGAGAAGCTTTTTCATGGCTATATACTCGATAGTGTCGCCGTCACTATGCGAGGTGACCGCCGCCGAAATAAATTTTAAGGTGGTCAGAGCAGGGTTCGAACCCAGGATCTCATGTACAAGAGCCGCGCACACTAACCATTGCACCACCGACGGCCACAGTCTCCACTTGTCCTTGAACATATTATCGGCCCACTGCCTGATCTGCTAACGGCAGGTAGAGATTGGCATGCTAACACCTTTTGCCGGAAGAACCTGTACCGTAGTACCCTGTCTAGCTACCGCATGCGCTACGCAATTGCCTGGAATGTCGCTGTGTCCCGGTACCCATATGAGCCTGATGTCAAAATACTCTGCCATCACCATAAGTGATGAGTGGCATTCTTTCACCGTCAGGGACATAGCAAATATGGCAACCAGGGATTCTATGGCAGCCTGACTGTCTGTTTAGATACATATTCTCCGGAGGGTTGTAGCACTACTTTTCAGTAGTTCAGCAACCTCCAATATGGCGGTAATTTCCGCCTGAAATACACTACAGTGATCAGGCAGCTTGAAGCAGATATTTACATTTAGGTACGGTGAATGGACCCCCCCCCCCCCTCTGATTCTCACCAGGGATGTAGCGGCTGCCGATTCGGCCATGGTATTAGGAGTACAGATGTCCAGGATAGCACTCAGTGCAGTGCCTGACGTCGTGCTCATTACCCCACTAACGCTAATCAGTGCTGATCTTTGAATTTTCATCAAGGAATTTAGAATATATTTATTTTGGATGGACCTCCACCAAACTACGATGCCATAGAGAAAGATTGGTCTGACTATTGCCGTATAAATCCACATGGTGATCTAAGGAGACAGTTCCCAGCGCTTTCCTAACGCCCCTTTACAGCAGTAACAGACGCCTTTTTCACCCTCTCCCCCAAATTCGGTGCGTTCTATTGCAAAGGGGAGCCTTTTTCATCGTATACCTTCGTCGCAGCGTTAGTCAGAAGTTAGCCTTCATGAAGAGTGTTTACGACGCGCGCTGAACGAACGGAACGCACGGTTACTTCTAAAATCGATTATTTTCAAAGTAGTGTGCAATTCTGAGGCATGGATACGACTTCTGGAGATATGTAAAAAATATTTTTACATTGGTTGAGTTTAAATTTGATGTGTAAATTATTAATTTGTTTCTATTTTTTCGACCTCTATTTGATTAATTATTCTCGACTAATTGTTCCAGCTTTAGGTCTCTTCCGATTTCATAAAACTTTTATGTTCTTTTCGATATTTCGATTTCCTTTGGAAATCTTCTTCAGGAAAGTTTTTATATTAATTATAACAAACAAACATCAATACAAATTAAAATGAAAATTTTTGACAAATTGTGAAAAGTAATACTATTTACTCATATTATAATACAGTAAAGTTTACAAAAAGTAGAAATATTAAATTGAACAAAATTTTAAAATATTTTAAGACATTTATGTTAATTTATCCTATTAATAACCTATTTGTTCTCATTAATGAAGAATCTACCATTTTTAGTGAAACTGATAAAAACTTGCGAAAATTAGCGAAAAATTACCAAAATTTAAACAAGTTACAAAATTACCTAATAATCACTATAACCAAAAGAAATGGCCAAAACCACCAAATTCGCGAAAATCCGCAAAACCTTGCCAACCCCATTATGACAATGATTTCCAACATTAATTAAAAATCGCCAAAGCTCTAAAGAGTAAAAAATCTCACAAAATCACTCACATTGCAAAATTTCAAGAAATTGCAAATTTGGTAATAAACTCTAAAATTTCCTAAATTGTTAGAAATAATTGTTTTAATTTCCCCTATTATTAACATTTTTATTTTTATTTAATAAACATCTATAATTTTGAGCTAAGTTATCTGTGTCTACTTTAAAATTTATCCTTTTTTCAAATGGAACATTATTAATCTGTAACATTTCTAACATATATCTACGTTTTTTATAATTCTCTGTGTTCAGAATAGATGTATTTTCGAAATCTGGATAGTGATTGAAATCTCTACAGTGAGTTGATAACGCTGATTTCGTTGTTGAATTATAATTCCTATACTTTTGGTCATGCCTATGTCCTGCTATTCTCGTTTTTAATTTAGTCCCTGTTGTACCTACATATACCTTCTCACACTGTTCAATATCATTACCACCACATGGTATTTTATATACTAAATTTGACATATCTGATTTTTTTTATCCGTCTTTAGTTTTCGTAAATAATCTACCAACATTATTATTTATCTTATGTGCCATTTTATATTTCCCTTTGTTATATATGTTTGAGTTTTCTACCCTTTCCGAAAACCCAGGTACATAAGTTATTGATTTATAAACTTTCGGTTCCGAAATTTCATCCACATTGCAGGATTTTCTAATATTGTATTGTCTTATTAATTTGCAAATGAGTTTATTAGGAAAACTATTATCAATTAATATATTTCTAATTATTTCTTTATTTTTCTTATGGAATCTATTATCACTTATTTTTAATACTCTATCTATTAGATTTTTGGCTGTGTTAATAATAATTCTTTTAGGGTGTTTTGAAAAATAATTTATAATTCTACCTGACGAAGTGGGTTTTTGATACCAATCTGTTAATAATTTATTTCCTTTCCTTATCACTAATGTGTCCAAATATGAAATTGAAGAATTCTCTTCTTTTTCAATAGTAAACTTGATGAAATGTCAATCTCATTCTCTTTCACTATACAAAATAAGTCATCTACATATTTTATTATTATTTTAGGTTTTACTGTCAATTTTTCTACACATGTATCTAATAATTTTTCCATTACAATATCTGCTATTATTGGAGATGCTGGAGAACAATTTGTCAAAAATTTTCATTTTAATTTGTATTGATGTTTGTTTGTTATAATTAATATAAAAACTTTCCTGAAGAAGATTTCCAAAGGAAATCGAAATATCGAAAAGAACAAAAAAGTTCTATGAAATCGGAAGAGACCTAAAGCTGGAACAATTAGTCGAGAATAATTGTGTAAATTATTGAAATGTAGTATAAACTTATGCATTAATAAAATTGAAGAATTTTTAAAACTTTTATTTACAACTATTCGAAAAGTTATAAATTTTGCGATATTTCGCTTCTATGGCTTGAGTTTATTGTATAAACTTGTGAAATTTACAAAAAATATCTGCTCCAAACGTGCGTTTTGTCTGTTATGATATTTTTTGCATGCGGAACCATTGAGCAACTGCTACCACACGCATAAAATAGGACTAACGGATTAACAATAGGATTAACGAACTATATTATTATTATTGTATTATGTATTAAATAATATATTATAACTGAATGTAAGGAAAATTTCTTAAATATTGTTACGAATAAGTAAAAGCTTTTGGTTACTGTTAATGACTCTACTAACAGTAAGTAAACAACAGTCGGTTAGTGCTTCGCCTGAAAGTATGCATTGTAACAACGTACCAGCTCGCTAAACCAGTAGCATGAATTCACCTCAGTAAAGATAATTCTCCTGTGTAGGAGAATGTTCTACAAAGATAAACAACAACAACAACATCTATTTTCTAGAAGGTTCTTGAATTCGCTAGATATATGTACCTTCATTTGTGTATGGTGAGTTGGTATAAATAGCGGAGGTCTTTGGAATGGAGAGTTCAGTTTGTGATTAAACCCCGTAAAGTAAGCAACGCGAATTGATAGTAAAATACAAGACTTGTTAAAGTGTCATAAATAAAGTAAACTGTTGTACTGTATAAGTAAAATAAAAGGAAGTGATACCGTTGTAATTATCGTAATTTAAAACGAACCTTGTTTTATTATTGGGAATAAAACAACGCAAAAAGGACGAATAAGGAAATTCGTAACATTGGTGTCAGAAGTGGGATTACGAATTAAGGACAACGATGAAGTTTGAAGAACTCAAAGTTGAACAACTAAAAAAGGAGTTGAGTAAATTGGATCAACCGACAGCTGGTAATAAAGTAGAGCTGCAGAGGCGATTAATAGAAGAATTTAAACGCCGAAACATCAACATTGACACATATCAGTTCGAGTGCAAAGACGAAATGGAGGTTTGTGCAAAAGAAGCAACTGGTAATGTAGATGTTTCTACAATGTTTGCTGCCATGATGGCCAAATTGAGCGAAAATTCTCGAATAATTAACGACAAACTGAATGAGAAATTTGGTGAAAATTCTAGAATTATGAACGAGAAATTGGACGAGAATTCTAGAATTATGGACGAAAAACTTGAAAAGAAATTTGGCGAGAATTCTAGAATTATTCAAGAAACATCAAATGCCACAAATGAGAAACTGCAAGAAATCTCCGAAGTTGTGAGCAATATGGAGATTCAAGTGAACGATAAATTCGAAAAGGTTGAAGTAAAAATCGAGGAAATGGGGCAGAAAATTGAAGAAGTCGAACATAAGTTCGAGGAAGTCGAACGGGAACTAAAAAACGATGTAAGCGAATTGCAAAGGAAAATGAATGAACTTCAGTTGCAAGAGGGTCCGGTGCGAGTAATTTCTGAAGGCTCTAGTAGATTGAAAGCTCCCAGTTTCGATGGCTCTACACCTTTCGATGTTTTTAAATTCCAATTCGAAATGGTCGCAATTAAGAACTTGTGGAACAGCAACGACAAAGCCGTTGAGCTAATTTTAGCACTGAAAGGCAACGCAGCAGAAGTCCTTCAGAGCATTCCCGTCAGTGCCAGAAACAACTACGAGGATATACTGGCTGCGTTACAACGCAAGTATGGTGGCGATCACAAGAAGGATTTATATCGCATGGAATTGAGAGGCCGAGTGCAAAAGCATAATGAAACGCTTCAGGACTTCGCAACCGAGGTGGAACGTTTGGTGTTGATGGCATATCCTGGAGAACCCCAAACTTTCCTAGAGCAATTTAAGATAGAGGCATTTGTTAGGGGCATTAACGATCCTGACGTTAGATATTCGGTGTATGCCTCACAAAAAGCTACATTTGTGGAAACAGTTTCATTCGCTTTGGCGAATGAGACGGCGAGGGTTGTTGCCAGTCAACAGACATATCATGTGCGAAGGGTAGAAACGGAAGGCAAATCAAAAGATTTGAAAGGCGCCGTTAGCGAACTGAAGGAAGTGATTCGGATTCTCACGAAAGCGCTATGGCAAGCAACAAAATTGAAAGGTGACAGTCATGGCGAACGTGGCCATATAGGGCGTGACTGTAGAGACCTGAGAAAACGGTCAAGATCTCCAGCGATAGCGGCCGATACCGGACGAGTAAATGACCGTCCACATGTAATCGAGCCTAAACAGGATTTTAAGGCTGAGATCAAAGAGCAAATTATTGACGTCCGATCCCTGAGAATTGAATCCGACGACGAGTGGTTCACGGCACAGAGAAGTGATCCTGTATTGGCAAAAATTATTTTGGCAAAGGAAGAGGATAGACAATTAACGCGGAATGAAATCGCTTCAGAAAGCCCCGTTTTAAAATCATATTGGGCCCAGTGGAATAGCCTGAGATTGCTAGATGGCTGTCTATACCGTGTATGGGAAAGTGAAGATGGTAAAACGGAGAAAAATCTAATTGTGGTACCGGCCTTGAAAGTGAAAGAGATAATTGCAGAATCTCATAATGGTCCGAGTGGTAGGCACCTCGGAAAAGGCAAAACTATGGAGAAACTAAGGGAACGTTTCTATTGGGTTGGTCGTCAAAAAGCTGTATCCGAGTGGATTGCAGGCTGCACCCAGTGCATGACAACTAAAGGACCAACGCGGAGGAGTTGCGAACAGAGACATCAGGAGAGCCCAAGTGCTCCCTTCGAGCGAATATCCATGAGTGTGGCTGGTCCATATCCAACGAGTAGCTCTGGGAACCAATATGCCCTAGTCGTTATGGACTACTTCAGTAAATGGCCCGAGGTGTACGCTATTCCAAATAAAGAAGCGAAAACAATAAGGAAAGCTATGGTGAACAACTGGATAAGTCGTTTTGGTGTCCCTTTAGAACTGCATTCGGAGCAGGGTAGAAATTTTGAATCTGCGATCTTGAAAGAAATATGCGAGAGGAGTGGAATTCGTGGTATAAGAACGACATCAGTGCGTCCCCGGACTGACGGTACGGTAGAGAAATTTAATCAGGCTCTTGAAGAATATTTGAGCAAGATCGTCAGTAAGGATAGAAAATTCTGGGACGAACGCATACCAAAATTCCTTCTAGCATACCGGTCGGCCACCCAGGATACCATTGCCCGAACACCAGCTAGTGCCGTCTTTGGGACAGAGTTAAAGCTCCCTAGAAATTTGGAGTTTGGCAACTGCCTAACATCCGACAGTGGGGAGAATGATGGTATCCCAGGGGAGCTTAGCGAACTTCACGAGTTTGTTCGCAGCAGAATGAAGTTGGTCAGTAATAAGATGAAAGCCAGGTACGACCAAGCGGCAAATTCCGAAGGATTCCATGAAGGCCAGCTAGTTTTACTGTTCAACCCACAGCGCAAGAAGGGTTTATCTCCAAAACTTCAGACTCACTGGGAAGGCCCTTACAAGGTTGTCAAACGAATAAATGACGTGGTTTATCGAATCCAGAAAAGCCAAAGTCCAAGAGCTAAAATGAAAGTCGTGCATTTGGAAAGACTAGCTCTGTATGGAAAACGGAGGGTTGAGCCTGCTCGGGACGAACAGGCTTAAGTGGGGGGCAGTGTTACGAATAAGTAAAAGCTTTTGGTTACTGTTAATGACTCTACTAACAGTAAGTAAACAACAGTCGGTTAGTGCTGCGCCTGAAAGTATGCATTGTAACAACGTACCAGCTCGCTAAACCAGTAGCATGAATTCACCTCAGTAAAGATAATTCTCCTGTGTAGGAGAATGTTCTACAAAGATAAACAACAACAACAACATCTATTTTCTAGAAGGTTCTTGAATTCGCTAGATATATGTACCTTCATTTGTGTATGGTGAGTTGGTATAAATAGCGGAGGTCTTTGGAATGGAGAGTTCAGTTTGTGATTAAACCCCGTAAAGTAAGCAACGCGAATTGATAGTAAAATACAAGACTTGTTAAAGTGTCATAAATAAAGTAAACTGTTGTACTGTATAAGTAAAATAAAAGGAAGTTAAACCGTTGTAATTATCGTAATTTAAAACGAACCTTGTTTTATTATTGGGAATAAAACAACGCAAAAAGGACGAATAAGGAAATTCGTAACAATATGAATAAAATGTTAGAAGATTCAAATAATACATATTAGGGTGTCAAGCAAGATTGCACTTTTTAAACTTAGTGTCCTTTTCTTTGTGCAAGCGGCAACTCTGCAATTTGGCAGCTGTCACATATGTTTATTCCGAGTATTACAGAGTATTACAAACGAAGCGCTTTACGAAAGAACAACGCTTTATATCGGGTTTTTCAATAAGAGCGCTACAAAAGTTTATTTAAATAAAACAAAACCGGTTTTAGATACCAATGAAATTCTTTATTCGTGTGAAAGTACGTTCGATGCCATTATGTATGGAACTCGATTTCTTTTGCATGGCCACCACGGTCACGCTTGCAGAAGTCCAGACGCTGAACCCAATTTTCGATGGTTTTCAAGCATAAATCCGCCGATACTGCTGCAATTTCACGTTCGATATTCGTACGAAGTTCATCAATCGTCGTTGGCTTGTTGGCATAGACCATAGACTTGACGTAGCCCCACAGGAAATAATCTAATGGCGTCAAATCGCACGACCGAGGCGGCCAATTGACTGGGCCATTTCGTGAGATAACACGTTCACCAAACTTGGTTTCCAATAAATTGATTGTGGCATTCGCTGTGTGGCTTGTGGCGCCGTCCTGTTGGAACCACATGTCCTCCAAGTCCATATTATCCAATTGGGGCCAAAAATATTCGGTTATCATTGAACGGTAGCGATTCGCATTTACAGTAATGTGCCGGTCTTGATCATCATGGAAGAAGTACGGCCCAATGACGCCGCCGGCCCATAAACCGCACCAAACCGTAATTTTTTCGCGATGCAATGATGACTCATGGATTACGTGTGGATTGCTAATAATCTGACCAATAACGCATATTTTGCTTACTGACGAAGCCATTCAGCCAGAAATGAGCCTCATCGCTGAAGACCATAAATTGGACGTAGCGCTCTTAAAGTTGAGGCGATGACTCCAAATTTCGGTAGTAAATGTTAATAATTTCGACTCGTTGTTGGTTCGTATATCTTTCCATGATGAAATGGCATGATGAAATACTGGAGAGAAATGTCAAACGAGCGGGAAAAAATATGGCGTCGTTTGCTGTCCCTATCGATTTACTTTTGTAGCGTCTCTGTTGAAAACCCCTTTAATTGTGGAAAATAGTGAAAACAAAATTTTGGAAAGCTATGCTGAGACCGCTCGCAATCTTCGAAGAATGTTCAGTCGAGAAAGTGCACTTAATGTGGCAAACACCCAGAGAGTGATCAAACAATTTTAAGAAACTGGGTCGGTTATGACCCGCAGGACTCCTGTGCGTCAACGTACCGGTCGGTATCTTGAAAACATTGCTGTTCTAAACGAGAGTGTTGCCGAAACCCCGAAAACATCAGTTCAGCATCGGTCAAATATCACGAAGCACTACAAAGTGAATTTTGACAAAAAACTTCCAACTCCATGCGTACAAAATTCATCTATTTAACAGGATACTCGGCTATTTCGTTTACAATAATTTTGATTTCGAAGTCGTAATCAGCGACCGTTTTCAGGCATATACCGAGTTTTTTTTTCAAGATCTGACACCTTTTTAACATCCATATCCGCCATATTGGATCGGCCATTTTGTTTGGCGCACTTCAAACCCCTTATATGTACAATTGTAATCCGATCAGCGGTGATTTGAGGTTTCGGCCATGAGTTCGGGCTTTTCGTCCATGGCCACATACAACAAATTAACAAAATACCCTCCAGTTTTGTTTTTAATCCAATTTTATACTAAAAGAATTCTCATCGCATTAATAGATTTTGTACACATATAGTATGATGCATTTTTTAAAAGTGCAATTTAGGTCAAACCTTGATGATGCTCTCCAGCTAAATTGGAAATAGTTGCACAGTTTGATAGGTATAAGAAGCATGCATTATAATTCCATTACAGGTTCCATAAAATCAATGAGCAGATATCGTACATGTTATGAACATATTTGATAATTATCGTTTCATAGAATTTATGTAAACGTTTCCTAGATGTTATAAACACATTTCACAGATTTCATTTCATAGAATCTATGAAAATGTTTCATTAATATTATGAAGAGTTCTTCAAAATTACTTCATTCGACAAGCGTAAGTTTTCAGTGAAATTAATTTAACAACAATTACAAAGTTATTAAAGTTCATAACTGCACCCTGGCAACTGGTAAATGTAGCTCACACGAGGGTGCAGTTATTTCAAATTGCTATACTTCAGTGGAATTCCTTCATCTCTAATTCATATTTATAGTTTACATTTCTATTCACTACATCAAGAGTTGATCGAGTTGCTGTTCTCGATATTGGTGCTACCAGTCAGCATTAATATGAAGTAAATAACTGTGTGAAATGTGCAATTAGTGGCATACATCTGTAGTCCATTTGTATTGATTTGTCAAGTTGCCTCTGCCACCCACAGGAAAACACAGACACCCTTCCAACTGCTAACATTTTTAGCTGAAACCACAATCGTTACAATGACTTATAATGCGTACAAATGGGGACAACCAAGACAGCAAGTGGAGTAGTAGGTTGTAGTCGTAAGTAGCTGCTCTTGCAGTGAGGCGGCAACATTTTGCTGCATCGACCACATTTACAATTTTCCCTTTCTCTGTGAAGGAGACAAAACAATTTCATACCAACTGCAATTAATTAACACAGCAACGCAACATCAACAACAACAGAATATACATCGCAACAGCAGGGATAACAATAATAGCAACAACATCTATAATCTATGTTGCTCATTTAGTGATTCTTACACCATTTCCTTGGTGCTATTAGCTATGAGTATTAATGAAAAGGACATAACAATTATTAACCTTAATTAACCTGATTGAATCGCTGTTGTAATTCCGCTCACTGTAGGAGTTTGTGTGCTGCTTCATAGTAGAGGCATTGGCGCACGTATGCGCGAAGAAGGAACCCTGAACTTTTTAATGTCAGTGATTGTCCGTAACTCATTGTGCTCTATTTATCCTATATGATGAATTTCATGTAAAAATCGAGATGCATTGAACCCGACCCCCTCAGATATCGATGAAATTTTGTTTATAGCTAAATTTGATCAATACAAACAAACCCTCATTTTTAGAAATGACTGTTTTGCGATTTTTTGGGCGTGGCACAGTGGGAAAGTTTTCGAAATAACGCGAAAATGGTCGAAAAGAGCTCCATTTGAACTACAATAACTCAGAATCGGCTGAACCGATTTCCATGATCTTGGTATCATTAAAAAGATATTTTAACAGGCTTTATGACACGTTTACAAAAAATAAAAAAATACCCTGTAAAATATTTTATAACAAAAAAAAATTTTAACTAACGAAAAAACCAAAAAGATCAATGGTTTTTTTTATAGTGTAGTATTTTTTAAGAAAGGTTTATCCTTCACCTATACCATATCAAAAAATAAAAATGGGTTCTTTTTTAGTTTTTTTTATATAATTTTTTAAGTAGTGTCACTTCTAGTAATTGCCCTTATATTTTATATTTACAGGTAAAATAAATAAACATTGTCCCAGGAAAATTATGAATATGTTTTAACCCCAAAAAGTTCTTGTTTGCCTTAAAAATTGCTATATAAATGCACCTGATGAAGGTACCGAAATTCATAATTATTAACAGTTTCGAGAAGGCAAGATATCCCATTACAATTTTTACGCGTATATTTTAAAAATTTGAGTGAATATGAATTCAAACAATAAGTACAGATGCATAAAAATATCTAATAAGTGTTGCGCTTCGCTTCGTAAAATAAGTGAAAACGAGGCTGCAAATATAATTGAATATTTTCCAGCTGTCGCCAACATTCATTTGAGCAGCGCAAAATATCTTGCAAATAATTAACTTAAAAAAAATGTAAATAAAATAAGACACAAATTAATAAAAACATGGCAAATAATATAAACAATTGTTGATGGTTTTTTATTTGTAAACATTTAAAAAATGTTAGAATTGTTGAACTATTTTGTAAATGTGTAAGAATGTATCCGAATTATTTCGAAAACTTTCGGTACGTATTACTAGAAGTGACACTACTTAAAAAATTATATAAAAAAAACTAAGGATAAGTGAAGGTGAAAGATAAACCTTTCTAAAAAAATAATACACTGTAAAAAAACCCTTGATCTTTTTGGTTTTTTCGTTAGTTAAAATTTTTTTTTTGTTATAAAATTTTTTACAGTGTATTTTTTTTTAACGTGTCATAAAGCCTGTTAAAATATCTTTTTAATGATACCAAGATCATGGAAATCGGTTCAGCCGATTCTGAGTTATTGTAGTTTAAATGGAGCTCTTTTCGACCATTTTCGCGTTTTTTCGAAAGCTTTCCCACTGTGCCACGCCCAAAAATTCGCAAAACAGTCATTTCTAAAAATGAGAGTTTGTTTGTATTGATCAAAGTTAGCTATGAACAAAATTTCATCGATATCTGAGGTGGTCGGGTTCAAAATTTCAGTTGTATCTCGATTTTTAAATGAAATTCATCATATGGGATATTTTGTTCCATAAGATCCAAAAATCTTTCATTTAGTTTCATTATTTGCGCTAATAACCGTATTTTTTAGCCTACACCTTTTTCACATCTTTGACATGATAGGCTCCTGCACAAACTAACTATACAAATATCATAACTCACAGAGCACGCAAAGTAAAAAAATGTTTGGAGATCGCTTATCGAAAACATATTTATTTTGCTACGTATACTCAACGCTGACCGCAAAAGTTTAAACGTTTCCTCCAAATAAAGCTATTTATACGAGGGCGGTTTGAAACCTCCGTGACGTTTTGAACTTCTCTCGTAGTTAATTAAAACCCAATACAGCTCCTGCCTGCAACCATCTGTTGGTATATTCCCGGAAAATGGTGAGCATGCTGCAGCAATTAATTTGTGTTTGACAACCATTGAAAATAGAAAGTAGTGAATTTCGTGTGCTGATCAAGAATTTCATTTTGCCAAAAAAAAAAAAAACAATATGCAAACCAAGGAAGAGGTAGACAAATACTAAAAAGACTCTGCACCATCAATTTCAGTGGTTAAAAGGTGGATTAGTTTACTGGATTCCGTTGTGGTCTTACCAGCACAAGTGACGCCAAACGTTCAGGTCGCCCAATAGAGGCCATCATGCCAGAAATCGTCGAAAGCCAAAGGCTTTTGTTAGGATCCATCAAACCTTTCAAAATAAGAACAGAATAGTTTACCCTATTCTGGGGTTCGAATTCAGAATCTTTATTAGTCTATAATTTACAAAGTAATTTGATTTACAGAAACATCATCAACTGATTAAATCGTTACTAAAGCTCTCCTTAATGGATGGTTGGTCAGGTTGGTAATTCCCCATCGCCATTTATTTTGCCCATTGCAATATATTATTTTCAATAACACAGTGCGACAAATGAGCAGTTTTTTTAGGGCCTCAACGAAACCAAAAAATTATGAAAGTCCATTAGCGATGTATCATAAAACCCCTCTCGGTTTTGGCCCAGATCATCACAATATTTTTTTATAAGCCAAAGAAGATTTCAGCTGTTGATCAAAGCTGTACTTCTGATTATACTTCTGAACCATTACATATTTTTCACTACAATCTTCTGCAAAATTGTAGCTCTTTTATCGTTGCATAATGTTGACTTATATACATTTTGTAAAAACTACACCGCCACTTCAAAGTTTGATGTGTTTTGGATTTCATGTAATTTTTCAGCACAAGGTAAAAAATTAGGGGTAACTGTATTAGAAGGAATTATAGCTCACAAAATTCTTGATAACTTTGCAATATTCGAGTGCGCATTTGAAAAATACGCTTCAACACAAAATGACCTCAACTTACGTGTCCAATGCATGATGGCAACTGAAAGGCAGACGAATACAAATCTCCCGTCAGCCGCTATAAGCCACACACACTCTCTACTCTCTTCGACCAACGTGCCGCCACAGCCTGCAATGCAAAATAGCAAATTACCGCGCTACACCCTGTATACACTGAGAGAACTAATTGTTTGAAAAGAGGTTGTGGCAACCGTAAATTCGGCGGTTACCACCGAATTGAGGTTGCTACAACGGAATTGAGGTTGTCACGACCGAATTTAGTTCCCACTACTGATATTCGGTTGAAGCAACCTCGTTGCAAAATTGATTCAGTTGTAACAACCGAATCTTCAATTATATTCGTTCTGTCAACTAAATTTTCTAAAATTTCGGTTGGAACAACCGAATTTGGAATCAATTCGAATACGACAACCGAAATTGGCACCAAATTCTGTGGAATGACTGAATGTGGCATCAATTCGGTTGGAGTAACAGAAGTTGGCATCAATTCGCTTGTAGCTATCGAATTTGGTATCAATTCGGTTACAAGAACCGAATTTAGACGTATGTCGGTTGCAACGACCGAATTTGGCATCAATTCGGTTGCTGTAACCGAATTTCTCATTAGTTCTGTAGGTACATCCGAATTCTATGTATTTTAAACCTGACGTTTAAAATTCTAAAAACAAATATTATGTTAAAGAAAGATAAAGAATGTATAATTATTGCTGTCCCGGCGATATCAAGGTTTTTTGTGGTTATCAAGAAAGGTAAGTAAAAATATTGTAATTACGGGATTTGTATTAAAATGCCTTACTTATTTTGCAGACAATATCCAAGAAGATATGAAGAGGTTTTAAGTTTTTCAAGGTCGGTCGGTTGGGATATGCTATAATCGTCTGTACATATGCACAACGGTTTGGGACCTACATCAAAATGATGGCCGGGACTTCAAGGTCAGAATGATTTAAATGACTTTATTTCCTCGCTTTCTAATATATGAGTACAGGAAAATAAATCATCACTTAATAATAAAAAAACATTCGAAATTAATTTGTGACACTATGTAAATTCGGTTCTAACAACCTATAATGAGATTGTGTCAACCTTTAATGAGGTTATGTCAACCTCTAGTGAGGTTGTGTCAGCCTCTAATGAGGTTGGGTCAACCTCTAATGATGTTGCGTCAACCTCTAATGATGTTGCGTCAACCTCTAATGAGGTTGGGCCAACTTCTAATCAGGTTGCGTTAACCTCTAACGAGGTTATGTCAACCTCTAATGAGGTTGTGTCAGCCTCTAATGAGGTTGGGTCAACCTCTAATGATGTTGCGTCAACCTCTAATGATGTTGCGTCAACCTCTAATGAGGTTGGGCCAACTTCTAATCAGGTTGCGTCAATCCCTAATGAGGTCAACCTCTAATGAGGTTGTGCCAACCTCTAATGAGGTTGTGTCAACCTCTAATTCGGTTGAGACAACCTCTAAATTCGGTTACGGCTAAATCGGCTGTCTCAACCGAATTTTTCCTGTGAGTGTATATAGAATACATTTCTATGAAGTGCATTTAAAAGACATAACAAACATGAAGTTGTACCTTTCTTCGAACGGCAGAGAAATCTGATGGTAATGCTCACGCTATTCATCAGATTTGGTTGCGATCTATTTGCCCAGATGGTCCAACTGTAAATGCAGAAATCAAGTTTTCAGTGAGGTATAAGACTATTTTAAATGACTATTTTAGACTGGATCTGGATATTTGAATGTGTCAGTTGCCAAATCGATTAACTCCACTTTCCCAAAATGTTGGTATGTTAGTGTCTGTGGATTAAACTAATGTACCCAGTTCATTTTGAATTTAACTATATAATAGATACAGCTGTAGTGAAGTAATATATAATGTCAGTTTGCATTTATAATGAACATGGAATTTGAAAACCCAGCGAAAATTTAAGTTTCTACAGGTATTTTTTGATGGAGTTAATCGATTTGGCAACTGACACATTCATTTATAGTTGCCATTGTATAGCTTAAGCACTATTAGCATGTGATGCTAAAAATAAAAAATATTAAACTGATATAATTATTTTATTACCTTAAATGACACTTTTGTTTGTTTTGACCGTATTGCATATGATCTTAAACACTAAAAGCTGCACGAGGAAAAATCGGTCCTTTTTTGATGTTTGGATGCAAATATTACGTGTTTGTAGCTTGTCGCAAATATAGTATAGTTGTGTCCAAACACAACATTACATGTTAGAGACACAATGATTAACAGGTTATAATATATGGCTTTGCGACCCAAATATACATTTGTTTGTTGAAAACTGCTGCAACCAAAAACGTGACAGACAACAAAGAAACAAAAAAGCAGCAGATCTTCAATTCATGAAAACAATGGTTGCAAGCATGTACATGGCTCCTGCAATATGTTGCTGTGCCGTTTTTTCAGTATGGGCCATTGTGGAATTATCTTCTTTAGAAGATGACGAAGAATTATAATCTTTCGACATTTGGTTAGCAAAAAGCAGAAATGGCATTACAGAAAAATCCCACATCAGACCACTTATGGAACAATTCCGAGAAATATGTTAACCTTTTCGAAAAAGTCCAAAGGAATAGAGCTCATGTTAATTTTAGATTGAAAATCCTGCCTGGTAAACAGGTGTTCATAAATCTAAAACAATATCTGATAAAGAATTTAGCTTGTTGCATAAAACAATTGTTGTTCTTGTTGTTGGAATTATAGGCCTTTCAGTAATCTTGATACTTAGGGATCTTCGATCGATACTAATTCGCACATGTGAATTGCAGAATTGGGTTTGTGTTTATACGATTGATGATCAACCGATGGTATCAATTCAGGCACAGTGGTTAGGCATCTGATGATGAACTTGTCACGGAAATCGAAACTAGTCATGCCAGTGAGTGTGTGTTGAAACTGAATTGTTGTCTATTATTTCCAACAAAAACAAACCATTTTCCAATTCGAAAAATGTTCATGACTTGTAAGCTTGACCAAAAAAAAAAAATAATGCTTTACACACCACATTATTAGCCAACGAACAGTCATTACACCCAAGTACGTCTAAGGTTTCCGAATTACATTAACCAACTAACATAAAGGAAATGGTGCTCTCAAGTCTATCGTTTATTTGAATAAGTACATTCATAATGCTACAAATGTTTCCCAGTAAAATATTTGCAGCATTAATGGCAGGACTATTAGTAGCTAACATTTTCACTAATACTTATACAGTATGGACTCGGTATTTGCCAGGAAACTATATATACATATGTATGAACTTTATGTAGATTACTAGGAATATTCGTTCAATTTGCTATTTGCATTGAAATATTTAATACTTAATACAGAGCATAATACTTACCCACTTCAAGTTACATGAGTATATACTTATAGACCTCGAATATACATACATACATACATGCATTCCGTGGAATTGAAAGAAACCGATTGCAACTGCACACACTCGCACCGTCATCATGGTCTGTAAATTAGCAAAGTTGATTCAATGAAAGTCATTTCGCCAAAGGACACTCTTAATCTGCAGGGGTGTAAGTAAACTTAGCCACAATTTGTTAATGCACTAACTGCGGTTTCAATAATGGATTGTGCAGAGGGTTATATGTGTAAAGGGGGGGGCAAAGTTCGATTTCACTTTAAATATCGAAGGGTGTTCGTTGTTAGTTTGCTTTATGATTTAACACTTCCCCCATGGGACGGGGGTCTATTAACTTTGCCGTAGCCTTTGCACCACCTTGATATATATTAAATTATGTATATTCTTGATAGCCTAAATATTTTAAGAAGGTCTAACCATATCCATCTGCTTGTTAATTGCTCGACAGCATCCAAAATAGCTAGATAATTTCCCAGATACATATACATGAATAAGGATTCGAACGATTCAATCTTTAGGTGAGTACATCATTTAGTTGGATGATTAGAGAAACACAAAAATTGTCTAATCTTAAAATTTTTAAACTATAAAAAAAATATATTCTTTGGAAATTTGTAATTGAAAAATATTTAAATTGTATGGTGTGGATCTTTTAACAGAACGCACATGCCAAAGCTTGTTCAAACAATTTCGTTGTGGAAATTTGATAGCGTGTAGACCGAATTTATCTATGGTTGGTGCAAAAACATTTTCCCTGCCGATTTTAGCATTAAAATCACCAAAAACAATATTAATGTCATGGCCAGGGGAGCGTCTGTATGTGTCCTCTGGGCGCTTATAGAAGATGTTCTTACAGAACTTGTTCAGCGTCGTGAAGATTTTTCAGTAGAGTGTTTGTCGATGTTTCACCGAAATGAAACCGCATTTTCCGCCGATTTATATCCACGGAGAGATGTGGGTCCACCACTTGACGCCTGAGACAAAGGAACAGTCAAAGCACTGGAGTGGGACTGGGTCATGGCGTCTGTCTTTTTGGGATGCGCATGGGATAATTGTTATTGATTCTCTTCAGAAAGGAAAACCAACAACGGCGAATATTAGGCTAATTTATTGCAGCGTTTTAGTGATGAAATTGTGGGAAAAAAAAGGCCGCATTTGGCGAAAACGTAAGTGTTGTTTCATCAAGACAATGCTCCTGTTCACACATCCACTATTGCGATGGCCAAAATTAATGAATTAAAATTTGAATTGCTTCATCACGCACGTTATTCGCCAGATTTAGCTCCCTCTGTTTATTTTCTATTTCCAAATTTCAAACAATGGCTCGGTGGTAATAGATTTGCCAACAATGAAGAGGTGGAGTCTGCGATTGATGGCTATTTTTTTAGGAGTTTTATAGCTCTTATTACAAAAAGGGTATAGAAGCTATGGAGTACCGCTGGAAAAAGTGTATCAAGCTAAAAGGAGATTATGTTGAAAAATAAAGAAAAATTTTCCCAACTTTTTTGTGTATTCTTTGTTAGGTTGTCTAGATTTGGGACTGCCCACGTAGATGACGCAGTGTTTTGCTTTTTCTCATGACAGCTGTAGTATATGTCACAGTTGTTCTTCCTTGTACAGCCATGTCCTGTCTAACGCATGTTCTGGATAGTAGGAATGGCAGATGTTACGAAGTCACCACGGTGGATACATTTTGTCTAAAGAACAGTCTGGAAGCTCTAGTGTGTTCTCTATAAGATAATTTGTTTTTAAAGGATGGGACATGTAAAATGTTGAATTTGATCCCCCATTATTTGACATTTATGAAGTGACTGATTTTTAGCTCTAGGAGAAGAACATTGGGATCAAACTGTGAGAAATTACGAAATAAATTCATTAGATATAGTGTCATCAATGCTCGGTCAGTACGTTTAGTCGAAAATATTGCCGCTGTAGTTGAAAGTATGCTCGAACAGCTATCAACTTCATCTCACCACCGATCGCAGCAATTAAATATTTCTCGCAATCCTTTGCGCAGAATTTGGCACAAAAATCTCGATATGAAGACTTGTAAAGTCTAATTAGTCCACGAACTGAAGCTTCGTGACCATCCGATGCGTTTTCGATTCGCTGAACGGCCTTAAGATCGTTTGGCTGAGGATGAGAATTTTTTAACGAAAAATCATCTTTTCTGACGATGCCAATTTGCACAATGAGGTCTGTCTTAATAAGCAAAATTGCCGAATTTGGGGCTCGGAATAGCCGATGTCTCAACAACGAGTGACTCTTTGGACTCCATTTTTCTTCGAAAATGAGCAAGGAACCGCCGTTACCGTCAAGGAATGACAAAAGTTTCACCAGGCCAACGCTACGTTCACATAGACAACGTTACAATCAATCTTACGCGAACGGTGTTTGAAAACGGCATAATCAGCCGAAACTCGGAAATCCATTGGCCGCCTCGCAGATGCGATTTGACACCATTAGGTCATTATCTCTGGGACACCATGCAAGATAAGTCTTAGGCAAACAATCCCGAGTCCATATTGGCCTTAAAACACGAAATCGACCCTATCGTTCACGAAATAGAGGTCCAAACAATCGAAAATGTTCTGAAATATTGAAGAGATCGAATGAGGTACTGTGCAGCAAGCCGTGGAATCCATTTAAACGATGTTGTGTTTCATTAATGCCAGTAATGGGTCTTATCATTATAATTGGCATTTTAAAAAAATGTTCATTAGTATTTTTAAAAGCGAAATTAAATTCCAAATTTCTCACTGAATATTTATCTACGTGGGCGGATCAATAAGCCCGTGTCTTTTTGAATGAATCACAGTTTTTTTTGCAAAAAAAAATATTTTTCAACATAATCTCCTTTTAGCTCAATGCACTTAGTACACGGTTTCGCCAATTTTTGTAACCCTTCCAATAAATAGGATTTTTTGAGGTCCATAAAATAGGCATTTATTTGATCAATAATTTCATCGTTGGAGCTAAATCTCTTTCCACCGAGGCATTTCTTTAGGTTTGGAAATAGGAAATAGTCACTGGGGGCTAAATCCGGAGAATATGGGGGATGAGGTACTAATTCGTAGCCCAATTCATGGAATTTTGCCATTGAGAGTACACACGTGTGCACCCGTGCATTATTTTGATGAAAAACAACTATTTTCTTGGCCATATGGGGTCGTTTTTTTTTTAAATCCACGTTTAATCGGTCCAAAAAGTTGTCATAATATCCGCCGTTCATTCTTTTTCTCTTTTGAAGGTAATCGATGTGTATTATCCCGCGTGCATTCGAAAAAACTGTTGCCATCACCTTATTGGCTGACAAACTTACCTTCGCCTTCTTCGAAGGCGTTTCACCCGGAAACCCAATTGTTAAGACTGCTGCTTGATCTCCGTAGTGTTGTAATGGATCCATGTTTCAGCTTCCAAACGCCGCAAAACTCCTCCGAATTGCGGTTAAACAATTCCAAACAATCCTTTGAAGTTGTCACACGATTACGTTTATGGTCAATAGAGAGCACACGCGGCACCCATCTTGCAGACAGCATTCTTAAACTCAACTTTTACACTTCGGTCGGCCAACAACATATCGTTGATTTCGTCGACATTTTCGGGTGAATTGACCTCAACTGGCCGTCCAGAAAGTTCAGCGTCATTTGTAAAGGGTTTTCCAATAGGTACTTGATAACTTCGAATTTAATTTGTCAACGCACTATTTCACTGATCATCTAACTGTTAGTTTCCTTCCTTTTTTCATCATGGTAAAGTACACGAATGAACAACGTATGCAAATTATAAAAATGTACTACCTAAAATTCGGAGTCGCAACTTTAAGAGCGTTAACTCCAATTTTCGGTCGTTATTCTCGCCCTAGTAGACAAGCAATAACAAGTTTAGTGCAAAAATTGGAGGCTATATATTCATTATGTGATGCTGCTGTGCCAGTTAGACAACGGGTTGGTCGAAGTGACGAAAATATCGCTGCCGGTCAGGCGTCCGTAGCAAACGATCCAAGTCAGTCGATTCCGCGGCGTTCTCAAGAACTGGGCATCTCCAAGGCCACTTTATGGCGAATTTTACGTGAAGATCTTGGTTTACACCCATACAGGATCAAGCTGACAGAAGAATTGAAGCCGATGGACCATTTGACGCGACGTTCTTTCTCCGATTGGGCTCTAGAGAAGATGCGCCAAGATGATGAATTTCATCGCAAAATTATCTTCAGTGACGAAGCTCATTTTTGGCTCAATGGGTTCGTCAATAAGCAAAATATACGTTACTGGTTTGGTGAAAATCCACATGTGCTTCCATGAATCACTACTTCATCCACAAAAAATAACTGTTTGGTGCGGTTTGCATGATTAACGATTATTTTTGGCCCGAATTGGAAAACATGGACTTGGACGAACTGCGGTTTCAACAGGTCGGTGCCACAAGCCACACAGCAGACATTACAGACGATTTATTGAAGAGTAAATCTGGTGAGCGTGTTATCTCAAGGCAACCAGTCAATGGACCAGTCAATTGGCCGCCTCGTTCGTGCGATTTAACTAGACTTTTTTCTTTGGGGCTACGTCAAATCATTGGTCCATGCCAACAAGCCGACGACGTTGGAAGAACTCAGAACCAACATTGTACGCGGAATATCGGCCGTTATGGCCGAAATGTGTGACCGAGTCATCGAAAATTGGGTCCAACGAATCGACCGGTGCCGACGTGCCCGCGGTGGCCATATGAACGAAGTCGAGTTCCATTCATAAATATTTTGATTGTATTTCAAGTTGATTATAATAAAGTTTTGGAAATATCACAAATGGTTTGCGTTTTATTTTAAAAAAAATTGTCAAGTCCTTATTGGAAAACTCTTTACTTTTGCGACCACAACGAAAGTCAGAAAACCACTTTTTTACCATTGAAATCGATGGTGCGGAGTCCCCATAGTATTTATCAAGCTTTTTCTTGGTTTGATTGACGGTTTTTTTTGAAAAAAATTATATTTAATGAAAACTCGAAATTCACTGTTTTCCATTTTTAAAAAAATTCACGAGGTTGTATGTTTTGAACAGCTGTTAAAGGCAAAGTAAATGACGGAACTTGCTCAAAATTTGACAGTAGTCTACTAACAGGTGGTACTTGATGGGAGCAGTGTTGCATTTCATATAACTACGACGGAAGTTCGGAAAGTCACGGACTCATTGATCCGCCCTCGATTTTTACTATTATAATAATTCAAACCCTGCGAAACTATTGGCTAACCTGCGTTAAAATGAGATGAGATAGAGGTAAGAGACAATACGTCTTCAGTGTAATATCTGTCACTTACGATTACTTCCCGCCCAGGATATATTTTGTGTAGTTCCAATGTAATGTCTGACTCAATTTTAGGTATTAGTTCCGATTGGAAGACCTGGCTTCAAATACTAATATGTCGTATCTATAAAACTGAACACAAACTAATTATATTGAATTTGCTCACTTCGTAAGCGATTTAAAGCCATTGTTTTAAGAATTTTGTATAAGTAGCTTTGTGACAACGCTTCAAACTTTATTCTTAAGTTCTAAATAATAATAAATAACTTCAAATATTTCCACTTGAAAACCTATAATGTAGCTATAGTACCGGTCCATTTTGCTTAAATTTTTCATCTACCATAAACTTGGCAATTTCGAAGTGGTTACTTCCATTAACTTTGAAGGATATTCATATGCTATGCAGGATTCAGGTATTATTTTA
The DNA here is from genome assembly GCA_963931995.1 of Phaonia tiefii. Taxonomy (NCBI): domain Eukaryota; kingdom Metazoa; phylum Arthropoda; class Insecta; order Diptera; family Muscidae; genus Phaonia; species Phaonia tiefii. The sequence continues at coordinate 271,480,433 of OZ008368.1, read as the reverse complement.
TTACTTTTGTTAAATAATTACTTTCTTGCAATACTCGTACTGTAATCCTGCCCACTTCCTCTACAACAAATATTTTTGAAACCAATTTTGTTCCCTAGGAATTCATCGTAGCCTTCCTACAGTCCAGGTCGTTACCCGCAACAAATTTAAAATATTTGCACTGTTAATGCTTGAGTTGGAAAGAAAATCGTATCGATCCAAACGATTAAAAGCAATTGATATGATAATTACTTTGGCTAAGCAGAAAACAACCAGGATGAAGCATACAAATCCAAACAACTGAAAATTAAATCGCTTTAATTTTTCCGCCTCAATGAGTAACGAGGGCAGGTGGTTAACATCACCGGCACCCACGACCTCCACAGTGAAATTTTAAACTCAGCCGAGTAGAAATTTCACAGTGGATAATTGTGTTGTTTGTGACGTGGCAGGATGTTGGTTGGTAAAGCAATAATGCATTCAGGTATTGCCGGTAGATGGTGTTTCGAATGAGTGTGTGTGTGGGTGCGTGCGGGATTTTTAGTCCTACTATTCTGCGAATACTACAACTTGAACATTAACTGTAGTACTTTGTGATGCTGTACAAATCTGTGCTTGATAGCCTTCAAGGATTATTACTCGTTTTCACGTGAAGAAGTTGGGAAGTAGTGGAGAGAGTCAGTGACGACTTTGTGGCATACTTGGCATGACCAACCGGTTGAGACTAAAAATCAGGACACCATAGGCAAAAGAGCGGAATTTATTGGTTTCAAAAAAAAATATAATTAAAAATCCATACAAAGGTAATTTTAATATAATGCCGTAATTTTTTCGGGATGCAATGATGACTCATGGATTACGTGTGGATTGCTGTCTGACCAATAACGCATATTTTGCTTATTGACGAAGCCATTCAGCCAGAAATGAGCCTCATCGCTGAAGATGATACTCCGATGAAAATCCGAATCATTTTCAAGTTGTTGCTCAGCCCAATTCACGAACATACGACGCTTATGGTGGTCTAGCTGCTTCAGTTCTTGCGTCAATTTGATCTTGTAAGGATGTAGGCCAAGATCTTTTCGCAAAATTCGCCACAACGACGTCACAGAGATGCCCAACGCTTGAGAACGACGTGTGCGGGACACATTTGGGCTTTCTTGAACTGAAGCCTCAGCGGCAGCAATATTCTCGACACTACGGGCACTTCTTTGTCTCACTGGCACGGGAACATTTTGTACTGTGCCTGTGGATTCAAATTTTTCCACTTGACGCTCAATTGTTGATCTGGTAGGATGATTATGACGACCATAAATTGGACGTAGCGCTCTTAAAGTTGAGGCCACTGACTCCAAATTTCGGCAGTAAATTTTAATAATTTCGACTCGTTGTTGGCTCGTATATCTTTCCATGATAAAATGGCAAACCTTACTGAAGAGAAATGTCAAAAGAGCGGGAAAAAATATGGCGTCGTTTGCTGTCCCTATCGATTTAATTTTGTGCATATTTAATAGACATCTTATATTTAATAAATTTTCAAAGGATACCCCGAACATTTTATTAGAATACTCTGTTATGTGAGCCCGTCTATTAAGCCCAAATACATATCGCGATATATTGTTAAAAGCTACCTTAAGCCTATTAAACAAATCTCCTTTGCAACTTGAGAACAGTTCGCAGCCATACAATAAAGTGGGGCCAAGATAAACGATTTCGCCAACAATAACCTGATCTTTAATGCAGTACATTTTTGGAGAACATAAAGATTACGCAGTAATCTGTATGTTTTACCAATTGCAGATTTAATATGGTCGGATCATGTCAGCTTATTATCAAAAATAACTACTAAATTTCTCGCACTACTAACAATATCAATGGCAGAATCCGAGATTTTCACAAGATTGGCCTCCGATAGTATAACCGATTGTTTACTAATAATCACACATTTCGACTTACTTGGATTCAGATTCAACCCGTTAGACTTTGCCCAGGTATCTATCTCCGTTTTAGGTGGACTTGTGTAAACCTCCACGTCATCAGTGCACATATGAATGCTACAGTATTTAACCTGTGTTGGTAAATCGTTGCTATATAAGGAGTACAGCAATGACCCCAAAATTGAACCCTGCGGCACTCCTCTATTTCTTGGAACAAGTGAAGAATAGTTATCTCCTACTGAAACAAACTTAGATCGCAAAGTCAGGTACGAATTAAGAGGCTGACACGATTTGGACGAAAAGCTAAAGAAACCTTTAAGTTTATTACACAGTATTTTGCAATCTACAGTGTCAAATGCCTTGGAATGATCAGACAAAACTAGAAACAAAACCAGCTGTGAAACAGCTGTGTTTCTCTCTGAAACCGGATTGAAACTTTGTCAATAAACAATTACTTTATGTATAAAATCTGATTTGTTTATTTACTAGCTTTTGAAAGGCTTTGGATAGAAAGGGAAGTATTGCAACTGAACGGTATGCTGTAATGTTTTTTGTGTATTGGTATTATCTTTGAAATATTCCAAGTCTTTGGGAAGTGAAACTTTGTAATAATGCCGATTAATAACGGGCATTTCAATAAGAGCGCTACAAAAGTTTTTTTTAATAAAACAAAACCGGTTTTAGATACCAATGAAATTCTTTATTCCTGTGAAAGTACGTTCGATGCCATTATGTATGGAGCTCGATTTCTTTTGCATGGCCACCACGGGCACGCTTGCAGAAGTCCAGACGCTGAACCCAATTTTCGACTGTTTTCAAGCATAAATCGGCCGATACTGCTGCAATTTCACGTTCGATATTCGTACGAAGTTCATCAATCGTCGCTGGGTTGTTGGCATAGACCATAGACTTGACGAAGCCCAACAGGAAATAATCTAACGGCGTCAAATCGCACGACTGGGCCATTTCGTGAGATAACACGTTCACCAAACTTGGTTTCCAATAAATTGATTGTGGCATTCGCTGTGTGGCTTGTGGCGCCGTCCTGTTGGAACCACATGTCCTCCAAGTCCATATTATCCAATTGGGGCCAAAAATATTCGGTTATCATTGAACGGTAGTGATTCACATTCACAGTAATGTGCCGGTCTTGATCATCACGGAAGAAGTACGGCCCAATGACGCCGCCGGCCCATAAACCGCACCAAACCGTAATTTTTTCGGGATGCAATGATGACTCATGGATTACGTGTGAGGATTGCTGTCTGGCCAATAACGCATATTTGCTTATTGACGAAGCCATTCAGCCAGAAATGAGCCTCATCGCTGAAGATGATTCTCCGATGAAAATCCGAATCATTTTCAAGTTGTTGCTCAGCCCAATTGACGAACATACGGCACTTTTGGGTGGTCAAGCGGCTTCAGTTCTTGCGTTAATTTGATCTTGTAAGGATGTAGGCCAAGATCTTTTCGCAAAATTCGCCACAACGACGTCACAGAGATGCCCAACGCTTGAGAACGACATGTGAGAGACACATTTGGGCTTTCTTGAACTGAAGCCTCAGCGGCGTGGAACATTTTGTACTGTGGCTGTGGATTCAAATTTTCCACTAGACGCGCAATTGTTGATCTGGTAGGACGATTAATCTCATTTATACTTTGCGTTACTTCCAATTGCGTCACCCAGGTGAACGCAAAACCCGATACCGGGGATTCTTCACAAGGACGAGTGTTATTGTATAAGTCATAATTTGGCTCAGGTAACTGGATATTAACAAAATCTCTGTTCAACTGATCGACGTTAATGGTATCATCTTTATCTATCATTGCACGCTGTTTTCCCAGCCCTATAGCTTGAATTTCTCTCAATGTTTGCTTGGAGTTCAGGGCATTTTTGAACTTATAATGTAAATATTTCGTCTTTTTACGACGGATCATTGCGGTTACACTGTTCCTTAGATTTTTATATACTTGATGTAGCTCTGGGATTTTGAATCTTTTCCATCGTGTAAAAGCAATATTTCTCAGGTCCATCAGCTTTTTGTCTTCATCATCAATCCACGGACATTGTAAGTTCCTAATGATTTTTCTTCTCAAAGGGACGTGTTTGTAGTTGGATTGTATTGGATTGGATTGAATTGGAATGAATTGGACTGAATTGGATTGAATTGGATTGCATTGGATTGGATTGGATTGAATTGGATTGCATTTGATTTGATTTGATTGACTTCTATGAGCCATCAAAGTGGTCTTATTAAAACGAGCTGCAACGGGTCGAACAAAACGGGTGCACGTTGGGGAAGAGTCAGGAGTGTTTTAAGTCCATAAATTAACTTTTAAAAAAGGTTAAATTGCAAAGTGCTTACATGAACCGACCATATGCTTAAACATATTTTTTTTTTGTATTTCATCATTTTTATTGTGTAACATCATAATATTTACAATTTATCTTATTAGTAATCCCGCGAAGCCTTTTCGGCCTGTCTGCAGGTGATGACAAGGTAATTTGTTCATAATATTGTTACGAATTTCGTTACTCGTCCTTTTTATCGCTATTTTATTCCCAATAATAAATCAAGGTTCGTTTTAAATTACGATAATTACAACAATTTCACTTCCTTTTTATTTTACTTATATAGTGTAACGGTTTACTTTATTTACACCACTTTACAGTAAGTCCTATATTTTACTATCAATCGCTTTGTTTACTTTCCGGCGGTTAATCAAATACTGACTCATAATGCCAAAAACCTTCTTTCTCTATTTATACGATTTATGCTTCTCGTCACTCTGTTTCCCGATTGTTCTACCCTGTAGTAAAATAGTTTTTAAAAATAACGTACTTGTAGCCGACTCGTCAACTGGTTTGTGGTAAGAATATACTTTTAGGCGCAGCATTAATCGAACTAAAGCATTAATCGTAACAATATAATTAAAATTTTGTAGATTCAATTCCGTTGTATTTTAACATTAATAAAAAGCTATATCTCTATTGATAGAGATAACAATTGCCTTTAAACATTAATAAAAATAAATGGTTTCCCAGTATATCCCATGATGGAATTGGGGAGAGCTTCTCACAACCAGTGGAGCTGTGCGCTTATAGTTTTATACTCACTGATTGGGACCTACAGTTTTACACCGGTTCCGAATGGTATTTTGAGAAGCTTTTTCATGGCTAAGTACTCGATAGTGTCGCCGTCACTAAGCGAGGTGACCGTCGTCGAACGAAATTTTTAAGGTGGTCGGAGCAGGGATCGAACCCCGGATCTCCTGTACAAGAGGCGCGCACACTAACCATTGCACCACCGACGGCCACGCCTTTAAACATTATGTTGTCTTTTAGACATCAACAAAAATCAAAATGGGGACCGATGGTTCTCTGGAGATGGAAAGAAGTTGTTTGCAAATGTTTTCTTATCTGTTTTGCTTACGATATTATTCGAACACTTGCATAGTGGAAAATTCTCAATTCATATGGGTTGTCGTTTGCATTTAGTTTGTTGAATTTTTCAAAAGAAGCATTCCAAAAAACCGCTGATGAAGATCTGTGCTGAGATTTGAAATAGCTATACAGTTTGCCATGAATCATGAGGATGCATTTGCAAAACATCTTCTTTTTTAAAAGATCTAAATCTCTATTTAAGATCTACATTTTATATAGCTCAATGCATAGACCCGCTGCTGAAAATCAATGTACTTGGGATCGAATCCTGGTCGGGGATAATCTTAAAATTGAGTAAAATTATATTATGCATATGCATGGAATGAATAGAATTCTTACAGGCGAAAAAATTTCATTTCGTCAATATTCTTTACTTTCAAGTGTAGATGTCGCTCAAGTAAAACACTCTCAGTATATGCAACGAAAAATATCAAATACCAATAACACTGTGACACAAATGAAAGGAATTTGTATCGGGCCTCAACCACACCAAAAAATTGTGAAAGCACTTGGACGTGGTAACACAAAACCCCGCTCGGTTTTGCCCCTATATGGAACAATTTTTTTTACATGCCTAAGAAGATTTTGGAGGTGGGTCAGGGCCCTATTTCAGATTTTTCTTCAATAAATCCTAAACAGCTGAAAATATTGCATTACAACCTGCGAAAATATTGGAGCTATTTTCCCATTTCACAATTCCCTCTAATGTATTTCTAAGGAAAAGTACATGTTAATCGATTATTTCACGAAACGGCATGAAAAATTGCACATATTTTATATTTTTTGACATTTCTTGCCTAACGGTAAATAAATTGCAGTAGCTGTCTTCAAAAGAATTGTAGCTTATAAATTTGCCGCAAAAAAAGATTTAAAAAAATTTTTGTTTCAACTCTGCTGCGATTCGAACCCAGTATCCCACTCAGTATCTCCCGTTTTGTAGCTGGACAGGTTTCCATCGTGTTACTTGGCTGGCTCGAAAGAAACACTCGGACAAATATAATCGATGGTAGAGCCAAGATTGGAACAAGTTGTTTCCAGTACTTAATGTAGCTTGCAATCGAATATTTTACTCGGTGGTTGTGGCAACAGAATGTTTCTTTATACCGGTTCCCACAAATAATGACTCTGGAATTTACCAAAATTTGTGTGGGTGCAAATGAAATCAATTTTTAAATGCTTTTAAAATAAAAAAAATTACATGAGGTGTCAGGGGACAACCGGTTGGAACGAAGTTCCATTCGTTATATATTGAAATGGCTGCTTGTCGGGTACAAATTATTGTTGCTCCAAGAGACGAATTAAAAAACGATCCAACACGTCCAATGCGCCTGTTGAAAAACACGATAATCTAAATGGATCTTTAAGAAAAGATACTTTTTGACTGTATAGAACTATAGAATTATATGGAATGCATTTTTTTTAAGTATATTTGTAGGTTCTTTTTGTAAAAATGTGTTTTATATTTTTCCGAAAAGGTCCCTTTTTTAAATGCTAATTTTTTTAAGAAATGGTACTATTTTTAGAAGAAGTACTTTCTGTAAGAGAAAGCCATAAGGGAATGAATGTTTTTTACAAAGAAGTACTTTTTTTAAGAACAGTTACTTTTTAAAGAAGTGGTACTCTTTTTAGGAAATGGTTATTGTTTTAAGAAAATGTACTTATTTTCAGAAAGGCTACTTATCTCAAGAAAAGAATAGAAAATGTAATATTTGATTTTTAAGAAAAGGTACGTTTAAGAAAACGATTTTTTGTAAGAGAGATTTCTTTTTTAAGAGATGGTATTTTTTTGCACAAAATGTTTTTTGTAAAGAAATGGGAATTTTTTTTAGACCTGGCCCTATTTTCAAGAATAGGAAAATTTTTAAGAGTAGGTAAGCATCTCAAAAAATTTAATTTGTTTCACAAAGAGGTACTCTTTAAAGAAAATGGAGTTTTTTAATAAAAGTAATTTTGTTGTAAGAAAATGTACTTTTTTAAGAAACGGTACTTATTTTAAAAAAATTGCTTGTTTAAGAAATGGTACTTTTTGTAAGAAAATTTACTTTTTTTAAGCAAAGGCACTACTTTAAGATAAGGGATTTTTTTTGAGAAAAGGTGCGTTGTTTAAAAATATGAATATAAATTTTCCGAGAAAATTAACTTTTTTTTAAGAAAAGGCACTTATTTAGGGGAATTTTCTATTTTTAAACTTCTTTCACTTTGGCATTTCTAAACTTACTTTTTATTGTGTTCAAAACTACAATATATAATAAATATTGGTGACAGGCTCCACCTAGAAAACTTATCAATAAACAAAAAATTTCCCAACATATGTTCGTCTAGACACAAACCAATGCAAATGTATCCAATATAGTTGATAATACTGGGTTGTGCAAAAAAAAAATGGTGTCCCATAACATCCCTTGAAGGGATTGGGGAAGGCTTCTCACAATCAGTGAGATGTGTGCTTTCTAATTTTGCACTCACTAATTGGGACCTGCAGTTTTACACCGGTTCCGAACGGTATTTTGATAAGCATTTTCATGGCTAAGTACTCGATAGTGTCGCCATCACTAAGCGAAGTGACCGTCGTCGAAAGAAATGTAAGGTGGTCTGAGCAGGGATCGAACCCACGTTCTCATGTACAAGAGCCGCGCACACCAGCCATTGCAGCACCGACGGCCACGGGTTGTAGTATAATAGTGTTAAATAAAAGTTGTTTAATTTTTTTTCATTTAGCCCCCATTCCGCAATGTGCGATATGGAACATCGTTCCAAAAAAAAAATGGTTTCCCGTTACATCTCATGAAGGGATTGGGCCAGCTTCTCACAACCAGTGAGCTGTGCGCTTTCTAGTTATACATTCACTGAATGGAAACAATTGATTTACAGCTCCTCCGAACGATATTTTACTAAGCTTTTTCTTGGCTAAATACTCGATACTGTCGCCGTCACTAATCGAGGTAACCGCAGGGATCGAACCTACGTTCTCATGAACGAGAGCCGCGCACACAACCACTGCACCCTGACGGCCATACTTTTTGAATAAAACATTTAATAAAAACGTAAAAAAAAATGATTTGTTTAGCTCAAAGGAAATGGAAGAAAATATTCTTCTAAGTTATAATTTCAGATCGAATCTTATATAAAAATCTATAGTACCTAAGTTTTTACTGCAAACGAAATATATAGAATTTTGAAAATTTTGATTGACACAGGTCCATAAAATTGTTCACTAGCGTGATATGTAAATATAAAGTTAGGTAGTTCAATACTTAAACCACTACCTCGCCCACTATTTAGATTTCTTACGTATCATTTAAGTCAAGTTTCTAAAATACATCGACAAACACTTCCATCTTGGAAAGTTGTCAATCTTTCACCATAGACTTTCTTTGCAATAGTTAACAAACATCACTCACTGAGCCAGCACTTCTTCCTCTAAATCCCCGTTTTATAAAGTATTGTCTATCATCTAACTCACTTCACTTGTATCATACGCCTGGCTATATCAAATATACGTTACGATTTAAGGTAGTTTGATTTTAAAGTACTTTTTCAACAAACCCCAAAAACCTGCAAAATATCTACCTCTGGTTGTTCGTACAAATTTCCTCTCCAATAGCGCAAAATCACCCAAGAGCAAGAAAATGGTACAATCATCGTTTACCACATTTCATTGAAATTTCCATAAGAAACCCATTTAAAAACGGGCTTAACACCAGGACCAGAATCACGACTATGGCCACTATCATCACAACAGCTAGAAAAACGAAATAAACCCAACAAATGAAAATGAACGCTTAGATTCTTCCATGTTCCGTGAACAAATGCCTGACACTCACCTCCTTCGTCACATTCCGTAAAAAATTTCAATGTTCGCCCTCCCAAAAGTGGAGTGGACCGTCCGTGCATACTCGGTAGAGCTATTTAAGGGTACTTTGTATGCAAAGTGAGTTGGAAAAAATCTTGGTATTTTTTTATGATATTCACTACAGTGTGTTTTCTTTCCTCTTTTTTTTTTTGTTTGCATTTGTCCCCTTACACGGAATCTTGAAGGGATACATTAACCAAACTCCCCCAATGGCTCAAATATCCATTAACGGCATTGAAATCTACGGTCGTCCGTCCAGGCGTTTAGAAAAAGGCATTGATTCCAAACAGTAAATTGCAAGGCGATGGTTGGAAGAAACATATGAATCAACTTTGTTTCGAACCAATCGGGGAAGGTGAATAAAACTGTGCAAAATATGGACGTTTTTTATGGGCAGTTGGATGTACTACCTACGATATCCAAATGAAATTTGAGATACTTTAAGCTTCATTGCCTATGTCGGCCAATCCCAAACACACACAAAAAACGCTATACCAAAGTGGACGTAGCAAAAAACAGATTTATTAATCGATTCCAGTAAACACTTAAAGACAAAATACCACACAATGGTGGAGGAGGGTATTGTTGATATGTATTTGTTGGTGTTGCAAGGATTTCAACTTGAATTATAATCGCTGTAATTTTGGCACTCAAAGGAGGTGGTGGTCGAATGCATTTAATGGATGATAGATAGGGAATTATTCGGTAGCTTCTCTTGTTCTGGTGTATGCCACTGAGATGTTTTCTTTAATGATTTTCGTCTTGTGAGAACGACCGGAACATTTTTCTTTTGCTATTTTTATTAGGTCCATTGGACCATTACGCGAATTATTTTCGAGAAATTGTTTGATGTTAATCGTTTTTTGGTTGAAAAATATTTTGGTCATGTTGGAGTAGTAATGATTATGTTGATTTGATTTAGGTTAGGTTAAATTAATTCCTTAGTCATGATGATGATGCATTGACAGTTAAGCATTTACTTCTTATTACTTATGGAAAGGAAAATACGAATACATATTACAGTGGATTCCCTATTAATACAGGTTACCATTTGATTTTGATTAAATTATACAACGTTTACTTAGTCTAGTTCCTACCTAGCTGTATGAATACGAGTACCATTTTACAATTACCAAAAAAAATATTTTCATCAAGAAACCACCTAGAACAATGTCACAATAAATGCTTTAAATTTTTGGCTTAACTAACATTTAGAATATCAGAATACAGTTTGTGGTGTCAGTGGTCTAACAAATTGGCAACAAAAGCATAATGTCGACTAAGATGATTCACTCGCTTATTCACCATTTTCAGGAGAGGGCACTTGCTGTTTCCGTACGACCATTTTTCACTCGAATGCGACGAAAAATCACCCAAAAATAATTTCTATTTTGATTCTGTTGTTTGAATTTGAAAATAAAATTTACATAATAGAACAGCATATCGCTTTCGATATTTTTTGACACTACAAAAGGCAAAAAAGCATGGTTAAATAGTTTTTTCAATAGCATCAATCAGAGACAAATACATACATACATAGATAATTTTATTCGCTCAATAAATTAAACGTCATAGGTACGATGGAAAGTAAACATTGGATGGTAGAAATATGGGTTCAATAATACCAGATAGTGGCAATAGTATACAGTGATCAACATAGGAACAACAACCGAATTTCGTGTTTTTGTGGCAAACAAGTTGTGTTAAATACAATACAAATGTATACCAACGATTAAAGTCAACAAAAAAGTACAAAATATATTTAAATTTTTCAGTTCTACACCAAAACGACATGAAAAAGTTACTTACACCTGGTGTAAGTTAATTTTAAATTTAATTGCTCTCATTTCCACAAACCTACGACGAAGAGTGTGAAATGAAACGTTAGATGAGAGAATAAAAGTATCTATGTATGTATTGGTCTATGCCTTCAATAGTAGTGAATCGTACGCTAAACATGGTATATAAGGGTTTTTCAATAAGAGCGCTACAAAAGTTTTTTTTTAAATAAAACAAAACCGGTTTTAGATACCTATGAAATTCTTTATTCCTGTGAAAGTACGTTCGATGCCATTATGTATGGAACTCGATTTCTTTTGCATGGTCACCACGGGCACGCTTGCAGCAGTCCAGACGCTGAACCCAAATTTCGACGGTTTTCAAGCATAAATCGGCCGACACTGCTGCAATTTCACGTTCGATATTCTTACGAAGTTCATCAATCGTCGCTGGCTTGTTGGCATAGACCATAGACTTGACGTAGCCCCACAGGAAATAATCTAACGGCGTCAAATCGTACGACCGAGGCGGCCAATCGACTGGGCCATTTCGTGAGATAACACGTTCATCAAACTTGGTTTTCAATAAATTGATTGTGGCATTCGCTGTGTGGCTTGTGGCGCCGTCCTGTTGGAGCCACATGTCCTCCAAGTCCATATTATCCAAATGGGGCCAAAAATATTCGGTTATCATTGAACGGTAGCGATTCGCATTCACATTAATGTACCGGTCTTGATCATCACGGAAGAAGTACGGCCCAATGACGCCGCCGGCCATAAACCGCAATGATGACTCGTGGATTACGTGTGGATTGCTGTCTGACCAATAACGCATATTTTGCTTATTGACGAAGCCATTCAGCCAGAAATGAGCCTCGTCGCTGCAGATGATTTTCCGATGAAAATCCGAATCATTTTCAATTCACGAACATACTTATGGTGGTCAAGCGGCTTCAGTTCTTGCGTCAATTGTATTCTTGCGTAAGGATGTAGGCCAAGATCTTTTCGCAAAATTCGCCACAACGACGTCACAGAGATGCCCAACGCTTGAGAACGACGTGTGAGAGACACATTTGGGCTTTCTTGAACTGAAGCCTCAGCGGCAGCAAAATTCGCGACACTACGGGCACTTCTTTGTCTCACTGGCACGGGAACATTTTATACTGTGCCTGTGGATTCAAATTTTCCCACTAGACGCCCAATTGTTGATCTGGTAGGACGATTATGACGACCATGAATTGGATATAGCGCTCTTAAAGTTGAGACCACTGACTCCAAATTTCGGTAGTAAATTTTAATAATTTCTACTCGTTGTTGGCACGTATATCTTTCAATGATGAAATGGCAAACCTTACTGAAGAGAAATGTCAAAAGAGCGGGAAAAATATGCGTCGTTTGCTGTCCCTGTCGATTTACTTTTGTAGCGTCGCTGTTGAAAAACCCGTTATTTCCATTCTAGTAGATGTACTCATTGAGCACTGTTTAGGCAGCCTCGCGTCTAGACTTGGAATAGCAGCACATGATTACTGCAGAAGCTGAGGGGATGAAGATGGGGACGACAGCGTCAGGCATCTCATATTCTACTGCCCGGCCTTTGTTATGAGTAGCAGAGAAAATCTAGGATCGTAGTTCATGTTGTTACCTCTGTAAGAGGCTTTTACCAATGAATGTCTTTAATACGATGTCACTTATTTAACAAAAAAATCGCTAACAGATACATATGTGTGTTTTAGCGATTTTTGATGTGTTAACATCTATAGGCGCGGGTAGGGACTAAATTCACAAAGTGAATACATCCAAACACAGTTTGTCCGACTGCGATCACACAGATTGCCCGACTGCTATCACAGATTGTTTGGCGTTAAACTCCTCCGAAACGGCTGGACCGATTTGTATGAAATTTTTATTTGCATATAGGGTAAGTCTCAGAATCGGCCAACATACATTTTTCATATTTCATATATTACACACACTGATGTAAAGGCAGCGAACATAGACTAATACCTATGGTAGACCTAATAGTTCTCTCACCAAATTTATGACATTTGGGCTGTGTGATATTTACGTTCGATGTCGAAAAGAATTGCTTCAATAATACCAGATAGAGGCAATGGTTCAAAACAACTAACAAAATAACAACAAACGGCATTTCGTTTTGTGTGTTAAAATTAATGTGTTAAATACAACATAAATGTCAATAAAAAAGTTTAAAACACATTTAAATTTTACAGTTTTTCACCAAAACGACATGAAAAATTAAAGCAATAAGTTATTGTAATTCCACCTGGTGTATGTCACTTTTCGTCAAACATCTCTCTACCACACCGACTGCATCAAGAAGAGTGTGAAATGGAAAGTCAAATGAGCCAAATATTTTCTCTTGTAAGATTTACTCTTGGCAGCGAATAGCTGTCTTGTGTGGGTTCGGATCACTCTCAGAGCAAAGAGTATAAAGACGGGGTTATTCGTGAATAAAAATGAGATAGCAGGAGAGCAACGAAAATGGTGTGTACTTATGTAGCGTATGTACGAACATAACAATGTATGTTCATGTGTCTGCTGCTTTTCATTCTCTGTTTTTTGTGGGAATAAAACAAAAAGTATTAAGAAAGAAAATAATGACACATGTGCTTGCACTGGTCTTTAAATAATTTTAAGTATTAATATTATTTAAATGTAACGTCATCATATGATTGAACGCTGTTTTTTATTTTCTAATGTAACATTTACAAATGTGTTCATAGAAATCGAACAGGTACCGTGTAACAAAAAGGCGTTAACACATCGCCTGTGATTTCGAACACTCGTTGGATTTTTTATTTAATCGATCTTTATTATAGCGATTATTTTAGCCATATTGAAGACATACTGTGGTTAAAGGCTCCACTGGATTTCAACAATTTATTTTATCTCTTTTGACGGGCCCACAATATTTTTTTTGCGCCTCAAGTAATCCAAATCCGCCTGTGATGAAAGGGTATTATTTCAGCAATGAAGCACTATTTCGTTATTTATTACAAATTTCCATTGCACCAATATTAAACTTTAATTGCATCAAAAATGCAATATTGCTGCATCAGTGAAACATATAAAGTGTTGCGATGAAAAAATGCTTTGCATTTGATGAAACACTTTACTTTACTTAAATTTTTAATTTCTTATGAGCTACACAGATCAGATTCTGCAACTACTCGTAGAAAACATGTAAACAGTCGGCACCAGGAGAATTTGAACTCACTTTTGCGGACGACTGTTTCAATGTTTGTGACTCTTCTCATCAGCACCATAGCGTTCTAGGCCAGTGACCGCCTAGTTCACATTGTAACTAAACACCTATAAAATAAATAAATGGTTTCCCATTACATCCCATGAAGGTATCGGGGAGAGCTTCTCACAACCAGTGAGCTGTGCGCTTTCTAGTTTTAAACTCACTGATTGGGACCTACAGTTTTACACCGGTTCCGAACGGTACTTTTGAGAAGCATTTTCATGGCTAGATTACTCGATAGTGTCGCCGTCACTATGCGAGGTGGCCACCGTCGATAGAAATGTTTTAGGTGGGGTTGATTCCACTTTTTTTTAGGGATCGAACCCAGGATCCCAAGTACAAGAGGCGCGCACACTACCCATTGCACCACCGACGGCCAAAAACTAATCACCTCCTTAGCAAAAATTAATCACCTCCTTAGCGTTTTAGGCCGGTGACCATCTTGTTCACATTGCAACTAATTGCAGTTGTCGTCGCACTGGTATACCATTCCAGATAGAATTTTGGGATATAAGAATAAGGAAGTAGTAGTAGTAGCAGTATTCACTGGATCTAAAAATCAGAGGTTGGAAGTCCGAAGAAATATTTTTTTGACGTGTTAACATCTATAGGCACATGTAGGGCAATCTATCAAAGTGAACACATGAAAACAACACACAGCGTTAGCATCACATACGTGGTTGTTGTACAACAATAGTCTTTGCCTGAAAATAAGTATGATGGTATTGATATAGCGGCAGCAAGCAAACAAGCAGATCGTCGTCGCCAAAGAGTATTGAATAGTATAGAGAACTCATGGAATGAATTGTATGACTCAAAAGCACTGGCGACACCTGGCGAATGATTCAAAATGTATTACTCTCTTTTTGTCATAATTTGGTTCATTCATTATTTTGATGTGAAACGTTGATGCCTTGAGACACTTATGCTTTTTGCATTGTTTTATGTAATAACATTGTCGAAATGGTGCATTTATATTGAAATATTCTATAAAGAGAATAAGACTCGTTCATGCTCTTTTATTCAGACTCTCTACATGACTGCGTAAAAAGAGTGCAATAAGTTCTCTATACTATTCAACACTTTTTTTCGTCGTTCTGTTTATGACAAAACAAAAACAATTATTTCAGTGAGCTAAATATTGCTTTATTTATTTTAATATCTAATATTAAAGCAGATGTAAGAAAAAAGAAAGTGCAATAGCAAAGAGCCTTCAGCACACAAAAAAACGATTTCAAACCACAACAAAACAACTTTAAACTAAATTGTATGCATAATGGAAGCAAATACATTTCCAATAATGGGTTTTGGAATTGACTGCATTCTGGG
Organism: Phaonia tiefii; assembly: GCA_963931995.1. NCBI lineage: Eukaryota > Metazoa > Arthropoda > Insecta > Diptera > Muscidae > Phaonia > Phaonia tiefii. The sequence goes on along the minus strand of OZ008368.1, from coordinate 271,464,847 downwards.
CATCATATAAACCTTGATCAATACTTATTAAATGAATTTATTAATGTTTAAAAGAGCTTGCAATTTTTCAAGTACACTAAAGTATATTGATGTATATTGTATATTGATGAAAGTTTATGTGTCATATTTCAGCTATCGCAGACCAATCTTAATTCAAAATTCAATGAACTATTCTTGTTTTATTTTCCAATGTAACATTTACTAATGTGTTCATAGAAATCGAACAGGTTTCGTGTAAAACAAAAGTATTATCACATTGCCCGTGAGTTCGAACACTCATTGATTTTTTTTTTCCCGCAAATAGCTAATAAATCTAAGTAACAATCCCCACTTTTATTCAGTGGAACCTTTAAAATAGTCCTTATCATATGAACTAATTACTATGCCAAATCCATCGACACCATCTTCGTCGCTATCAGTTTAATAATCGCAATAAATCCTCGTAAATACATGAGACATCTTAACCATTTCGATTGACAATTACGCCTACTACTCGGAAATTCGTAAATTTGGCAATTTCTGTTTGATTTCGGCTTAAAATGTGTTATTTATCTCCCACATAAAAATAAATTTCTCTCCAAACGACCCATTTAACGCTTTTAGTCTCCGTTAACACTCTCTTGGTGTTAGAAGGGCTCGATATTAGAAGACGATTTCATTTTATGCCACCACCTTTCGCTTACAACACTCGGGCAAAAATCTGCTAGAGATGAGCATAAAGACCAAATTGGAAAGCAAATTTGGAAAAAAAACACACAAACGAAAACTGGAACAGTATGCTAAGTTTGGTTAGTACAATATTAAAACAGTAAGATTTGAAATTATTTGAAAATAAATTCCGTTAAACCGTTTTGAAAAAATCTTCTTCATAAATATTATAAAATACTTTGTATGTTCTATGAATTCCTTTACTAATTTTCAGCCAAAGTAACATTTTATAGGATCCATGAAATATTTTCATGAATTCAAACTTTAAACTGCAAAAAAAATTTATGTAATTTGTTCATAACATCTTTTAAGTCCTTTGATAATTTCCGAGGCATAGAATTTTTTGAAGTTTCTTCATTACATCTAAAATAACCATTTTCAAGGGTTTTATGCAACCTGCCATAGATTGAGAATGAATTTTAGAATTCCTGGCAAACCCTATAGGGGCCAAGCCACTGGTCCTCTTTACCGATTGTTGTGAATGATGCTAACTTCATATGCAATGAGAATTCTATACTATACAACTGCTCGAGTAATAACACGGACACCCAAACAAAACGTACCGAAAATTAAGCTTTTATTTATGAGACTCTTTTCCCGATAGATACGTTTCGGAAATTCACAAACTTTTAATGAATATTTTTCTTAATACTTAATGATTCTTTCGATACATAAAGAAGTTTTGCGACTGATTCTTGTGTGTTTGTGCTTGCGATATTCTTCGACTATTTGCATCGCAAGGAATTCTCATTGTAATTGAGTTCTCGTTTGCATTTAGGCTGATGAAGATGTGTGGCTAGATCTGAAACAGCTATACGGGTTGCCAGGAATCATGAGAATGCATTTTGAAAAAGTTGTTTTCAAAAACTAGGCGCCTTATTCATAAAAAGTTGTGAGAGGTTTGAGACAGGTTTTTTGTCTCTCAAACCTCTCACAACGTTTCATGAATAAGGCCGTAGATCTCTATTAATAGAGATATAGAATGGCACTCAGCTCGGGGAAAAATATTATCAACTTTTCATAATATTTATGAAATTTACAAAATATTTTATAAAATTAATAACGAATTTTCACATGAAAATATTTCGAATACATTCCGGAGAAAATGTTTTCAGTGTAAACGCGAGGTTTAAGCTCATGTACATATTTTACCCTCCAGGGTAAAAATGTTATGAAAAATTTTAATTTATTTTTGAAGCGTTTTTTCTTGCAAGGGATTTGCATTGAGGTGTAATCTGCCTAAATCAGTTTTTATAAGAAGATTCTTGGATCATGGTTTTCTGCAATTAATGAAAAAATAGTTTCGAATATTCTGAGTTTTCTCATCAGCGCCTTAGAGTTCTATGCCAAAGGCCGTCTGGTTCAATTGTGTCACTGAGTGCAGTTTTTCGATTTTGATGTTCCTTGCTTTCTTTCTCATTCTCGTCCAGTATCACAATCAGGAAAACAGACACACTTTGAAGTCACATACAACTTAAGATTGAAGAGATAATATGGTCCATGCATATTAAGTGTTGTAGAGATGATGTCGACCGGGCTCACGGAGAAAATCTGTTCAGAGAAAGTTTCCTTAATTACATTCTTCTATACTAAAGTCCTAACACTTCCATCGTCTTTTGATTTTCGAGATGCTACAAAAAGTTTAAGGAAAAATTTAGTCCCAAACTAATATGCTGCTAGGTTTGGGTGAGATCCTTTTTAGCTCAGTACCCTGTATTTTAGCTCAGTACCCCGAAAATAAAGTAATTGTCAGTCGAGTGCATTTTTTACCGTCACATTAACCAATATTTTCATTGAAAATGAGTTATACGTAACGAACATTACATCATTAATTGGAAAAGGTTTCGTCACTTCAACGAATATGTTTTATTGCCACGAAGTTTCATTGTTTTTTGTTTGGTAAAACAACAAGCTTTGTTAATATTAGGTTTGGATAGAGTTTGGTGGTCGCTGCTGGTGCAATGGTTAGTATGCGCGGCTCTTGTACATGAGAAATTGGGTTCGATCCTTGCTCAGACCATCTTACACTTCTTTCGACGACAGTCACCTCGCTTAGTGATGGCGACACCATCGATTACTTGGCCATGAAAAAGCTTCTCAAAATACGGTTCGGAACCGGTGTAAAACTGTAGGTCCCAATTAGTGAGTGTAAAACTAGAAAGCGCACATCTCACTGATTGTGAGAAGCCCTCCCCAATCCGTTCATGGTATTTAATTTTTTTTAAGGGTTTGTGGTAGTCGATGAATGGCTCACTTCTACTTAGTAGTCTTTTATCACGATCTAAGCCAAAAACATATCACGGGTCAACGAAATTAAGCAGTGGTCCCTCCGGAGAACTAGTTACTTTACTACAATAAGTTCAAGATCCTGTCTAAGCCTATCCAGGTCTTTAAATGGATGCCGTAGCAGACAACCTCCTGCCGGCTAGGGCTGGATACTTGCAGAGACAATGTTCAGTTGATTCTCCCTCATCGTGACAGGTACTACAGAAGTCAATTGCACTGACCTTAAGTCTCGCGGTATGCCTACCAATCAGACAGTGTCCCTTGAAAATACTAAGACAAGTACTATTGACACTTTGGGCGTGGCTAGAGAATTTGTCTTTCGCGTGGACAAACTCTTGTCCACTACTCCTACATCACCTCTTAGGAGCGTTCTCGAAGGATATGCTTACTAGGGGGATGACAACATTTTTCAATTGCTGTGGAAATTGTTAGGTTATCCCTAGTCTCGCGCGCTTACCCGCTCTGCAATTACCCGAAACATTCCAGTGCGCTGGGAGCCATATTAGGTGAATTATTGTATTGCCGTGCCATGTCGTTTAAAGATCCGCGGCAATTCGCGGCAAATGCTGACTTCAGGAATACCGAGTACAATGACCATTATTGGCGGCGGTTGAACCAACTGTTGGTCAGCGTTGGCCACAATTCGGCTTAAATCGGCTCGAAGTTTTTATGTTGGCGGCTGTATTGGGGAGAGTACAATGACCGAAAAATCTCAATCGAAAATTAAAGACAATTTATAATATTGGTATTATATTTAATCCCAATAATAATATATTTTTGACGTAGAATACGTCTTACCTTACGGTATGAGGAGTCATGTCAGGTTTTTATTGTTGTAATCTTTATTACATTGAATTTGAGGAAACGGCTAGATGAATTTTTTTAAAATTTTTTTTGTAGGTAAATGAAGATGTTATCTTTCGTTTGATATACATTTCATATTGGTTGATATATTTCTAGTATTTTAATTTCTCAAATGAAAATTGTTTAAACACATACACTCAAACATATGTGTGGTGTTTGGTTGAGTGTTTTTGGTTGCTCAACATTGCTTAGGAACATGTATCTAGTAAAAAGTGAAACGAACAGCAAGCTAATGTTGCTTGGCAACATGTATCTAGTAAAAAGTGAAACAAACAGTAAGCTAACGCAATAAAGCTTTTTTGCGAAAGCTTCAATAAAGCTGTTGTAACATTAATTTTGAATTGTAAAGCGTAAGGCTTTCACACAACGCTCGAATGCTAATGCGAAGACTCGATAAGGTAAACCTTTTTTAATATTAGGGCGGCCCTCTCAACATTCGCAGAACTTATTTCAATAAAAATATTAATTAAAATACATAAATTAAATTAAGTTTAAAAAAATTGAACATAATATTTTTTTTTAAACGGACTTGAATCAAATGCCGTTGGTAAATATAAAAATTACAGCAGACAGTTGTCCGAGGCCTTCGGCCACGGACTGTCCCTGCAGGCTGTGTGAGAGACACGGCCATTAAGTTTAACGTAGAATACGCCATCCGATAAGACAGAAAACATATATAACAATAAATGATAAATAATATAAGCAAATGCATTTATTGTTATATATGTTTTCTGTCTTATCGGATGGCGTATTCTACGCTAAACTTAATGGCCGTGTCTCTGACACAGCCTGTAGGGACAGTCCGTGGCCGAAGGCCTCGGACAACTGTCTGCTGTAATTTTTTTTAATATAAAACTATGCTGAACCCCAGAAGAGAATATCCGTAAGCCCGGTCACGGTGAAAGCTTTGATAAACAAACACTGCCTATGTCTGAAGGCCAGCGTTGTGAAGTTCGGCTGCATAAAGTAGGGTAGCAACCCCGGTGCGATCCGACATCTATCATCTGTTTATCGATTATAAGGCGGCCTTCGATAGTCCTGAAAAACTCATACGCCTTTGCAGGATGACCTTGACGAACACCAAATCCGCAGTGAAAGTTGGTAAGGATCTTGCCGAACCTTTCGAAATTAAGCCAGGCCTCAGGCGAGGCGACATATTATTGTGCGATCTCTTTAACTTCTTAATGGAGATCATTATGAAAAAAGCTGCAGTCAACATGAATAAAACCATCAGCAGCAAAAGTCACATGCTGCTCGAGTATATTGATGATATAGATATCATTGGGGGCACAATTGGAGAAGTTACTGCGGAGTTTTCGAGAATTGAGAAGGCGTCAGTAAAAGTGGGTCTGACGGTAAATGAGGACAAGGCAAAATTAATGATTCCAATGAACAGGGCCTCCACGCGATTAGACCAAAGCGTGAACGTTGATAACCTCGGATCTGCCGTAAACGAAAACAACAATGTCAGCCCTGAGATCAAGCAGAGAATTGTGCTTGCGAATAGATGTTATTTCGGGCTAAGCAAGCACTTTAGAGATAAAGAAAGGCCTCTCTCGAGTAACAAAAATCCAATTATACCAGAATCTCATACAACATGTCTTCCTTTATGGCGCAGAATCCTGGTTCTTATCGGAATCAGACGAAACATCTGTAGGAGTCTTCGCGAGAAAAATACTCCGAAAAATGTATGGCCCTATAGTGCACAACGGCGAGTATCGGCGACGCATGAACCATGAGGTGTATGAGCTTTATCCTGACATTGACTTAGTTAAGCGGATCAAAATAACGCGATTGCGCTGGCTATTCCATGTCAGTAGAATGGATGAATTCAAACCAGCACGAAGGATTTTCGAAACCGAACTCGAAGGAAGACGACAAGTAGGAAGACCAAGACTCCGCTGGAGGGATCAGGTTGACGAATCCCTGCGTACACTTGGTATTGCCAAATGGACAAATAAAACAAAAGATTGAACTGGTTGGCGAAATATGTTATCTTCGTTTTGTAAGGTCCCTGACCCCCCGTGATTGTCCGACAACGGATAAGTAAGTATGTAATTTCAATCCTTTGCCGAGATGAATTTTTCAACACACTGGAAACACAACAAATAGTGTTTGTAAGTGAAAACGTTCTATGTATGTTTATGCCAAAAAATTTCAAATTTGCCAATCGAAGTTCCAGTTTTCATCTGGTAACACTAGTACTGCCAGGACCCGAAATATAATTACCTACCCTTATTCGACTCACATTATATCATTCATATTCGGTACCACTGACTCTTTTCGTGAGACATTGTGAGAGTTGCCTTACCTTGATGGCAGACGTAGAGCAGTCTGCCTGCTCATCAACTGGACACAAATATAATATTACATTCAGATTTCCCGTGATGTACATCGTCGCCATAGTCAGTGGTGGTCAAGAGGTGAATTTCTCCATCCTCTGTCACCACACGACAAACCCATAGACCATTATTAGTCTCACCACCACTGTGTATAGATCCAGCGAAAAAATCCCCGAGAAAGTCCCCCCTTACAAGCTCGTTTTCACAGTCTTGGTAAGTATGAGAACCCCACCTATTCTTCCATGGATTGTAGAGCATCTCACAGCCAGTAAGTTCTATGGTTTGCATTTTAGGGTTCAACAGGTAATGTCCTGAGAGTCTTTCCTCGACAAATTACTCCGCGATGTCGCAATTTCTAAACAAGATGTCCATTGGCGAATAAAATTAAGGTCAGGTTAGTGCAGGGATATACGGATAATATGGTCTATAGAATGACTTGCTTGCAGAATATTATATTTATTGCACAAGACAGCAATTGGCCAAGCCGTGCGCATTTTGACCCACCTTATCAAACCTGCTGCATTTTTCGTGGCCATTATTCGAATTGTTTTTTTGGCTTTATTGCCCAAACCATGTGTTCCAATGAGGATACCGTTCTGATTCGGTGTGTTGGCCAAACTGACAGTTGTGGCGATGATGATGATGATTGTAAGCGATGCTAACAAGCGTTGTTTTTCTTTTCCCTTTAAACCCTAAAGCGGCAACACCTTATGCTGGCTGTATACGAGTATCTGTTTATGGGTGGTGGGTGGCATAAGTGATATCCACATTCTGCAACTTCTTGCTGTCATCAATATCCGCAATTTGGGCTGTGTGTCTGTGTGGGTGGCGGTATGTTACGGGCCAAAGTTAATGTTGGCTGTAACGTCGAATTGCCGATTATATGGGATTTAAAGGTAAAAATATGACCACAATCATTATCGCAGACAGAAGGAGTATTTTAATGCGCTGGAAATGATTCCTCCTGCCGTCTCTTCGGTAGCTATTGGTGTGGTGGCAACTTTAAGTTTTTAACACAGTTGGAGGACGAAGCTTTAGCAATGGTTTCCGAGAGTTTATCGTTGTGCATGAGATATTTGCGGTTCAGCTGGAAGATTATAGAGTATTACGCTGTGAAGTTCATACCAGCTTATACGACGTCTAGCCCAGTACAGAAGTTTATTGGGTTAAATTTGAAAATTTAATGTTAAATAAGGAAAAGCCAAGAGTTTTCTTTTTTGAAGTATTGATGTGGAACTTATTCAAGTCAGGTTTATGCAATGCGTACCAGAGAGTCTAACTGCGGGAAAATTAATTGTAATAAAGAGTAGAAAATTCCTACACTGAAACATAAATAATTTCATCAAATCAGAGGCATCGTTTTTTTTTTTTTGTCTTTGAATATAGAAAATGACGTTTAGAGACCGCACATAATTATGTTTTTGTGGCTCGTCGAACAACTCTCTTACATGTAGTAGTTGTTGTGAAACAGATTTTCTTTGTCAATTGATTACGGAGACAATCAATTCAAATGTATTATATATGAACTGCCTACATAGACAAGTGTTCACTCACTGTACAAGACGGACGGCAACAATATCAATGAAGCAAACGAGAGACAAACAAAATCAGCCAAGATAAAATCTCATTTACGAAGCTATCAAAACGAGCGTTTCTGTGTCTATGTTCAACCCAGTTTGTTTTTGTATACAGAAAATGACGTTTAGGGACCGCACAAAATTATGTCTTTGTCGCTCGTCGAACAACTCTCTTACATGTAGTGGTTCTTATGAAAAAGATATTCTTTGCCAATTGATTGCGGAGACAATCAATTCAAATGTATTATAAATGAACTGCCTACATATACAAGCGTTCACTCACTGTACAAGACGAACGTCAACTATATCAACGAAGTAAACGAGAGACAATCAAAATCACCCAAGATAAAATCGCAATTTCGAAGCTGTCAAAACGACCGTACACAGATATTTAATCATACTTACACACCCGTCACTGTCATCGGAGAAAACACCGATATGCTAAATTAATTTAAACTACTCCCATGAATTTTCACTAATGTCGCGTGTCTTCATGACACACAGAATTGTTTTCGCCAACAGCCACTGTTGTCAATGTCAATGCAAACACGGAAAAAATGCAAATAATTACACACCCCATATTTCGACGGCCCAACCAGACGTTATAAGGACCACAATTTTCGGATATACACGTGGAATGTAAGAACTTCCTACAGGGAAGGCATCAGTAAGCAACAGGCCGATTGCCTCAAAAATACAAGGCTAACAACACAACTATATTCTAACAAACTTGAATATAGTAACTGCCTATACACATACGTAGTAACTCACTGTACAAGACAAACGGACCGCTTATTACGGATGTACATTTGAAATGCAAGATATTTTTATAGATCCGGTGGAAGAGTCGAATTAGAGGATGTTATCGATAATTACAAGACTGAAATTACAGTTATCCGGGAAATGCAATAGATAGCACATGGATGTCCAAGTAGGAAATCTGGGACACCTACTTTCATGAAAGATGTCGTGAAAATGACTGCGGAATTGACCTACACAAAAGATGGTGACGTGCTGTCTCCAGGTTCAACCCACTAAGAACATAGTCGAAAAATATTAACTTGTCGTTATTGTTGTGTACATTCCAAGATGAAAGATAAAGATGAAGAGGTCGAGAATATATCCCTTGAGGACGAGAATATTATTCCTTGATATCGTTTTAGGCAATTAGAATGCCTAAATAGACAAACCTAATCGTCAAAAATTCAGTTTTCAAGCTGACCCATCCAACAACGGCTCTAGACTAAAAGATTTCGAGATGTCAGTTATTCCATTCGATTGATGTCAGTTATACCAGATTCAAACACAAAAATATCTTCAATTCTATTAGGGTATCTGTTAAATAGACAACAAAGAACCAGATTGATAACTTGGTGATTGATTGAAGTCAGCCTTCCAGCGTAATAGACATGTACTTCCAGACGCTGTGTACTTCCAGACGCTGTTTAGTTTAGGTACGGTAGAACTGGTTGCCACTATTGTCAAACTACGTCCAGTGCGGAGCATTGTGATACCACCGGACGTCATATTCCGTCCCCATTGTTGAAACTGTAAAATGGTTTGACATGTGGTCTGATATGACATGTACACGCCATATCATATGTCATTCCGATATTTCAGGATATGGCTAAAAGGAGACATAATCTAGTCTCAATTACTACTCTGCAAAACGATCCCAAGATTATTCAGCTTAACTTCTTCAACGTCTGCTAAATTCAACAGGAAATGATCCTAGACTATGTCTAACACACACACAAAAAAGTAGGGAAGCACCATATGTCACGCTCTCCTCCTCCTTTTCATTCCCAGAGCTTCTGCAGCAATTACAAGCTGAGATTCCAAGTGAAGACGCGTGTCTGCATATTAATCAGTTTCCGGCGATAACAGCCAGTACACGCTGAAAATTTTTTCTTTTTGACGTAGAATACATCTTACCTTACGGTATGAGGAGTCATGTCAGGTTTTTATTGTTGTAATCTTTATTTCATTGAATTTGAGGAAACGGCTGGATGAATTTTTTTAAAAATTTTTTTGTAGGTAAATGAAAATGTTATCTTTCGTTTGATATACATTTCACATTGGTTGATATATTTCTAGTATTTTAATTTCTCAAAAGAAAATTGTTTAAACACATACACTCAAACATATGTGTGGTGTTTGGTTGAGTGTTTTTGGTTGCTCAACATTGCTTAGGAACATGTATCTAGTAAAAAGTGAAACGAACAGCAAGCTAATGTTGCTTGGCAACATGTATCTAGTAAAAAGTGAAACAAACAGTAAGCGAACGTAATAAAGCTTTTTTGCGAAAGCTTCAATAAAGCTGCTGTAACATTAATTTTGAATTGTAAAGCGTAAAGCTTTCACACAACGCTCGAATGCTAATGCGAAGACTCGATAAGGTAACCCTTTTTTAATATTAGGGCGGCCCTCTCAACATTCGCAGAACTTATTTCAATAAAAATATTAATTAAAATACATAAATTAAATTAAGTTTAAAAAAATTGAACATAATATTTTTTTTTAAACGGACGTGAATCAAATGCCGTTGGTAAATATAAAAATTACAGCAGACAGTTGTCCGAGGCCTTCGGCCACGGACTGTCCCTGCAGGCTGTGTCAGAGACACGGCCATTAAGTTTAACGTAGAATACGCCATCCGATAAGACAGAAAACATATATACCAATAAATGATAAATAACATAAGCAAATGAATTTATTTTTATATATGGTTTCTGTCTTATCGGATGGCGTATTCTACGTTAAACTTAATGGCCGTGTCTCTGACACAGCCTGCAGGGACAGTCCGTGGCCGAAGGCCTCGGACAACTGTCTGCTGTAATTTTTATATTTACCAACAGCATTTGATTCAAGTCCGTTTAAAAAAAAAATATTATGTTCAATTTTTTTAAACTTAATTTAATTTATGTATTTTAATTAATATTTTTATTGAAATAAGTTCTGCGAATGTTGAGAGGGCCGCCCTAATATTAAAAAAGGGTTACCTTATCGAGTCTTCGCATTAGCATTCGAGCGTTGTGTGAAAGCTTTACGCTTTACAATTCAAAATTAATGTTACAACAGCTTTATTGAAACTTTCGCAAAAAAGCTTTATTACGTTAGCTTACTGTTTGTTTCACTTTTTACTAGATACATGTTGCCAAGCAACATTAGCTTGCTGTTCGTTTCACTTTTTACTAGATACATGTTCCTAAGCAATGTTGAGCAACCAAAAACACTCAACCAAACACCACACATATGTTTGAGTGTATGTATTTAAACAATTTTCATTTGAGAAATTAAAATACTAGAAATATATCAACCAATATGAAATGTATATCAAACGAAAGATAACATATTCATTTACCTACAAAAAAAATTTTAAAAAAATTGATCTAGCCGTTTCCTCAAATTCAATGAAATAAAGATTACAACAATAAAAACCTGACATGACTCCTCATACCGTAAGGTAAGACGTATTCTACGTCAAAAATCGTTTCCGAGCCCGTGAAAAACAGCCAAAATCGTTTTTACATTGTGGTTTTTTTGTTTGTGGTTCGATTGTAATATGTAAGACATTGTACTATTGGTCTCGACGAATACCATATTTGTCCTATAGATGTCGCTGACGTACGACATCATTTTGTAATGCAGGCCTGATTTAATACATTTTCTACTCCTAAAATTTACGAATATTTTTTCTAGGATTTAAAACCTTTAAAAACCAACGACATTTTGCTTTGGAAGTATACAGTTTTATTCAAAAACAAAAAGTTACGTATGACAAGACGTATTTAAAGCATTAATACAAATATTTTTCTATGTTGTTTGCATTTTTACCGCAAATTATTGCATTCTTTTTGACGCTATCGAAAAAAATGTCAATAAAAGTTAGTGCATACTTCTTAGCGCAAATTGTTGCATACTTTTAAACGCTATCGAAAACTTTTTTAAATAGTTGTCAGGGATAATCTACACGCAAAGAAAAAAAACGGTTCTTGCTCGGTTGCCGCTACAATACTTTTATTGATTTGTATTAATTTATTAATCGCAACCGTTCATGTAGTTCTCCCAAAAAAAACTCATATATCACAAATGTATATGATGTTGTTGCAAACGAGTTCCCGTTTGCATCAAATGCGTACAAAATTACATTTGCCGCAATTTAAAAACCGTTTGCTGTAACTGAAATTAGCCATTTTTCTAATGAGAGCACAGATTACGAAGAACATAAATTTCTCTCATTCTGTCGACTGTATACACAGTCTTAGCCACTCGTTTGGCATACACACTCACAAATACACATAAAAGTGATCCCACACTCTGACGCGTTGTAGTTTGCTGCGCTTTTAGTTGTTATTTGAATGCAAGGCGAGACAGACGTGTAAGTAAGAAAAAATAGATAAAAATTACAACTTTTTTAATACAAACTTTATGGGTAAAACCAAAACCATAAAAACAGAAAATTTAACCAAAAAAACTTATGGAAGCCATAAATAAAAGTTTTAATTACAACTCGTTTGCTGTAACCGAAATTACACTTGGTGGGACCGTTTTTCGTTTCTCGTAAACGTTTTTTCAGCTCTAATTTTTCATCACTCGTTTACTGCAAACATTTTTCAGTTCTCGCAAACATTTTTTAGTTTGAAGCAACTACAATTCTGTTGCTGTAATCGAAGGAACAGTTGGCGGAATCGTTTTTCATTTATTGTAAACGTTTTTTCAGCTCTCATTTCTCATAACTCGTTTAATGCAAAAGTTCTCCCAAACAAAATCAAATGTATGGATTAACAGAAATTCGTTTCTCCCAACTACAGTCCCCAAACGAACTTCAGTTATCTGAGATATCGTTTGGGAGGAACGAGTTTTTTCTTTGCGTGTAGTTAACATTGAAATCTTGCCATCGACTTTGGGAATTTTTTTGTTATATAGGGAGTTCGACCCGGTCTAATATAAATGTTTTCTGCAATATGTTAATATGCTTGGCGATATTGTACTTGTACCTCCACACCATCTATAATTCGCTTGTCTCAGAGCTCCGGTGTTAAGCATGAGTTTGAATGTAGAAAGAGCCATACCCACTTGTTCCATATCCTGTAGGGCAGGTAAGGTAGTTCCAAATCTCGACACCTTATCTGTTCCATGATTCTCTCCGTTCCTTTGCCCGGCACGAATGTAATATGGATATCGAACTGATTGACCATCTCATTTAGAAATCCGCGGAAGTTGTAGGCAGTTCTTGAAGTCAAAAATACAGATTGCAGAAAATTTATAGCAACCTGACTATCAAAACAGATGTTGGTATCCCAGGCGCTGATGACGTTTCAGAGCAACTTATCCGCCAAAGAGCAACGTATTGGCATTAAACATGTGTTTGGCAGTAAATGAGCACAAGACAAAGTTAACAGGTTCAACGCGGAAAGTCTCTACTCGTTTGGAGCACAGCATGACCGTGGATATCTGCTATATCTTCGAGCCAGTGGACGAATATTTTTCTTCAGATCTAATGTAAACAAAAACAATAATGTCAACCATCGTATCAACCTGAGAATGTATAACAGTCAGTATTCATGCTTACTGTTGACAACTACTCAGTTGTGGTGGATTGTAAGTTGGGTTTTGAATTCACCACAGAAGGTTGAAGAGTTCGCTAATCATTGAACATGCTGCAAAATGCTAAATACTTCTGGAAAATTCCAGATGGTGATATAGTTTGCTACTAAAGTTCAACGATTGTCTCTCTGACCACAGTCTGTTTGAAAAACGCGAAAAATCTGTTTAGCGGTAACAAAGGGAATGAAGCAAATTTCAACTCGATTAACATTTGTTATCTCTGTGATATTAAGCAGACAAATGAATAAGAACATTTAATACCTTTTTAATTTTTTAAGCAATATTATTATTAATTTTCGTCTCATAACACTGTGCACATCGTTAAAGTTCTAGCGATTTGTTCATTTTTTCGATCGCTATCAACGGGAAATCGTGCTAAAGTGTCTCTGCTGTAAAGAACTGCAGCGGAATTTAGCGCCTTTTCACTGCTGACATATTAAGTTAACGCGCTCTGTCTTTCACTTTGTTATTGTTATTTTCCATTCATTGCAGATTTGAATTGAAAAATCTTTATTTGTTTTAGAATCTGCAACGATTTCCACGCAACCACTTGTACTGAAACATTCGCCCACATTAAAATCTTTGCAGTTGAATGGAAACGAACGTTACGGGGAATAATAAACCGGAAAAGGATGCAAATAACTGCATAGAAAACGCATTCAAGCAAACATTGTGGTTATGAAAATGATAATATTACAAAAATTATGGAAATTTTAAATTATAAAGTAAAACGGAATAACAACAACCAGCACCAGTTACTGGCTGCTCCGATGAACCAGCGCCACAACCCAGTATCACACGATTCACACCAGCAGGACCACCACAACCATCAGTGGCAAGTAGAAGTAACATTTTGCATTATTCATGTTCCGGGAATGGGTGTCGGAGAGTTTTGTGAATTGTGAAAGGACATTCAAATGCAGATTGTGTTTATGCCACAACTGCACCTTTGCTTTTGCCACCAGTAACAGTGATAACGAGAGAGAGAGAGAAGGAGATAAAACGAAAGAGATATGTAAAGCCATAAGGAGGAGGGATGAGCCGGAAGGGACTGAACATGAATGGAAATGAATGAAGAGTAAATATGAAAAAAAAATACGCTTGATTTGCATTTTCTTGCACTTTATTATTGAAAAATTAAAATGTTGCCCGCAAGAGTTAAGCATACAAAATGCGAATAATGAGCATAGTAAAGTCAGTAAGTTGAAGCGGAAACGGAAACGGAAGCAGTTTGACGGGCAACAAAAAAAGTGAAGGTGAGAACAATAACACAATATCAGGTGGGCATTCAAAGTTATGAAGGGGGCCTCATGTTCACATACATTTATTTGTTTAATTTTCACATCATTTCTCGAAATCAAGAAAATTTATAAGAAAGAATCTGAACTAACAAATATATAAGTACACTGAAAGGCAAAGCTTCGCCAAGTTTCATCAAAGTGAGCACAATGCAAAAATTCATTACAGCAACCACAAAATAATAGGGAGTTTGAAAGTTGTCATTGCAGCAATGCAAACGCACTAATGAACGTGTTTCGTCCTTGATGCGACTCATGCTTCTTTCAGTATAGCTGTTGGCATAGGCGTTTAAATAGATATTCGTATAGACCATGAAGATGCTGTTACCTTACTCATTTCAGGAAATTTGGAAGAGCTGCTCACTGTTAATGAGAAGTGATTTTGCTTAATTCAGAGTCACTAATCAGGAATTGCAAATTAGCAATAAGTTAGAAACATATTGTCGTTGTAGCTAGCAAGGAATCCCGAACTAGATATGGGTAACATGTATAGTTTAATGTATTTATTGCAGCAATGTAAACACACTAACAAACAAGTGTTTCTGCGACGAGGCATTTTTCCTTCAGTATAGACACATTATCCTAATAGAGGATGGAAACACCAAATTATCCGCCAACAAAGCCCTTTGGATTGAATTATGTTTTACTCCACGGACATTTGATCCAGGGGACCTACTAAGTTTTCTGGTCGGATGTGCTGACGCCGTATCACATTTTTCTTTTCTCCGAAACATTAATGTGTGTTTGCCGACAATAAATTCCGCAAACGAAGGTTAGTTGACTAAAATTTCGCTTGCAGGAAGCAAAATTGTTCTTTGCAAGACTAAAGTGGTAAAAATATTAGGTGATTTTGTTTACGTAGAGCAACTTTCACTTGGGTGATTTTAATTTATTCGACAAAATCGATATACAAGTAGACAGTTAAAATCTCTCTTCACTCGAATGCCAACAAACAAAACGAGTGAAACCTTAATCATTCTCTGCTCTCTCTCTCTTCACTGAATATTTTAATATACGAACAGATTTTTGATAGTGTTATTGTAGAGGGCGGATCAATAAGTCTGTGATTTTTTGAATGAAACATAATTCCATTTTTTTCAAAAAAAATATTATTTTTTAACATAATCTCCTTTTAGCTCAATACACTTAGTCCAACGATTCTCCAATTTTTGTATCCTTTCCAAAAATAGGATTTTTCGAGGTCCATAAAACAGGCATTTGTTTGATCAATAATTTCATCGTTGGATCTAAATCTCTTCCCACCGAGCCATTTTTTAGGTTGGGAAATAGAATATAGTCACTGGGGGCTAAATCCGGAGAATATGCTGGATGAGGTACCAATTCGTAGCCCAATTAAACAACTCAAAACAATCCTTTGAAGTTGTCACACGATTACGTTTATGGTCAATTGAGAGCAAACGCGCCACCCATCTTGCAGACAGCTTTTTTAAAGAAAACTGATCATTTAAAATCGAAACCACACTGCCATATGAAATACCTCTGGCATCAACAATCTCACGCACTTTTACTCTTCCATCGGCCAACACCATATCGTGCAGTTTTTCGAAATTTTCGGTTTTATTGACCTCAATTGGCAGTCCAGAACGTTCAGCGTCATTTGTACTTGTGCGACCAAAACGAAAGTCAGTAAACCACTTTTTTACCATTGAAATATGTAATATGTAATGCTTATGGCATCAACAATCATACGTACTTTTACCCTTCCATCGGTCAACACCATATCGTGGATTTTTTCGACATTTTCAGTTGTATTGACCTCAATTGGTCGTCCAGAACGTTCAGCGTCATTTGCGCTTGTGCGACCACAACTTGTGAGACCACAACAATGCACGAGGTTGTATGTTTTGAACAGCTGTTAAACGCAAAGTAAATGACGGAACTTGTTTAAAATTTGACGTAGTCTATTAACAGGTGGTACTTGATGGAAGCAGTGTTGCATTTCATATAACTACGAGGGAAGTTCGAAAAGTCACGCACTTATTGATCCGCCCTCGTACATAGCTATACAAATTCCAACCATGTTGAAGCAAAATTACATAAACTATGCAAAAAGTACGAAGTAATCAATATATGACGCGAGAGAGAAATGCGTTTGAGTGAATTGTGACCACTTTTTACTTCTCTATTGCGAGGGTTGCCAAACTGCGCACATCTTCTGGTCGTGTAATTCTTGATCGTCTTTGTGTTCGATCTGTTTTAAAAACATTTTAAAAACTATTAATAGAGCATACAATGGTCTTGCGTTTGAATAGAAAATTACAAATTACTACACCATTTCCAATTGAAATTTAAAGAACTTCAATTGAAATTTAAAAAACATCAACTGAAATTTAAAACACATTAAATTGAATTTATAACACATCATTACAAAATTAATGGTTTCAACGAACAGGGCCTCCACGCGATTAGACCAAAGCGTGAACGTTGATAACCGTTATAACTTCGAGGTAGTGGACGAAGTTATATACCTCGGATCTGCCGTGAACAAAAACTACAACGTCAGCCTTGAGATCAAACGGAGAATTGTGCTAGCGAATAGATTTTATTTTGGGCTAAGCAAACACTTTAGAGATAAAGCCCTCTCTCGAGTAACACAAGTCCATCTGTACCAGACTCTCATTCAACCTGTCTTCCTTTATGGCTCAGAATCCTGAGTCATATCGCAAGCAGACGAAACATCTGTAGGAGACTTCGAGAGGAAAATACTCCGAAAAACTTATGGCCCTATAGTGCATAACGGCGAGTATCGGCGGCGCATGAATCATGAGCTGTATGAGCTTTATCCTGACACTGAGATAGTTAAGCGGATCAAGATAACGCGATTGCGCTGGCTAGGCCATGTCAGTAGAATGGATGAAGACGAACCAGCACGAAGGGTTTTCGAAACCGAACTCGAAGGAAGACGAAAAATAGGAAGACCAAGACTCCGCTGGAGGGATCAGGTTGACGAATCCCTGCGTACACTTGGTATTGCCAACTGGAGAAATAAAGCAAAAGACCGAACTGGTTGGCGAAATATGTTGTATTCGTTTTGTAATGTCCCTGACCCCCCAGTGTTGTCCGAGACCGGATAAGTAAGTAACTAAGTATTTGAAGTTGAACGTAAAATTTCCCGTTTCATCCCACGAAGAAATTAGGGATAGCTTCGCACAACCAGTGAGCTGTGCGCGTTCTAGTTGTACACTAACTAATTACAGATACCTATGCACAAAAGTAGAGATACCTATGCAGATAAATACAGATAAAGAAAGCACAGTATCATAAAACCTGTACACAAAAGCTCATAAACTTTACATCAACATACAAAAAGGAAAGTACACAATGTGGACACAAAAAATGTATAGAGCAACAAAAATAATTAATGCGAAACATTTGTTAAGATCATTAAACAAATTGAGGTAATCAGACACATTTAAACTACAACTCTCCAACATTGTAACTGTCAGCCAACATAACTAATATCTCACTGTACAAGACGAACGTCATCAATTTCATGACGATATCAATAAAGAACCCGAGACACTGACACAACCAGTAAAAACTCTGCAACATAGTAACTCCCTGCATATATACCAAATCACTCACTGTACAAGACGAGCGTTAGCATTAATATATAAAATATTTCATACATTGTAGGGATAAACAAACCTCAGCTTAGCGAGAATTGTTTCAATTTTACAATTTACAATTTTTGTACTTAGGGAGCCGTGATGCATCAAATCTGTATAGTGGTTATTCGTTTCATCAAACTTTTTGCATTTTGTTGCCCTGTGTTATCAATTAAGTATTAATATTATCAATGGCATATAACCAATTGTGTGGAATTGTTGAAGTTCTTGAAAAAAAAATTTCAAAATATTTAGCAGAAGAACAACATTTCCTAATCACTTTCCTTTTCAGCGAATACAAATCAAATACAAATACTTTTCCGGTTCTCATATCAGTGCTGCTGTACAGTTGTCTTTATTTTACTTGTACAGTACTCGACTTAAAACTTGACAATAAGTCATTACCCAATTGCACTATTACTTTTTGAAATGGCACTGATCTAAGATTCGCTTCAACCGGTTTTTGATGTATTAACATTTATAGGCACGGGTAGGGCAATCTATCAAAGTGGACACATGCAAACAACACACAGCGTTAGCATATTATACGTGGTTGTTGTACAACAATAGTCTCTGCCTGAAAATAAGTACGATGGTATTGATGTAGCGGTAGCGAACAAATACGCAGGTTGTCGTCGCCAAAGAGTATTGAATAGTATAGAGAACTCATGAAATGAATTGTTTGACTCAAAAGCATTAGCAACATCTGGCGAATCAATCAAAACGTATTACACTCCTTTTGTCATAACTGGGTCCATTCATAATTTTGATGTGAAACACATATGCCTTTTGAAACATTTATGCTTTTTGTATTGTTTTATGTAAAAACATTGTCGAAATAGTGCACTTATATTGAAATATTCTATAAAGAGAATAAGATTCGTTTATGCTCTTTTACTCAAACTCTCTACATGAAATGGGAAAAAGAGTGCATTAAGTTCCCTATACTATTCAATACATTTTACGTCGCTCTGTTTATGATAAATCAAAAACAAGTCTGTCAGTGAGCTAAATATTGCTTTATTTATTTTAACAATATTACATCTAATGTTAAAGAAGATGTAAGAAGAAACTACACAAAAACTATTTTTTTTTTCTTTTTCCAATGTAACATTTTCTAATATGTTCATAGAAATCGAACAAGTACCGTTTAACAAACAGGTGTTAACACATCGCCCGTGAGTTGGAATATTCATTGATTTTTTTTTTGGATTAGTTCTACTCCCTGCCGTTTCCGGAACCATATCATTGTAACACTGTCTGTTCTCAATTATTCCCGAAAATTCGTTATCGTTTTAATTATTAGCGGTGCGATACCATCCGTTCCGATTCTTTCAAATTCTTCTAAGCGATATCATCAAAATTCACGGTAAGTTGGTATTAAGTAGCATTTTAACCTGCAGTGATGGCATACTTTGAGGCGCAATTGACATTATGCAATAAGCTGCGAAATACACAACAAACTGTTTGTTGACATTCTAATATGATTTTAATAGACTTGTGTCGAACTCGTTCACTAGTTCTCGAACTCGTTCATTTAAGGTGCCCGGACATAGCAATCACGAACACAGTCGCGATATCGAACATGTGCATTATGTACGTGAGAGTAGTGTCTGGTCACCCTGAATGAACTAGGTAGTTCATGAACTACCCAACTCTAGATTTTAACATAATGCCAAAGCATTTTGAAAATTAGAAATAGTAACAACATGCTAAATTAATACTAAATCTCTTTAGAAACTTAAATTTAAGCACTAGGCCCCTTTCGGCAAGCGCTAGTGTATCTCATCTGATATGGCCTTAATAGTTATTCGTGCACAAGTGTGTATAATTCATTTCTGCGTGTACTCGTATCTATGGAATTTGCAACTCCAGATGCTCTTAAGTGTTAAAAATATAAAATATTTTCTTTTTTCTGCCATACTCCAGTACGACTTGTTAAGATTTATGATTAAAGTGTATCTTTGGCTCGAAAGGTTTTCAAAATCAGCAATATAGAGGGGGTTTGCGGGTTTCTAACCTGTTGGTATTTACTAATACGGATATAAGTGTAGATTTACGGCCTTAGTCAAAAAAGGTTATGTGAAATTTCAGAGACGTTTTTTGTATGATTAATTGTCTCTCAAACCTATCATAACTTTCTAGCCGTTAGTCGTTTTCTTAACTATTAGCTAAGTTATACTGACATATCAGTCTAGCAAATGCTGGCTATAAATGATCTGACAAAGTCGATAGAAGCTTCAACGAGTTTGATCTTTTTGTGTTTCCTTTAAAAAATAACGTCAGCTGATCTTTAATCCATCGACTATCGACTACCAAATAATTTAAACTTTGAATGTTATTATTGGACAGTATCATTATTGTTGCGATATATTGAAAATCAAGTAACGCCTACCCAGAAGCATTTACCTTCCACAATCCTTTTCCACACCAGACAAACATCTCCTTCTGTATCTAATCAAATGAAAACCTCTTGCACTATTTGTTGCAACAACTGGTAGCTCTTGCATATCATATTTAACCTAAAAAAATCAAATCCACTCCATAACTTCAACTGAAAAATATAAAATCGATGGGAAGGAATATTTGCACCCCTCATCCATTCAAGTCTGGAAATGGCGTTTCATATTTAGAATTGCATTTAATCGGGATCCCATCAACAGCAGTTGTTGTGTGGCTTGTTCCGCACAAGGACTCTCATGGTCGATAACTACCACACAAAAGATGCATTTGATGTCTGATGCTTTTTATTCCCACTAAATTGACACTTCCATCTATCCAACAGGTAACCAGTAGCAAGTCGATGTTACACTTGAAATACCCAATATCCGGTGCTGTTATCTAAATAACAACAACAGAAGGTGCTGCTTGTCGTTTGCAACATTTGATGTTGTAAGTATGCGGTGTTTGGTTTTGTTATGAAGATTAAAAGGATTTTACAAATATAAGATTTGTAGATACACTTGGTGGGCATGGAACTATTAGATGAGGTACTCAGATACCAATTGACCTAAGTCCAAAAAAGAAAATGTGAAGAAAATTGGAAAAGAAATTTGGGATTTCTGGGGGTATTCCATTAAAATATTAATGTGAGGTACAAACACACTTCATTCCCCGGTTCATACTGATTGTAATATATAAATATGGAGACCAATACGATAAAATGAAGATGTTTTAGTTATAATATCAATGAAATCATAAAATATTTAATACATGGAGTTAGATCAATTGGCATCTCAGCAGCTCATACATTGCATCTGGAAGATTATTTATCACATGCCTAGTTCGACTAATGTAGCAATTTCCCAACATGTATAGTAGATTTTCTAATGGGAAACCTAAAGTTCATATGAATTTCTCTAAAATTTAAAAGAAATTCCCAATTTCATTTGCAATGTTTTCACTTCGAAAAGTATTATTCCGTTTCATTAGAAATTTTTCAAATTTGAAATGAAAATTTTAACTTCCTTGGAAGTTTTCTTAATTTGAAGTAGCAAATATCAAATTTATTTGGAATTTTCAATTTCAACTTAAAATTGAAACTAAATTTCATTTTTTATTCAATCGAAATGAAAAATTTTTGGAACGAAGTTCCTATCGCACGTTGCGGGATAGCCCCAAATTAAACAACCTTTATTAACACTATTATGCCGTCGGCGATGCAATGGTTAGTGTGCGTGGCTCTTGTACATGACATCCTGGGTTCGAACCCTGGTCTGACCACCTTAAAATTTCTTTCGGCGGCGGTCACCTCGCATAGTGACGGCGACACTATCGAGTATATAGCCATGAAAATGCTTCTCAGAATATCATTTGGAATCGTTGTAAAACTGTAGGTCAGAATCTGAGAGTAAAAACTGGAAAGCGCACAGCTCAGTGATTGTGAGAAATTCTCCCCTGTCCCTTGATGGGATGTAATGGGAAACCTTTTATTTATTTTATTATGCTAACGGGTCCGCCATCTAACGTTTTTTTTTTCAACTAGCGCTTATTTCGTGAATGGTAACACTTAGCTAATGTCTGATTTGACAGATAATTAGTTTTATCCTTCCGCTAAACTAATATGGTTGTGTATACGCTTGAACAACGCTGGGAAATATTGCGTATTCGCTTCGCTAAGTGGGCCTGCGATCGACTCACAGAAGATGCCGATTTTGCCAAAATTTTCTTTTCAGATGAAGCTCATTTTGATCTTGGCGGGTATGTAAACAAGCAAAATTGTCGCATTTGGGGCACAGAAAACCCGCACGCATACATTGAAAAGCCGATGCACCCAAAACGAGTCACTGTTTGGTGCGGATTTTGGTCCAGAGGCATAATTGCGGCATTTTTCTTCGAAAATGAGCAAGGAGTGGCCGTTACAGTCAATGGCGACCGTTATCCGGGCATGTTGAACGAATTTTTGTGCACTAAAATTGAAGAGGAGGATATTGACAACATTTGGTTTCAACAGGACGGCGCTACGTGCCACACAGCCGAAGCTACACTCGATGTTTTGCGCCCTGTTTTTGAAGATCGCATTATCAGCCGCAGAGCTGATGTCGTTTGGCCACCTCGGAGCTGCGATTTGACACCGTTGGACTATTATTTGTGGGGTGCCCTCAAAGATAAGTGTTACGCCGACTAGCCAGAGACAATCGACGCTTTAAAGGACAATATTCGTGAAGCCATTGGTGAAATACAGCTGCACACAATCGATAATGTGCTTAAAAATTGGACCGATCGTGTATGCTACTGCATGGCCAGGCGCGGCAGCCATTTGAATGAAATTATTTTCCATTATTAACCGGAAGGATTGTACTTTCAAATAAAAAACGAAATTTGAGAAAATATTCAGTAGTTTTTTTATAGCATTTTCAAAAAAAAAAGTTATTTGGCGGACCCGTTACAACCCAGTATTATCAACTATCTTGGGTACTCTTGCTTTGGTTTGTGTCTAGACTAATATATGTTGAAAAATTTCTAATTTAATGGGAAATTTTGTAGGTGGAGCCCGTAACCAATATTTAGTATATATTGTAGTTTTTAACCCAAGAAAAATAAATTTAGTAAAGCCAAAGTGAAAGAAGTTTAAAAAAAGTTTCTTAAATAAATGCCTTTTCTTAAAAAAAAATAAATTTTCTCAAAAAAAATACCTATTCATTGTCTTAAACAAAGGTACTTTGTATTAAAAAAAATACCTTAATTCATAAAGTTTCTAACAAAAAGTAACTTTTCTTAAAAAAAAGTAATTTATTTTCTTAAAGGGGTAAATTTTCTTACAACAAACTGCGTTTTCTTAAAAAAGTAAATTTTCTTTAAAAAGAGAATTATTTGTGAAACAAAATAACTTTACTTGAGATAAGTATCTAGTCTTAAAAATGTACCTATTATTGAAAAAAAGACCAATTCTAAAAGAATTCCCATTTCTTATAAAACCCCTTTCTTCAAAAAAATAAAAAATAAATAAATAACAATAAAAAATCCCTTCTCTTAAAAAAATTACTTTTCTTTCAAAAATTCCTTTTCTTAAAAATAAAATAATACCTTTCCTTTCTTTTCTTGAGATAAGTAGCCTTTCTGAAAATAAGTACATTTTCTGAAAAATATAACTTTTTCCTGAAAAGAGTACCAATCTTTAAAAAGTACTTATTCTTGAAAAAAGGACTTCTTTGTAAAAAAATATCATACTCTTATGGCTTTTTCTTACAGAAAGTACTTCTCTTAAACATAGAACCTTTTCTTAAAAAAACATTCGCCTTTATTAAAAGAAATACATCTTTTAAAAAAATAAAAAAAAATATAATAAAATATAAAATATATATAAAGATGACCTAAAAATAATTCTTCCCTTTTAAAAAATACATTCTTTAAAAAAAAATTTTCTTAAAAAAAGTTCATAATTTTACAAAAATTACCTTTTCTTAAAGATCCGTTTAAATTATCGTAACTCTCAATGGGCGCTTTAAGCGTGTTGGAACTAACTAGTACATAATATATACCGAAAGGAACTCCATTCAAAGCGGGTGTCCCCTGACACCTCATGTGTTTTTTTTTTCATATTTTCTTATATCGTAATGTACTTTGGTATTTAAAATGTAAATATTTTTGATTTGGAATTTTTTTCAAAATACAAACAACATTGTTGTCGGTTTTGCCATGAAATTTTTGTATCAACGTTCTAGTAAATTGTATCGGTTAGAAGCCAGTGCACTGAGTTGATCGGTTTCCATGAAATGCCTGTATCAAGTGAAATTTTTGAAAAAAATACATTTTTACCAATTCTCAGATTTTTCTGCACATTTTTTTTTACATTTTCAGCATAACGTCAAGGGACTAAAAATTTTTCACTCACAATATTTGGCAAGATTATAGCCATGGTAAAGGAGAATAACTTTTGCGAACGAATTAATACAATCTGAACGTGTTTGGTCACCCTAAATAGATCAGAAAGACCACTTTGTATAAATAATCAATATTCTCCGAGCTTGATGTCAGATTTGCTTTTCTTGTATTTATTTTCCTCGATATTTCACTACTCCATTGTGTAGCATCATCAGGAGATATAAAATATATTAATATATTTATCTTAAATATGGTCATTTGTGTGGTAATCTCATCATTACTCGAGAACCACGTGTCCGATTTTGACGGAATAAATTTAGAAAAATTGAGAATTACAATACTTTGAATCTATTCCTTCACTATTTCTCAATGTAATTAACAGTTTATCAGTTATACAAAAATAGCGGTGAAATTATTTTTTGTTTACAAAATTTTAATTTTTTAGAACCCAAAAAACAAGAAACATAAGAAACCTCAAGAAGTGTAAAATTTTATTAGTTTATCTTAAAATGAGACATGGATCATAAAAATCGAATGACGCGTTTCGCTCTTATTCACAATTTAGTGAAGGTATCTCATTTTGTCAAGAATTATGTTACTCACCACATACAACACAAAAAATCATAATTCTTGACAAAGTGAGATACCTTCAATAAATTGTGAAGAAGAGCGAAACGCGTTCTTTTTTCTATAACTGCGAAACTATTGATCACATTGGAATAGGATATGAATATGTTAAAGGTATTATAATTCAAAATTTTTATAAATTTATTCGGACAAAATCGACCACGTCGTTCTCGAGTAATGACGTCATGTACATACAAATGACCATTTTTAAAATACAACAAATTTCATAATAATACAAAATCTGTATGAGCTATTTAGTGTGACAAACCACGTTTCGATTGTATTATCATGTTCACAAAAGTTGTTCAGCTTTTTCATGGCTACAATCTTGCCAAATATTGTGATTGAAAAATTTGCAATCGCTTGAAGTTATGCTGGGAAAAGTGAAAAAAAATATTTTTTTTTTTCAAGAAAAAGGGCAGGAAAAGCTGAGAATTTGTAGAAATCGATTTTTTCAAAATTTTGACGTTCTACAGACATTTCATGGTTCAGTAGACTTGCCTCTAACCGATACAATTTCCTAGAGCGTTGATACATTTTTCGACTACAACAGTGTAACTAACACAATATCATTTGAAATTTTTTTAGTTCAACCTGAAAAATATCAATTTATTTTGGAATTCATTATTTAACTAAATCTCAATTTCGTTTGGAAATTTCACAATATTAAATGAAACATTTCTATATGAATTAAGTTTTCGTTTGCGATTTGATTGATGTATTGTTCAATAACAATAACTTATGCAATTTTTAATCTTTTAAATAAAAAACTTAAATATTTTCATAATTTCAAATAAACCTTCAATTTCACGCAGGCATTTTTCAATATTTCAAATTTTATTTAGAATATTCTCAATTTGAAATAAAGATTTAAAATTCATTTAGAATTTTTTATATTTCTGAAAGCAAAATTTCCAAAAAGGTATCAATTTATTTTGGAAATTTCTTAATTCATAATGAAACTACTCAATTTTACTACAGCTACAAATTTTATTTGAAATTTACTCAAATTGAAATAAAATTGTGAAATACATATTGGATTTATACATTTTGAAATTCTGTATTTTGTTGAATTCAAATTGGAAAATCTCAATTAAATTTGGATTTTTCACAATTTGCAAAAAAATCCCACAATCTTCATTGAAAATTTCTTAATATTAAACGAAATATTCCCACGATATTCAGAATTTTCTCAATTTTATATAAAGGCCTAATTTTCATTTTACTTACTTTACTTTACTTATCCGATCTCGGACAACCCCGGGGGGTCAGGGAGCTTACAAAACGAAGATAGCATATTTCGCCAACCTGTTCGATCATTTACTTTATTTCTCCAGTTGGCAATACCAAGTCTACCCAGGGATTCATCAACCTGATCCCTGTAGCGGAGTCTTGGTCTTCCTATTTTGCGTCTTCCTTCGAGTTCGGTTTCGAAAACCCTTCGTGCTGGTTCGTCTTCATCCATTCTACTGACATGGCCCGTTCAGCGCTATCGTGCCATCCTGATCCGCTTAACCATGTCAATGTCAGGATAAAGCTCATATAGCTCATGATCCTTGAGTCGCCGATACTCGCCATTGTGCACAATAGGGTCATAAATTTTTCGGAGTATTTTTCTCTCGAAGACTCCTACAGATGTTTCGTCTGCTTGCTATAAGACCCAGGATTTAAACCAAGACTTGTTGAATGAGTGGAATACCAAGCTGGTTGCAGGTATACCAAGCTCATACATTGCTTCATAGAGTTTCTCCCGTATCGGTCTATCGAAGGCCGCCTTATAATCGACAAATAGATGATAGGTGTCGATTTTGTTTTGATGGGTCTTCTCCAGGATTTGGCGTAGCCTGAAAATCTGGTCAGTTGTCGATTTTCCAGGCCTAAATACACACTGGTATGGTTCAATCAATTCAGCGATAATTGGTCTTAGTCTTTCGCAAATTATACTTGATTGAACCTTATATGGTTAACCACCATCTTGTGAAGTATCTCGAGTCAAATTACCTGCTTAATGATCGACAGTATGGCTTCCGTAAGAGAAGATCTACGGGAGACCTGATGGCGTTCCTCTCGGAACAGTGCAGTCGATCCATCCACCGGCTTGGTGAGAGTAAGGTGGTGGCTCTAGATATTTCCAAGGCCTTCGACAGAGTTTGGCATGAGGCACTCTTGTCGAAGCTGGCTGCTTTTGGTGTTGGTGATAATTTCACTCGTTTTATATCGAGTTTTCTCAGAGATCGCACTATAAGAGTTGTTATAGATGGCATCTCTTCCGATGAACATAAATTAACGGCAGGGGTACCACAGGGCTCTGTTCTCTCTCCTTCTCTTTTTCTTATTTTCATTGACGATCTCCTGGGTCGGACTGTGAACCAAATCTACTCTTTTGCGGATGACAGTAATCTCTGTCATTCATATTCATTCGACCACAGGCCAAATCTTCAGGAAATTAGTGATAAACGTCAATTAATGAATGAAACACTCAACCGCGATCTCGAGGCCATTGTTGAGTGGGGTCGATTGAATAGAGTAAGTTTTAATGCGGGGAAGACCCAGTGCTGTCTGCTTTCGCACAAGCGGACAGCTGACCCAGTCGTATCGTCATTATCTATGGATGGTGTGGATATTGAGGAATCAGACGCTCTTGATGTTCTGGGCATGAAAATACAATGTGATGCTCGCTGGGCAAAACATGTATTTGAAGTGTCGAAAGATGCATCGAAGTGCCTAGGCTTTTTAAAGCGGTGCAAGAAGTACTTCACTCCATCTGATCTCCTTAATATCTACACCACCTACATCAGGCCGCGAATGGAATATAACTCCCATATATGGGCAGGTGCTCCAAAGTCATCTTTGAAGTTGCTGGACCGTGTACAAAGGAGAGCAAAGGTGTTGATAGGGGACAGTAGGGTGTCCAGCTCTATTGCCTCCCTTGAGCATCGGCGTAATGTGGGTTGCGTGACACTGTTCTATCGGTATTTTCACGGTGCGTGTTCCTCGGACATCCGTCAACTTATACCAGATGTGAGGACATTTGGCAGAAGTACGCGGCTTTCAAGGAACTCCCATCCGTTTACTATCTATTGGCCAGTCGATCGCACAACACACTACAGAGAAAATTCGTTCTTCAGTCGTACGGTCCGTATGTGGAATAAACTTCCCGCAAGTGTATTTCCCGCAAATTGTGACATACAGCGATTCAAGGCAAATGCAAATAAGCACTACTCCCTCTTTCCACCCTCCTCTACCTAAATTTCCGTCGCCAGCACAATGCATTGCATTTATAGGGGGCATCCCCTGAGTGCTGGTCTTAAAAAAAAAAAAAAAAAAAAATATGCTATGGATAAAAGGCTTATTCCACGAAAGCTGGCACAGAAACTTGGGGCACCTTTTTTAAATATGGGGCATAGTACACTGAGACTCCAATTGCCGGGCATGCATTCATCTAACCAAATTTTGCTAATGAGCTGATGCATGTACCTTATCAGCACATCGCCGCCAGCCATAAACAGCTCCGCCGCAATGGCTGTTGTGACCTCGTCTTGGTTAGGAGGTGGGCAATCGACGTCGTCGTCCAGATTGTGATCGATTGCCTCAGCACCATGGGATATCTCAGATACCAATAGCGCAGAGAGATGATCTCTCCGTATTCCCAACATACTCTGCACATCTGCGATGAGATTTCCGTCCTTGTCTTTACAGAAGAGGGGCCCGGAACCATGTCCATTAGTTTCGTTGTTGACTTTTTGGTTGAATTTTTGGGCTTCGTTCTTCCGTCTGTATGTCTCAATTTTCTCACTCTCGCGCTTTCTCCACTGCAGTTTCTTACGCCTAAAGAGACGGTTTACCTCCTTTCTTTTCTCCCTATACCGCTCAGTCGCAGCTCACGTTGCATTTGACTGAAGCATTGCCATAAGTGCAGCGTTCTTTTCATCATTTGCAATGCGACACTCTTCGTCGTACTATGGTTTATTGCGAAGCGGTTTTTCAAAACCAAGTAGGGTTGTTGCGGCAGTTTTTATAGAGTCTGAAATGGGTTTCCACTGCGCATCAGGATCGTCATAGGGAGGGGGTGTGTTCTGTACCAAAAGTTGCTAGAGTTTCCTTGAGTAGGCTGTGGCTAATTGCAGCTTTCCGATGTCCAGCTTACTCTGCGTCTGGTTTCGTACGATTTTCGCTCTACTTAATCTTGTGCGAACCTTTGCTGGTACCAGGTAGGGATCAGAATCGATGTTAGCTCCTCTGATCACTCGTACTTCTATTACACTGGATGAGTGCCTTCCATCAATTACCAAGTGATCAATTTGGTTCAGCGTTCTTTGATCAGGGGATACCCAAGTAGTCTTGTGGATGTCCTTATGCTGGAATCTTGTACCACTAATGACCATATTTTTTGCCGCTGTAAAGCAAACAGTCCATACCGTTGTCGGAACTGTCGGCATGTAGACTGAAATAGCCAATAGTTGGATGGAACACATTCTCCATTCCTACTTTGGCTATCTTAATGTCATGGCCAGGGCAGCGGTCATACGTTTCCTCTAGGAGCTCATAGAATGTGTCGTTTGCATCATCATCTTTCTCTTCTGTCAGGGCATGCACACAAATGAGGGAAATATAAAAATGTTTCGCTTTTATGCGGATTGTGGCCATACGTTCACTCACAGGATTGAACCTAGAGACTAGGTGTCGCAGTCTTCTGCCAACTACAAATCCGCAACCAAATTCATGTTTTTTTTCCATGGTAACTGTAATATATTTTGCAGTTTCTTTTTCTTGTGCAGCCAAGTCCTATATAGAGTCCTCACATTCCAAGTGCATATCCGCAAATCGTGGTCCTTCCTTATAACGTTTGCGGGGGTCGTCGACAAATAGGGGTTGTTTATGTTTCCTTGTTCGATTCTGTATATTCACTGCCATTATGAACGGTGGCGGGAGGCAAACCCAATCCACCGGGTTTTTGCATTCTACCTACTGCCAGGATATTTCAATGCAGCCGCCCATTATGGATCAGGCGCTGCCCAGGATGCAATATTTCGAACCTTTTTCTTCTTTTGGTTTCTATCTGCCGTTGGCTCATCCGCCTTCTAAGGACAAAAGAATATGCCCGATTGTTTGATGAGCTTCAGTGACATCAGTCACATACTAAACCTGATTTGCTGCTCATTTGTTTAGCCTTCCCGCTCTAGCTAGCTAACGGAGGTTTCCGAAAAGCCATTACTGGCATACTGCTTGGAAGTAGTGAGCTACTTGGACTGCCCAATGAAGGAATCATTTCTGGCCACTTCCAAGTGAATTGCTATAAAAAACTTTCCACCTCCACGGATAGTCCCAAGACAGTCCAATTAATTATATGACAATTATAATTAGTAATTGAATTTCAATTACCTCTACAAATACAAATGCAAAAAAAATTAAATACCATTGGGAATTGTGTTTATTTTCACATCATTTCCTTCATATCTGGCAGTTTTGGTTTTCAAAAATTTACAGGTTTATAAATTTGAAAGTACTACGAGGCAACACCAATCGAAGCCACAAAACTCTACATATAAAATACTTTAAAAACAGAATTGCCAGCAGTGAAACAAATTGTTCCCATATTTCATTACATTTGCCATCTGATTCCACAACCTGCATTTGCATTACCGGAGAATATGGAAATTCAAAATGTTTTAATTGTTCGCAATCTATAGAAATTATTTTGAATTTGCATTAGTTAAAATAATGCAAACTAAAATCCAATGCAAATTAAACAATCCCAACACTGATCTTCACACCAAAAATAAATAAATAAATGGTTTACGTACCACGAAGGGATTAGGGGGAGCTCCTCACATACCAGTGAGCTGTGCGCGTTCTAGTTGTACACCCACCGATTGGGACCTACAATTTTACACCGGTTCCGAACGGTATTTTTGAGAATATTTTTCATGGCTAAATACTCGATAGTGAGGTGGACGTCGTCGAAGGAAATGTAAGGTGGTCAGAGCAGGGATCGAAGCCACGTTCACACACTTTAAGTTTATTTGGATATTTTTCTCAATTTTGTTTGAAAATATCTCAATCTTAATAGGAATTTATGTAGACAATTTAATTGGATCTGGTAAATATGTAATTTCGATAATCTGTGATTGGTTTCTGATAACAGTTACAGCGTGTTTCCCTATCTCGAACGAAAGCTTTCGTTCCGGTTCTAGACGAAAGAAAGTTAATTTGGGATCCATAATCTTGTAGTTACAAGTCGAATGAAAACATAAAATTTTTCAAAATTTGGTTTCTCTATTTCGAATGTGCTGTCAGGTGGGAATAAACATAGAGTTAGGCGAACGAAAATGTAGAGGTAGAGGACCCCAATTTGAGTCGAATGTAAGTGACAGATTTTTGTTCGAGATAGAGAAAAGGGTTGTTAAACTATTTAAAAGGTATGTAATAGTTATGCAGGTTCTCATGTTTTAATGAAGGATAGATATCAATTTACTTGATTCCGTAGGAAATACTTTTTGGAAATAAACTTTGTATACCAAATGTTAAAGACTGATTCGGAAATAATGAACACCATACAAGTATCATCTGTACAAAACCCGCAACACAGAATTATCTGACTGGCATCGTGTGCCACGACCGTATAAAGCTGCCATCATCACCTAATATATCTCTTACCAAACCTATACGCTGAAAAATCTGTAGTTTTTTGTTGTTTGGAGCTTGTCGCAAATATAATATACTTGTGCCCAATTACATTGTGTTTGATACTCAATATTACATGTTTGAGACACAACGATTAATATGTTACAGTATGTTATATGTTTGCTGCCCAAATACATTTGTGTTTGTGATATAAATACAGATGTATTTTTTACACTGTTTATGCTCTTTCGAGAGTAAGAGAATAAAAGAGTGGCAACGAGTGTGTATATATCTTGTAAATGTGTATCTGTGTTTTTGCATTATTCTCTCAATGAGTGATTCATAAATAAAGCGCTTGATCAGTGAAGAAAGAATAAACAAATGCTGTGTGTTTCGCATATATTTATGTGTGCTACCAAAGTGAGAAACTAGAAAGAGCAACAACGTGGTTTCCTTTTACTGCCCGAGCCTCTACTGAAAAAATCGGAATGGCGGACCATTTGTGAAATATAATAAAAAAGTACAAATAATTAATACACGCCTGTCTTGCATGAACTAGATTTGTATATAAGCAAATTGTTTGTGTACCAACGCATAGTGATAACCAATGCATAGTTGAAACCTTCTGAAGACAAAAACGTGAGAGACAACAATGAAAGGAGAAACAACGGAGCAGCAGAATCAAAACAAAACAAATAATGCATTCAATGCAAGTAAATGTAAAAATGATTTAAATCTTTTAATTTTTTGTATTAATTAATTATATAAGTAAATGTGGATATATATTGATAAAAATTAATTATAATATATAATGAAAGATAGAATAATTCGTTTCCAAACATTTTTATGTTTGGACGAAAATACGCGTATGTTTCCACGTAAGTATATGGAGATTTGGAGGAAACACGCGAATGCTTCCACGTAAGTATTTGGATGTTTGGGATGAATCATGCATATGTTTCCAAGTAAAACATAAATATTTGTCAGTAAACATGCTAATATTAGTGTTTAAATACACCTGAATTTGGGACTTGCAAACATATAAATGTTTGAAGTGTGTTCCAAATATATACATACATAGTTCCTACAGTATATGTTTGGGAGAATATCTTACAGAGGCCGTTTTTTTTCAGCGTATACCAAATGTTACAGACTGATTCCGAAATCTCTAAAAAACCCACAACCCGAAATTACCTGGCTGGTATCGTGTGATCGTCCTAATCCATCCCTTAGTAATCCTATATACTACAACGCTAAATTCCCTTCAATCGAGTGTAACACTCATGCATGTCCTTTCTGACCACCTCAACGTGCATATTATTACAGTTTCTGTTACTTTTTTGCGTTAAGCCTGAAAGTTTGGACATATTCAGCAAAAAAAAACCGAAACTTTGTTCCCAAGAATTGATACTCGTACTTGTGTTAAATGCTAAACTCTGTCCAGTGCATTTTCTTTTTGCCACAAAGAGCAGCAAAAAATAGGGAATACTTACAATTGAATAGAGAAGCAAGCTGCATTCTAGCAGGAATAGTACTAGCACACACAAAACCAGCGGGAATACCTGATTCCAGTTGCATAAATTCGCTTTTGTGGTTCAGTTTGATTCCACTTAAAATGAGTGTTTGAAAGCCGTGTGCAAATGGTACGGCTTAAGTGTTTATTCCAACGCCAGTTGGACACTGGATATAGGTGGTGGTTGCGTTTGCAACGTTTCTCATTTTTTCATTTTTTCCAACCAAATTTCAATTCTTTTTTCCTGTTTAGTTTTGGGAGGGGTGAATTTCCTTTTCCGGTCTACTCACAGTTAGTGTGAGTGCTTTAAGAAGAATACGAAAAAAATAGTGTGAAAAGTTTGCGCCTGATGTGGCTGCTGTCATGAGAAAACTTTCAGATTGTAAGTTTTAGTAAAGGGCATTCCTTCCCTACGTGACTATGTTTGCATGAACTTCTATTACATCAGATTCTGTTAAACTTTTTTGCTATATATTTTTTCACAAATCTTGGACTGGGTATCATTTAAAATGGGGAAGAAAGTAAATGTTTTGGATAATGTATTTTTGCATCCATTGTGTTTAATGCATTATACAGTCTTTCGAAAACTGATTGGAAAGAAAAAATGGAAGAAATATTAAGGCTAGATATGTAATTCAATGTGTTGAAGTTTTCCGCAATTGGACGGAAATCTTGGAAAATACTAGTTAAACCTCATAGTGGTGGTGCCGGTATTTAAAATTTAAAACTTTTGCCCCTTACAACCAATATAGGGATACAGGCACTGAACTATTTCTTTCAGAAAAGGTTGTGATAAACGAAAATTCTGTTGATGCAACCAAAACGCGTTTGCTTACATTATTAGGGTGGCAGTGAAAAATCTACTTCGGATTTTTGGTAAATACCAAGCGGATTCTTATGTCATTTGCTCTAAAACTAACGTGGTAGAAATTTGATTCGGATGACTCTAAGCCGGTCCGAGTTGTGGTCAAAATTTTCTGGTTTGTCATTTTGGCTGTAAACTTGTTTATACTAGAAAATTTTTAAAGTTGTAATTTCCTTTACGGCAGTAAGAGATCAGGTTTTCTCCGGTTAGTGAAAAAAATGTAAATGCCGCGGGTGGGATTCGAACTCACATTCGCTGGACGATCGTTTCGATGTTTGTGAAGCATCATCTTCAGCAGCGTCTAGCCCGTTAAGCCACTGCGGTGTGTATTTACACAAGTCACTAACCGAAGCATTTATTGATTGTGTGCAGAGTGATTGTTGTCGCTACTTACACATTGCTTTCCTACTTACACGCACTGATGCACAAGTTTTGAAAGTTATATTTATAGAACGAAGTATTCTAATTGTAGTTGTCTTGTTCTGTTTTGGTTTGGTCCTACCATATTTCACATTTAGTTGTTTTAGATCCTCGTTATGTTTAAAGTTGTAATTTCCTTTAAGGCTGTAAGAGATCATGTTTATTTCTCAGTTTATTTGAATAAAAAATTACACATTGATTTAAATTAACCTGAATACAAAGTGGTATAAATTTGAGTAAAATCCCAGCACTCTATGGGTTCAAACTCTTAATTTGAAACAATTGTCAATTTTAAAAAAAAAAATTAAATTTGGGGTTTTCGGGTTTTTTCCCAAAAGTTGAATCTAACTGGATAAATTTTTCAACCCGGATACCAATGCCTTATGGTAGAAGTCTATACGCTTACAATAAGGTATAACACGACATACCCACTGAACGGTTTCAGGATGATATGGTGCGGCCTTCTAAGGATGCCAAATCATAAATATTGCAAAAGATGAACTAAAGACATAAGTTATGTACTCAAAGCGATTCTATATAATCGGATATGATAATTGGTTATAATAACCGGTTTAAAAACCCAGATTTAACACTCTCAATTAAAAATTACACAAACTAATTATATAAACTGTTAATATATGCCGATTTGATTATTGGAACCGGTCGTTTATTCCAGTATTTGGAACTGGTTTTAACAACCTTGGAATCAAACAATTACAAGAGATGAATTGAAAATATATTTTATGTGGTCAAACCGGCTTAACAACCCCGTCTTAAGGAATGCAGCCGCTTTGAACACTTAACTTATATTTTCAATTCATATCTTGCAATTGTTTGATTCCGCGGTTGTTAAACCCGGTTCAAAATACTGGAATAAAAGACCGGTTCCAATAATCAAACCCGGATTTAGTAACAGTGTTATACAATTGATTTTTAATTGCGAGTGTTCAACGTGGGTTTGAACCGGTTTCTATAACCGAATATTGTAACCACTTGTCATATCCTTTTTTTTAGAATCGGCTTGGGCACATAACTTATGTTTTTAACCCATCCTATGCAATATTTATTATTTGACACCATCTGGGTGATTTTTCCTCGAGATGACCTATTTTTCCGCACCATATCAGACTGAAACGGTTCAGTGGATATATCGTGTTATACCTTATTGTAAGCGTATAGACTTCTACTAGAAGCCGTTGGTATCCGGATTGAACATATTTTCTAGTTAGATTCAACTTTTGGGAAAAACCCGAAATCCCCAAATTTAATTTTTTTTTATAAAAATTAAAAATTTTTTCAAATTAAGAGTTTGAACCCCTATAGGGCTGGGAGTTTACTCAAATTTTTACCACTTTGTACTCAGGCCAATTTAAATCAATGTGTAATTTTTTTATACAAATGAAGTAAGAAATAAAAATGTTCTAGTATAAACAAGTTTACAGCCAAACCCGAAAATTTTGACCACAATTGGGACCTGCTTAGAGATATCCGTTTGGCCTCAAATTTTCACCACATCAATTTTAGATCAAATGGCATAAGAATCCGCTTGGTTTTTGGTAAAATTCGAGAAAAAATATGAAGCCTGTGTTAGATAACACGGGCGCATAGGTCAGACGTAGAATACGTTAGTCATTTTGCAATTAAAATATATGAATTGAATATAATTTTTGATAAATGATTTAAATCTATCAAATTTATCTTTAATTTTTATGTTAAAAATTTAGGATAGTTTTTAACAAAATTTGGGTACACTTTATATCAATTCGATGCACTTTTGAAAACAAGTGTAAATACTGCATGTGGCAACACTGGTTCTGTAATGTTCACATAAAACATGCATTGTCATTATTCTTCTTCTCTTTCTCACACTGGTTCTGTGATGAACACACAGATAATCGTACTGCTCTTACACATGATGTTATAATACATAAAATACAAAGCATATGAAAATTAATACAAAATTTGAAGGAGTTAAATTTTGATTTACTTATAGAATCAAAAAAATTATATGTAGCAATATGATTATTTAAATACAAATCAAAAGAAGACATATTAAATATGTTACGACCATACTTGAATTTTCTTCAATGCATGCATAAAGTATTAAAAACTTATAATGAAAGTGACAAACATTTTCTCAAAATTTTGTGTCTTCCAGATCAACACCCCTACCTTACCGTATAACGTATTCTACGTTAAAATAATTGCTCCATACATTTCATTGCCACCCTACTATACATAAAGAATTGAGGTGGCCCCAAGTGAAGTTGGCTTGCAGCAACCTGATTTCAAAACTAATTCGGTTGTAGCAACAGTATATGTGACCCTATTTTACACAACCGACGTAGTGTGTCAAATTTCATGAATTAACTTTTTTTAGGATTTGTACACGGAAAAAACAGAATTGGTAATATTTAATAATTACAATTCTATGTATTCAATTTCTTTAATTCATATTTTCATTTTTTTAAATTGAATAAAATATTTCTAAATTTTATATTTTATTTTCGAAATTTTCACATTCAAATTATTTGATTTTAAAACAAAATATTTTAGCTTAATCATCTAAATGTTTCACAATTAGTTCAAATAAAATACTTCGTTAATGAATTAGTAAAATCAATTCAAACTTTCGAATTTTTAATCTATGTTCAAATTTTGTCACTAAATGTAAGACTTTTCAATACACGCTCTTCATTCACTATGATGAGCCCTTTATGACGCCACAGCCAACGAGAGAATTTTGTTTTTGATGATACTTAGGGATCTTCGATCGATACAAATTCGCATATGTAAATTGCATAATCGGTGGTGCAATGGTTAGTGTGCGCGGCTCTTGTACATGAGATCCTGGGTTCGAACCCTGCTCTGACCACCTTCAAATTTCTTTCGACGGCGGTCACCTCGCATAGTGACGGCGACACTATCGAGTATTTAGCAATGAAAATGCTTCTCAAAGATACCGTTCGGAACCGGTGTAAAAGTGTAGGTCCCAATCAGTGAGTGAAAACTGGAAAGCGCACAGCTCAGTGATAGTGAGAAGTTATCCCCGGTCCCTTCATGGGATGTAATGGGAAACCATTTATTTTTTTAAATTGCATAATTCAATTTGTATATATACGATCTCATGATGAACTTTTCACGGAGTTCGAAACTAGTGACGCCAGTGAGTGGCTCAACTGAATTGTGTATTATTCCAACAAATAATATGAGTCAAAGCTTTACAGAAAGAAGTCTTTGAAAATAAGAATTAAAGATTTGTAATATTTACAAATGTTTTTTTGAAACTAATAAATAAATTTTAAGTTTTAACAAAAACTGCAGGATGAAAAACAACAAATCATGCTTTGTTACATCAGATAAACTATTTCTATGACTGAAAATTGTACAAAAAATTCATTGAAATCGGATGCGACATTGTTCGTAATCATAGAATTTTTTTTTCTGTGTATATAAAAATCCTCAAATTTTCATATCAAACCGCTCGCAGGTCTCCAAAACATAGGAAAGTAATGTAAAAAAGCAATTATATAAAACCGTAAACTATGACACCACAGCACAGAGGGGGAACTTTAATTGCGTTTTACACAAATGATTGTTTTGACACACTAGGTGTGTTTGAATATGCAGGGTCACATATTGGATTTTTTTAGCTCCAACAAGCGAATTTGGTATATGTTTAGTTGCACCAACCAAATTTGCTGCTGCAACCGAATTGATTATGCATTATTTTTGAGCAACCGAAATTTCAATTTATACTGTAAGAACAACCAAAAGTGTTTGTGCTTCGGTTGTTACACCCGCATTCAATTGCACAATTCAACCAAATCCTATATTAATATTGCCATTTAAATCTATATTTTTGTTTTTGAAATAACATTTGTATTTCAAATAGATGTTAGTAATTTAAAAAAAAACAATGAAAGTATATAAATAAATATATAAAAAAATTACATGAGATATCAGGGGACACCCGGTTGGAACGAAGTTCCTTTCGCTATATATTATGTACTAGTTAGTTCCAACACGCCTAAGGCGCCCGTTGAAAAATTCGATGATTTAAATGGATCTTTAAGAAAAGATACGTTTTGTAAAATGATAAACTTTTTTTAAGAAAATTTTTTTTTACTAATAGAATTTTTTTAATAGAATTAAAAAAAGTAAACTTTTAGGTCCTTTTTGCAAGAATATTTATTAAATTTCACTTTTGAAAGAGATGTACTTCTTTTATTAAAAGCTAATGTTTTTTTTAAGAAAAGGTATTATATTTAAGAAGAAGTACTTTCTGTAAACAAAAGCCATAAAAGTATGCAATTTTTTTTTGAGAGTTTATAAGGTTTTTTCATAAAGTGCTCCAATTAGCATGGGAGAATGTTTTTTGAAAAAATCGCCAAAATAAGAAACTCGCTAAAATAAAAAAGTGGCTGCAACTCGGAAACGGTGCATCCAAACGAAAAAATAATAAAAAGTTTACCTCCGTTGGAGGCTTTAACCAATGGATGCTTTTTAAATCGCTAAAACTAAAATTTTTCGAAAAACCAAATGGCTAAAATGCGCTCGTGTCTATATCTCGGAAAAGGAGGTTCGAATCGAAAAATAGACAATTTAGAGAATATCAACTTATATTCAGAAAACATCAATAGAAATTCAGAAATTGCGAATTAGAATTCAGTAAAACTCAATTTAAATTCAGATATTAAGAAATTCAGAAAACACCAAATGGCATTCAGAAAATATCACTTGAAGTTCGAACAAATGAATATAACGAGATAAAACTTGATTGAAATTTTTTTAAATTTCAATTGATATTTTCTGAATTTCAATTGCTGTTCTCTGAATTGCAATTGATGCTTACCCAATTTCAATCGCTATTTTCCGAATTTCAATCGCCATTTTCCGAATTTCAAATGATCTGTTTCTGAATTTCTACTGATTTTTTATGAATTTCAATTGATTTTTTTCAGAAAATGTCAATTGATCTTTACCGAATTTCAAATCAGAAACAAATCACTTGAAGTTCGGAAAATTTCAATTAAAATTCAGAAAACATCAATATAAATTCAGAAATTGGGAATTAAAATTCAGTAAACATCAATTCAGATTCAGATAATAAGAAATTCAGAAAACACCAAATGATATTCGGAAAATATCAACTGAAATTCAGACAAATGTATATAACGAGATGAAACTCAAATGGATTTTTTTTTGAATTTCAACTGACATTTCCTGAATTTCAATTAATTTTCTTTGAATTTCCATTGATGTTTACCGAATTTCAATCGATATTTTCCGAATTTCAAATGATTTATTCTGAATTGAAATTGACCTTTTCTGAATTTCAATTATTTTTTCTGTTTTTCAACTGATTTTTTCTGAATTTCAATTGACATTTTCAGAATTTCCATTGATGTTTACCGAATTTCAATCGATATTTTCCGAATTTCAAATGATTCATTTCTAAATTTCAATTAATTTTTGTCTGAATTTCAATTGATTTTTACTGCATTTCAACTGATTTTTTCTGAATTCTAATTGATTTTTTCTTATTTTCAAATATAAAATCTACATTTCAATTGGAAATTCCGAATCTCTATTGATATTTTCTTAATTACAATTGGAAAAAGTGCAGTTCTGTGGGTCTGACCCTGCGATACCCCTGGTGTATTATAAGAATATTACGTCAATACTAGAGTGTCCAAAACCGAAACCGAAAAACCGGGGAAACCGGTTAACCGGGTTTTTAGCTATTAAGCATGTGAGGGCTTTTTAAAAAACGTAATTTTCGAACATACCGGAAACCTGTTATTGATCGGCGGTTAACCGGTTTGTGTTAATATCCGTAAAAAAGTTTACAATAAATGATATGATTTTAGACTTTTACTGAAATTTCGGAATTAAGAAACATGGTTTCTATTCTGTAATATGATCTTATTTTTCAATAATGATTTTACGACTTGACTTAGAATTAATTAAGCTTTTCAAATTTTTTTTTTGTCAAATTTCAAAATTAATATTATTTGATAACTAAATGTTTTAAACTTAATATGATTTTCATACATGAAAACCATTTTCAAATTTGAATATGATTTTCGTTTTTAAATCAGTTTAATGCGAATTTGAATGAAACTTTTAAATTTTATATTAAACACACATTCCAAATCGGAATATGATATGATATTTTTTTAAATGTGATGATTTATTCGACCTTTCGTATTATATTTAAACTTAAAATTTTTTAAGAAACCGGTTTTCGGTTTTTAATTTTGCCAAAAACCAGTTGAACCGGGGGTTTTCGGTTTGTTTTTCAGCATAAAATTAAATTACACATGTAGAACTTACTATACATTTGTGTAGCAACCGTTTCATATACTTATTCGTATTGAAAACTCAGAATTTCATAACTGTATTTAATGAATTACGTTTTAATTTTAAATACAAACGATATATTTAAAACTAAACTGTTCGAGCGTTAGGTCTTTTTTACATTTTTTTATTCTTCAATATTTCGCTACCCATTGGGTAGCACCGTCAGGAAGATACGCACAATTATTAATTAAAAATTTCATTTTAATTGTTAAGTTCATTATTTTTTTCATTTAATATTTAATTTTATCTTCCCGACGATGCTACCCAATGGGTAGCGAATTATTGAAGAATAATAGATTTTAAAATAGACTTAACGCTCGAACATTTTAATTACTAGATGAAACGGTTGCTGAACTAATGTATTGTAAGTTCTACATGTGTAATTTAATTTAAAGTAAAAAAATAAACCGAAAAAGCCCGGTTCAACTGAAGCCCGGTTTCCTGAAAATTTGATTTTTCAAACAAACCGGAAACCGGTTTCTTAAAAAAATTTTTTTTTCAAACAAACCGAAAACAGGTTTCTAAAAAATTCCGGTTTTTTGGACAACCTAGTCAATACTCGCCCGCACTCAGTCGTTTCAAAGCATTCGGAAGGAACGATGACAGTGTTATAACACTAAAGTATTTAGGATTTGTGTGCGAGACTTTTCACGCTTTCGGTATAAACACCACTCTTGTATACCTCCATCCTCTAGAAATGTATCTGAGGTTTAAACGCTCGAAGCCAGGGGATCAGTAAATTGACCACAACCTGAAGCTCCGCTCGTGATACCAAGTGGAGCCCGGAAGTCACACACGCATACTCCCAAAAGTGATCTCTCAAATTTTATTTAAATCCAACATTTTTATCTAAATCCAAATTTTTAAGCGGATTCGGTTTCGATACGACAAGGAAAACAACGTTTGCTGCAAAAGCCTTTCCAATGCTGTATAAACTCACCGTTAACCGCAACGGTTGAAACGTTTGTCTCAAGTAAAAAGCGGTTATCGTAAAAGACTTTTGTTTCTTGTAATCAAACTTTCATTTCTTCCAAAATTTGTCATAATTTAGTTTTATGACAAATATAGAAAAGCGTGTGAACATGTGTTAAACGAAAACAATTCTCTCCTGTTTCAAGAAAAACGAATAAGTTTTTCTCTTCTATGTTGAAAAGCGATCAGCCAAATCTTAATATTATTGCATTATTCGAGTTCGTCCTGTTTTTTTTTTTTTGTTTTCAATAAACCATATCGAAAAACTAATTATGGGTTTAAATTAATAACTAAAATTAATTATAATAATGAAAATATTTGTTAATTCTCAAATGAAAATTAGTTGTCAAAACCTTCGGTTATGGGGAACGATTTCATTCTATGCGTGTACAAGCGTCGATTTTCCTTAAACTACATTCGAAAATTAACAGTTTAAAGAACAAATTTGACTGTATTTTCTTAATGTTACACAATTTTCGAACCACATACCAAACACGTGTATTTACAATATTTTAAACTTGTACTGTGTCAGGCATATTTTTGTTTGCCATTAACAAAAATGATATCCTGCGGCAAACTCGCGGTAACACAGTTAGTGATTTCCCCCCCCCCCCTGTGCTTTTCACAAAAATCCACGCATTATAATCCACGCCACCGTAAACTCTTTTCATATGAGATTTAATAAAAAAACAAATACACGGAAAAATCCAAATCTAACACGATTTCATTTAATAACATTTCTTGTTTTTATTGCTTCGAATAGAAAACAAAGTCCGATAAAGATAATATCTATGTGTGTGCAGATAGCGAAA
The DNA here is from genome assembly GCA_963931995.1 of Phaonia tiefii. NCBI lineage: Eukaryota > Metazoa > Arthropoda > Insecta > Diptera > Muscidae > Phaonia > Phaonia tiefii. The sequence goes on along the minus strand of OZ008368.1, from coordinate 271,422,010 downwards.
GATTCAAACGAAAACGAGTGGGTTTTGAAATTATTTCGTTTGCTAAAGAAACTTCTGTGAAATACGATAATCAAGTTAAAATACTTGTTACGATTAAAACAGATTCTATATATTTTTTTTCGAGTCCTTTGGAAGTCACGACTGTAGGTGGAATTTTATTTTATAGCTATGGCGAGATTCGGTTGGCGTGCTTGGAATTTTTAGTGTGATTTTTATATATGATTATATAAGATTGTTTTTTTTTTATATGATAATGAGATTTAAAGAGTTTACACACTTCTTAAAGCCAAGAACAACTTTCATTTAATAGAAATGATTTGTATCACGCCAACCAAACACCACCCTTTGCGCTGCTTACATTTAATTACTCTCATTCATTTATAAAATTTTCGTTTTATGGATGTTTATAATATTTCATACAATGCAAGATATTTTATACTACTATATGTTACATACGACACTCATAAATTACACTGTGTGTTCTACACTTGGCATGCATACAAATGCTAACATCCATCCTAGTAAAAATGATAATTTTAACGAGTTACACATGTATCCGCGTATTCTAAACATCCTCATTATCATTATTTCAATGATGATTATGACTATAATTCATTGTCGTCTAAAAGATTTGCCTTCAGATTTGCCTTTTTTAAACAAATTTTGATAAATATGTAGGTGAGTAAGTAAAAATGTTTATAAATTAACTCAATTAGTGAGGGTGTGTGTGGAAGTTTGTAGAAAACTTCATCATAGGCTTCATTATGTTGTAGAACATGAAAATCTTTCGCTGGCAGTAAAAAAGACATAAAGAAAACGCTGCGCACGAAATGTGGTGGATTCGGCGATAACGCCACAAAATGGTAACAGTTACAAAAATTTGTAAAATTATGTTGGAAAATTTAGTTGAGTAATTTACCTTTATCAGCTTAATTAAAATTATGGCAAAACTGAAGGTCTTGCGTCTGTGAAAATGCGCAATTTATTTACCATGACGAGTTTTTCAGCCGGAAAGGTATTTCAAAAAATACATACAATCGTACTATGATAGTCTTAAATGTTTGGTATTTAAAACCATTTATTTTACAAGGTGACGCAAAAGTTGTCACCCTTTGTTTTTTGGCTGTAGGTTACACGCGTTTTAGCTAACAACTGATGGACTGTCTGCAATTTGTAAGGGAACATCTTCAAGTCTTTCGCCAAAATTCTCTGTAAAGACTTCCTATTTGTGCCCAATTTCGTGTGCCGTCACCTGATCGATACTCCGGGTTCGACTATGCCATCTTGGGACACAGCCACAATATTCTCTACAGAACGGCTGCTCCGCGGCCTGCCAGACGTGCCGGCATCTCGTGCAATCCCATACTCTTCAAGGTGAGCAGATAACACCATAGTGTTTGCCCACTTGGTGTCAGACGACGGGAAAATCTGCGCCGAAATTCACGCTGCGCCAGCACAACCATCAAATTGAAACAATAATTCAGCGTTATTGAGGAGTACAGAAGCCGAGGCGCATTTTGAATCAGCTTACAGAACTAACATTTGCCATAATTTCCCAATATTCGTGCGTCTTGCAATAGGATGACAAATAGATCGTTCACAACTGAAAGCCGGAGAACCGGTTAACCGTTTTTTTTGTAATTAACCGTGTGCCGTTTTCTGAAATATGTAGTTTTCGAATAAACCTAAAAAGGGATATTCGATGTCAGGTAACCGGTTAAAGGATTTTTATGCAATTCGTGCTTAATATTCTTAAAACTAATTTCAATATTAAACAACACAAGATTTTTCTAATATTAATATATTATACATAAAATAAGTGAAGATTTATCGGACACAACGCTCGAACAATTTAATTATTGAATATTATACAAAAAATTTTAAATTCTTTTTTTTTTATAATTTCAAAATAATTTTATAATTTGCATAATATGACTTAAATTGTATATTAAATCACTTTTTAAACTTTATAAAATTTTCATACATGAAAAATTCTTTCAAATTCGAATATAAATTTAAATTTTACTTGAGCTTAATGTGAATTTGAACCAAACTTATCAATTAAATATTAAATATTTTAATGTAGATACTATACGTGATTGTCAAATTTAAATACAGCTATGAAATTCTGAGATTGAAACACGAATAACAATATTCACTATAATTCAAATGAACCCAATTTAATTCAATTCAATTCAATTCGATTTAAGTCATTGCATTTCAATGAAATTAAGCTCAATTCAATTCAATTAAATTAAATTCAATTCAATCCAATTCAAAACAATTCAATTCCATTCAACATTCAACTAAATTCAATTAAATTCAACTCAATTCGATTCAATTCAATTCAATTCCATTCATTCCATTCAACTAAATTCAAATCAATAAAATTCAATGCAAATCAATTCAATTCAATTCCACTCAATTAAATTCAATTCAATTAAATTGAATTCAATTCAATTCGATTCGATTCAATTCAATTCTATTCAACTCAATCCATTTCAAATCAATTCAATCCCATTCCATTCAATTTCATTCAATTCAGTTCAATGCAACTCAATTGAATTCAATTCCACTCAGTTCGATTCAATTCAATTCCATTCCATTCAACTAAATTCAAATCAATAAAATTCAATTCAAATCAATTCAATTCAATTCCACTCAATTAAATTGAATTCAATTCGATTCGATTCGATTCAATTCTATTCAGTTCAATTCAGGTCAATTCAATTCAATTCAATCCAATTCAATTCAATTCAATTTAACTCAATCCATTTCAAATCAATTCAATTCAATCCCATTCCATTCAATTTCATTCAATTCAATTCAATGCAATTTAATTCAATTCAATTCAATTCAATCCAATTAAATTCAATTCAATCCAATTCAAATCGAGTCAATTCAATCCCATTCCATTCAGTTTCATGCAATTCAATTCAATGCAATTCAATTCAATTCAATTCAATGCAATTCAATTCAGGCAATTCAATTACATTTAATTCAATTCAATCCAATTCAATTCAATTCAATCCAATTCAATTCTTATTTAATTCAATTCAATTCAAGTCACTGCAACTCAATTGACTTCAATTCAAATCAATGCAATGTAATTTAATTCAATTAAGTGCAATTCAAATCAATTCAATTCAACTCAACTCCATTCAATTCAACTCAACTCAAATCACTTCCATTCAATTCGATTCAATTCAATTCGACTCAATTCAATTCAAATCACTTCAATTCAAATTAAATTAGTTCAATTTAATTCAATTCGATTTAATTCAATTCAACCAATTCAATTCAAGTCACTTCAATTCAATTCAATTTAATTCACTTCAATTGCTTTCAATTCAATTTAATTCAGTTCCACTCAATGTTATTCAATTAAACTTAATTCAATTCAATCCAAATCAATTCAAGTCAGCGTAGTTCAATTCAGTTCAGTTGAATGCGATTAAATTCAATTCAATCCTATTTAATTCAAATCAATGCAATTCAATCGATGCAATGCAAATCAATTCAATTAAATTTATTTCAATTCAATTAAATCCAATTCAATTAAATCCAATTCAATCCAATTCAATTTAAACCAATTCAATTCAATTCAAATCAGTGCAATCCAATTCAAATCATTTAATTTCAATTATATTCCATTCTTATCAATTCAATTCAACTCAATTAAATTCAGTCAATGCAATTCATTTCAATCCAATTCAATTCTTCAATTCAATCCATTTCAAATCAGTGCAATTAAATCCCATTCCATTTAATATCATTCAATTCAATTAAATGCAATTCAATTCAGGTCAATTCAATTCAATTAAATCCAATTTACTTCAATTCAGTTCAAATCAATTCAATTCAATTCAATTCAAACCAATTCAAATCGAGTCAATTCAATCCCATTCCATTCAGTTTCATTCAATTCAATTCAATGCAATTCAATTCAATTCAATTCAATGCAATTCAATTGCATTCAATTCAATTCAATCCAATTCAATTCAATTCAATCCAATTCAATTCTTATTTAATTCAATTCAATTCAAATCAATTCAAGTCACTGCAACTCAATTGACTTCAATTCAAATCAATGCAATGTAATTTAATTCAATTAAGTTCAATTCAAATCAATGCAATTCAACTCAACTCCATTTAATTCAACTCAAATCACTTCCATTCAATTCGATTCAATTCAATTCGACTCAATTCAATTCAAATCACTTTAATTCAATTTAAATTAGTTCAATTTAATTCAATTCGATTTAATTCAATTCAACCAATTCAATTCAAGTCACTTCAATTCAATTCAATTTAATTCACTTCAATTGCTTTCAATTCAATATAATTCAGTTCCACTCAATGTTATTCAATTAAACTTAATTCAATTCAATCCAAATCCATTCAAATCAGCGTAGTTCAATTCAATTCAATTGAATGCGATTAAATTCAATTCAATCCAATTTAATTCAAATCAATGCAATTCAATCGATACAATGCAAATCAATTCAATTAAATTTATTTCAATTCAATTAAATCCAATTCAATTAAATCCAATTCAATCCAATTCAATTCAATCCAATTCAATTCAATTCAATTCAAATCAGTGCAATTCAATTCAAATCATTTAATTTCAATTATATTCCATTCAAATCAATTCAATTCAACTCAATTAAATTCAGTCAATGCAATTCAATTCAATCCAATTCAATTCTTCAATTCAATCCATTTCAAATCAGTGCAATTAAATCCCATTCCATATAATTTCATTCAATTCAATTAAATGCAATTCAATTCAGTTCAATTCAATTCAATTAAATCCAATTTAGTTCTATTCAGTTCAAATCAATTCATTTCAATTCAATTTACTTCAATTCAAATCAATTTAATATAATTTAATTCAATTAAGTTCAATTCTAATCAATTCAATTCAACTCAACTCCATTCAGTTCGACTCAAATTACTTCCATTTAATTCGATTCAATTCTCTTCGACTCAATCCAATTCATTCACTTCAATTGATTTAAATTCGATTTAAATCAGTTCCAATCAATGTAATTCAATTAAACTTAATTCAATTCAATCCAAATCAATTCAAATCAGCGTAAATCAATTATACTCGTTTAGACTACGTATGCTACTCGTATAATAGATTGAATTGAATTGCATTGATTGAATTCAATTGAATTGAGTTGAATTTAATTGATTTGAATAGAATTTAATTCAATTTAATTGACTTCAATTGGAATTAAATGAATTGAATTCGGTGGTGCAATGGGTAGTGTACGCGCCTCTTGTACTTGAGATCCTGGGTCCGATCCCTGCTCTCACCACCTTAAAATTTCTTTCAACGGCGGTCACCTCGCATAGTGACGGCGACACTGTCGAGTATTTAGCCATGAAAATGCTTCTCAAAAATACCGTTCGGAACCGGTGTAAAACTGTAGGTGCCAATCAATGAGTTTAAAACTAGAAAGCTCACAGCTCACTGGTTGTGAGAAGCTCTCCCTGATTCGTTCATGGGATGTAATGGGAAACCATTTATTTATTTTATTGAATTGAATTGCATTGATTTAAATTGAATTGAATTGGATTTAATTGAATTCAATTGAATTCTAGTGGCATCTTTTGTGCCATTTGTTTTATGCATGGTAACAGGTCGTATGATAGATTTCAGCAGTAACTATTTATACATACTTTATACGTACCGTAGTCTGAAGGTTTAATATGTCTCCTAGTTACATACATACATGCGTACATCTAAATTTTCGCAATGTGATCTGCGACACATCTTTATAAGAATAAGAGCGAGGTAAACCGGATAATAAAATTAAAAAAAAGTTTAGTGGAGAAAACGCGAAAGTTGGAAAATTTAAACTACCAGAGAGAAGAACGCCTTGGGGCAATACGTTGGGAAAATTACATAAATGGTCGGAATGGTGAAAAGAATTGAAATATAGGAACGAGAAAAATATAAACATGGCAAAATGCAACCACGTTATAAGACCTAGGTGGGGTAATAAATGGGAAGTCCTCGTTCCCACTAGCTCAACAATGCATTTGTAATGTGACGAAACTATTCCATTCGTACATAGAACAGCACAGTATAGTTGATAATGATGAATGTTCCAATATAATAAATTAGTTTATTCATAAATGGCCTATTCTACTTTTGTGCAGACAGTTATCAACCGTGCTACAAATAGTACACTCACACTACACTTACCATCCATACTCAATAGCAAACGATAACATAGTTCGTGGTTGCTTCAAAATGCGAGTTACGATGTTCACCCTTTGTTTACGTCACCTTCGCAATTCTCGTTTAGGATATGGCAGTTATTTTAGAAGTAGTAGAAGTAGTTATCGGCTATTACTCCGGGACGAAGTTCATTGTCGAGCATACCTGATCCTAAGTTATATTGTAAGAACTGATCCACATATTTATTTTAAGAACTGTACGAAGGCTTTCGTTTACGACGGTTTTATTTGTTTTTACGAAAATATTACCCCTCATAGGAACTGCACTGTTGTTTTTCGGCTTACTTACCCCTCGTGGGCAATGCACCTCATATTCCGACGGAAGGATTCCTGATTCTCCGACACCGAAGCAGTAACCCACACCCGCCTAACAACCGTTTACTTCAAATGCCAACGCCGATCATTCTGATCAACCGAAGGCCGATACCTGATTCAACGGCACGGAACCAGTAACCCGGCCACGTTTACCACCACTTTTATCCGATTACTTCAAATGCCGTCTCTTTTGTAGTATTCGATTCCATACTTACGAAGGCCGTGCCAATACCCGATCCCGATATACGACGATTCTCACCATTCAACCGAATACCGATTCCTGGTTCACTTCCACCGAACCTGTAACCCGAATTGGTTCACAATTATTTTTATCCGTTTACTTTGAGGGTATCCAAATCAGACGTTCATGTAGCCGGGTGATTTACCAACACGTCGTCTTTGGGTCTTAGAGAAGCTGGAAGAAAATCTCGTTTTTTATCGAAATATTTTCTTCAGCGACGAGGCTCATTTTTGGCTCAATGGGTATGCCAATAAACAGAATTGGCGAATTTGATCCTAAGAGTAGCAGAGGCTGTTCAAGAGCTCCCAAAGCACCCTGAATATTTCACATTTTTGGTGGGACTTACGGACCGGCGGCATCATTGGACAGCATTTCTTCAATCACGATGATGACCGAAAAGTTACGGACACGATGACGACCGCAAAGTTATGGTGGGCAATTAATCTCACGTTGTGGCGCCTCGGTCGTGCGATTTGACCCCACTAGACTATTTGTTGTTTCTCGTATATAGGGACAAGCCAACCACGATTACTGCCTCGGAAGACAACATAGCACAAGAGATGGTGAGATGTCGGCCGAGATTTTGGAAAAAGTGTGCCAAAAGTGGACTTTCGGAATGGTCCACGTGAAACGTCACCGTGGGCAAAACTTGCCTGAAATAATCATAAAAAGTAAATGGCAGACATTGATTTATCGATCCAAATATATATTTCATTCAATTGCAAAAATTTACTGTGTTTTCTGTAATTTTCAAAAACCAAATAGAAAGAAAAGCAGCAATTTTCAACCGACAACTTGAAATTTTCGGTCATTATCACAGCACCGTTCTAATCGAGAAAACAATTAGTTTCATTAGATTACCCGCACTTGTGTCTTACTACCAGATATGACTCTTCCGATTTGTAGAGATCAAGGAACAAGTTCTCTCACTTGGATATGTACATATATTCTTTTAATTATAAACGTGTGATTGCTTGTTTTTTCCTCAGAAGACAGCAAAATCAAGTTGTTACATGTCAGTTGAGGCAACTGAATTTGCCAGTTACCGTAACATTGATTATTAAAAATTTGGTCAGGGCAACGAACAGAGGTGGTTGTCACAACCGAATAAAAAAAGTATAGTTTGTGGCAACCGAAAACTTCCGTAACGATAAATAAAATAAATGCTCTCAATCAAGTGCCTATGACTTTTTCCTCTCCGTGGTCATTCTTCCGCCACGTGATCGGTTGAAGTCAATGCTTTCCGATGAGCAGACTGATTGGCTACGCGACCACGGATGCGTCTCAGTTTTAGTAGGTGGCTGATATCATGTGCCAAACATACGGTAGAAACTGGTTCGGTGATACGGTGATAGAAATGGCGCCCATTATGGCGGGCGGTATTTTTTTTGGAAATAATTTCCTTAACGCACTTTGCAAGATGGGGGCTAAATGAAAAAAAAATTAAATAACTTTTTTTAACACTGTTATACTACAACCTAGACTAGACTAACATATGTTGAATAATTTGTTGTGTAATGGTAAGATTTCTAAGTGGAGTCTGTTACCAATAGTTAGTATATATTGAAGTTTTGAAGCCAATAAAATGTAAATTTAGAAAGGAAAATTTAAGTTTAAAAAAATTAAATTTTCCTAAAAAAGTTCCTTTCTTAAAAAAAGTAAATTTTTTCAAAAAAAGTACCTAGTCATATTCTTTACCAAAGTACCTTTTGTTTAAAAAATACCTTATCTTAAATAAGTAACTTTGCTTAAAAAAAGTGAATTTTCTTACAAAAAATACGTTTTCTTACAAAAAGTACTTTTTTTTAAAGTACCTTTTCTTTAAAACAGTACCTTTTCTTAAAAAAGTACCTTTTCTTAAAAAACTACCTTTTCTTAAAAAAGTACGTTTTCTTAAAAAAGTACCTTTTCTTAAAAAGGTATTTTTTTTAAATAAATACCTTTTCAATAAATAATCAATATTGTTCGAGCTTGAGGTCTGATTTGCTGTTGTTGTATTTATTTTCCTCGATATTTCGCTACTCCTTTGTGTAGCATCATCAGGATATTTGAACAATATTTAACAATTAAAACAAAATAACAATTGCGAAAAAATTATGTCAATTCAAAAATTTTCCCGCCTTTTTTCAAAAATTTTCTGAAGTTACACAAACAAAAATAATGTTCGTAAAAAGTTCATATAAATTAACCCAAAGAAAAATATTAGATTGATAAACAATTTGTGCTTAAATGGTTCTACTTTTTACTAATTAAATGTCTGTAAATTTGGGCTACATTATCTGTATCTGTTTTATAGTTAATTCTTTTCAATGTTGGTGTAGTAATTATTTGTAGCATTTCTAACATATAACGACGTTTATAATTGTTTTCTTTATTTAAAACCGCTGTATCCTGAAAGTTTGGGTAATGATTTAAACTAGCACAATGGGATGTTAATGCTGTTTTCTGTGTAGAAATGTGCCTGTATTTCTGATCTGATTTGTGTCCTGCAATTCGTGTCTTTAGTTTATTTTTTGTAGTCCCTACATATACTTTGTTGCAAACCTCATTGTCGTTTCCCTTACATGGTATTTTATATACTATATTACACATATCAAATTTGTCAAAACTATCCTTTGTTTTACTAAATATTCTGCCTATTGTGTTATATGTTTTGTATGCTAATGTATAATTCTTGTCGTCAAATATTTTTGACTTCGCCAACCTATCTGTTATTCCAGGTATGTATGTTATTGACTTGTAGATTTTCGGCTCATCTGTAGTAGCCCTGTTCAGTTGTCCTTTATCCTCAAATTGCCTTATCAGTCTGTTGGTAAGATGGTTCGGGAAGTTGTTGTCCTTAAGAATGTTTCTTATCCTTTCCTTATTGACCTTGTGGAATTCTACATCACTTATAGTCAAAACGCGTTCTATTAAATTTTTCGCCGTATTTATAATCACACGTTTTTGATGCTTCGAGTGGAAGTTGATTATTCTTCCTGACCACCAATGTGTCCAAATACGGAAGTTTTGAATTTGACTCTTTTTCCATTGTAAATTTAATACTGGAGTGGAAATTGTTAAAAACATCCAGAATTGTATTTATTTCGCCCTCTGAAACGACACAAAATAAATCGTCTACATATTTTGTAAAAATTTTTGGTTTTATATCCAATTTTTCGATACAAGAGTCCAGCAAATTTTCCATAACGATGTCAGCAACTATTGGAGAAGCTGGTGAACCCATTGGGAGTCCCTTTTGTTGCAAATATATTCTCCCATCATGTTGGAAATATCGGTTATCCACTATACAAACTCTTAATATATCTAAAAATAAAGATTTATTAATGTCTGTATGTTGCTTTAATGTGTTCCATTTTTCCTCTATGATACTGATAGCTAATTCTACGGGTACACTCGGGAATAGAGATACTACATCAAACGAAACTAAAATTTCGTTACTATTTATCTTCTGGTTCTTTATTCTGGTCTTAAATTGTATTGCATCTTTTACATTATATTTCGAATTTTCCGTTATCTTTTTAAGGATGTTTGTAATATATTTACACAGTTCATATGATGGAGAGTTAACAAATGAGCAAATTGGTCTTAATGGAAAATCTACTTTGTGTATTTTTGGAACTCCATATAATCTCGGTGCTGTGGATACTGTTGTTTTAAGTTTATTCTTTTGTATTTGATTAATAATTCCTACTTTTTGAAGTTCATCGACGAATTTATTATTCTTCCTTTCTAGTGTACTCGTAGGATCTTTACTCACTAGCTTGTATTCTGATGTATTTCCAACAATGTTTCCTATTCTCGAGTCATAGTCACATTTCTTTATAGCTACTGTTGCATTTCCTTTATCAGCATTAACAATTAAAATATCCTTATTACTTTTTAGGAATTTCTCTGCCTTATTCACTTTATCTAAAATGAATTTATCTGTACTCGTTAGTTTCATTTTATTCATTTGACTATCTAACATTGTCGTTAATTTAGTCCATGCTATTTCCTGTTCTTCCTTTTCCCCTAAGGTTTGTACAAGATCCTCCCCCTCTGCGATCATTTTCAAAATTGGGAAATCTTTCCTCTCTACTGGTAGTGCATGCTTCTGACCAAGTGAAAGAACCCACTTCACCTCTTTAGGAATGTCTACCTCAGTTTTATTAACAAACCACTTTTCATTTAATTTAAATCCTAAATTCTTTTCTAGTAAATTTACAAGGAAGTACATCAAAGGAAATTTAATTCACTTGTAAATTTACAAGAAAAGAATTTAGGATTTAAATTAAATGAAAAGTGGTTTGTCGTTTCAGAGGGCGAAATAAATACAATTTTGGATGTTTTTAACAATTTCCACTCCAGTATTAAATTTACAATGGAAAAAGAGTCAAATTCAAAACTTCCGTATTTGGACACATTGGTGGTCAGGAGAGGGGAAAATTTATCAATTAATTGGTATCAGAAACCAACGTCTTCAGGAAGAATAATCAACTTCCACTCGAAACATCAAAAACGTGTGATTATAAATACGGCGAAAAATTTAATAGAACGCGTTTTGACTATAAGTGATGTAGAATTCCACAAGGTCAATAAGGAAAGGATAAGAAACATTCTTAAGGACAACAACTTCCCGAACCATCTTACCAACAGACTGATAAGGCAATTTGAGGATAAAGGACAACTGAACAGGGCTACTACAGATGAGCCGAAAATCTACAAGTCAATAACATACATACCTGGAATAACAGATAGGTTGGCGAAGTCAAAAATATTTGACGACAAGAATTATACATTAGCATACAAAACATATAACACAATAGGCAGAATATTTAGTAAAACAAAGGATAGTTTTGACAAATTTGATATGTGTAATATAGTATATAAAATACCATGTAAGGGAAATGACAATGAGGTTTGCAACAAAGTATATGTAGGGACTACAAAAAATAAACTAAGGACACGAATTGCAGGACACAAATCAGATCAGAAATACAGGCACATTTCTACACAGAAAACAGCATTAACATCCCATTGTGCTAGTTTAAATCATTACCCAAACTTTCAGGATACAGCGGTTTTAAATAAAGAAAACAATTATAAACGTCGTTATATGTTAGAAATGCTACAAATAATTACTACACCAACATTGAAAAGAATTAACTATAAAACAGATACAGATAATGTAGCCCAAATTTACAGACATTTAATTAGTAAAAAGTAGAACCATTTAAGCACAAATTGTTTATCAATCTAATATTTTTCTTTGGGTTAATTTATATGAACTTTTTACGAACATTATTTTTGTTTGTGTAACTTCAGAAAATTTTTGAAAAAAGGCGGGGAAAATTTTTGAATTGACATAATTTTTTCACAATTGTTATTTTGTTTTAATTGTTAAATATTGTTCAAATATCCTGATGATGCTACACAAAGAAGTAGCGAAATATCGAGGAAAATAAATACAACAACAGCAAATCAGACCTCAAGCTCGAAGAATATTGATTATTTATTGATAAAGAAAAGGTCGAACAACAGAATAAAAATATAAATACCTTTTCTTAAAAAAGTACCTTTTCTTAAAAAAGTACCTTTTCTTAAAAAAGTACCTTTTCTTAAAAAAGTACCTTTTCTTAAAAAAGTACCTTTTCTTAAAAAAGTACCTTTTCTTAAAAAAGGTAATTTTATTTTAAATAAGTACCTTTTCTTAAAAAAGTAAATTTTCTTACGACAAATTGCATTTTCTTAAAAAACTACCTTTTCTTTAAAGAGTACCTTTTTGTGAAACAAAATAACTTTCTTGAGATCAGTACCTACTCTTAAAAGTATCTATTCTTGAAAAAAGAACCAATTCCAAAACAAATTCCCATTTCTTAAAAAAAAACCTTTTCTTCTAAAAATTACATTCTCTTACAAAAATAACTTTTCTTACAAAAATTCCTTTTCTTAAAAGTACATTTTCTTAAAAATACCATTTCTTTTCTTGAGATAAGTAGAGTTTCTGAAAATAAGTAAATTTTCATAAAAAAATAACCTTTTCCTGAAAAGAGTACCACTTCTTTAAAAAGTACATGTTCTTAAAAAAAAGTACTTCTTTGTAAAAAAAAAATTCAATGAGTGTTCGAACTCACGGGCGATGTGTTAACACCTTTTTGTTACACGGTACCTGTTCGATTTTTACGAACACATTAGTAAATGTTACATTGGAAAATAAAAAAACAGCGTTCAATCATATCACATTACATTTAAATAATATTAATACTTAAAATTATTTAAAGACCGGTGCAAACACATGTGCCATTATTTTCGTGCTTAATACTTCCTGTTTTATTCCCACAAAAAAACAGAGAATGAAAAGCAGCAGACACATGAACATACATACATTGTTATGTTCGTACATACCCTACATAAGTTCACACAATTTTCGCTGCTCTCTTGCTATCTCAATTATATATGCATACGTATAAACAGTCATTATTCTCTTTGTTCTGAGAGTGCTCCGCACCCACACAAGACAACTATTCGCTGCCGCTGCATCAGTGTGTATTTTTTTCACAGTCTGAAAATCTGTGTTTCGCAGTCGGACAAATCTGTGTTCTTTATAGGGGTGGGTCTCCCTTATCATTTAGGAGTATGAAAAATATATGTTGGCCGATTCTGAGACCAACCCGATATGAACACAAAATTTCATACAATTCGGTTCCAACCGTTTCAGAGGAGTTTAACGCCAAACAATCTGTGATCGCAGTCGGACAAACTGTGACTATAGATGTTAACACATCAAAAATCATACTATTATATATTTTTCTTACAAAAAGTACTTCTTCTCAAAAATAGTACCTTTACTTAAAAAACATTACTTTCAATAAAAAAATTACCTCTCTAAAAAATTACCTTTCCGGGAAATATAATTCTTATTCTTACAAAACGGACCTAAAAATAGACTTCTCTTTAAAAATGATACATTCTATAAAAAAAAAGTTTTCTTAAAAAAAAGTTTATCATTTTACAAAAAGTGTCTTTTCTTATAGACTCATTTAAAATCGTAAATTTCGAATTTTTATATTTTTTTATTCGGACCTACAGTTTTACACCGGATTCGAACTTTATTTTGAGAAGCTTTTTCATGGCTAAAAACTCGATAGTATCGTCTTCACTAAGCGTGGTAACCGCCGTCGAAAGAAGTTTAGGGTAGTCAGATCAGCGATCGAAACCACAGCCGACCGTGGTCACAACTAAATCATTAAAAAACGTGTGAGACTACAGAATTTTTCGGTTGCCACAATCTTTTTGCAAATGAATTTTGTTGAGGCAACCGAATTTACTGTTGCTGTAACTGAAGTAATTCGGTTGTATCAACTTCTTTAATTCGCTAACTGCCAATTCTATTGAAAAAGATTCTTCAGAAAATGAATCTTCTCACTAATATTTCGAGTGTATTTATACATACGTCTTTTAAGGATAATCTGTACTAAAATAAACATGTTCCATCTCTTCTGAACACAAAAATTCCGTCAGCAGACTTTTTTCGCTACTCAGAATAGAGAACAGATTCCCTTGAAAACGTTTCAATAAAAATTTTGTGTTTTTTGTTCGAAATGTGTTTGAAAATACGGAAACCAAATTTGAATCAAAAATAATTACAAAATGCATGAGTTTCCAAGTAGCTAAAATCTGTTTTAAACTTTAGACCTTTATGAGTAACTGTATCCTTCCACAAGTTCTTGTATATAATACAAATATCCGGATCAGCATCCCGTCCGGTATCCATATCCACACTATCACAAGTCATATGTGATTTTATTAAAATTTCTGTGCCCGTGTATGTATGTATGTATGTACTAAATGCTGATGTGTTTTCATTTGTTGCCTCTCCCGCTGTTGTCAAAAATCCTCGGGGAGTTTTTAATTTGTTAAATTTTTTTATTACTCTTTTTTTGTCTTTTCTTTATTTTGCGTAGATTTTGTTTTTATTATTTTACAAAGTCGTGATGTGATGCCTCATATGGAATCCGCCTACTACGCGGGTTTTACAGCCGCTTAACGACGATGATAAGCAATAATAAACATAAAACATAAATTCACACAGATTACGGCCAAAACGACTACAGGGGAGACCAAAAAAAAACTCCGCCCGGAGAGCAAATCCGTTGGAGGTGGCCTAAAAGCGTGGTAGTGGTTAGGGTTTTTCTGTGTTTTTTGTTTCTTGCTTTTCTGTCATTTATTTGCCGCTGTAGATGAGACATGAAGTGAAGTGCAAGTAAACGCCGCGGCTTCATGAATACGAGTACAATGAAGCCGTGTGGGATGGCATTTAATATGTTTCATGTTGGCATCTGGGAACATTTCGCTATAATGTTCTGGTTACATTCTAAAATTGAAACATTATGTACCTAATGGCCCCAAAACAAAGACAAGAACGGCAAAAACAAATACCCGAAGATAAATAATTCGGAAGAGCTATGAAATTGTTACCTAGATGGGGAAGAAGGTGTTTGGTGGAAAGCAGAGCATAAAATGCACAGAAATTTAATAAACTGTAATGCGATGACATCCTAATAAATGTCTGGGACTGTAATGATTTCATTAAATCTCATTGTTGATTTCAAACTGCGTTTTATTTAATTAAAAATCTCCCTGGGGTGGCAGTTGTTGTTAGGAATTTATCGAATCGGTTATTAGATTGAACTTTATGTGAAGTTTGCTCCTTCAAAAGTTCACAGTGGAATGTTTTCATAAAAATGTAATGCAGTTCATATTTCAATCTCAAACTCGGTTTTCTACATACCCAATCGCAGTGGCACACTTTAGTTAGTTTCCTTAAGTCTTCCTTTATAATAATATAAGAAAGAGCTAAGATCTTCATAGACGAAGTCTTGGAAATATTCCTGCAACGGATTTGAGAACGCACCTAAGACATCCGGATTGCTCAAAGTCCTCTTAGCGACTCCTACCTCTCTGGGATAATGGCGGTGGACAACATAAAAAATGGAAACATTATAGCTCCTGCTTAAAAAATAATTCCCACACGCTGAAAAATATCGGTCCCAGCAACATATTGCACGAACCATGTACATGTTTGCAAGCATTGCTTTCGTGAATTGAATATCTGCTGCTTTTTGTTCTTTATGGTGACAGGCAGCAGTGTTTTCAGCACTTTTCAACAAACAAAACCACGTTTGCGTCACAAATACCTATATTATAACCTATTAATCATTGTGCTCCAAACATGTTATATTGAATAGCCAACACAATGTGTTTGGAAGCAAGTATACTATATTTGTGTCAAGCTATAAATATGTTATATTTGCATCCAAACAACAAAAAAACGAAAAATTTTTCAGCGTGCAGGTAACTGAAGTCATATGATCGGACTCACTACCAACGTCGCATATTGCTGGAAATATCGTTAATAATGGCACACTAAACCAGGTGATGCAAGGCCAGGTGATGCAATGATAGTGTGCGCGGCTCTTATGCATGAGGACGTGGGATCGGTCCCTACTCTGGCAACCTTAAAATTTCTTACGAGGGCGGCCATATCGCTTAGTGACGGCGACACTATCGAGAATTTAGCCATGAAAAAGCTTCTCAAAAACCGTTCGGAACCGGTGTAATACTGTAGGTCCCAATCAATGAGTTTAAAACTAGAACGCGCAGAGCTCACTGCTTGTGAGAAGCTCTTCTAATCCCTTCATGGGATGTAACGGGAAACCGAACTGGTCAGAAGGAGGTTTTAAGCCTTACACAGCCTTTACTACAACATATTGCAGAAAACATGCACATGTTTGCAAGCATTGTTTTCATGAATTGAAGATCTATTGCCTTTTGTTTCTTTGTTGTTTGTCTCGTTTTTGTTTGTAGTGGTTTTCAATAATCAAACCCACATTTGGGTCTCAAAAACATATAAGTATTATAACCTATTAATCATTGTGTCTCAAACGTGTTATATTGAATAGCAAACACAATGTGTTTGGGCACAAGTATAGTATATTTTCCACATAGTACAAATACGTTATATTTGCATCCAAACAATAAAAACGACATATTTCTCATCGTTTAATGGCAATGGTCTTTTTAACAGATGTCCTTCATACAACACCCACCGAGGGTTTGTGGGCACCATTCACCTGTTACCATTAGATTTGCTGGGACTTTCGTCACTATTGATCAACAGTGCATATGCTCATGGTACTATTTGAAGAGATCTACTGAAATCCACAATAAAATATTTAAGAGAAACTTATCCCCCCTTATCCCGGGCAGACAGTACTAAAAGGAATGCATACCAGGTAGTAGACGGTATTTCGTCTTCTACACTAATGGACCCAAATTTCGAGTTAATGTAGGGTTTGGAGTCTATACTAAAGGGGTGGATCTAAACTATGCCAAAGGGCTACCCGACCATTGAAGTGTCTTTCAAACAGATGTCAAGGCAATTGTTGAAGTTGCCCTTAGGCTGTGACGAAACAACATCACCGCTTGGGGAGGCAACATCTACTCTGATAGTCAGGCTGCTATGAAATCCCTGCAATCTGTATGCATGATTTCAATAACTGCCTACAACTGCCTCGTATATCTAAATGAGTAGAGAACATTGCACGGAACTATTGAGAGGATGAACTGTTGAGATTAAAAACTATTTTACCTGTTACACTGGATATGGAACATGCGGGTATGTCCCTTTCTATATGAAAGTTTATGCTTTAAACCGAAGCGAATAATAATGCAAATAATAGAGGTTGTCTCAGTAAGATTGCACTTTTTCATTTTAAAACAAAAACACGTATTTTTTGCGATACCTGTAATTTTTTTTATTGATTTGTAACGAAGACATTTCTGATTAAGTATGGAATAAAATATCCGTCAAATGGCCCCACGGCTCTCATGACGGGTTATTACATTTTTCATGCAATTTCCTATAATTATTTCACAGAGATGTAGCTGTACCCCAAAGAAAGAAATCAAATTGCCACTTGCACAAAAAAATTACACTAAATTTAAAAAGTTCAGTCTTACTGGAACACCCTGTAGATGGTCTGGAGTCTTAAAATGCGAGATCAGCAGATATCTATGTCCAAGTTATGATATGAATCCTACGTTAATCTGGTATTCTAGTCCTATAAACGATATTTTTATGCTTTATATATGTGACCACTGGACATTAATTAACAGGTAGATGCTTCTCTAGACTTAGTAACTCAGCTCATGATTACTTCAGAAGATGTAGTGATTCTGGGGAGGAAGAGAGCGTTCAACATATCATGTGAAATCTCCAACCATTTGTGTGAGCAAGAGTCAATGTTTAGGATGTGACTTCATGTTGGATCTAACAGATATTCAGGGCGTTAAGCTGAATGATCTGTGGACTTTTTCGGGAGCACCAATTGTTTCGCCAAAGTGTCATTTACGACTGGAACACCGAGTCTAATTACGACTGGAACACCGAGCAACATATGACTGGAACGCCCCTTCACCATAATTGGTTAATTAACAGATTTGACGACGGGAATGGAACATAACGTACCATAGTAACACAACGGTCCTTATTTGACTAAATGACTGTCACTTCTACCTAACCTACCTATCAGCTGTCTAGGCCACTATCCCTATAAATGCGGAATATTCCACAATTTGTGCACATGACCCGAAGGAATATAAAATGAAGAGATCAAAGACATGTCCTACGGGCACCTGTTTCCCATTTTACTGTCACTGATTCTTGTTTGCCACATCCACTTCATTGTGTCAATGTAAACGATATCGCAGTTGTATACTATTTTGCCATTACATGCGGAGAAAGCGGAGAAAAAAATTTTAAATTTGTTTACGCATGATGAAAAATTTTGTCAAAATATGTTAAAAAAAAGAGATAAAAGGAAAAAAGCTAAATTTTTGATTTCTTGGAAATCGAAAAAAAGCAAATAGTAGGTAAATTTGGATATTTTTTCTGAAATATACCCCACTGTCCGATTTTCAATGTTCATATATCACCATGGTCCCTGGCTCCTTGCCTTCAATCGGTTTTCTACAGAACTTGAAAATGTAGATCAAAAGATATTGAATTTTTTTTAATTTGTTCCCTATAGAAATCACTAACTTACGGAGAGAATAATGCAAACCTGCTGATACACACTTACGAGATAGACTCTCTCGTTGTCCCTCGTTATTTCTCTTGCTCTCAAGATAGCATAAAGAGTGCAGCAAACTCGGCAAACAAACATAGATATATTTGGTACGCAAACACATATGTTATAACATATTAATCATTGTGTCTCAAACATGTAATATTGAATAGCAAACAAAATGTGTTTGGACACAAGTATATTATATTTGCGGCAAGCTCCAAACACACGTTATATATGCATCCAAATAACTAAAAACGACATATTTTCGAGATTTTTACAATTTGTATGGGAGTTACCAGAATTCGTTATCCGATTTCCTTCAAATTAGGCATACAATTGTCGGTATTGAAAATCGTATACATGTCAAATTTTAGTTGAAATCTGTTTATCGGATAGGGTGTTACGGCAGTCAATATATCTGTCTTACAGATGAAAAAAGAATGAACAAAATCTTGTTTCGAGTAGTTTCACGAAAAAATTCCAATAATTAATTTTTATACGAATTGACTAAAGTTTTGTCGTTTTTATTGGTTATACACAATAAATAAAAAATATTACTTTAAAAAAATATATAAAATCATACTGTTTTGCGGTTTCATAAAGCATACATTTTTGATTGATACCCAAAAATTATTAAAGTTTCATGAAATAAAAAAAAAATAATACGAAATATGAGGTTTTCTTACTATTTTTTTGATGTGTTAACATCTATAGTGGCGTATAGGGACTAAATTTATCAAAGTCAGATTTTATGCTGCTGCTAAAACCAGATTATATGCTGCTGCTGAAACCAGATTTTCTGCGACTGCGAAAGAGAATAATGACGTGTTAAACAAAAATGAGCGAGAAAGAGAGCAATGAAAGAGTGGTGTGGCAGGGGTGAGGCAAACGAAATTATGTCTATAGGGTATATATTAACATAATAATGTATGTATATACTTACATGTGTCTGAACGGAGATATAAAGCATAGCCACGCAAAATTTCATTTGCAAGCAGGCTTGCGCAGTCGACGTTATGGTGACACACAAGTACGTCACCTACTTCGTACAAAGAATGTGTGATGTTGTGTGTTTGGCTGTTTCGTTGCTGTTGATATGGCAAACATGTGGTTATGTGTCACACGTATACGTCAGCTACTTCGGACAAAGTATGTGTGATGCTGTGTGTTTGGTTGTTTTGTTGTTGTTGCTATGGCCAAACAAAGCGAGTCATTTGATGCTCAGCATTGCCCGGTGTATACAAAAAAACTATTATTTTTTATTTTCCAATGTAACATTTACTAATGTGTTCATAGAAAACGAACAGGTACCGTGTAGCAAAACGGTGTTAACACATCATCCGTGAGTTCGAACACTCATTGATTTTTTTTTACAGTTTATACATTTTTCTACCAGGGAAAAATAAGAACAAGTCCCTATCTGCTGCTACGAGTATTGGAGAAGTGTTTTTGAAAGCACTTTTGGTTTCTGCGTGGAATAATAATAATAATAATTTCGGTTTTAATGGGCGGTGGGCGATGGGCGTGGTCAATTTTGTCGACACTTTGAAATTTCCTTAATTCTATTATATTAGGGACTCGTGCCAAACTGAATTACCCTAGGACGACCTCTTCTATTTTTGTCCCATCGATGTACTGGGACAAATAATCAATAATTTTATCTCGGCGCGGAGTTTGTCTAAGAACGGAGTTGCAAACTGAAATGCCAATTTAATTTCAAATTGGGTGGTGTAAACGGCAAAGATTTAAGAACAAGATTATCGCTAACCTGGCCACGATAAACTGCGGTCTAAACGCGACATAACTGTAAAAGAGTCATAACTCAAAATTTTCAGATTTTAATTTTTTGCTTAAAATTTTCAACTTTTAGTTTTCGCAGGAAAAATTTGTCGTAATTTCTAGTTTAAATTAAATTTTTTAAACCCAAATTTTTAAATTTTGAGTTATGACTCTTTGCAGTCGGGGAGCGATGTGTTTATCAGCTTTTCATTAACATTGAGCTTTCAAACTCCAACATCAAGAAGAATAACCAAGCTTTATTAATAATATGTAAATGTTGGTTTAACCTACAGCAGATGGCCGTTGTCATTCAAATGTTAGCTTAACAGATATCAAACTTTCTGTTAACATTCGAATGTTAATTCTGACAAAATGTAAAATATATCTTGTAATAACATTTTAAATCATCATTCAAAACCCGATGTAAATCCCTAGCAAAACAAAAAGTATAGTTGGACTGTCTTATATTGGGTATACATCTGATCGAAATCTCTTTAACTGTTTCAGCTATTTGCGAGTATCGGCTATATATGTAAATGAATATGGTTCTCGAATTTGCCTTGAATGAAATTAATAAATCTCCCCATATTATTTTGTATACTTAAACGAACAATAAACTACAGCCATTCATTCATTGTTTAAATGACAATATAAAAGCTTTAACTTTAACCCCCCACCAACCCATTGGGGTCATGTTAAGGATAATAAATATGTCACTTGCAGTTGTTGAAGCCATTCGGTCGCATTTCTCTCCTTTTCATCATAGACCGCAACTAACAGAAACTGATGTCGCTGCTGCTGCTGATTGTATTGTCGTTTTTTTTTGTCAATAAAACAAACCAACCAACAAATTGTCAATAACATTTGGCCATAAAAATGCATTCTCTATAGCTTTCTACCATCATCCTCAGCATCCTCACTTGGCTGTTAAGAGATGTTTATGACGCCACTGACTATGACATTACCAATGGGAGGAGGGAGGAGCTACACCATCGTAAAACTCAAGTTTCCCCTTTCATCTCTTGTCCATGCTGCTCGTCATCATTGCCATTGTAAAAAATTTAATGGTTAAGATTTTCCGTTAAGATTCTATCTGCAGTTGTTTTTCCTTTTTGAAAATCACAATTCAAAACATTTTTGGACAGGCCATAAACACTTTGTTAATGCGAATCATAAACTGGATATCTATTGATGCATCGCAATTTCCCAAAATTGTTTGCAACAAAGTGTTTATGGGGTGGCAACTTGTCTGTCTAGTATTTTGTTACCTGCTCGTGTTTTAAAGGGATGTAATTATTTGAAAACCACTAATTTGCATACTAAAACCTAATTCAATACATTGAATTGAATTAATTTAATCCAGTTGATTAGCCATAATTTTGCACCTATTTGTGGTTGGTGAGCTGAGTTCTTTTACCGCTTATCATGTGCAAATTTTTGCAAATATTATTCATTTAAAATTAATGACACTGAAGGTAATTGGGTTTTACTCGGTTGCCACAAATATGAGTTTTGGTTTTTTTACATCATTAAACTTTATAAATAATTATAAATTTGGACATGAGGGTAGTCATTAGTCAGGGTTGCCATGGTGAAAAAATTCAAGTATTTTCAATGTATGACAAAATAGAATTTAATCAAAAAAATGTGATTGAGGCTATTATAAGTGGCGTATGTGAGTTATAGTCATTAGGTAGGATGGACACAAGAGTGATGTTGATTCCCAAAGCGACAGAAAGGATCTCACACAGCTACCCAAGACTTTACCCCTATAATGCGGGATTTAAGCCACAGTTTATCGCTCGCAGATTAGCGATATCATTGTTCTGTAATCTTTGCCGTTTACACCACCCAATTTGACACTTTCTGGTAGCAACTCCGTGCTTATACGGCATTTATGCCAAACAAGAATAACGCGTTTCCAAGGTTAACTCCGTTAACCCGCGCTAAACCAGAAGATTACTCATACAATTTTAATCTGCAGAAACTGAAGTTTAATTTTTAACCTCATTTTAAATTGGTGTACATTTTGATGCAACACTGTTAGTTACTAAAAAAATGCAACTGTAATAAAAATATACACAAAAAAATCAACTGTTTGACAGTCGGAAGCCGATCGAAAATTTCCTAACGCATCGCTGCCACCAAAACTTTCTTGAAGCTTACGACGCCGCCGTTATAATTGGCTCTTCTTGGTATAAACTGAGAGCCGAGGTTATCGACTGGACCGATTTGTCCCACTGATCCAAGTTATTTACAGTTATTTTAAAAACATCCCAAATTTGTACAAAACTGGAAAACCCAATAGCAGCCAACTTAATTTTTCTGTTGTACCGCCGTCTTCGATAATTTTGTCTCGGCGCGGAGTTTATCTAAGCACGGAGTTGCCACCTGAAATGTAAATTCAATCTCAAATTGTGTGGTGTAAATGACAAAGATTCGATAACAAGGTTATCGCTAACCTGGTCGCGATAAACGGCGGTGTAAATGCGTTATTGGAGTAACTCTGTGCCTAGACAAAAAAATATCGATTACGGAGGCACAACACAAAAATTCTATTGGTGGCTCTTGGTTTTGCCAGTTTCGTAAAAAAATTATAATGTTTCCGACATATCTGAACATTTAAAATGGGATCAGTCGGTCATATCGGGTCAATCGGTTCACATTTTAAACAAAATTAAAACAAAAATTGGGTGGTAGCGGCATGTCAGCAAATTGTTGGTGGGCGTCTGGCTGTGGGTGGCTTGCAACAGGTGAGAAACTTCTCACAACACTGAGGTGTACGCTTTCCAGTTTTCACTCACTGATTGGGACCTACGGTTTTCCACCGATTCCGATCGGTATTTTGAGAAGCTTTTTCATGGCTGTATACTCGATAGTGTCGCCGTCACTATGCGAGGTGACTGCCGCCAAAGAAATTTTAAGGTGGTCAGAGCAGGGTTCGAACCCAGGATCTCATGTACAGGAGCAGCGCACACTAACCATAGTAAGAGAGCATCGAAAATTGTGTGAACTTGTGTAGCGTATGTACGGACATAACAATGTATGTCTGGGCATGGATCTGTTCCGTTGCATTCTCTTTGTTTTTTTGTGGGAATAAAACAAAAAATATTAAGCAAGAAAATAATGACACATGTGCTTGCACTGGTCTTTAAATAATTTAAAGTATTACTTTATTTAAATATAACGTCATCCTATGATTGAACGCTGTTTTTTATTTTCCAATTTAAGATTTACTAATGTTCTCATAGAAATCGGACAGGTGCCAAGTAACAAAAAGGTGTTGACACATCGTCCGTGAGTTCGAACACTCATTGTATTTGTTTGTATATTTAAGTAGACAATCAAAATTTCTGTCCACTCGAATGCCAACAAAGAAAACGAATGAAGCGTTACATTTCTCTCTCTCGCTCTCTCTCTCTCTCTCTCTCTCTCTCTCTCTCTTACCCTCTTCATTGAATATTTCAATGCACGAGCTGTTTTTTCATAATGATATTATGACCATGGTTAAGTGAAATTAAATAAAGTATGAAATAATCATGATATAACGCGAGAGAGAAATGCGTTTGAGTGAATTGTGTCGCATTTTTGTTTCTCTTTTACCAGGGTTGCTAAATTGCACACAACTTCTTGTCGTCTACTTCTTGATCGTCTTTGTATATTTTTATGATGATTGAACTTTTTTTAACATATTCAGTCTGAAAAAATGGCGTCTATTAAATATTCCCTCAAATACATTCTGCAAATACCATGTATATATTTGGAACACACTCCAAATATTCAAACGTTTCCAAGTCCTAAACTCACTTATATTTCAATGCAAACATTAACATGTTTTCTTGAAAAGATGCATACAATTACGTGGAGCCATATGAGTGTTTCATCCCAAATATGTAAATACTTTCGTCGATGTATTTGCGTGTTTCCTCCCAAACGAACGATTAACGATTGAATGCATGAAACTAGACCGAAACAGATAAGATAACATAACAAGCACTCAATTCAGTTACACACGCATTCAGGGGTATTTTTGAACCACTGTCTCAATGAATAATGCAGAGAATACACTTGCAATAACATTAAATTATGCTGAGAACAATCTATATTTGTTCTCTTTTTATTGTTTTGCTCTCTTCAAAAATAAAGTAAACACTGAACCAAACACAGCTGTATTTGTATCAAAAACAAAGGGTCACAATCACATTATTTTAGCATATTAATCATTGTGGCTCAAATATGTAATATTGAATAGCAACCATAATGTGTTTGGACACAAGTATACTATATTTGCAACGGTCTCCATACACACGATATGTTCGCATCCAAACAAGAAAAAATACAGATTTTTCCGATTGTGAGTAGTTTTTTGATAATGTTATTATATAGGGTGACTAGATTGTAAAGATACTTTTTCCAATTGTCACATTTCAGAAGCAGTCACAATTACCTGTTAAAATATTCTCTAAGGTTTGCCATTTTTTATTTGTTTATTCTTATATTTATACTTATCCTACAGTTCTTCATTATATTGTATTCGCCCACCAGATCTTAGGATTTTCCGCAGTGCGTCAGTCATTGACCAAGTCTCGCAGCCGTACACTCTAATTTTATCTTAGAGTTAAATAGCCGTATTTTTGTACGTGTCGATATAGGGGATGATCTCCAGATTGTCCAAAGCTGTGAAAAGGCACCTTGCGCCTTAGATATTCTGCTCATATCTTGGCAGCGCCGCTATCTGCTGAAATTACACTCCCAAAATAGGTGAAGGAGCTGACATTTATAATAATGTCATTAACGGCTTTAAACTTTATGTTATGGTCGAGCGAGTTTATTTTCGATGCCTTAGTATTCTTAAAGTTAATCTTCAACCCAAATTTATGCGATGATGTCACCGATTTTGCTTTGTATGTCGCAGTGTCTCGAAGACATCAGGAATATGTCGCCGGCATATGCCAAACCTTCTAGGTGATGTTGGAAGTTCCACCAAATTCCGCGGCTTTTCACATCATCAAT
This sequence comes from Phaonia tiefii, assembly GCA_963931995.1. NCBI lineage: Eukaryota > Metazoa > Arthropoda > Insecta > Diptera > Muscidae > Phaonia > Phaonia tiefii. The sequence continues at coordinate 271,396,291 of OZ008368.1, read as the reverse complement.
TGCTTTTGTCAGGACATCGTCCAGAACTATGAGGAATAATAGAAGTGAAATAAGGCATCCTTGGCGTATGCCTGAGATGGTGTTAAATTGGTCGGATAATTTGCCATTATGGAAGACCCTGCAGCGAAAGCCGTCGAACCGTGCCCCTATTAGCTTTATCGGCTTTAAGGAGTGCGTACGAAATATACGGTGCATTCTTTTAGGCTTAAAACTCTATCCAATGCATTTAAATATCATTGAAATCTTGACATCTGTCAGTGCCATTAAAAACCACGAGAAACCCAATCGTTCCTTTAGGTTTTTTTTAAATGGATGTCTGATTAAATATCTGCAGACTTTAAATGATTTTATTTTTCCGTAATACAGTGTCTAGAGTTATAAAAAAAATATAAGGAACTCCTAACGATCGATAGGTAATCTGGGTGTGGCAGAAGAAATGGCTTTTCAGACGTCTGGAAGGCACAGCAAATATTAGACATTCTTAAGTAAAATCAAAACGTACTCGTATCAGCATGAAAAGCTGCTCAGAAGACCAATTGCTCGGAGTCTTGGGTAAGAAAAGTGATAAAGTGGCAGGTCTTAAAACTTACAAAATTCAAAAAGTGCCCGATAGAAGCTCAAAAAAATTAGGAAGCAATATTGCGAGCAAAAAATTTACAAAGAAATTTCATTCCAAATTATGGATGCTGTGTAATGGGTGATGAAACCTACATGCTGTCCGATCTTTTACAGCAGCTACCAGGCTAGCAGTTTTATATTGCAGATAGTAGAGGAAATGTTGCAGAAGAGTACAGAGTCCAAAAAAGTTCCCGAAGAAATTTTTGGTGTGGCAAACCATTTGCACTTGCGGACAAAGGAGCACCTCATTCGTTACAACTGGCATGATAAATGCTGAAGTGTAAAGTATATAAAGGAAAGTCTACAAAAACGACTTCTTCAATTTTTAAGAAATCACGAAGGTTGTACATCCTTTTGGCCCGATCTCGCATCTTGCCATTACAGCAAACGAACTATTGACTGATACCAAAACAATAATGTCATTTTTGTACCAAAGGAGGCAAATCCACCTAACTGTCCAGAACTCCTTCCGATCGAAAGATAGTGGGACTTAGTTAAGCGGCATTTCAAGACTATGAAAGAAGCTGCGAAGGATGCAAAAGTAGTCATAGTCATTCGAATTAGCAACCCTACACGCTGAAAAATTGTTAGTTTTCTTATGTTTGCATTCAAATATAACGTGCGTTTGCAGCTTGTCGCAAATATAATATTCTTGTGCCCAAACACATTGTGTTTGCTAGTCAATATTACATGTTTGAGATACAATAATTAATATGATATAAAATATATGTGTTTGCGACCTTAATATATCTGTGTTTGTGATATGATTTTGGAGATATAAACTGACAAGGGCAACAATGTGAAGCCATTTGTCTGCCCGAGTCTTTACTGGAAAAATCGGACCAGCGGACCATTTGTGAAATATAATAAAAAAGCACAAGTAATTAATACACGCTTGGCTTGCATGAACTAGATTTGTATATAAGTATATGGTTGGTGTTCCAACGCATAGTGATATCCACCGCATAGTTGAAACATTCTGGAAAAAAAAACTTTCTGCTTCCATACATGTTAGCCAGTAAACATGCCACTCTTTGAATTTCAGTACAAGTGAGTTTGCGGCTTGCAAATATATGAATGTTTGAAATGTGTTTCAATTATATAAATGGTTCCTGCAGAATATGTTTGGGAGAATATGTTACAGAGGTCGTTTTTTCCAGCGTGTATCTGATAAGTTTTTGTACCCTAGTTAGCTCTCAAAATCACCCAGAAAACAGTAAAGGCGGAAACTCTGATAGCATGACGCAGTTTATGACATTTATAGCATTCATAATTTCATTCAATTATTGCAATTTTCTTAAAATAGCCAAAAATATACAATTTACTGATTAATAAATGTGAATATTTCCATTCGAACTCATTCACTAATGATGCTGCGCCACATAGTGGCCCAGTAATAAACTACAAATGCGACTAAATACCCAGTCGGACATACTCCTTTTGTACGTTTGTATATCCGATATACATAAAATAATTTAATTGTATTTTAGTTAATTTGCATAATTAAGAATTGATAAATACACACATCCATACACGCATACATGTACATTAGGGCGGGTCGATTTGTAAGGAGTGAAAAAATTCACCAATTTCCCTATGATTTCCGTATTCTATGGGTTATTCCATGAAAATTTGTCGAAGGAACCATACCTCTATCGTTAAAATCGAGTCCCCTACTTTTTGTTGGTAAAAAGTTCAAAAGTTACGGGCATTTTTGTCCAAATTTTGGACCATTTTTCCATTTTTTTCATGATTTTTTCCAAGAATATTACTTTCATGGCCATTTTTTTGGCTCAATCCATTATTTAGTTAAATTTACAATTCAAAACGAAGAGTTTAAGCCCAAATTTATCGAATTCGGTTGATTAATTCATGCGATATTGCTAAAACAAAATAACACATAAAACCAACTTTTTGATTTTTTTCCCTTTTTATTTTTTTTCTACAAAAATTCAAATTAAGAGATAATAAACTATCTATCAACCTATTATCAAAAAAAAATATTCAATTTGAGTGTAGTAAAAGACAAAATGTGAAAAAAAAACATTATTTTTTCTGAAAGTCTTGTTTGCTTTCAAGTCTGGGTGTTTTCGTACGGCTCTCTAATGTCGTCGCCATAGCGCCTTCTACATTCTTTCCTGCAACTCGTTTAGCAGTGGCAGCCAGCAATTGGACATGTCTTTCCGTTCCTTGAATGTGTAAAGGAATTTGTGGATCATCGAACGGTGGCACTTCGTAATTTAAATATCCCTCCAAATGTTCATACGAATAACTTTGCGTAAACGGTGGTTCGAATAAAATGGTATCGTCATTTAAATCAATCATATTTGTATATTCCGTACAATTAAAGTTTATAAGAGATTTTTTATAAACTCTAAGTTCCGTTGGGTCGACAATATCTCTTCGGTAATGTAAAATCTTCTTTATAGCAATGTTTCGTTTTTCCATTCTATCATCAAACAACATAGATAGCAAGATATTTTCTGAGTGTGCAAAATATGGATTACCTTGAATTACTGTATTTACAACTCCAAGGAAATTCGGTGGTAAAAATCGTGTCCAAGTAATAAATTTAAAAAGTAATGTACTACCGTATGCGGCAGAGCTATAATACTTAACATTGAAATACATTGGCGTGTATACTTTTATTATATAGTTAGCCAGAATTTTTAAATTTTCAGTTGCATTATTAGTTGTCACATACAACCGTAATAATCTATTGGCTTTGGTCAGCCAACGAGAATGTGCAATTGGCCCTGGTTTTATGTGAGACAAATCCGCAGGAACCACACCATTAGAAATTGCATTGGCCATTAACATCAAGTACCTCGAATCGGTAGATAATTCTTCTGGATTTAAATCACCAGGAGGCATATTTTCCAAAGCAATTTCCTCAAAATCGGTTACCACCTGAAAAGAAAACATAAAAGCTAAAAAATAGAATGAAAAATGGTAAAGAATCAGCTATAAAAATTACATACCGGAAGATTTTCACAATCAGCAATTTTTGAGCTCAACTTTCCGGTAGTTGATCGTGGTCCAGTGGTGGATGATTTGTCTAAACTGTCAAACAAATGTCTAACCGGAAGCTCGTTAAAGTGCAGAAGACACACAAACCAGTGCAGTGGTCTCTTTAACTGTTTTTCGAATAGTCGCAAAATTCCACCGTGTACGCCAGTATTTGTTGGTTCACCATCAGCGCATATGGCAATTAATGAATCGAGAGACAATTGTTTTTCTTGGAAGAATTCGATCAATTTGTTGACTTTGCTTGCCGCAGTTTCACTTTCTAGTTTTGTGTAGCCTATCAATTGAGATTTTGGTTCCCTCAAAACAACTAGATGAGGTTCTTTAACCATCCTTGGATGCAACTTCTCATCAATTTTTTCTACAGTTAGAGCATCATTTTTCCTGCCGTCGAATGAAAATGATATCAAATTCGAGCCATCATACCGCTTACGAAGTGCGTCTTGTCTCCATTTTTCTCTTTCTCTACGAAGTTTACTTTTATCCATGATGACAAGATTGCCATGAGCATCTTTTACGCCCAGGTCTTCCATCAGAGCTGTTGCCAATGCTGATCCCATTCTATCATGCACACCAAATCTGTCACACATCATTGCATAGTTTTTAGTATTGTAGTATTGTATAGTATTGTAACCGTTGGACCAATGTTGGAGATTTTTTTTGTAAATTCATCAAAATGAGCTCACCTTTCCAACGCGCCTACTGGCGATTCGATCGATAGTTTTTGAGTTATGGATGTGAACGTGTAGGTAATATTTCATACGAACGTCAATTTGGGAAAAAATCTACCAACAAAAAGTAGGGGACTCGATTTTAACGATAGAGGTATGGTTCCTTTGGCAAATTTTCATGGAATAACCCATAGAATACGGAAATCATAGGGAAATTGCCGAAAAATAAATCGACCCGCCCTAATGTACATATACCAACACACTCCCTCACACGCACCCACACATCCATGTATCCATATCTTTACAGACATAATCACTTCTACTCATTTATAGTTGGGTTATCTGAATAATTTAACACCAACATTTAAATTTTTAAATAGTTTATGTTCCTCGCATAAAGTGTAGGTGCAGAGAGACGTCGCAGGACGTGAGAGGAAACCTACATATCTCTGCAATGACCACAAATTGAATTGTGATTTGGAAACCTAATCAAGGTCGACCACTTTGTGGTTTATGTTGTTATTAAGGATATTCAAGTAGAATGTCCACTATCTCTATATAATTCCAACACACATATTTAAGTTAATCAGACGATAATAAAGGATACACAAGTTCGTTCGTATGTAGAAGTGATTCAATACAAAACTGAAGAATTGAGTCTTTCAAGTTTCAAAGCTCGCATGATTTATTCGTATCCAAAGGGAGGGGACACAGTGTTTGAAACCCATATAATTGATGAGTAAAGTTATATTGAATTCATATTGTTACAGTGTATACGTTTAGGAATTTCAGAAATGGAATGTAAAAAAGAAATACAAAACCTATGTACTCATTAACCATATGCCCTTAGCAACCAATTGGTCCGTTAGTGCGGTTAGTGCAATTTCGTCTGATTCAGCCGAACAATTTTCATGACTCATTTTCTTCAAATTCTGAAAAATTATATTAAATTAATGAAAAAGGAAAAAAACAGAAGACAAATCTTGGGATACGATAAAGAGATTTTGAAATCAAAGATGCAGCCATTTAAGGCAAACGCATTAGTTCAGTTAGCTCCATAAAACGTAGGCAGTACCAACGATCCATGATGGTGAAGAAATAGTTGCCCATTAGTTGGTCAGGGGTTTTTTGTCGCAATGGACAGTGGTTGCGCCTATCAGGAGACGTATATCTTGATAGCGACCTGTTACCCATGACCTTAGGTTAGGTGTTGGTGGCAGTCGATAAACTTTGTTTCACTTTGATTGTCAGTCCAATCTGATATCACGGGCTAACGAGATTAAGCCCAAAATCCTCCCAGTGCCCAAACAAAATAGTTCTCACAGACTTCTAACGAAGTAGGTTTCCTTAGCAAAGATCTGTAAGCGCATGAAGACGCAACTACCTATCAGGACCATTTTAGTTCAATTCAAGTATTGTCAAGAAGAACACACAACATAAATCCGAAATTCATATGCGGATAAAATACCAATTAAACGAGCCTAGAGCATACCAGTCGAATATGATTGCTTCTATACTTTGCTGTCTAGCAAACGACAATATCAGTGATGCGATTAGAAAAATGGGATTAGAATTTTTTTACATTTTCACCCCATTTCACATCACTGATGACAACGACAGTATCAAATGACAACAAAATTCCTTTAATAGCACATCAGCTTTCAACGAAGTAAGTTCACGAGCTGCCATTGTTCTCATCTGACATTTTCTTTCACACTATTCGTGGAGCGGTCGGTGCGATAGAGAGTTATTCGACGTAAATTGACTTACAGCAGGTGGAATTACAAAAATTGTTAACTCAAATTTATCATATAGTTTTGATGAAAAACTGTGAAATTTAAACGTATTTTGGACTTCTTTGTTATAATTTATTGTTAGTATATATTTGTGGTGTATTTACACAAAAATTTTAAATCACAAATCGAAATGCCGTTGCTGATTTATTGTTGGTTGGCTTGAGCCATTGCATCTATCTGGTGTTATTAAAGTAATACTTTCCAACATCCAACCGCCCATCTGCAACATACTAAATGTCACCAATTTATTGAGAGAGTTGGTTTCTCTATACGTCATTACTCTATGGTCACGACGCGTGACTTTAAAAAGTTGGTATACTATGCCATGAAACACGCACGAATGTGAATGGATTTATGTATTTGCCCCATGGTTGAACTAATCAAGGTTGTGTTGTTAGAAAAGCTGATTAAATTTTGTTCTTACCGTGGCACTTGCCAACTCTCAATTCTTATGTATTATATTTGTGTAATTCGTTGTTTTCTTTTGTTTTTGGTATTCATTTCTTGTGCATTTGACAGAAGCCAAGTGCGCAACAAAAACATAATGGCTGTTGTTGTTGCACACAATTAAAACAACGTCTACTGATACTACAGTGGCTTTGTACCATGGTTGGCTTGAAACAAATTTGTAGTTTGGAACGAAGTTCCTTATCGCACGTTCCTGGATGGGGGCTAAAAGAAAAAAATTAAACAACTTTTGTTTTGACAACACACTATTATCAACTATATTGTTTACTTTTGCTTTGGTTTGTATCCATACTAGGGAAATTTCTTGTTTAGTGGGAAGTTTTATAGGTGGAGCCTGTAACCAATATTTAGTATATATTGTAGTTTTGAACCCAATAAGAAGTAAATTTAGAAAAACTAAAGTGAAAGTAGTTTAAAAAAAGAAAATTTCCTTTTCGCAAAAAGTAAATTTTCTCAAAAAAATACCGATTCATAGTCTTAAAAAAAGTATCTATTGTTAAAAAAAAATACCTTATCTTAAAGAAGTACCTTTGCTTAAAAAGGTAAATTTTCTCACAAAAAGTAACTGTTCTTAAAAAAATAATTTTTTAAAATAGGTACCTTTTCTTAAAATAGTACATTTTCTTCCAAAAATTTGCCTTTTCTTAAAATCCTACCTCTTCTTCAAAGTATACCTTTTTTGCAGAAAATAAATTTTCTTGAGATAAGTACCTACTCTTTAAAAATGTACCTATTCCTAAAAAAAATACCAATTCCAAAAAAATTCCCGTTTCTTAAAAAACAAACCTTTTCTTCAGAAAAATACATTTTCTTTAAAAATATACATTTTCTTACAAAAAGATGCATCCTCTTATGGCTCTTTCGTACAGAAATACTTCTTCTTAAAAATAGTACCTTTTCTTAAAAAAACATTAGCTTTTAATAAAACAAGTACCTCTCTTTAAAGAATTACCTTTTCGGGAAAATATAATACATATTCTTACAAAAAGGACCTAGAAATATACTTCTTTTTAAAAAAAATAAAAATAAAAAAAAATAGTAAAAAAATGTATCATTTTACAAAAAGTATCTTTTCTTAAAGATCCATTTAAATTATCGTATTTTTCAACGGGCGCGCCTTAGGCGTATTGAAACTAACTAGTACATAATATATAGCGAAAGGAACTTCGTTCCAACCGGGTGTCCCCTGAAACCTCATGTGATTTTTTTGTTTCTATACAATACAAGTCAAGTAACTATAAAGCAAACTGAATCCGACTATTTGAATTCGATTCGCTTACACTTCGGATGAATTTGATGCGATTACGATCAAATCAAATATTATTTGTTAGTTGATTCTTATTCTTGGTTTGCTTTGTTCTTGACGATAAAACCGTAAGACGTCTTGAAAGTGATGCTATCCTCTAGTAGACACCCTTGATACACCCGCATGTTGTCAAGTGTTGGGCACGTCCATAGAACATGTTTAGTGAATTCTTTCTCCTGCTAGTCCTTACAGTTTCTTCAAATGTAATTTATCCAGCCTTCAGTCTACAGAGAGTGCCCCTACAAAACCAACAAGGGCCTTAAAATCTTTGGCCTAAATAGAGACAAAAGGTTAATGGATCTCCATCGGGTATCCCCTATCGGCTAGAGTTCTCTTGCGCGTATACAATCTGAGCTTCTCATATCTAGTATCATCACTTACAATTGATCGAACAGGACACGCTTACAAGTCGCCAAGGTCATGCCAACACGTTCCAGTTCCTTTGGAACCTGCAAGGTAGCCCACAGTCTTGCAGATGTTGACTTTAGGAAGACTAATTCCAAAACTTAATAGTCGCTTGACTGTCGGACAAGACACTGACCCTATCACAGCTTGATTATTATCCCTCAGACAATCGGTCACTTCTCTAATCGTCAAAATTTCTGCCTGATACACGATACACTTAACAGGTCGTCTAAGCGGAAACGGCAAGCCTAGTTCCCCAGAATAAACCTTTGTATCCTACCAGATCATTCATTTTCGACACGTCCGTGAAGAAATTTCCATTTCCCTGTATACCAAGAACGTGATTGATCCAGGAATGGATCTCCGGTATGAGAGTGTGGTATTCCTGATCGAAAAGTGGTTTCACTTTTTTGCTGTTTGGATGCAAATATAAAGTGTTTGTAGCTTGTCGCAAATGTAGTATACTTGTGTCCAAAAACATTGTGTTTGCTACTCAATATTGCATGGCATGGACACAATGCTTAATAGGTTATAGTGTATGTATATGAGCCAAATGTTGGTTTTTTTTTGTTTAAATCTGCAGAAAACAAACACGTGACAGACAACAAAGAAACAAAAAATCAGCAGATATTCAATGCATGAAACCAATGTTGGCAAACATACATATATATGGTTCTTGCATTATGTTGCTGGGGCCGTTTTTTCTGCGTGCAGGACTGCCCCATGACCGTCCCTGCCCCATTATTGCCTTAACCTAATGGTAGATGTAGAAGCAATTTGTCATCTACATATATATGAATTTGTTTGGCAACTAACTGAACGAGGAGAGCGATGGAACATATTTCTCATAGATCAGATGTCGCCGGTATATTGATACTGAATCCTGGCTTTGAAGTGATGATGGCTCTATACAGCTGTAAGAAGGCTATAGGTTGGAAATGGGGACTTTATCGGAGGTTTCCGCGCTGGATCTATAAAACAATGGATAAACATCTATGGTGAGACCAATAGTGCTCTATTGGGTTATCTTGTGATAATCACCACAGACTATGGTTCAGAGACTGGCGACAGTGCGCACCATTCCCACTAATGCACTGACCATAACGTTGTATTTGTTGCCGTGGGACATTATAGGCCATAGAGTAACGACGTATAGAGCTGCCATTGTTCTCATCTGACATTTTCTTTCACACTATTCGTGGTGCAGTCGGTGCGATAGAGAGTTTTTCGACGTAAATTGACTTACAGCAGGTGGAATTACAAAAATTGTTGACTCAAATTTTTCATATAGTTTTGATGAACACCTGTGAAATTTAAACGTATTTTGGACTTCTTTGTTATAATTTATTGTTAGTATATGTTTGTGGTGTATTTACACAAAAATTTTAAATCACAAATCGAACTGCCGTTGCTGATTTATTGTAGGATGGTTTGAGCCATTGCCTCTATCTGGTATTATTAAAGCAATAATTCCAACATACAACCGCCCATTTGCAACACACCAAATGTCGTCAATTTACTGAGAGAGATGGCGTCTCTATACTTCATTACTCTATGTTATAGGCAAGCAGATAGCTTTCAACGCTAAGGGAACTCTCACAAAGGAGGAGGGTTGGAGTCGATCATGAAACGGTGCTGGAAGATACTCCCAACATTCTTGCATTTGTCGACTAGTCGAAATCGCAACCAATATGCGATTGAAAACACCACATTTTCATAACGGAAAGGGATTCCTGGGGTAATGAATTTCCTGGTATACAGATAAATGGAAATTTCTACACAGATGTGTAGAAAATTAATGATAAGGTAGGATACAAGGGTTTATTCTAGGGAACTAGAGTTGCCAGTTCCTCGTAGACGACCTGTTCAGTGAATCGTGTATAAGGCAGACATTTTGGCGATTAGGGAAGTGACTGAACAGGTGTCTATTCTAGGGAATTGGGATTGTCCCTTTCTCGTAGACTACATAATCATTGTATCGTGTATCAGGCGAAATTTTAGGCTATTATAGAGTGAGCGACTGACTGAGGCATAGTAGGGAAGCAATTACTGGGCTTAATTTGTTCTCGGTCAGTCAGGCGGCAATCAAGTCCCTGGAATCAGTATTCTGGAATTCAGCATGTGTCCAGAACTGCGGCACATCTCTTAACGAGTTGGTCCAGCAGTATCATGTGCATCGGATGTGAATGTCTGGGCAAAAGGGACATTCCGGGGAACTGCAGAGCGGATTAGCTAGACTGGACTTGGTACATCCATACAGGTTTCACATGAATTGGAGCGTGTCGACATGTTGACATACACCTGGGGACTTGTAAGAATATCCGGCGAGAGCGATCTAATGGGATGATTCAGGAGAAATGGGGCTCAGATCAGACCCAATATATCAATGCTGGTTTCAGCTTCGACGGGGCACAGTCTGATTGGTAGTTATGCGGCGAGACTAGAGGTCAGAGCAAACGACTTCTGTAGAAGCTGTAACGATAAGCAAGAGGAGGAATCAACTGTACATCTCCTTTGCGCGTGTCCAGCTCTAGCCGGCGAAAATATATCTACTATGGGATCGTACCTATTTAGGGACCTGCGAGAATAATCTCAGATTGACATAGACAAGATCTTGAGCTAAATAGTTCTCGGGTGGGACTAACGCTTAATCTGGATAGCTTATGGTATCAAATTGGACCAATAAGTCTAAGTGAGTCTTTCAACGACTGCCACCAATACCTAACCTAACATTTGCATTAATGGAAATCTGCAGTATGCACAAGTAACATTTGAATGTTAATTAAATGCGTGATAGTTCTAACAGATTAGTGAAGTTTCCTGTTAATTATTTCGGTATTAAATACATGGGGGTTAGAAGTTGAAAGTTGTCATAAATCATACATGGGGCAAATTAATTATATGACAAATATAATTTGTTGTTTAATTTGAATTTTCTGTCCAAATGCAAATTCAAAAAACTTTCAATACCATTAGCAATTGTACTTATTTTCAAAGCATTTCCTTCGTATCTGGCAATTTTGGTTTTCAAATATTTTATACAGTACAGGTTTATGACTTTGAAAGTACTATCGAAACCACAAACCTCTACATATAAAATACTTTAAAAACAGAATTGCCAGCATTCAAACAAATTCAAAACAATTAAAAGCATTTCCTTATTTCATTACAATTGGCATCCGATTTCGCAACCTGCATTTGCATTGCCTGAGCAAATGGAAATTCAAAATTTTTTGATTGCCATTGCGAACAATGGTAATACTTTTGCATTTGCATTAGATAAAGTAATGCAAATTAAAATCCAATGCAAACTAAAAAAACCCATGTATGTCGGTAATGATTTCATTACGAAAGGTTAATGAATTCGCTAAGAAACATTCTATTAGGATAGATACCTAGATGGCGCCATTTTCCAGATTACTCGCAAAGCTGCTGAAGCTTGATAGTTGTGACTGATATAAATAGCCGATTGGTGCCCATTTCGATGCAGGCAGAATTCAAATGGGTACAAATATAAATTGTCAGGTAATAGAAGGAGCGTTGTGTTTGTTAACCATTGTTATTGAATAAAGACTTTTTTGAAGCACTACAAATTACTAATGTCCCAGTCATCATTTAAATAATGTTACACTTTGTAACAATGTTGATGTTATGAAAATTCAATTTTCATTTACATAATTTTGTTGAAACATTACTAAGGGCAAGTTTCAAACTCATCATTTAAAAGCTCAATTTAAAAGTTCACAAAAAATTTGCATATAAAATGTCATTTAAATGACAAACTTCTGGCATTTAAAGTCCATTTAAGGGGAGAATTTTCAACTGCGAATCTGAGCCTAAGACTTTTTCATTATTTTAATATTTTTAAAATCTACCGTGAATTTCATACTCGTTATTTAAAAGCTCCCAGAAAATGTTCATATTAAATGACATTGAAATGAAACACATAAGGCAATTAAAATACATGTAAATGGAGAATTTTCAACTGTGAAACTGGCCATTAATGAAGTATTCAAACGTTCAATAATAACGGTTAAATTTGCACTAAAACCGTAATAACAGGTTTTTAAAATTTATTAGCTATCGAGTAATTTGACATGATTAATTAGCTAAAATATATTTTATCTATATTTTAAAGAAACTTTCGTCATTTGAAATTTGTTTCTCATAAATATCAAAAAAATATGGTTTTGTCTTATTTATTTTATAGCTTTTATCAAAATTGTACTCCGAACACTGTGCGAAATATTCACAATATGTGAAAATGTGGAATTCTGATAGCACAAATAGAAAACTACAATTCAGCAGTGGTTCTACTCTAAGAGGTCATCCGTTCATAACGATAATTCATGATTTATGCGGCAATGCAATGATTTTAATAACATTAATTTATCTATAGGCCTCTGCACCTATAGCACGAAATTCCAAAATACACATAAAATTACAAGCCTACATGTGTGTGTATGAGTAGTGCATACGAATATAAAAGAGACTGCGTTGAATTAGAACCCATACGAATGCACTTAAATATGTATGTTTGTAGATATCTGGCATCGGTTTAAGATCTTCGTTAATTTGAGTAGTTTCTATTGTATTGCAAACTACAATTAAGATTCTGTACCCTTGTGGCAACTTTGCTGAGATGCATTAATATGATTAATTTTGTACTTCATAGTTGTTATTGATGGTGTTGGTGCAATCAAACTAAAAGTCACTTAAAACCACTACATATATAAGCATGTATTTATGTCCATAAAAGATAGAAGTTTTTGAGTTAGTATGTATATCTTTGCAATGAACTTTAATACGGCTTACTATAAAATTATCAACCAACTATGTATATGATATTATTACAATAAATTCTTTAAATTTATTAGGCTAACTACCATTTGAGTCCATGGTCTGTCAAGGTAACAGTAGAATATCAACAAACAGTGTGTGGTGTGATTATTCTAATAATTTGGTGGATTAGTATATCCTAATGTCGATAAGTAATAAGTGGTGACTCTAAGCGAGAAAGCTACCATATACGATTACAACACGAAAGGTTGATGAATTTGCTACAAAAAAAACTAGAGAAAAATTGAGAATAGATGGCGTTACTGTTCGGTATCACTCCTAACATATATTTCGCTAAGAACATTCTACAAGTTTCGAGAAAATAAATGATACTACATTCGAGATACTCGTCTAAATTATTAGACGTTTGTGGCTTCTTCGAGGCAGTCTGATTTCCAACTCTCCGGAATTCACCGGTGTGGAGAAAATTGTTCGTAAGTACACAGAAAAAATAAGCATCGGATATATTGCCCAGTTTGGGTTTGGTGATTTGTTTTGTATGAAGACAATAAAAGTTGTCATTATTGCCTAAATCAAAAGTGCAACAACACACTATCAACAGCAATGCCCTGTTTCTTATATTAATGTCAAGAGCTGTGGTGAGGCAGCAACATTACGACTAGACACCGTGCGTTAGAGCGAGACGAATATAAACATGAAAGAATTTGTATTGCTACTGTGTCGCTGTGTATGGATGTAACCATTAATTTGTGAAAAGAAAAACAAAATAAGAATTTTGCCAAAAAGTGTGAATTTATAAATTGCATAAAGAAATGTAAGTAAAAATTTAATCTGCATGTGTTTTTAACAAAGGATAAATTTCTACTGGCCAAAATTATATATTGTAGAACTTTTATAAATAGAAATGTGAGTTGTGTTGATTGTGTCTCTTATATATTGATCAATCAAAATGTGTCGAACATGTGTTAATAATCACCAAGAAAATATACATCTCTTAATCATTTGAAGAATAGAAAGGTGTATCCTTTGTCGAAACGAACAAATTTGATACCCAAGAGTTTGATACTTTTATCTAATTATTACTAATGTCTTCACACTGAACGTGACTGGAGTCTTCGGCAGTGACAAACGATAAGTGCTACTACATTTGAGGCGCCTGTTATTTCGTGATTATAATGTTATCATTTATTTAAATGTTTCTATTGTAAGCAAAAATGCAATAAATACTTCTTTAATTAAAAATAAAACGAGTTTCTGTAAATATGAAAAAAATGAGCTGAACATTTGGTAAGATTGCAAAATGGAAATTGATCTAATTCACCTACAATAAATTCTGTACATTGCCCTTTTTGCATTGGGTAAATTTACAAATATGCAATGCAATTTTTCATATTGTTGGTCAACGTGAAATTGCCTACGTTTATTGGTAATATTGCCCAATTAAATAGCTGACCTGTGTTGCACAGTGCATTGGCTGATATCAGACCATGAATTTATGTAATATTACACCAGATTTTTTTCTGTGTAGCAGGCGAGTTTCAGGCCTGGTCGCTCGTGTGCCGAACACATGAACACAGTCATAATTGATCGACATTCGCGTCTGTACCTTCTTTTCGTAGACTTCGTATAATCGTTTGATTGTGTGCACCGCAACTCAATGTGCACCTTGGCCAAAAACGGGATACCGTACAAGATATCGTCCTTTGTCCGTGAACTATACAGAGATGCAGAGTATAAAGTTCGTTTTAATGAAAATGAAAGCCAACCATTCACCACATCTGCGGGAGTTAGAGGAAGTGTATTGTCCCACAAATTATTTATTCTACTTATGGACGAGGTAATAGAGGCAGCTAATGCCCAAGCACTGTTCGCCATTCAGTGGAGTATGTATGAATATCTACAATGACATCGACTACGCAGATGACATATGTATATCATATGGCTCACAAATTTGATGACATCGAGGCCAAGTTAAACAGGATCTTCGAAAATGTGGAAAAGTAGGATTGAGAATAAATATAATGCAGACAAATCTAATGTGTACATGCCGAAAACACGACCCCAGCAACATATTTTAGGAAACATGTATATGTTTGCAAGCATCGTTTTCATGAATTCAAGATCTGATGCTTATTTGTTCCTACGTTGTCTGTCACGTTTTTGTTTTCAACAGATTTCAACAAACAACGTCACATTTGGGTCACCAAAAAGTATATTATAACCTATTAATCTTTGTGTGTCAAACATGATATATTGAACAGCAAACACAATGTGTTTGGCCACAATTATACTATATTTGCGACAAGCTACAAACACGTTATATTTGCAGCCAAACAACAACATAAACTCAGATTTTTCAGCGTGTATTCGCACAAAGCGAAGTACTACACTAGCATTTGATGGTTCTTTAATTGAAGACGTGGATTCAATCAACTATTTAGGACGCAAGATTACCAAAGACGTTGGCTCCGTGGCGGATATAGGTGATCGAATAAATAAGGCCCGTGTTGCAATCCTAAAGCTACACGCTGAAAAATCTATCCTTTTTTGTTGTTTGAATGCAAATACAACGTGTTTGTAGTTTGTCGCAAATATACTATACTTGTGCTCAAACACAATGTGTTTGTTATTCAATATAACTTGTTTGAGACACAACGATTAATAGGCTATAATTTATGTTTTCGAGACCAAAATTTGGCATTTTTTGTTGAAAACCGCTAAAAACAAAGAAGAGGCAGATAACAAAGAACGAAACGAGGCAGCAGATCAGTGTTTGCAAACATGTACATGTTTTCTGCAATATGTTGATGGGCCATTATTTGCCAGCATGTATACAAAATCGCAATAAGAAGATATCGGAAAAAACAATAAAGAAGGTCGAAACGTTTATCAATCGTTGTCTGAGACAAATTCTCCGTATCTTCTGGAACAAGACAATTTCGAAAGAAGTACTCTGGCAACGTACCTATTGAATTGGATATATGTAGAAGAAAATAAACTTGGATCAGCCGTATACTTGGCGGCAAATATAACGCAATAAATACAGCGGCAATTGCATGGAATTCGCAGGGGTGTCGAAGGCCAGGAAGTCCTTCAAATACATGGAAGCGGTGCCTGGGGAGGGAATACAAAGAAACTCGTCTGTAATAGAACCATATTAAATCACTTGCAAGCGAAAGAAATCGCTGGAGAGAATTCGTCGACGTCCTATATTCTTCGTCAACCTTTTATTAAAACTTTTTACTGCAATATTGTTTTATAAATAAAGGAAATAAATAAAGGACATGTAAATACACATGTAAAGGGTTTTTCAATAAGAGCGCTACAAAAGTTTTTTTAAATAAAACAAAACCGGTTTTAGATACCAATGAAATTCTTCATTCCTGTGAAAGTACGTTCGATGCCATTATGTATGGAACTCGATTTCTTTTGCATGGCCACCACGGGCACGCTTGCAGAAGTCCAGACGCTGAACCCAATTTTCGACAGTTTTCAAGCATAAATCGGCCGATACTGCTGCAATTTCACGTTCAATATTCGTACGAAGTTCATCAATCGTCGCTGGCTTGTTGGCATAGACCATAGACTTGACATAGCCCCACAGGAAATAATCTAACGGCGTCAAATCGCACGACCGAGGCGGCCAATCGACTGGGCCATTTCGTGAAATAACACGTTCACCAAACTTGGTTTCCAATAAATTTATTGTGGCATTCGCTGTGTGGCTTGTGGCGCCGTACTGTTGGAACCACATGTCCTCCAAGTCCATATTATCCAATTGGGGCCAAAAATATTCGGTTATCATTGAACGGTAGCGATTCGCATTCACAGTAATGCGCCAGTCTTGATCATCACGGAGGAAGTACGGTCCAATGACGCCGCCGGCCCATAAACCGTACCAAACCATATTTTTTTCGGGATGGAATGATGACGCATGGATTACGTGTGGATTGCTGTCTGACCAATAACGCATATTCTGCTTATTGACGAAGCCATTCAGCCAGAAATGAGTCTCATCGCTGAAGATGATCTTCCGATGAAAATCCGAATTATTTTCAAGTTGTTGCTCAGCCCAATTCACGAACATACGACGCTTATGGTGGTCAAGCGGCTTCAGTTCTTGGGTCAATTTGATCTTGTAAGGATATAGGCCAAGATCTTTTCGCAAAATTCCCCACAACGACGTCACAGAGATGCCCAGGGCTTGAGAACGATGTGTGAGAGACACATTTGGGCTTTCTTGAACTGAAGCCTCAGCGGCAGCAATATTCTCGACACTACGGGCAGTTCTTTGTCTCACTGGCACGGGAACATTTTGTACTCTGCCTGTGGAATCAAATTTTTCCACTAGACGCTCAATTGTTGATCTGGTAGGACGATTATGACGACCATAAATTGGAAGTAGCGCTCTTAAAGTTGAGGCCACTGACTCCAAATTTTGGTAGTAAATTTTAATAATTTCGACTCGTTGTTGGCTCGTATATCTTTCATGATGAAATGGCAAACCTTGAGAGAAAGAGAAGAGAAATGTCAAAAGAGCGGGGAAAAATATGGCGTAGTTGCTGTCCCTATCGATTTACTTTTGTAGCGTCTCTGTTGAAAAACCCTTTACTTATATACAGCTCTTTAAAATTACAACACACAAATAGCCCGATATATATACTTAGCATTTTCAGAACGTTGCATCCTGTTACAAAATTTGTGGTGATTTAGAAATGAATTAACTCAAAAATCCTAGAGATCGGTTATTTATAACACTGCCAACTCATTACTTGATAACGCCGTCTACAATAGTACTCCAACGCCAACTTAACATTTACATTTTAAATGTCTTCAACACTTTATTTACGTTGCGTACTTTTGATTCCCGACCTTTCTGGAAGTAGTGCCATCTATTTTTGACAGCTTTCACCTTAAAGCGACGACATAATTAACATTAAGCTACACTAAGGTGATAGAGCAACCACACGCCAATACTCACCACAAACTATTTGTTGATATTCTAATGTTACTTTGACATATTGAAGATTCTCGTTGATTCAAATATAACTTCAACCAGAAATTTAAAGCATTTTCCCTAATAATATATAGATTTAATCCATTGGATTTGTCAGCACTTTTGACTGAGTTGTGTTGCGCTGAAATTTTGCCTGTGAAGTATGAAGGAAATCTGTATTCATAATCTGATGTAAAGAGTTTCCCCCATACAACAGTGGTCCACACTAGTGCATCACGACTACTCCCCCCTTCCAAATTGAAATGTGAAAATGTACTTTATGTTAAATGCATACGGGAATCGACATCAAATCATAGAAAAACTCATGAAAACTTTACAATTCATTGATTGTCGAGTAGTTGAGTTTATGACGATAACGGATATAACAATAACCATGACAATGACGATGACAATGACGATGAGAGGGTACTTTTATTAAATGATTCGAAAACTATTTCGGAAAATAATCATGTTTTACGATATGTAAAATTATTTAGGATTTATTTATTGGCATTATTGTATAGAAGCGAAATAAAACGCATAAAAACTTATTGATTGGAATCATAAAATCCGTAAACATTGAGAAACAAATTTAATAACAAACAGGATATAAATTTGTTTAAAATAGGGTTAGAATTGAGTTAGATATAAAACTTGACAACTTAATATTCGATTGTATACATTTGTTCTTATATATGAACTAGCTGACCCGGCAAACGTTGTTTTGCCATACATTTAGATTTTCAATATAAATTCACACTCGCGCCAAAAATTAATTTTAAAAAAAATTTTATGGGGACCACCCTAAGGGTTGAAGATAGAGGGTAGATATGTTCTGGTTCTGGTAAATATTGAGGGTCGGTCATACATTTGACTCCTCTAGGAGGCACCCTTGTGATATAAAACGTTAAAATTTTAAATTTCGACAACAGCGCCACCTATCGGGTCCAAGAAAAATAGATGGTGGTCGATTCGCAGACCTACCCGATATGCACACAAAATTTCATACAAATCGGTCCAGCCGTTTCGGAGGAGTTTTGTAACAAACACCGCGACACGAGAATTTTATATATTAGATAAATAATTTCAAAAAAACTGGAAATTTAAATTTTTGCATTCTGTATTATAGTTTCATAAGAAGCCGTCATATAAAAATGGGATGAATTCTTAAACTTTCAGAAAAATTTGTATTCCACAAACTTATTAATAAGAGTGGTTTTGCGTTTGAAAGTGTCCATAATTCTTTTCTATTACACAGTGCAACTCGAAAAAATATAGCCATATACGGACACTACTACGTGATAAAAAAAAGTCATGCACTTTTTTTATGGGCCCCTTAAAGATTTGGGACCTCGGTGTCATTTTTACTAAAAAGTTATCATTTTGTCAGGCTCATATCTTGCAAACCGTTCGGAATTTTATTATTTTTGTAACAGTATCTCAATGTTGAAGTAAAGAAAAAACATATTAAATTAGAAAATTTTCGGGATATTTTTCACTTTTGCGGCTACCTAAACGGTGTTAAGAATCATTCCTAGGAAGTGCATATGTTCTAGAAAGTTGTTTATTGGAATCCTATGTACATTTCTGTAGATGCTTATTTCCTTGAATTTTGAAAGGTTTGCTACCTATGGACCTGAACATGGGAAAAAAGTTAAAAAATCGATTTTTTTAAAATTTTTGCGATTTTGACCTTGAAGATGCAGTGTTTTTTTTTTTTGATTATATATGTTCACAATTTTTGTTCTTTATGATAAGAGCTACAACTTTACCTCAGAGAGTAAATCAAAATTCCGAGCTATTTGCAAGATATGACCCTGACAAAATGATATTTTTTTTGCAAGAATGACATCGGGCCTTACCCTCTGAAAAAATTTTCGGTATTCATTATTCATCATGCACAATTCGGTCTTTTCACCCTCCCTCTGCTCCCACTGCCATTTTCCCCATCTAAATAGTCGGTTTTCCTCCCTTCTCAGCCTCTTGTTCCGCTCACTCGCAGCACGCGTTGTAACTAACTGTATCGTTCCCATACACTCACAGAAAAATTCGGTTGAGACAGCCGAATTAGCCGTAACCGAATTAAGAGGTTGTCTCAACCGAATTAGAGGTTGGCACAACCTTATCCCAACACAACTTCATTAGAGGTTGGCACAACCTCATTAAAGGTTGAGACAACCTCATTGGAGGTTGCCTCAACCTCATTAGAGGTTGACACAACTTCATTAGAGGTTGTCACAGCCGAATTAGAGGTTGGCACAACCTCATTAGAAGTTGTCACACCCGAATTAAACTCATATATATGGGGTTATCTATATAAGTAGAGTAATAAATTTGATTTCGGTGGTGCAATTGTTAGTGTGCGCGGCTCTTGTACATGAGATCCTGGGTTCAAACCCTGCTCTGACCACCTTCAAATTTCTTTCGGCGGCGGTCACCTCGCATAGTTACGGCGACACTATCGAGTATATAGCCATGAAAAAGCTTCTCAAAATACCGTTCGGAATCGGTGTAAAACTGTAGGTCCCAATCAGTGAGTGAAAACTGGAAAGCGCACAGCTCAGTGATTGCGAGTAGTAGTTCTCCCCGGTCCCTTCGTGGGATGTAAAGGGAAACCATTTATTTTTTTATTTTATTTAATTAATTTGATTTACATGTCTCTTCCGACCTTTATTGAAGTCCCGGCCATCATGGGACACCGCACGTATCCTGACGTGTTGTATCGGTTGATCTAGGTCCTAAGTCGTTTAACTTCTGCAAAATAAGACCTTTTAATAGAAAACATATTTTACTTACCTTTCTTAATAACCACACAAAACTCTTCACGTTCATTAATTCTTTTTAAGATAATATTTGATTATAGAATTTTAAACGTCAGATTTTAAATACATAGAATTATGTTGTGGTAAGGGAATTAAAAATGAATTTGGTTGTACCTACAGAATTCATGAGAAACAATTGGCAATTGACGCCAAATTCGGTCGTTGCAACCGAATTGATATCAAATTCTGTTACTGCAACTGAATTGAAGCCAGATTCGGTTACTCCAACCGAATTAGGTACCACTTTCGGTTGTTGCATCCGAATTAATTTGAAATTCGGTTGCTCCA
This sequence comes from Phaonia tiefii, assembly GCA_963931995.1. NCBI lineage: Eukaryota > Metazoa > Arthropoda > Insecta > Diptera > Muscidae > Phaonia > Phaonia tiefii. Next base: position 271,375,094 of record OZ008368.1, on the reverse strand, counting down.
ACCGAAATTTTAAAAAATTAAGTTGACTGAACGAATATAATTGAAGATTCAGTTGTCACAACCGAATCAATTATGAAAAGAGGTTGCTTCAACCGAATTTCGGTTGTGGGGACTAAATTCGGTCGTAACAACCTCAATCCGGTTGTGGCTACCTCAATTCGGTTGCAATGCGAAATTCTTCGTCGTACCATGGCTTATCCGTCTGAGCTTTTTGATAGCCAAGTTCAGTCCTTGCAGCAGTTTCTAAAAAATGGGACATGCGATTTCACTGCGCATCTGGGTCCTTAGGATGGGGAGTATTGCGCCCTAGCTGGAGAGTAACTGGACTTTCCTATCTCCGGTATTTGCAACATGTCATTATCTAGCTTTTCCCGTGTTCGGTCTCGTATAGTCCCAATCAGTGAGTGCATATCAAGAAAGCGCACAGCTCACTGATTGTGAGAACCTCTCCCCAATCCCTTCATGGGATGTCATGGGAAGCCATTCATTCAATCAGGTCTCCATATAACTATAAACACAAACCAATCAGGTCGGCTTTAGTCTTTCGCGTATTACGCTTGGGAGGACCTTGTATGCAATGGATAAAATAGTACAAGCACGTCAGTTGTCACATATTATCAAGTCAACTTTTTTTAAATACAGACAATAATATTTACTAACCGAATAGGGAATTCATATCCGAAAACGTTTAATCAGTACTATGCCAAAACCGTGCTGCCGGTTTACTGATTATGGCGGCTTTCAATATAACAGGTTCACCGGCTTTCATGCGTCATTTAATCGGTCATTTCCCCCACTTTTGGAACACTTCTTTGTACATATATTTAGCTTAATTTTGAAGGTTACTGAAGGCTGTCTGAATTTCTACGATATTTGAGTTTCGCCTAGCGATCAAAATCACGAACATTTAAAAGAACTTATATTTCAACTGCTGCCCTCAAATTGCAGTTGCCACAACGGAATTGAGGTTGTAACGACTAAATTTAGTCCCCACAACTGAAAATTTAGTCCCCACACCTGAAACCTCCAGTTCGCATGTGATCGCACATATTGTGGTTTTGATGACTTCTAAACTAGGTTACGACTAATTCGGTTATTTTTTCTGTGACGGTATTACGCGTTACCCTTGGTTGGTTGGTTGGTTTACGTGGTTGCTAAACATACTATTTAGCATCAATTAGTGTCTTGAGACACCGGTTTGCATACCATATAATTCCGGAAAGTTCAAAGTACCGTGTCTATATCCAGCCTGTTAATCGGAGATACCTCATTATATCCCCTAGATCTATGTCGTGTATATCAGTGAGGTTATGCAAGAAGGGACGGCCCATAGTCTTCAGGCTTCTATTCATCAGAGCCGGACAACTGCAGAGGAGTTGCTCCACCGTCTCCTCCTCTTCTGCGTCGTCGCAGGCACGGCAGTGGTCATTATATGGCAGCTTCAACCATCTTGAGTGGTTACCAATTGGCCAGTGCCCGGTATATCTCCCCGATTATGGCTGATCAGGGAGTTAGTCCGGTGAATGTTATATTCTGGCCATGTGTTTCTGGACATGCGACACGTTTCCGTCCTATCCCATCTGGTCTTCGCTCGTTCAAGGTAGTGCAGGAAAATACCTCTTTTGACCAACCCTATAGGCGTTGCGCCTGACACCGTTTGGAGTTCGGTGGAAGAGGATCCTGCCCTAGCTAGTTCGTCAGCCTTTTCTGTCCCTAGAAGACACTTGTGGCCTGGTAACCAAGTAAAAACCATATTGGCCAGCCGGCCTAGCTCGACAAGTTTTCCCTATATTCACCAACGAGTTTAGATGCAGTGTTGTAAGATTTAAGTGATAGGAGGGCCGCTTGGCTATCTACAAATATTCCAATGCTCTCTGTTTTTCGCTGTAGTATAAGTGCGGCGCAGGCTTCTTCGATGGCCAGTACCTCCGCTTGCACTTGTCTGGGAGTTTGAATGATAAATTGAGGCCTGCCTCTTCGGAGAAGACATCCTAGCCGGTTCCACATTCCATTTTTAATTCGTCCGTAAATACTTTGGTGTCAAAACCTGTAAGTGGTTCCCCTTTATCCCACTCTATTCTCCTGGGAAAACTGACATCGAATAGGTTATCGAACGTCAATGGAGGGGTGCAGTAATCGGTGGTTATATTGAGTTCTCTTGGGATTGTCTGTAGTATACTCGCATGTCCATATGCGTTGATCTTCCAGAGTCCAAGAGCGTTTAGTCGGGTGCCACTCCAGGCCGCACTAGCTGTGATGTGAAGGTCGATTGGTATAATATGAAGCCTTGCATTACGGGCTTCAGCTGGACACGTCCTCATTGCCTCTGTTATGCCGATGAAAGCAGATCTCTGTGCTCTATACAACAGTTTCATGGTGGACGTCTTCCCTGCGACAGGTCACCATACCATTGCTCCATAGGAGAGTATTGGTCTGATTATGCTAGTGTACATTCATAGCACTATTTTCGGTTGGAGACCCCACCGGCTTCCGAACATTTTCCGACTAGCTTAGTACGCAACTTCCAGGAAAGTTTAGGGTCTAGAATCACGCCCAAGTACTTGGCAAGAGTTGACAGTGGTATCTCTATTCCACTTAACCGATGAGGACTAAACTTTGGTATCTTGGTCTTCGTGGTAAAATGCATGACCTCAGTTTTCCCTGGATTCACTCCAGACCACTCCCAGAGGCCCAATCGTTAAGTGATTTCAAGGCCCCATTTATGATTTCGCTCAACACGGATGGGAACAAACCAGACACCATTATTACCACAATCATCGGCATACGCCACGGTTTTGATCCTCATATTGTCTAGTTTCAGTTGTATTTTGTTGATTACGAATAACCAAAGTAGGGGAGAGATGACTCCATCCTAGGGAGTTCCCCTATTCACCCGCTTTGATGACTCGCTGTTTCTCATAGGGGCGTTGATAGTTCTGCTCTGTAGCATTGTCACTATCCAACTCTTGAGGAATGTTTCCAAGCCTAGATCTTCAAGTGATTCTTCTATAGCCGCTGAGCTCACTTTATTGAATGCAGGTCCAAGAAGACCGCAAGGGTATATTGTTTGTGTTCCAAGGATCTGTCAATAGTTCTGACGGCTTTGTGCAGGGCTGTGTCGGTTGAGCGGCCTTTTAGATATGCATGTTGGCTGCATGATATTTTGGGCGATCCATCCATATTCTTGCGGATGCGTTACCCTTAGGTTAAAGTATAATTTGAATGGCAGCAAACAATTGAATTTGACTGCATTATCGATAATAAGTTGTGTAAGTGACTTTAACACACGGTGAAGTTTGATCAGCACTGCAGTTTATGTATACATACATGATTTTCCAACGATAATAAGTACAAATACCTCTGCATACCTCTTGGCTGTAGCGAATTCACGATACAATTGGAACAGTCCTGAATGCTCTAGATCAGGGGTTCCCAAAGTGTGCGCCGCGCCGCCCTGGTGCGCCGTATAAAGTAGAGAGGGGAGCCGTGAGTCGATCCTCTAACATTATCCGAAACCAGAAATAAGTTTTGTATACGCAAATTCAAAATCAAACTCAAAAACAATATGTATTGTCTAAGAAATTATGATTTTTTTTTATCGAAAATAGAGCAGAAAAAGCCGACAATGCTGCAATTTTAGTTTTAGCATATTTTTTTTACAAATTGCACTTTTTTAGCATATTTTTTTTGGCAGCTCCTGGCAACACTGACATAGATATATACTCGTCGCCATCGCTCAGTCACCGAAAAGTACCTACGCGCTTGAAAACCTTTGATACCCTACCCCTCCCACGTCTTTACCCACCCGCGACTGCTTGCTCGCAATGTCCGTTCACTTCCTACTCAAGTAGTCAAGCTACAAGGCAAAAACACGCAAATTCTGAAACTAACGGAGAGAATTGCGGCGTTTAGGAAGAAACTGCAGTTGTAGATAAAAAAAAAAAAATTAGTGGAGGCAGCGGTCAAGATTGCTTCCCGCAATTGTATGAATATGCGGTATCTAATTAACTGGATGTCTCGCAAGACCTGATGGCCCTTTTCACGGAACACCTATCGAGGCTCACAGAATGGTTTTCGAAGTACTTTGCAGATGATGATGTCGAAAACTTTGCGTGGATCCAAGATCCTTTCCGTGCACAAGCTTCGCCAGGATTCACAACACAAGAGTAAGAGAGTTTCATTGAACTGTCTTGCGACAACAGCCTCAAAACTAGATTCACCAGTTCCGATTTGGTGGAGTTTTGATTATCGATTCAAAATGATTTTCCAAATTTAACTTCGAAGGCTTTAAAAATGTTCATTTCGTTTACCACATTATATTTATGTGAAGCTGGATTTTCAGCTGTAGCTGTAATCTAGAACAAATACCCCTAAAAAATCAAAGTGGAGCAAGAAATGAGAGTAGCAGTCTCAAGTCTAATTAACCGCTTTGAAAATCTGTGCTGATATTATCAATCACACCCGTCACATTGCTTTGACTGAGTACTATCGAATTTTATTTTTTTCCTTAAGTCTTTTTGGTTGTTCTCTGTTTCAATTCTGAATTCTTATACGAGTTAATACGAATAATAAAACTCAATTTCATATTGTGGATGTTTAAATTTTTGTGCGTATCTACCTAACTACTGTTATTGTAGGTACCTATTCCTTTCGACTATAAAATATATATGTATAGTCACTATATCTATTCCAAATAGTTTACTAAAGTAGGGCACCGTGACAATATACTAAACTTGTAAGTGGGCCGCGGGCTGAAAAAGATTGGGAACCCCTGCTCTAGATGATTCTCCATAGATGATTGCAGGGATATAGTCAGTCCAAATTTTAACTCGAACCCTATATATCGTCGAATAATAGCTAAAGTGTGTTATAACTATTGCAAGTTGCTATTTAATATCGAATAAGTGTGAAGTGTTACGTGATAAGTCCAGTAAATTCACAGACTAATGAACTATTTTTTTTTTTCAATTATAACAAATCTCGTTTTATTAACGAAAAATAAAACTACGCTAAAAAGACAATTCGTGTCAATATGTACATTCATATATGCCGTAAAGTACACAAAATTGTACACTTAAAAAATAAACCAACACAAACAAAGATTTTGAACAAATAACACAAAATTCAATCAAAAAAATTTAAAATAAATAAATACAATATTTCAGATGATGAACATAGAAATATATAGAAACACAACAGAATAAATGTAAAGCCACTACCAGGGATACAACATTTGAGTACCATAAAATGTCATTGTCGATAAATACATTCATTTGGCATCAAAATTTGTTAACCTTGTTTGCTTTTAGCATGTTTTCTTCAATTAACTCATTAACGCCCAACAGACAACTACTGACTAAATTTTTATAAAAATGGTTCTATAATGGTGATTTTGTTCGGCATATAAATAAAGGGTGGGTCCTGTAAAATTTAGAATTTAATTTCGCTTTAAAAATATACCTACAGAAATTTTTTCAAAATTCTGATTTAATTGGTAAGGCCCATCATTGACATTTATGAATGAAACACAACATAGCAATTGAAGCAAACAAATTCTACTTCGATGACGGTAAATTACATATTACATCAGCAAAATAAATTTTTGGCTGTTTTGGAGTGTTTACTAACAGATTTCAATAACAAAAGCAAAATTCGTGAATATCAAAATATTGACTTTTGGCCAACGAATGTGACATTTGGAAACATAGTGCGCCGTTCAAATGTTTGATGTACAGTACCTGCGGCTGTACAGTACCTCATTCGATCCACACAATTTTTCACTAAATTTTCGATTGTTTGGGCATCCATCTCGTGAACGATAACGTCGATTTTGTGATTTAAGGCCTCAATGGACCCGGGATTCTTCGCGTAACACCTATCTTTCACGGCGCCTCAGAGATAATAGTTTAAGGCGTTCAAATCACAGCGAGGCGGTCAATCGACTTCCGAGTTTCGCTGTTATGCGGCTTTCAATCAAATTGCGCAAACGATCGATCGTAACGTTGGCTGTGTGGCACGTAGCGCCATCCTCTTGAAACCTTACGTCATCCATGTTATCCTCTTCAACTTTTGGTAACAAAAAATTGGTGAGCACGTCATAGTAACGGCGGCCCCTATCTAATTTTTCTTGTTCAGCCATGCCAAACACGGCACAAAACAATCACTTGTTGTGGATGAATCGACGTGTGGATTTTCCGAGCCCCAAATGCTGTAATTTTGTTTGTTACCATAGCCCCTTTTGTGAAAATCAGCTTTATCGGAAAATATGATTTTTCGGTAAAAATCCTCATATTTATCCCATTCAGCGAAGCAAAAATGCATCGAATGGTAACGAGGCTTCAGTTCTTCAACTCATTGAACTTTATATACCTTTATACCGAGGACTTTATGCTAAATTCTGTGCCAAGAAGTGCGAGAAATATTCAATTGCAAATTCATGGTGATGGCTGTTCAATCACACTTTCAGCTACAGCGGCAATATTTTCCACTGAACGCACTGAACGATAACGTACACGCGAATTCTTTTTTCGAATAAGGACCGCGATGGACGAACTCGCTGCACAAATTGATCCAAAAACTGCGTTGATGTCACTCTGTTTCTATCGAATTCATTTCGTAGATTTCTTACAGTTTGAGTTGAAGACTCACAAGTTTGGAAGACAGTTTTTAATGTTTCCTAATTTTCTGCAAGTGTATAGCGATCCATTTCGTAAATTTCTAACCTTCAACTAATAATCTGTCACTTCATAAATATCAAATATGCAATTTTCTTCTACGAAAGAAATTTAAAATGTTTCATGTCCGACCCTTTATAATTGTTTAATATAATTGTATACTAAATGAAAAAAGGAATTTTTACAGAAAATTTTTTTAAAACAAAGTGTATATAACTTCGAAACTGACGCTGTGCAAAAAAAAATCCAATGAGTGTTCGAACTCACTGGCGATGTGTTAACACGTTTTTGCTACACGGTACCTCTTCGATTTCTATGAACACATTAGTAAATGCTACATTGGAAAATAAAAAACAGCGTTCAATCATATGATGACGTTACATTTAAATAATATTAATACTTAAAATTATTTAAAGACCGGTGCAGGCACATGTGTCATTATTTTCTTGCTCAATACTTTTTGTTTTATTCCCACAAACTGTCTCATTTTTATATACGTATAATACGTCATTATTCTCTTTGCTCTGAGAGTGCTCCGCACCCACATTTTATTGGACTTACCTTTCACTATAATAAAAAAACAAGAACACCAACAACAACAACTACTACTACTGATATGTTGGTGATTTATTTGTGCTTGCTGTGTCGTGGAGTGTTTGTGTGGGTGGGGTACCTAAAATAAAAACAACCAAACACACAACATCACACATACTTTGTCCGAAGTAGCTGACGTATACGTGTGTCACATAACCACATGTTTGCCATATCAACAGCAACGAAACAGCCAAACACACAACATCACACATACTTTGTACAAAGTAGCTGACGTATTAGTATGTCACCATAACGTCGACTGCGATGGTTTTAGCAGCAGCATAAAATCTGGTCTTAGCAGATTTTGACTTTGATAGATTTAGTCCCTATACGCCGCTATAGATGTTAACACATCAAAAAGAAATGGTTTCCTAATACATTCCGTGGAGAGATTGGGAAGAGCGTCTCACAACCAGTGAGCTGTGTGCTTTGTAGTTTACTGTTTGGGACCTACAGTTTTACTTCAGTTTCGAATGGTATTTTGAGAAGCATTTTCTTGGCTAAGTACTCGATAGCGTCGCTATTACTAAGCGAGATGTCGGTCATCGAAAGAAATGTTAGGTGGTCATGTACAAGAGCCGCGCACACGAATGGTATTCCATACACAATTATCAACAAAAATGCAGTCTGGCAACATCTAACGAATTAAATGATGCCCAACAACCGTCAGAAACATGATCACAGCCAACTCAAAGCTATCAACATCAAATGTCATAAACATGTGTTTTGTTTGCATGTAGTTGAACAAAAAATTGTATCGTACGACAAGTATCATAAATAATAGAACATGAAGCCAAAAACTAGTGTTGTGTGGAATTTTTATTCAATTTGCGAAAAAGAAAAGGCAAAATGTTTGTTGTGCGACAAAGTATTTTCGCGCAAAGGACGATGCACGAGCGGCGTGAACGCACATCTAAAGAGAAAGCATAAGGAAGAATATTTAAAGACGGAAGAAACAAAAAGTAGTTATATGGAAACTTCTTCTACATCAGGATTCACATCTCTACAGACTGCAAAAAAAAACAATTAACGCTGCAGGAAGCCTTAAGGAAGAATACCTTCTGAGAGGTTTCCCATCCCAAATCTGTCGAAATCGGCAAAATAATTGCAGAGATGATTGCAGTGCAAGATTTACCTTTTCACTTTGTGCAAGGAATTGGGTTTAGGCGTTTACTACAATCAGCACTGCCCCACTATAAACTTAGGGGAAAAGACTTTATTACGAAATACGTCTGTGAAGTTATGTATGCTCAACTTAAAAAACAAGTTGTTCAGGTGCTAAATACATTTGACAAGCTTTCGTTTACGACTGACATTTGGTCGGAACCAAGCGCTGGAGTTTCCCTCTTGAACCTGACAGCCCATGGAATATCATCGGAGTTCGAAAGAGTCAATTTAATACTAAAATGTGAAAGTATAGAGGGCAGTCACACAGGAGATGTTATTCAATCAACTATAAACTGCATGATTAGTGAATGAGAAATCGCGGGTAAAGTCCACTGCATCACTCATGATAAAGGCTCTAATATGGCTATGAGCTATGAATCTATTATACTTTACGCACGCTACTTCAGCTTTGTGTGCATACTGGTTTGAACTCAGAAGAGCAGATCAGTGAACTCATTGCAAAAATAGGAAGCTTGCTTCCCATTTTAATCACTCAATTTTGGCTCAAGATAAATTGAAGAAAATACAAACAGAGCGACTTAATCAACAACCTCTCGATGTTGTTCAAGACTGTCCAACTAGGTAAGTATTCAAAATTAAACGAAAGAAAAATTAATTAATTTTTGTTATTTTAGTTATTTAGGTGGAACAGTACATTTTATATGATCGGACGTCTAATCAAAATTAAAGATTCTATAGTATTATATTTAACCAACCATGATAAGCTCTCAGTATCTGCAGATGCACAGTGGTCGGAGCTGTATGGAGTTGGCGGCGAAAAATATACCCAGTATAGGTATCATCGTGAAACTTCGGTCACGGCTTTATAAATATGTCAGATCTATTTAATGATAAAATGGAAGTGGTTGATGACTCATATCCCCCCCCCCCTCCTACCGTACCCAGGCACCCACATTCACCCCACGTAAGCAAAAACTTGAGAAAATGTACGAAACGTGTTTTTAATTCATATGTTAACAACTTGTTTACAAGATTAGTTTTAAAAACTAAAAATATTGACTAATTTCATATAAAATAATATGTAATACAAAATTATAAATAGGTTAAGGGGGGTTGGTTAAAAATATAACGAAGATACTCTTCGAAATAAAAAAAAAAAGAATTAAAAAACATTGCGTATTCATTTTTTTATAGCAGTTTTAAAATTGTTAATATTAAGGCTGTTTTTTAAGTAACAACACACACCCCTTAAATGAAAATCGACTTCAAAATTAATCTAGCAATTCAAAAACAGATTTTAATAAAATTGATTTGTCCTTGCATGGTAACTTTCGTTGTCCCGTTATAAAAGGATCCGAAGTTAAAAGTAAACGGTTAAACAAATCAGTATTGGAAATTTTACGCGTGTGCTGGAGTCGACATTTCTTTATATCTTTGTTTCTGGACTCTGCAGCTTCTTCAGAGAGCTCTCCAATAGATACCAGTGCATATTGAATAACATCGGAAGCTTGAATAAAAATTTTGTGGACTGAGGGAGGAAGATAGTACCAGGAATATTTATTTGTCAGCTCCTTAACAGTGTCCAGTGCATATTTCGTAAATTTGTCGACATTAATATTATACCCTGAAGACAAAGCTTGCAATTGTAATAAGTAACGAGAGGTTTAAGGTTTTGTGAGCGACTGCTCTTTATTTTCATTATATTATCTTAAGAGCTACTTATTTACTAATACATTGAAGAGAGCGTAGTATGCACACGTATTAGACCGTGTGAATAACAACGTCAGCAAAAGTGCATGGCATTGGACAACAGCATACCGTTCACCGTGGGAACAGGTAAAAGTGTCTTTATATCCAGACATGATCGCATTACTACACGTGTGTGCATTGGCGGTGCTGTGCATACTACAGTATGCATGGTCAACAGTATTATGCATACTACACAATAATGTTGCACATCTCTCAATTACTACTTTATCAATGCCTGTAATTTCTGCAGACAAACCAGCATTGTTAAAGAATTCTCGTGCCTTATTTCCATCATTGGAAGACCCACTCCCACCAGTTTTTGGCTTGTCGACTATTAGTCCAATTTTTTCTCGGAATTGTAATTGAATATTCTGTTTTCTTTTGAGAAATTCTGCTTTTCCTTCTATAGACCTAATTTGCCATTGGTTTTGGTTAAGCCAATACGATATATGAAGAAAATACTCGAAAAATCTATTATATGCGTGCAAAGGCGACAATCCAAATTCATAGTGATCTATTTTAACTTCTTTCTGCAGATATTTTTCAATATTGTTCATCTCGGTGGTTGTTGCATTACATATATAACACTTTGCGGATGAAGTTTGAGTTAAGGCATTACATACTTTGCCATCCACCATTGTTAGTTGCAGAATATGGTCAATATTTATCGTTTTCGTAGCATTTTTGTGGGAGTTAACTGTTCAATTCTCTTCTTGTAATACGACTCTTCGTCGATTGAGAATTGAACTGTCTCTTTTTTAAATTGGAACCTAATAGGACGGCAGTAGCGGGTGGACGATGGTCGAGGATTTTTCCAAATTATTTTGGTAATTTGAGCCTCGTCTGGTTTTGTTACAAGTTGGAGTGGGACATATGACGTTACAAATAAGTTACTATCATCCAAACTTTTATTTTCAACTCGCTGTGTTTGTACTCGCTGTGTCCCGAACTGCCATCAAACCCCCATTTTCCTATTAATGTAAGGCCGTTTACGGACTCATCCAAAACTTCATTAATAACATCGCTCTGTAGTTCTAATATCCGAGTAGCGGTATGGTCTAATAGACTTTGAAGTTCAACTTTCTTATTATTTTGTCTGGGTAACTTTTCTTTTTTTCTTTCGAAATGTTATCGTAGCAAGGTAAAAAATGATTATCAAGTTTACTGTTTACAAAGCTTCTTATTGTCAAATATTGATGTTTTGTTAAAACTGCTTCAGTTATAAGCGATACAACTTCACTAACATTTGCTTGCAAAATCGATGGGTTCTTTTGTAAGGTAGCAAATCGCAAATCATCGGGAGCGGAGACATCAATTTCTTCTATTTCTGCTATTCGGCGCCGCTTTGTCCTGCTTGAACACTCTCCGAAACTTAATCTAGGACGTCCTCGATCTTTATTCAAGTGAAATGTTTGTGAGTTTAATAAAATCGACTCCATTTGGGCAAGCCAATGAGAATATGTGTTTTCAACTCTTGTTTTTATACGATTGCATTTTTGCCAAAATTTTGAAATTTGTTTGCAATTATAATTTAAGCGTCTTACTAATTCACTTTCGTCAAATGTGTAGCCCTCATTTTTAATATAGCTTTTCACGACATCCTTCACTTTTCTAGCTTTTTCTGCATTTGCACCTCTTTCTGAGCACCAAATATCAAAAATATGTGAGCGCAAAATTTTGCAATTATATCATTTGCCTATTGCAGAAACAATTTATAACAAGGATAAAATTAAGAAAAAATAAAATTAAAAGTCGGCGAAAAAGCAAAAAAACAAACACATTTCTTTACATGCATAACGATAACAGAGCAACGCGAACATAAATTAACAAACACCACACAAAAATTCATATTTGGACATAAAAACAACGAGGCCGCTTTGGTCTGAGGGAGATAACACAAAGACGAGCAAAAGTGAGCAGCTGATATTACCAATTTTAGAATCTTAAAATATTAACTAATAAACGAAAAAAATCCCAATGGAGACTTCAGGGGGGAACACAACTAAAACTCTAGTTAAAATTTACATATATGGACGAACGAACACTAACCACGACACTGCAAAACTATTAATTTTATAACAAATCTACAACAAGCTTAACACATTGTTATTATTTTAAAATATAGTTAATACCATTTAATTCAATATTCATTTCGATTTAATTCAACAGAAGTTTTTTTTCGTTTGTTTTAATTAATTTAAAGTTCGACTTAATTTTCCACTTTTTCACACTGCAAAAACTAAACAAAAGCAAAATACCTTTTGAAGCTGTTCCTAAAGAGTACAGATGGAAAAAACCAAAAACAACTATAAATTTTAAAAACTTGTTTTTATAAGAAACAGTGATGCCACACTTGGTGACAAACTTCTGACTTAGATTTTTTTATTTTTGGCCAATGGGATCGACCACTGTGAGATGATTGGAAAACTATGGAAAAATGTGTGGCAATTCTCAAACCCTTTGAGGAAATTACTCGTGAACTTAGTAGTTCAAACATCCTTAAATCAAATTTGACTCATGAGAAATCAAAAGAAAATATTCCATTTCTTAAAGAATGTAATTAAGGCGCTTATATACGAATTGAACTCCAGATTTAGTGATCTATCTCAAACAGCTATATTTGCAATATCTACTTACTTAGATCCATGATACAAGTTGAAGTTTTTCAGCGAATCCGACAAAGAATTTGTAAGGTGTAAAGTTTTGAAGTTGATTATTAGCAGTTGTTCCGAAATACACACTTGTAATTCCCCCTTAAAGAAAAAAAAAAGAAAAGAAATGTCGACGTCCAATACAAACTCCAGTGGCTCGCTCCATAAAAATCTATCTTCGCAGATACAAAACGACATAGACATTTTTTTAAATGAAAGCAACAGCGACTGTGAAGAAGACACAGTTGAAACACAGTGCTATGGATCTCTAACATATTCTCAAGCAAAGCAATTATTAGCCGAATATGATAAGGAAAGGAAAATTCACATTTCAGAAGACCCGTTGTTATGGTGGAAAATGAATTGTTTCAAATACAAACATTTGATTCCAATTGTACGTGAATTTCTGGCCACATCACCCGGAAGTGTTCCCAGGGAACAACTGTTTAGTGGAGCAGGATTAATTTATGATTCTCTTCGCACCAATCTTAAAAGTGATAAAGCGGCAAAACTTCTTTTTATGAAATATAATTTGGCCCAACTGAATTTCAAATATTAGTAGTGTTTCAATCTGTAAAACAATTCAGTCATTTTTTCAAAAATTATAGATGGAAATATGAAGTAGATCTCACATTTTTATTAATGATACCACTATATATCCACGTGCCTTAAAACATGTCATTAATGAATTGTTTTTGTTTTATTATAATATTTTTATCTTTTTAATGTTTATGAAATGTTTTTATATTTTGAATGTAATACTTATCTAAGTCTATTGTAACACATTACATAATAAGTAATACATATTAATAAAATATTGATTTCTTATTGTCTTTCGCATTCGCAAAAAAAATATTTTTTTTTTCGCTATCGCATTCGCATTTGCAAAACCGGTGTTCGCAACATCCCTAGTTTCTACCATAGACTAATGACGTATAGAGTTGCCAACTCTCTCAGTAAATTGATGACATTTGTTGTGTTGCAGATGGGCGATTGGATGTTGGAAAGAATTGTTTAATAATACCAGATATTGTCTCAGACCAACCAACAATAAATCAGCAACGGCATTTTGCTTTGTGCTTTAAAATTTTTGTGTAAATACACCACAAATATATATTAACAATAAAATCTAACAAAAAAAAAGTCCAAAATACTTTTAAATTTCACAGTTTGTCATAAAAACGACATGAACAATTTTAAGTCAGATGATCTAATTATACTTAATAAGACTATGCTAACTTTAAGTTACTCCCTATCGCAGGTTTCTCGTGCAGTAAGTAAAACTTGACGTTCAATGGTATTTTAGATTAATGTGGAGTTTTTTTCCCCCGATTTCACTTTAATCAAAAAGTCTGACTTTTTATACTACTGGTCACTCACTGTCCGTACATTAAATATTTTCACAACTAGTCTTAGTTATTGTAATTTTACAAATTTTTTTTCAGTGTTTAAAAATTCGAGTAAAAATTGTGAAAACAAATAATATAAAAATAATCGCATACAATAAATAACACAAAGTAGAACAACTAGCTGGATATTTGACATTTGGCACTCGACCATGGCTCATTGGAAATTGTATTCATAAAAAATAAAAGACGAATAAACTAAGACAATCGTTCGTGATGTTAGCAAACATAGATATCACCAATTGAAATGCAAAAGAACGTAACTCAATTTTAATTTGTATTGTTTTTACTAGAGAATAAAAACAAGTATCAAATTGTAACGAATACAGTTTTAGCAGTCATATTTTCGAATATTAATTAAGATAGGTAAGGTTTGAAAATATGGCTGCCAAAATTATCCTCTTGACCATATTATGGCTGGTTTTTTATTCCATTAAGCTATTTTCGCTTAAGACATCTAATAAAACGATCCACACTTAATACTAAAAAATGTGGCAACGCGTTTGTATTCAGTGCCAAAAAATACATGGTAGTAGCTGCAGGTGTTGTTGTAGACAGCAACAAAAGGTATTTTGCTTTTGTTCATTCGTTTCAGTTGTCAACCGCTACACAAATCTATACCAACAAGCAAGAATACAGAAAAGTAAAAAAAAAACAAAATGCATATGAGTTTGACAAGAGAAACGAAAATTGAAATGGGAAAAATTAAATCACCTGTTCAAACGACTTTATATATATGTCCTTTATTCAATTAAACAAAATACTATGCAATTATATAATTAAAGTACAATATTTAAATAAAAGGTTCACGAAGAACATAGGACGTGAACAAATTCTCTCCATCGATTTCTGGTTCCAGCAAATGATTTAATTTGACTCCAGGATAGTCGAGTTTGGTCGTTCTGTCCTTCGATACCCCTGGGGGTTCCATTCTAGTGCCGCTCTAGCAATATCCGATGTTGGACGCCTAAGTATGTGACCGATCCAGGTCCATTTTCTTCTACGTATATCGAATTCAATTGGGCTGTTATTTGTGCGTTGCCAGAGGTCTTCATTAGAAACTACATTCAGCCAGTAAATACGTAGTATTTGCCTCAGACAACGATTGATAAACGGTTGGACCTTCTTCATAAGGATCTTCGTCAAGCTCCAAGTAGTACAGCCGTACAATAGTACAGACTTTACGCTGCAATTAAATAGTAAATAAATTTCGTCACTTGCGAGATCTTCTTATTACGCCAGGGTTAGGAATGCAACACGAGCTTTATTGATCCGATCATTTATATCCATTGCGGCGCCTCCGTCCTTGGAAATTTTGCATCCTAAATAGTTGAACGACTCCACGTCTTCAATTAACGAACTGTCAACTGTTAGTGGAGTATCACGTTCTGTGCGAATACGTATTAACTTCGTCTACTTAATATTTATCCTCAATCCTGCTTTTTTCGCATTTTCGGAGAGTTTGTGTAGCTTGGCCTTGATGTCGTCAAATTTGTGGGCCATAAGACATATGTCATCTGCGTAGTCTATATCATGTGGTGAAAGGCTGGCTTTCCTTTCCATTAAAACGAACTTTATACGCTGCATCCCTGTATAGTTTGCGAATCTTGGAGACTATCTTGCCCGGTATCCCTTTCCTGGCCAGGGTGGACAACATTGAATCACGGTGTATACTATCGAATGCTTGTTCAAAATCAACGAAAAGTAGATACAGAGCCGAGTGCAATTCAACCGATTGCTCAATGATTATCCGGAGCGTAGTTTACCTGCTATTTAAATCTACCATGATCAGATATGTATAGTACGGCATACACCGAACAAGATTTACAATTAACGAATTTTGAAGGTTAACTTCGTTAATCCGCACTAAAGCAGAAGATTACTCCTACAATTTTAATCTGTAGAAATGTAAGTTTAATTTTTATCCTAATTTCCTATAAAAACAGTTTACATTTTGATGCAACACTGTTAGTTACTAAAAAAAAAATGCCACCCCATTAAAAACATACACAAAAAATCAACTGTTTGATAGACGGAAGCGGATCGAAAATTTTCCGCCGCGTCGCCGCCACCAACAATTTTTTGAAACTCACGCCGCCGCCGATATAGTTGGCTCTTACTAATTTCAAATGTTAGTCGATTTTATTCGCTGGCCTGATTTGACCCACTGATCCAATGTTAAAGATTCTGTTATTTCAAAAACATCCCAAATTTGTAAAAAACCAGAAACCCCAATAGAAGCCAACATAATATTTCTGTTGTGCCGCCGTCTTCGATAATTTTGTCTCGGAGCGGAGTTTGTTCAAGCACGGTGTTGAAACCTGAAATGTGAAATGAAATGTCAATTTAATCTCAAATTGAGAAGAATGTGATCGGTCGCTATAAAAAGCGGTGTAAATACGACACTTTGTTGTGATACAGTAAATCCAATTTTATTTTCAATATTAAACAAAAATGAATTCTTCAAATTTAGAGATATAAAAACATACATAGTTTCCCTTTAAATAAAATAATTTAAATGGTCTTACCATTTGTAATCCATTTTGCAAATTTATAATTCTGATTCTCTCCTTCTTGATAACATTTTCATTCACAAGAAATGATAACGAAATTTATCTTAGATAACTTTTTGCTGTCATTGTTTGAACTTGAACATGTGGCAACATTGTTATGTCTTAAGTTGGAATTTAAGTAGGATATTGAAATGAAGCTTAAAATCACCAGCTACCCCCTACATATTAAACTATAATTAATCTTAGCGGGGTAAAAACCACACTTATTGTTCCGACTTATGCGTTAACGAAACATTGTGCCGGAATAACTTTAGAATTTTAATACACACCTTATAGAGTGGACAGACGACAGCGTTAATTTGCATTAGCAGTCTTAATTCAAATTAACTTGTGAATTATCCCCGTCCCAATGTGTATTAGCTTTGGCGTAAATGCATGAAATCAGAGTGCATTTAGGTATTTCAATATGGCAACACCGTCGAAGATCAATCAGCTCAAGATGTATCTTTACATAGAGGTGATAGCCGGAACACAGTGGAAGTGGAACTTTATTGTGTTTGTTGTTTGCTTTGTTGGTTTTATGTACTGATGCTTGACACCGCTGAAGTGGATATTATTGCAACAACACCACCTGCTATCACCATGTATTTGATACATCTTGAATCAGCTGTTGTCAAATTTTTTGCTATCGTCAATTGAAAATGGATTCAAAGTCAGCAAAGGTGAGTTATTTTAATTGTTTTTTGCAAAAAAAATGAGAAATATTTAAAATCGAAACGCATTTTTACCATTTTGCGATTTCCAAGGGAAAGAAGCGAAGCGTGTGGTGTGATGGAGATGCGGAGGTTCTGCATCTGATGTAAAAGTCGAAAAAATTACTTGAAAAGAAACAGTTGTTTACAAACAAACAGCTGTTTACTAAATGCAAAAACTGTCGTCTGTCATGGCAAAATGTTAATTCACATTAGTGAGCTTTTAATGCAAATTAACGCTGTCGTCTGTCTACGCTATTATCTTAATAATTTTATTTAGAAATGTCTAAAAGTATGCTGTCACTTCCAATTTAAAAGCTACCTCTTTGCAATCTCAGCACTACAAGTATTTCGAACATTCAAGAACATGTAACGATGCACTACGTAACGATGCACTGGCATATTCGAAATAGTTGTGTCATCTACACCATGGTCATATACCTACTTATGGAACAAGATGTTGCATAGTGCCAAATTGTTGATTCAAGATGGCCGATTGATATAGATGGTGTTAGCGTCAGATGTTCAACTAAGAGTGACAAACTGAAATAGGTGTACAAAGTTACCATCACTATACAAAACGAAAAACTGAAATTTCATTATAAAACACACATTCTGTGAAAATCAGCAATTAATCTTTTCAACTAGTCAACTTTTTAACAGAAATTCACTAGCTAGGCAGAAGCTTCATAGATTTCCTCCTGGATAATATGGGCCGGTTCTGATTTGTGCGTACACAAATTGTGTTCCTTATATAAATTAACTTCATCACCACATATGAGCGTTCGTGCATATCAAGCTTATAAGTTACTAGGCAAATGCCAGTGCACACTAGGATGTACCAACAACAGCAATTTTTTGAATTTCAATCGTGGGGGTCTCAAAAGATGCATATTGAAGAGTATTTGAAATATCAAGATCTCGGTAGATCCCAGGATGGTTCCCGTGCCCTGACATATCTATAAGGTGAACATCGCACTCATTGTATGCTATTGTGTTCACGAAGAATAATTCCAGGGATGACATTGACCCTAAAAGCTGAAACACTTTTACTATTCAAATAATAGGCTATTCTCCTAATCTCTAATATTTCTGCCTGATTAACGCTTTAGTGATAAGATAGTGTGACCCCATATCCCAAACCCACATTCAATGTCAAATATCTCCTATAGCTGCATACCAGGAACTACGTTATTCCAGGAAGAAATTTATTGCAGAGCTATTAATATCCCCAATGCTGCATACCAGGAACTACTTTATTCCAGGGGCCCCTTTGAGTGTAAGATTTATTAAGAAAGGTTCGGTAAATCATCCAACACTCTTCTACTATCGATACCAATTCTAGTATACGAGAAATAATATGTTGTTCTCTGAACCCTAGTCAGTAGTAAGTACACAATGTGCACTTGCCAATATACGACAAACCCATAGAACATTATCGATGTGTGTAGCCCAATGTGAAACCCTAACCCCCACTAACCCCCCCAAGACCATATATAATTAGGATCTCATGTGAGACATCCTCCTGCTGGCTAGAGCTTGGCACACTCACAGAAACAATCAGTTGAGATAACCGAATTTGCCTTAACCGAATTAGAGGTTGTCAGAAACGCATAATAGATTGTCACAAACGCATTATAGATTATCACAACCGCATTAGAAGTTGTCGCAACCGCATTCAGAAGTTGTCACAACCGAAGTCAGAGCTCGACGCAACCAAATTAGAGGTTGTCACAACCTCGTCAGTTCTCAGAACCGAAATCAGAGGTTATTGCAACCGAATTAGAGGTTGTCGCTATCGACTTAGAAGTTGTCAGAACCGAATTTAGAGGGTGCCACAACCTTCTTCTGTAGAAGATATCACAACCGAAATTTGATGTTATCACGACCTAATCAAATTTTTTTTATATTAATTAAAAACAAAATTAGTGAGAATTTTTGAATGGGTTATTGATAATTTAATTTCCCTTATTCTCATAAATGGTGTTCGTCGGTGGTGCAATGGTAGTATGCGCGGCTCTTGTGAATGATAACGTGGGTTCGATCCCTGCTCTGATCACCTTAAATTTCTTTCGACGGCGGTCACCTCGCTTAGTGACGGCGACACTATCGACTATTAAGCCATGAAAAAGCTTCTCAAAATACCGTTCGGAACCGGTGTAAAACCGTAGGTTCCAATCAGTGAATGTACAACTAGAACGCTCACTGCTTCTGAGAAGCTCTCCCTAATCCCTACATGGGATATAACGGGAAACCATTTATTTACTTATTTATTCTCATAAATAAATACAAAACAAGGATTAATATACTTTATATGGGTTAATTTTTAGTGAAAAAAATAGACTTTAGACGTCACTTCTAATCGTTTTGAAGTCCCATCCTTCATGGGTATGTTACGAGTATATCTATAGATTTATCGCCTTATTCAAATAAAAGTTAAAAGAGGTTTGAGAAACGATTTTTGTATGAGAAATTATCTCTCAAACCTCTCGTAACTTTTTATGAATAGGGCCGTTAGGTTTTCAACCCAACCATTGGACCGTTCCATGTAAAGATATACTTTAGATATACCGCCTTACCTTTGGTGTGGCTATCAGCGTATCTCCAACGACTGATCTTGAAAATTGTCAGAACCGATACCATTTTCTGCAAAAAAAGACGTTTGAAAGCAAATCAGTAATTACAAAATGTTTACTTTCCTCTCTTAATAAACACAACAAATTTCTTAGTATAAATTGTACAAAATTATGTTATGATCATGTTGCAAACGAATTTATTCCAAATTCGGTTATTGCAACTAATATTATAAAAAATGTTGTTGCTAGAACGAATACGAATTCGAATTCACAATCGAATCAATTATGAGACGAGGTTGAGGCCACTGAATTTCAGTTGTGGGGACTAAATTCAGTTGAGACAACCTCAGTTCGGATGTGGCAACTTCAATTCGATGGCAGCAACTGAAGTTATAGCTGCTACAACCTCTTTTCAAACAATTAGTTCTACATTCAGATAATATCTAATAGATAATATCTAAAGTGGGTTCATCCCCTTCGCTTATCGTTACAGCTTCTACAGCAGTATTTTGCTCTAATATTGAGTGTAACTCCATGCCTACCAATTGGGCAATTTGCAGTCAAAACAGATATAGTCATTGATAGCTTGGGCCTGAATAGAGACAGAAGGTTTATAGGTTTCCCCCTATCCAATTTCAGCCACATTTGCCTTGTGCTTACACAATCTGTGCTCCGTATCCACCATTCCCGTATAATCACATAGATATGTTGTCGCAGGGTATTCCAATTCCTGTGGAATCTGTAAGGTAGTGCCAGGTCTTGCTAGCTCATGCACACTGGAGTTCTCCGGCATGTCCATATATCCTGTCTAGAGGTGGGCACGGGCCGTGCTTTTTGCTGTAACACGATGTGCCACGCGTGTGCACGATGTGTTCGTGTAGGAAATTTGACTTTCGTGCGTGCACCGTTTGTGTTTGTGCAGAGTAAAAAAATATCGTGTGTGCTTAGTGCGTGCAAGTCGAGAGTACTGTGACACGACAAAGCACGAAAGTATATATTCAAAACAAAACACAGATAAATATTGGGAAATTATTCGTTATCGTTTTGTCACAAACAACTAGATCTAAAACATCTGTCAGTGTAAATGATTGTTATCTTTACGTCCGAGGTAGAGAAAGGAAAAAGTGCGCAATTTGGCAACCCTCGTTAAAGAGTACAAAGTCGACCCGATTCATTGAAATGCATTTCTCTCTCTCGTCATAAATGATTATTTCATAATTTTTACACGCTTATGTATTTAAACATGGTTGGAATTTCTATAGTTAGATACAATAACATCGCCAAAAAACTGGTCATATATAGAAATATTTAACGAAGAGAGTAAGAGAGAGAGCAGAGAAACGAGTGCATGTGCGTGTTTGTTAATATCAACTTCGTGCTTTTGTCGGGTCGTGCCTAGACAATTAGGCTGACTATTATCTCTCAGCCAACGTCTCAATTCCTAATTGCTAAAATTTCCGCCTAAAAATCTGTTAAATGATCAGGTACAATACACTACACCATTTCTAATTTAAATTTAAAAAATATCAATTTAGTTTTCAAAAATATAAATTCAAATTTTAAAATTATATTTGGAATTTACAACACATCAATTAAATGTTAAAATTTCTATTTGATAGATAAGTACATAAATTTAAATGTAAAAGACATCAATTGAAATTGAAAACGGTATTCCCTAAAATATATCCCATTACCTTCAGTTTAGAACCGATAGTGTACACGCAGAAAAAAAACGACCTCTGTAGCATATTCTCTCAAACATATTCTGCAGGAACCATGTATATGTCTAGAACACTCTTCAAAAATTCATATGTTTGCAAGTACCAAACTCACTTGTATTTAAATGCAAACAGTAGCATGTTTCCTGGCAAACATGTATGCATGCCCTTCATTATATGGACTGAAAAAAATGTGTTCAAATTAAAGTTCTCAACCCCTAGAAATATGCGAATAGCTGAAATCCCAAAAAATACAACGTTTTGGGTTAATCTAAGGAGATTTAAAGGTGGCTCAAAGTACATGTACATTGAGCCATCTCTAAATCTCCTTAGAATAACCCAAAACTTTGTATTTCTTGGGTTTTCAGCTATCCGGATATTTCTAGCGGGTGAGACCAAGAGTTTGAACACTTTTGTTTTAAGGGCAATTTTGTGGACCCTTCATCCCAAACATCCATTTACATACGTGGAAGCATTCATGTGTTTCCCCCAAACCCCCATATACTTATGTGGAAATATATGCGTATTGCCTCCCAAACATAATAATATTTAAAACCAAATTATTCTTTGATTGCAATATATATATTTTATTTATTACATAAGTAATTAATTATATCAACATAAATCTACATTTATAAATAGTTAATACAAAAATTTAAATCGGTCCTTTTTACTTTTACTTGCTCTGAATGTATTATTGGTTTTTTTCATGAAATGAGAATCTGCTACTCTTTTGCTTTTCCTTTCTTTGTTGTCTCTCACGATCTTGTTTTCAGAAGGTTACAATTTCGCCAAACGGTACAACATTTGAATATACGATTTTCAATATGCGTTGGTACACAAACAATATCAAAAATCCAGTTCATGCAAACCAAGCGTGTATAAACTACTTGTGTTTTTTTATACTACTCAAATGATCCGCCGTTCCGATTACCTCCCTTATTCTCTTGCTCTCGTGAGAGCATAAACACAGTTGTATTTGTATGACAAACACAGATACATTTGGGTCGCAAACACATGTAATATAACATATTAATCATTGTGTCTCAACCATGTAATATTGAATAGCAAACACAATGTATTTGGACACAAGTATATTATATTTTCTACAACCTTCAAGCACACGTCATACAGGGGTGTATGTCCAGTGCAGAATTCCCGGGGACAGTCCTAGTATCGAGTCTATAGCATGGGACCACACTTCCTATCCAAAATATTTGGCATAATCTAAAAGCTTAATTTTGGTGCCGATCAACCTTTTGGTTTCGTGGTGGAATCTTATAACCTTTAAATAATTCGGGTATGGTTAACACACAGGCCATTTGCATTCATTTATACGATCCATTGTTGGTTGGTTGGTTGAAAAGGCTGCAATACAGCACGCTGTCTAGCACACTTAGGCTAAAGAAGCCCATTGTGATACCTGCAGTTTCCTCCATAGCAACTATTAACTAGTCGTCTAGCCAATTTGCCCTTTCAATAAATTTGTCTATAAGACCAACAGGAATATCCTGTAGGACTACGGTGCTAACTAAATGTGCTCCGAATATCCTACTTCTCAGTCCTGCCAGATGATAAGTGGCATTCTTTCACCGTCAGGGACGTAGCA
Source organism: Phaonia tiefii (assembly GCA_963931995.1). Classification (NCBI taxonomy): domain Eukaryota; kingdom Metazoa; phylum Arthropoda; class Insecta; order Diptera; family Muscidae; genus Phaonia; species Phaonia tiefii. The sequence continues at coordinate 271,351,724 of OZ008368.1, read as the reverse complement.
AACTTGGCCTACAGGGATTTTATGGCAGCCTGGCTGTCTGTGTAGGTACATATTCTCCGGAGGGTTATGACACTACCTTTCAGTAGTTCAGGCTGAAATTATCAGTATGGCGGTAATTTCCGCCTGAAATAAACTACAGTGATCAGGCGGCTTGAAGGAACTATTTACATTTAGGAACTATTTACATTTAGGATCCTACCTGCTCGTCCAACTTTGATCCATCCGTGAAAAATCTGATACTACTGGTATCGCTTTCTTGTGACTTTTCCCAGGTATTCCTGTTCGGAATAGAAGTCCTTAGATTTGTCGCTGGTTTTTACGGGAATAGAGTTGATCCGGTGTAGAAATTCAGTGTGTCCGGAATGCCCCGATATCAAAACGCCACAATCTCTGATTCTCACCAGGGATGTAACGGCTGCCGATTCGGCATGATATTAGCACAAAGTGCAGTTCCTGACGTCGTGCGAGAGAGAAGTATTTGTCTGACTATTGCCGCATAAATCCACATGCTGATCTTAGGAGACATTGCCCAGCGCTCTTTACAGCAGTAAAGAACAACAGACGCCTTTTCACCCTCTCCACCACATTCGGTTTCCAAGACAGTTTTCTGTCGAAAATTATTCCTGACGGCAGTTCAAATGCGGGTATTTTATGTTTCTGAGAGAACAAGATAAGCTCGGATTTAAGAGGTTTAAGAGGGGCAAAAAGAGGGACCCCGTGGTTGTCTTTGAAGCAGGGAGTTCCACGCGAAGATTGGCACTCTGCCTTATGGGACAGAGTGTTTAGAGCAAGGCCGAACCAAAGAGGGAGTCATCTCAACCTCACCATTGCCACCAACTTAACGGTAACAGATTTCGAACGTACTACAAGACTTGATAGGTTTTAAGGAGGCGGAGACGAACGGTACCTTAGCCACGAGCCATTTCGACAGAATGTCCCCTCTGCCTACTCAGGTCGCAGAACACAGGACGTCTGCTCGAGATCAGAAAATTTAATAGTTACGAAAATCGTGAACCAGGGTTATAGCAGAGTCTGTGCCAAAGAGGAAGAAGATCATTTAGAGCTACCCAGGATGCACCGCGAGTAGGCGATCTTCACTGCAACCCTGGTCCAGTGTTTCACTGGGGAATGTCTCTTAAAGTACTCGGACGCTTTCACTTTATTTTTACCTGATTTTTCCAAAGTGTTTAGTATCCCAAGACCACTTCTTGAGGGATGCCCCTGATGACATACATAAATACATAAATGACAGAAGTTGAAATTCGTCCATTACATGTCTGTCGGTGAGTATTTCATACACTATCCGCTCTATCCTTTGGGTCACTAACATTTTCAAAACATTCCACGCTAAACCAGAAACTCCACTTGCATTCCATGTCTTTACCTCATTCACTTTAACTTCGCGATAGAAATCAATTTATAATAATGAACAACATTTACCACAAATTGCTAATAAAAGAGCAATTGCACCCACGGAATTTTCTCTTTCGCTGCTTGTAATACAAAACGTTACAATTTCGCGATTCCTATAATTGAATTTTACATATCCAATCCATGACAAGACATGAAATCTAACGTGCATTAATCGTAAAATGTGTATTTTCCCGAACGAATTTCCAAACCTCTGAGGAGAGAGTTTGGAGAGGAAAGATGACAGAGAAGATGCTATTCACTCTGATGCAACATGATGCTGCATTGCATTATATTCCCAATCTCAAGGAAATGTAAGAAAAAATTAAATCTGTAAAAAATCTGATTTCATTGTAATTTTTTGCCGCATATCCTTCAGAAATCACAAATGGCGAATGCCAAAGTCTATGTGTGTGTATATGATTTTGAATTCTATAGTACAGTTAGCGGAAGCGGAAACATTAAAAATTGTTATATAACAATAACCATCAAATGTATGAATGCGATTTGTGCTCATAGATGCGTTTATTCCCACCACACATACACACAATAAAAGAGACACATACTAACGCTGACATATGTACATTACAGTGGCTCGTTTTTGAATGTGTATTGCAATGCAGAGGCTATACAAATTCCAGCACATAAATTTTCCAAAATCTAAGCCTCAATGTAAAGATTATTTTAAGCAGCAATGGCATTTAATATTTAGCCTCAATTCAATATAAAACCTCATAATGCCGAATTTTTTTCTTCCCAACAGGACATCAGAATTTTGGAATTGAGGAATATATTTTCGGAAACCAACATTTATGTTCATGACACTAAACGACTCGAAATCCTTAGTAAAGATTGCCAATGATCTCTTACTTACTTTTATTCAGGGTTCGTATGTCGTGGGTAATGAGTTACCCTGGTTACCCATTATTATTGCCGTGGGAATGAGTAGCGATCGTTTACCCATTACCCGCAGGGTATGGGGAAAATAATGGGTAGCTACCCACGAAATTGAGGAATTACCCATTACCCTCAAAAAGTGATGCCATATTGGGGACACCCATTGGTTAAAGCCTTCTTTACAAGGACCATATATTTTACGAAGAATTTTTCTCTCGAATACTCCCAGCTGTTTTTCATCCGCTTGAGATATGACCCAAGTTTCGGAGCAATATGTCAGAACAGGTAAAATGATAGTCTGGTACAGCTGGACTTTTGTCTGCCGCGAGAGGGCTTTGTACTTAAACTGCTTGATGAGCCCGAAATATCATCTATTTGCAAGCACAATTATTCCATTTACCTCCAGACTGACGTTGTTGTCCTTGTTCATCCAAGGATATCATTACCTCCTGATCTTTAGTGGAAGAATCGAAGTGGAGTGGTTCTGAAAAGCGATTTCTCCACACATTAAGCACACACTCCTTATAAGTCACCAGATTCCCATTCTCGTCCTTGCATGAGGGCAGCCCAATATTCGGCCCGTTATTCGATCTTTTTACCTTCTGAAAACATTTTCTTGATTCATTGTTCATCCTGCACATTTCGATATTTTCCCTCCCCCTCTGCTCCCACTGCCAATTTTCCTCTTAAATAATTGGTTTTCCTCCCTTCTCAGCCCCTTGTACCGCTCATCTCACCGAACCATTTATTCCTCAGGTTGGGCGATCTCTTCAACATATTAATTGAGTTCATCGTGAGAAAAGCTGCAGTCAACACGAATAAAACTATCAACAGCAAAAGCCACAAGCTGCTCACATATGCTCATGATGTAGGCAGAATTAGGCGACATCTGCAAAAAGTTACTGCAGAACTTGTTACAATCGAGAAGGTAAGTATTAAAGTGGATAAATCAGGACGAGACAAAATTAATGATTTCGAAAAGCTGAACCTCCACCTGATTGGAGAAACGTGAACGTTTATCAACGTTATAATTTCGAGTAAGTGGATGAATTTATTTACCTAGGATCTGCCGTGGGTGTCACAAAAAAAGTATTTTTTAAAGAAATGGTAATTTTATAAGAAAAGCCAATTTGTTGTAAGAAAATTTACTTTTTTAAGAAAATTTACTTATGTTAAAATATATTAATTTTTTAAGAAAAGGTACTTTCTGTAAGAAAATATACGTTTTTTAAGCAAATGTGCTTCTTTAAGATAATGTATTTTTTTTTAACAAAAGGTACTTTGTTTAAGAATATGAATAGGTATTTCTTTTTTATGAGAAAATTTACTTTTTTTAAGAAAAGCCACTTATTTAAGAAAATTTTATTTTTTTCAACTTCTATCACTTTGGCTTTTATAAATTTACTTTTTATTGGGTTCAAAACTACAATATATAAGTATACCAAATATTGGCTACAGGCTCCACCTAGAGAACTTCCCATTAAACAAGAAATTTCCCAACATATGTTAGTCTAGACACAAACCAAAGCAAAAGTAAACAATATAGTTGATAATACTGAGTTGTAGCATAGATAAATAAAAAACCATAGATAGTGAAAGATAAGTGGTGGATTTGAAAGTAAAGGGAAATTTTCTAGATGGCGCCGAAGTGGTGGATATGTGCAAATTTTCCTATAAACAAAAGCTATTGGAAAAACTATATAACCATTGTATTGTCAACAAATACCACAAGTGATATGCTTTTCCATTGTTTATATTCTATTTTTAAATTTAAACAAAAGAATTCAAATAAAAATTGTGTTTGAGTGCCTTTTCGTCGCTTCCGAGTGAAAAATGGACGTACGGAAACAGCATGTGCCCTCTGGTGAAAATTGTGATTAAGCAAATGGATCATCTATGGTTTTTATTTAACTATGGTTGTAGCATAATAGTGTTTAAAAAAAATCTGTTTAATTTTTTTTTGCATTTGGCCCCCATCCCGCAATGTGCGTATTGGAACTTCGTTCCAAAAATATATAGCGCTTTATGAAAGAACAGCACGTTATAATTGTGTAACCTGATCACCAATATCGTATTTGGAAAGTTATAAATAAATAAATGGTTTCCCATTACATCCCATGAAGGGACTGGGGAGAACTTCTCACAATCACTGAGCTGTGCGCTTTCCAGTTTTCACTCACTGATTGGGACCTACAGTTTTACACCGATTCCGAACGGTAATTTGAGAAGCTTTATCATGGCTAGATACTCGATAGTGTCGCCGTCACTATGCACGGTGACCGCCGCCGAAAGAAATTTTTTAAGGTGGTCAGAGCAGGGTTCGAACCCAGGATCTCATCTACAAGAGCCGCGCACACTAACCATTGCACCACCGACGGAAAGTTATTATACTCAAATTTCAAAATTTCACGAAGCATTACGCAGCGAATTTTGACAAAAGACTCCACCTCATGCGTAAAAAACTCAGATTTCTCAGGAGCTCAAACAAGCAGGCCATGGAAAGCGCCGGCAATTCGTTCAATGGGCAATGGAGCAAAGTGAAGTCAAATCCATTTTTTCAAAAAAAGCCAACTTCTCCGGTGAAGCGCATTTCCATCTGAATGGCTTCGTGAATACACAAAATTGTCGAATTTGGGACTCAGAAAATCCTCATGCAAACCATGAGAAACAAATACACCCACAAAGAGCAACTGTCTGGTGCGGATTTTGGGAAAGCGGTTTGATTGGGCCGTAGTTTTTTGAATATGATGCCGAAATTGCAGTGACTGTGAACTGAATTCGTTACAGGAACATGATAACGGAGTTCTTGTTGCCTCAACTGGCTGCCATGTATCTGGACGACATGTGGTTTCAGCAAGACGGCGCCACCTGTCGCACCGCACATGGAACAATCCGTTTATTCCAGCAATGATTTCCAAAACAAATATTCTCAAGAAATTCTGATGTCAACTGGCCACCAAGATCATGCGATTTAAAGCCGCGCGATTTCTTTCTTTGAGGTTTTGCGAAATCTCGGATTTATGCGAATAAACCACAAACAATTCCAGAGGTTTTGTGTGGGCGTTACGAAATGTTACTTTAGTGTTTCCATTTCGCACTGCAGCAGACTTGAGTGTCGCCACGAGAACAATAATTATTTTGTCTTTTAAATTATTGGAAACATTTCTCATCGAGACATTCATTGTTAATCCAGTGGCGGTAGTTACTAATCCAAATATAGTTTGGGCAGTTGAGTTTGAAATAATTGATCTTGAACTGAAAATTATTAAAGAACATCATTAAGCATTTAAAATAGTTAATTAAAACGGAATGTGAATTATACCCTTTTTAAGGCGGTAATTCCTTTAAATCCTGGATGTTTTTCAAAAATAATCCACTCTAATAATCAATATGAACTGCTGCACTACTTGTGCTGTTCAGATGATGCAACAGCATAACATTTGCGAGAATTTTTTAAAAATGCGAAAATAATTTTCATTCGCAAATCGAATCAAATACAATGACAATGATAGCATTTCATATGGCCACGTTCCTCTGCCGTCCTTGGTTCATTTCATCATCTTGTGCTTCTTTCCCACAACTCATGGGATAAGATGACATTAAACTGAAGTAAAGTCGCATAAAAATTGCACCCGTTCGTTGGGTACATCGTACATGGTAACTATGACAATTTCACAGCCACCGCAATGATCGATTCAGAAAAGAACATGAGATTTCTGTTTCGGTTTTTGTATTTTTTTTTATATTTTTTTGTCATCCATCGTATGGGATAGCATTTTTCCAGTTGTACTTGTATACGATTGAAGCTACTGGGTTGCGTATGGAACACAGTATTTGGAAATTGAATTATATGATAGAAAACTATTAGAAACAAAAACGTAAAGTCTTCCGGCTAATATTAAATCAAAGTGTTCTATACATATGTATAAACAATTCTGGGGGCGTCGTAAGCCGTGTTTGTGCTTAAGTGAATAACTGAAGATCGTCAGCAGTGTGTCAGTCAAACAAGAATTCATTCAGTTATAACTATTTTAAAAATGCAATCATTTAAAAAAAAAAAGCGTCAAATTTAAATTTTCAAACAAATATTGCATGTGTGACTACTATATTTTGACTATGGCAACCATATCGACTTCGACCGGGAATGTTACAAAAAATTTAGACTTCTTAAAGGCCTTAGTAGATCCGGAAGATTGCAATCCATTATTCGACGCCGATTTTTCTAAGCCTTTTGGTACGCTTTAACAGCCAGGTGCCAGTAATGACACATGCGAAACACTTTGTTATTATCTGGCAGTGATCAGGATGTGACGGTGGTGGCATCTTTCGCATTACGGATGTGGCCTCTTATCAAAGAGTTTTGGTCTATTAAAGGCAGGGTTCAGATGATGCAACAGCAATAACGCAATATCCACACCCGCTATAAGCATTCCCAGAGCATGCATTCCCAACAAGCCCATCGGATCCGAATCGGAGCTGGATCGGATCCGACTTCTCTGATATGGTTTCGAGGTCGAGTCCGTTCTCTATTCGAGATCCTCGAAACGAGAATTGTGTCAAATCCCGATATTATATCGGGTCCTATGACGAAAAGGTTGTGGATCCGATCTGGGAACGAGAACGGAACCGATACCAGAAACATTTCGGATGCGATCCTAAAACGAGAACTGATCCGATATATATAAATCATATCACAACAACATATTTTTCATTGAAGCACAAAAATAAATAAAATATCTGTAATGCTAAAATGAAAAAATATATATATTAAACGAGTACATCAGCACCGGAATTCTGTAACATTTTAACGATAAAAATCGGTTGTTAATTTATCAAAATTTATAAAATTTTAATACAAATTTTCCGAATTTTGTCAATTGTACTACCGATTTTTATCATTCAAAAATTTCAAAATTGCGGCACAGGACTATATTGTACGAGGGGGGATCAATAAGTCCATGACTTTTTGAATGAAACACAGTTTTTGTGGAAAAAAAAATTTTTCAGCATAATCTCCTTTTAGCTCAATACACTTAGTCCAACGTTTCTCCGATTTCTTAATCCCTTCCAAAAAATAGGATTTTTCGAGATCCATAAAATATGAATTTTTTTGATCAATAATTTCATCGTTGAAGCTAACTCTCTTTCCACCGAGCCATTTCTTTAGGTTTGGAAATTGGAAATAGTCACTGGGGGCTAAATCTGGAGAATATGGCGGATGAGGTACCAATTCGTAGCCCAATTCATGGAATTTTTCCATTGAGACTACACACGTGTGCACCCGTGCATGGTCAATTGAGAGCAAACGCGGCAACCATCTTCCAAACAGCTTTCGTAAACACAACTGACAATTTAAAATCGAAACCACAGTGCCATATGAAATGCCTATGGTATCAACAATCTCACGCACTTTTACTCTTCGATCGGCCAACGCCATATCGTGGATTTTTTCGACATTTCCGGGTGTATTGATCACAATTGGCCGTCCAGAACGTTCAGCGTCATTTGTACTTGTGCGACCACAACGAATGTCAGTAAACCACTTTCTCACCATTGGAATCGATGGTGCATAGTCCCCATAGTATTTATCAAGTTTTCCCTGGTTTGATTGACGGATTTTTTTCGGAAAAAATAATGTTTAAATTCACTTTTTCCCATTTTTAAAAAATGCACGAGGTTGTATGATTTAAACAGCTATTAAACGCAAAATAAATGACGGAACCTGCTCAAAATTTGACAGTAGTGTATTACCACATTGGTACTTGATGGGAGCAGTGTTGCATTTCTTATAACTACGAGGGAAGTTCGAAAAGTCACGGACTTATTGATCCGCCCTCGTACATGGCTATCCATTGAATATAATCGAAAACTTTTCTGCTTCAATTCACATTAGTCTTAATTAAATTGAATTCAAAGACTTCCACAATGAGAACAATATTTTAGATATAAATGGTGTCTCAGTAAGAATGCACTTTCTCGTTTTAAAATGAAAACACGTAGTTTTTGAGACTGCTGTGATTTATTATTGGATTGTAAAGAAGACATGTTCCGATTAAGTATGGAATAAAATATCCATCAAATAGCCCCCATGGCTCTGATGACAGGCCATTTCTCTTTTCATGAAATTTTGCATGATTTTTTCACATAGATGTGGCTGTATCTCACCGATGACGCGTTGAATCACGGATTTGAGCTCAGGAATTATTTGGCCGTCGGTGGTGCAATGGTAGTGTGCGCGGCTCTTGTACATGTGAACCACCTTAAATTTCTTTCGACGGCGGCCACTTCGCTTAGTGACGGCGACACTGTCGAGTTTTCAGCCATGAAAATGCTTCTAAAATTATCATCTGGAACCGGTGTAAGATTGTAGGTCCCAATCAGTGAGTGTAAAACTAGAACGCGCACAGCTCACTGGTTTGTGAGAAGCTCTCCTTAATCCCTACATGGGATGTAACCGGAAACCATTTATGTATTTATTTAATTGTTTCTGGTTTATTCGCATAAACCCGAGATTTCACAAAACTCCAACGAAAGAAATCGCACGTCGTTAAATCGCATAATCTTGGTGGCCAGTTGACATCAGAATTTCTTGAGATAATATGATCTGGAAATCGTTGATGCAAGAAATCGATGGTTTCATGCGCGGTGTGGTAGGTGGCGCCATCTTGCTGAAACCACACATCATCCAATTGAGGCCACAAGAACTCATTTATCATGTTACTGTAACGAATGCCGTTCACAGTCACTGCCATTTCGACCTCATCTTCAAAAACGTAAGGCCCAATCACGCCGCCTGACCAAAATCCGTACCAGACAGTTGCTCATTGTGAATGCATTTGTTTCTCATGGAGTGCATGAGGATTTTCTAAGCCCCAAAACTCTACAATTGTGTTTATTCACGAAGCCATTCAGATGGAATAGCGCTTCATGATTACTTTTTTTTAAGAATTGACATTGACTTAACTTTGCTCCAGTACCCATTGAACGAATTGCCGGTGCTTTCCATGGTCTACTGGTTGGACCTCCTGAGTAAGCTGAATATTCTACGCATGAAAGTGGAGGTATTTTGTCAAAATTCGCTGCGTAGTGCTTCGTGAAATTTGAAGTTATTGAGAACGATGTCGAATTGATGTTTTCGGGTTTTCGGCGACACTCTCATTTACAATAGCAATGTTTTGAAGAGACCGAACGGTACGTTGACGCAAAGGAGTCTTACTGTCCATAACCGACCCAGTATCTTCAAATTTGTTGACCACTCTTCGAATGGTTGGCCCATTAAGTGCACTTTCTCGACCTAAAATTCGTCAAAGTTTTCGTGCGGTCTCAGCATAACTTTCCAGATTTTTGTAAAGCGCTCCATTTTTAATAATCGGAATAAACATGTGTGAAAGCTGCCAAATTTCAGAGTTGCACCTTCCACAAAAAAATACACTACATTTACAAAGTGCAACCTTACTGAGGCACCCTTTAGAAAAGGTTGATGACAGAGCCATATTTTGTACGAGTTATGCACTAATATAAATTATTTTATCAATTAATAAATAATATAAATATAAAACTAACTACTTTAAAAACAGTAAATTACTCCTACATTTGGAAAATCCACGACTCCGCTCCGATTCCGACGCTACCATTTTGAGAATAGACATTGGAAAGGCTTCACTTACCCAATGAAAATACAAATCCTAAGAAAGTCAGAACTCAGGTCAAAAGTCGTTTAGGGAGTATTTTGTTTTATATATTCAAGCTCAAAACTATTCTATATCTCTATTAATAAACATGTAGTTTCCTTTATTAAAAAAAGTTTTGCAAAATGTATCCTCATGATTTCTAGTAAATACCAAAATTGACCAAAATTCCGATCCCGAGCACCGGTAGAAGTAACAATCTCTTACATTCTACAAGAAATAAACCTATTTGTGCTGGCTTATGTCCAATTCTTTCGACGGTAAGCCAAGGTACGACGAATAATGTCGCATTGCTACTAATGAAAAATTAGGGCTACCCGCTGTGATTTGTAAGGCCGGTGGCGAAGGACTGTTTGTCCACTTGCATCTATAGGGTTTTTCAACAGAGACGCTACAAAAGTAAATCGATAGGGACAGCAAACGACGTCATATTTTTTCCCGCTCTTTTGACATTTCTCTTCAGTAAGGTTTGCCATGTCATCATGGAAAGATATACGAGCCAACAACGAGTCGAAATTATTAAAATTTACTACCGAAATTTGGAGTCAGTGGCGTCAACTTTAAGAGCGCTACGTCCAATTTATGGTCGTCATAATCGTCCTACCAGATCAACAATTGAGCGTCTAGTGGAAAAATTTGAATCCACAGGCACAGTACAAAATGTTCCCGTGCGAGTGAGACAAAGAAGTGCCCGTAGTGTCGAGAATATTGCTGCCGCTGAGGCTTCAGTTCAAGAAAGCCCAAATGTGTCTCTCATACGCCATTCTCAAGCGTTGGGCATCTCTGTGACGTCGTTGTGGCGAATTTTGCGAAAAGGTCTTGGCCTACATCCTTAAAAGATCAAATTGACGCAAGAACTGAAGCCGCTTGACCACCATAAGCGTCGTATGTTCGTGAATTGGGCTGAGCAACAACTTGAAAATGATTCGGATTTTCATCGGAAAATCATCCTCATCGATGAGGCTCATTTCTGGCTGAATGGCTTCGTCAATAAGCAAAATATGCGTTATTGGTCAGACAGCAATCCTCACGTAATCCATGAGTCATCATTGCATCCCGAAAAAATTACGGTTTGGTGCGGTTTATGGGCCGGCGGCGTCACTGGGCCGTACTTCTTCCGTGATGATCAAGACCGGAACATTACTGTGAATCGAATCGCTACCGTTCAATGATAACCGAATATTTTTTGGCCCCAATTGGATAATATGGACTTGGAGGACATGTGGTTCCAACAGGACGGCGCCACAAGCCACACAGCGAATGCCACAATCAAATTATTGGAAACCAAGTTTGGTGAACGTGTTATCTCACGAAATGGTCCAGTCGATTGGTGGCCGCCTCGGTCGTGCGATTTGACGCCGCTAGATTATTTCCTGTGGGGCTACGTCAAGTCTATGGTATATGCCAACAAGCCAGCGACGATTGATGAACTTGCAGCAATATCGGCCGATTTATGCATGAAAACCGTCGAAAATTGAGTTCAGCGTCTGGTGGCCATGCAAAAGAAATCGAGTTCCATACATAATGGCATCGAACGTACTTTCACAGGAATAAAGAATTTCATTGGTATCTAAAACCGGTTTTGTTTTATTTAAAAAAACTTTTGTAGCGCTCTTATTGAAAAACCCGTTACTTATATGCAGTATATGGTTGGGAGAATCTATGCCTGACGATTGGATTTATAGCGTACTATGGTATGGTTCCAACTATTCTTCGCTTGGTGGTTGTCCCGGGTTGTCAATGAGATAAAACACTTGAAACAATTCCGATGATAATGAAATTAGGTTATAGGTTTCGTGCCATCTAACGCCGGTCACCGATTAAGACAAGGTGATACCAACATAAGTTGTGCGGCCGACTGGTTGTACGGCAAGATAACTCCCGCAAATCCGAACCAATCTTTATGGAATTTTATATTAGACAAAATTTAGTTTAATGCATACAAAAGTTGGGCGGATGACTAGTTGACCGACACCATAACTGCCATAAACTACAAGCGATCTTAAAGAAATTCGGTACTCGGCAGTGTTTTCCTAAAAATTAAAATTAACTACTGTACCACGGTCATTTTCGTACCTCCCATTCAAAAGATGGGAGGCTTTTCGGCTGACTGACTCGATATCTCCCGAATGCCAAAACCGATCTTAACAAAACTTGGCACTCATCAATAGTTTGTGTAGTACTGTGTAAATTAATAACAAATGAACCACTTCGCCATGTCTATTTATCCCATATAAATATTGGGCGGACAATTGACTGGTACACAGAAAATAATATTGGCTTGTAAGTTTCAATAAAAAATATAATGGCATTTTATATATAAGTATATATAATATATATAATTTTATATATAATATAATTGAATAATTGAATCAATTAAATTTTTAATCATATTTACAATTTATTTTTTGAGTTTACAACAGAACTTGGAGTTGGCAAGGCGCAAATTTACGACGCTAAAAATGTTTAATTTTTGAGTGCATTATCGAATTTTTGCTGTGAATCTTTCTAAATTAATATAAATATGCATGATACTTTCTTAATAAACCTTAATATAAATAATTTTTGTTTACAATTTTTGTTGTGATAAAGTATTTTACAGAAAGTTGAATTTTACAGAGCCGTCGGGAGGCAATATATGCGGCGGTTGTCGTCACTTTTCGTACGGCTCTAGTCTTTGATATACAACACGGTTGTTATATGTAATTCATTTATTGTTGATTGAAAGATTTCATTTTGTGAACTTAAATAATAATAGTGCTGAATTGTCTTGTTTCGTGATTAAAACTGAGTTTTTTGTAATTGTGTTTAATTGGCAAGTGTTTTTGAACAAATTTTATTGGAACTGAGAGCTTGCATTGAGTGTTTTGTTTGCAATGGAAAATGTAGCTGCCCCCAAACATTTGTATGCACTTGAAAAGAGACAATTTGCCGCCTTATGTCACATACAACTGTTTACACGAAAATTTTTTTCAAAAATTCCACATAAAAAGACATTTTGAACGTGTAAAACAAGAAATTGGCCAATAGCCATACATTTCTCCAACAAAGCTGTGAATATGCAGAAGAGATGGAATGCGACAATGGAGTGACTGTTGCTGCGAAAGGAGCAGATATATTGAATGTTTTTCCAGAACCACCAGAACAGTTTCACTCTTTCAGTTATAAAAACAAAAATAAAAATAATTTGTGACAACGCAATAGAATTTATTGTTGAATTGCATTCCCTCAATAACAGTTCTCGTTTAAGAAAACTTGACAATAGTTCCGATTATGAATCCAAATTCTAAAAAATTTAATTTTGTATAGATATAAGTACATGTGTTTCTGCGAAACCTTGAATAAAATCGCTTTAAAAATTGAATATTTTAGTTTTTTTTACCGTCGTCGCAGGGGTGGCTGAAAAAAGCAATAACGGTTTTAATTGATTCAATTCAAAATTTAGCCAAAAATCGCGAAAAAATCAATAATTTTTTTAATTAACTTGATTACATACTTAATCAATATTTTTGAAAAAATTCAATAAATGTTTTATCAAATTTACAAATTTTTTAATTGAATTTTTTTTGACAAATTTAAAAATACCTTTAATTAATATTATCATTTTCGTGATTACACCAAAATCAATTAAAACATTAATCAAATAAACAAATTTTTTAATTGAAATTGATTTTTATTTTTTTCTGTGTAGTCACGATAACTGCCCATAATCTTTTAGGATTGTAATTAAGTTGTGTATTGAATAAAATTTGGCGCAATGCTTCTCTGCTATCGAATACTGGCACATTTGCCACCCTCATTCGTTCAACGTAAGGGTGAATATATGTGTTTTTTTATACCCTCCACTGTAAGTGATAGAGGGTATATATCAGTTTGTCATTCTGATTGTAACATATAGAAATAAGGCTTTGCGACCGCATAAAGTAAATATATTCTTGATCCTTATAACAACCGGAGTCGATATGTCCGTCTGTCCGTCTGTTGAAAACATTCTCACGACTTCAATCGGCGATAACGCGGTTTGGTTTTTGGCCAGAATGTTCCAGGTATTCCTGAGCAGTTTGGTATTGAAAATCCATTGTAAAAAATTTTATGATTGGAAACGTAAAAAAACTCATAAAATTTTCACATTAATTTTTGTAGTTTTATACTCAACTACTCCTTTTGCAGTGTGGTGAATTTCCCTGTTGAAAATCTTTGTTGTTCCTTATAATAGGTAAGTACTTTAGAATGTTTAGATGTATTCTCATGTGTTCATACATTTATATGAATTTTGTCACACTTCATCTAAGGTGGCTGTGGCCTGATGGGTAAAGGGTTGCTCGTTGGAGTGTGAGGGTTGTTGGTTCAACTCTCGTCCCAGCTTGTTTTTTTTTTTAACAGTTCTTCAAAAAATGCTTTTTTATTTTTAATAAATGTTTTTTTATTTTACTTGTGAACAAGTAAATTATTTTTATTTTTTTTTAAAAAAAAGTCCATTTCTTAAGTACATTTCAAAGTTCATTTCAAAGTACAAATGTACATGTACATTTCTTAAGTACATTTCTTAAGTACATTTCAAAGTACATTAAGTACATTAAGTACATTTCAAAGTACATTTCAAAGTACATTTTCTTAAGTACATTTTCAATGTGAGCATTGCATTTGTGAGCATTTGTGAGCATCCTGCATTTGTGAGCATTTGTGAACAAGTAATTGCATTTGTGAACAAGTAACTTATTTTTATTTTTTTTAAAAAGTACATTTTCTTAAAAAAGGTCCTTTTTAAAATTTAATATTTTGCTGGTTAACACTAAGGTGGAGGGTATCAAAGATTCGGCACAGCCGAATTTAACACTTTTACTTGTTTTAATAGAAATCGTACCAATGGATAACTTAGGGTGAGGGTATGTTTAAGTCGGTTCACCCAACTGAAATATCTAAACTGGTTTTCGGAACGTTTTTCTCTCGAAGACTCCCAGTGGTTTCATCAGCATAAGATGTGACCAAGATAAAGCAATACCGGTTGTATGAGAGTCCGATAGAGTTTGATCTTTGTTTCTCGAGATAGGGTATAATCTATGAAGTGAGAACGGATACTTTAACAAACAAAATTGCACAGAGAATCCTAGTATTATTCAAGAAGAGCTAGACAATTTTTCCACCCAAAGTAACGGTGCCATTTACGCCGAAGGTACTTTTTCGAGATCGTCATGGGTAACACGGTTACTATACTAGTGAGCGATACAGAACCACGATTAACGACTTTTTATTGCCACAACTTAATGTATTGGGACGGAAGACATGTGGTTCCAACACGAACGTGCAACTGCACACACAGCCCAGGCGTCGAAAGGCACATTTCCGTGTCGCCTAATGTCTCGTTTTGGCGATTTTCAGTCCTCGATTTGACCGATTAGACTTCATTCTGCGGGTTTTTGGAAGTCATCGATGCGAACAAGCGACAGACTCCTGAAGATCTCAAAGAGAATATCAGACAACAGTGAGATAACTTGTCGCCCCAAAGTTCTCGCCAGAACGACTGGCAATGCGAGAAATGAGACCAAGTGCTCATCAAGGCGATTGTGCCAGTGATTAAGGCCACATATCAACATTGAAAATCGCACAGTAGGGTATATGTATTTCAGAAAAATTTCCAAAGTCGTCTACTTTTAGCTTTTTTTGATTTCCAAGAAAACTAAAATTTTGGGATTTTTCTTTTTATGGTTTTTTATATATTTTGATATAATTATTTATAATGCGTACAAAAAAAATTAATTTTTTTTCGCATTACAGATATTGACTATTTTCGAATTTTGAGAATCGACAAATTTTGATATCTTTTTTCGAATATCTTGCACTGTGTCTCATCCAGTTTTAGAGATATTGTACTCAATTTTTCGTTGTTATAAAGAGTGATTAGTTTTATTTAATATAAGCGGCCAAGATTTGTTTAAACTAATTACTATTGGAAAGTTCTAGCTATTTAAAAATATCGTCGTTGGAAAAAATTTTGAATTTCGATTAAAAGAACTTCTTTTCTTCAAAAGCGTAGAAAGTGATAATGATACACAGTTGAAAAGGCTAATCTATTCCCCAACTGCGCAGGGTAACTTTAGTTGCCGCCCGATGGAACACAAACAAGATAGTGCTGATTTAATGAAATATTCTGATTTTTCAATACCGAAAGGTGAATAACAATTTTTTCCTCGACAACTTTAAAAAAGTAGGTACGCAACTACAAAGCTGATAAAATTATCTTTCTCATCTTGGTATTAGTTGTACTAATCGGAGTTCATTTGTCTGAGTTATGTCCCAAATATCCCTTCATCCAACACAACATTTGGCAAATAAATCGAATTTCTACCATTGAATTGAATACAGGTGACACTGTAATGCATCAACTGGCAAACATTGGCATTATTATAATGTTTTTACACCTGACTACTAATGAAATTCGCCTTAATGACAGCCGTGGACGAATTTCGAACCTAGTTAAATTTGGTTACTAAATATTTGATTTAAATGATATTTATCAACATTCTTTGGACCACTGTGCGCCCCCTTGCCTGATATAATTTTCGAAAAGTAGTGCAAAATACACTCACGACCAAATAACAATTTAAAAGAAAAAAATTCCTTATGTCGTATCATTATAAAGATATAGACAAAACCACATCGGGTGAGGATTTTGGAACATCCAGTACTTACAGCAGATAACTTGCCTGCTCTTTCAGAAACTGTACTATCACAACAACAACCTATTTTCAGTGTTAATGGAATACCGATCAATAAATTTGCTAAAACAACAAACATATATTTTCTGAAATAGCAAACATGTTTTCGTTCCTCATTTCCGCAATATTTCCTGCTGTGTTTACCAGGTTCGCTTATGAACAGATTCTGATGTTGTAATAGTTAGAGAAGTGGCCGACGGTGGTACAATGGCTAATGTGCGCAGCTCCTGTGCATGAGAACGTGGGTACGATCCCCGCTCTGATCACCTTACATTTCCTTCGACGACAGCAACCTCGCTTAGTGATGGCAACACTATCGAGTACTTAGCCATGAAAAAGCTTCTCAAAATATCCTTCGGAAGCGGTGTAAAACTGTAGGTCCTAATCAGTGAATGAAAAATTAGAAAGCGCACAGCTCAATGGCTGTGAGAAGCTCTTTCCAATCCTTTCATGGGATGTAATGGGAAACGGTTTTTTTAAATAGTTAGAGAAGAATAACCACTACTCCGCCTGGAACTCCTAACAAATGTACAGAACATTTTAAAATTTCAGTGAATCGAGCTCACCAACTTTTTACAAGCATTTTCATTTAGTTTTCTAACATAAAAGTTTTATTCCGAATCGGTATAAAAGTCAGTCTTAGAAAATAGATTGAGCACATTCCACTGATTTTGAGAAGATATGTCTAATAAGATATAATGGACAAATACGTTTTTTTTTTATTTGATTAAAAACTTTACAGTAAAATCTCATATATGACCATCTATGATCAATAACATATTTACAAATGACTAATCTTTTCACATGTCAACAGTTTAAAAATACTGTGTCTGCGTATGTGATACCATGGCGTTCCAATCGCATGCAAGCATTACAAATCAAATCAAATCATCACCATCAACATCATACGAAGCAATAACAGCCAAGGCGATGAAATGTTTCTTACCATCTTCATAGCACAACACAGTTTCCACATCACCCTCCTATACAATGAATATTCCAGTAGTTTTCAACACTACACCATCCTTTGCTGTAGATCCTACTTGCTCCCCACAAAACCAAGGACTTTGCTGCTTCGCAAATGACAAATTGACAGTCGGGTGAAATGGATCAAACAAATTGTCAATAATTTTTTTCTTGCGTGTCAGCAATTTTTACCAAATGTTGTTGTGAATGGAGAAATTTTTCACCCCGGAATTGACTTCAATATTTTTCTTTTTTGCTCCATCATGTACAGTACATATGTATGAGTACATGAAGATACGCACATGCATGGGTACTGGTAGAATTTGAAAATTTGATATGCCACTTCCGGTTGATGCTCCTCGTACTAATGCCAATACTAATACCGAATTGACGACGGTCGACATCGTCGTTTGCCACAGTTGTTGTGTGGCAAATGTTTTGGAATAGTAAGTACCGCTTCTTTGTCTCCTCCTCCAATGATGCTGATGCCACTGTAGAGTCCTTAATGACATTAACCCAAGCATATCGCAAATGATATGAATCAATGTACATAAAGTACATTGGATACATGCAGGGATTTATGTTCGTACTCATACATCATTGCATATATAGATCATTGGAAGCAAATTTCAGCACATACAGCTCATGCTCATAGCCACACATATCCTTCATACATCGTCTTATGTAAGTTTTATTTACATCATTGTCATCATCAGTTCACCATTTTGATTTTATCATAAATTTTGATTTTATCACAAATTAATATTGAGTTTATATCCGTCCACGTTCGTTACACAATTTACATAATCGTAAAAATACTACAGTGGAATTGAACAATTTCTTTTTACGTAATGACAATTTAGTTTTTCCGTTTTTCAGACATAATCGTTCAAAGTTTGAAAATTCGGTAGAGAATATTATACACATAGAGAAATGACGTATAGAGAAGCGATTTTACTCAGTAAATTTACGAAGTTTGGTGTGTTGCATATGGATGTTGCATGTTGGAAAGTATTGCTTTAATAATACCAGATAGAGGCAATGGCTCAAACCAATCAACAAGAAAAAAGCAACGGCATTTTGTTTTGTGCGTTAAATTTTGTGTGTAAATACACCACAAACCTATACATACGGTTGAGTTTTATGTTTCGGGATTAGAGAACAAAAACAAATATTAATCATCGAAAATCACTTTATTGTTTTTCAAAATATTCCCCATGAAGATTTATACACTTTTGCATGTGTTTGAACCAATTGTGGAAACACTTTTGCCACTCTGATTGAGGTATCTCCAAAACATGCATTCTGAATGCAGCAACCGCTTCTTCAGGTGTCGAAAAACGTTGACCTCGTACGGACTATACGGCGGATGACCCATCAAATCGATGTGCAGTTGCAGTTGTTTCTTCCGATGTGTGAGAGCTCGCATTGTCGTGGTGAAGAGTGATCCGTCTTCGGCGGTTGGTTTTCCTGATTTCTTGGAAGACAACTGACAATCAAATGGTTGTGTACCACTCAGAATTCACGGTTCTGCGTTATTCTAGTGGTACGGTTGCGACATGTCCGGTTTTTCCGAAAAAACAGGAGACCATTTGCTTGGAAGTGCTTCGGGCGCGAACAACTTTTGTTGGATTTGGCTCATCTTGAAACACCCATACAGTTGACTTTCGGGCTCATAGGCATAAATCCAGGATTCATCACCTGTCACGATGTCATAGACGTGTTTCGAAGCACTGCGATGGTATTTTTGGAGCATTTCTTTCGACCAATCGACACGAGCCTTTTTTTGAACGATTGACAAATTGTGTGGGATCCAACGCGAACAAATTTTTTTGACAGTCAAATGTTTATGCAATATTGAATGTATGCTGGTCCCACTAATGCCTAAGGTGGTCTCAATCTCACGATAGGTCACATGACGATCTTGCAAAATCAGTTCGCGCACAGCATCAATGGTTTTCGGAACAACAGCTGATTTTGGACGACCTTCACGAAATTCGTCTTGGAGTGAACTACGACCACGATTGATTTCACCATACCATCGATAAACACTGGCCCTTGGTGGAGCTTCATCGCCAAAAATTTAATTAAGTTCATCCATGCACTGTTGCTGAGTTAATCCACGTCGAAAGTTGTAAAAAATATTCACGATTTAATTCCATTTTTGGGCCGAGATGAATCTTTAAAGTTGCTGTAAACAACACAAATGGCGCTCGTATGTCAAAACGTTCTGAGTACGCATAACCCCAAAAATGTCCAACTTTACCATAGAGCTGTCAGTTGCCAGATTGCAACACTAGGGTTGCCAAATCCCGAAACATAAAATTCAACCGTACTAACAAAAAAAGATTACAAAAAAGTTTAAATTTCACAGTTTTTCATCAAAACGACATGAAAAATTTAAGCCACAAATTTTTGTAATTCCACCTAAAATGGTTTACCGTTACATCCCATGAAGGGATTAGGGAGAGCTTCTCACAAGCCAGTAAGCTGTGCGCGTTCTAGTTTTACACTCACTGATTGACACCTACAATTTTACACCGATTCCGAACGATATTTTGAGAAGCTTTTTCATGGTTAAGTACTCGATAGTGTCGCCGTCACTAAGCGAGCTGACCGCCGCCCAAAGAAATTTAAAGTGGTCAGAGCAGGGATCGAACCCACGTTCTCATGCACAACAGCCGTGCATACTACCATTGCACCACCGACGCCCACCTGGTGTAAGTTAATTTACGTCAAATAACTCTCTCTCGCACCGACCGCACCACGAAGAATGTAAAATGAAACGTCAGATGAACTAGATGGCAGCTCTAGATGACATTACTCTATGATTATACGTGTGTTGAGTTATATTCAGGTTTCGTATTTCGTGGTAATGCGATACCCTGGTTTACAATGGGTAACTCATTACACTGTGCCACACCAAAAAAATTATGGGGTTCTGTCAACGGATTCTGGTAGAATGATCTAAAAAAAATATACGTGTATCGGCGTTTTGCCAGATCTGAGCAGAATTTTTTTTTAGGGCGAGTCAAAGTTTCCGCCCCTCTGAACTTTCCTGCAACATATCGGCATGCAAAATTGTGTGTTCCTTACTTCTGAGGTACAAACTATGTTCAGAAGTTTTATAGAAAAGATTCAGATAAGCATTTTTGTAGAACAAATTAACCCTCTAACTGTCACGTATAACCATAACTTTTACTTTATTTTTTTGAAAACTCGCAAAAAAACTGCTCGTGGTCAAAATGTTCCACAAAAATTATCGCCATAAAATTTCACTATATGTGTCCGAACACTCCAAAACACAAATCTTGGTTGGAAGCATTCGCGTGTTTGCCCCAAACCTCCATTTACTTACGTGGACACATATGTGTATTTTCTCCCAAACATAATAATATTTAGAAACGATTTATTCTTTTTTTTTATTTGTTATAATTAATTTTATCAATATACATATATCCACATTTACTTATATAAATGTTTTATAAAATAAATAAAATAAATGGTTTCCCGTTACATCCCATGAAGGGATTAGGAAGAGCTTCTCACAACCAGTGAGCTGTGCGCGCTCTAGTTTTACACTCACTGATTGGGACCTACAGTTTTACACCGGTTCCGAACGGTATTTTTGAGAAGCATTTTCATGGCTAAATTCTCGACAGTGTCGCCGTCACTATGCGAGGTGACCGCCGTCGAAAGAAATTTAAGGTGGTCAGAGTAGGGATCAAACCCACGTCCTCATGCACAAGAGCCGCGCACACTACCATTGCACCACTGACGGCCAATACAAAAAATAAAACGATTTAAATGATTTTTACATTTACTTGCATTTGTTTTGTTTTGAATCTGCTGCTCTGTTGTTTCTCACGTTTTCGTCTTCAGAAGGTTTCAACTATGCGTTGGTTATTGAGAAAAAAGCGCTTCGTTTTTCCGTGGTTTGCGCATGGTTATGCGTGGTTATGCGTGGTTATGCATGGTTATGAGTAAAATTTTGATATTTTTGTAATTTTGTACCTTTGATATTGAACTTTTTTTAAATTACAAATATTATATATATTATCTGTTTATATCACATTTTTCAATTTTTTCATTAATTATGTTCATCTTTACAGGTGATTTGTAAAAAAACTAAAAGAAATAGAAACTTGCGGTTTTCGGCATTTGAAAGAGCTATAAGAATCACTCAAAAAGTAAAAAAACAAATTTCGGCGCAGAGGTCCCTTTTCGTGGAGCAGGTCACATATATATATTTTAAGTTATTAATCATTGTAGCAACCATAATGCGTTTGGGCACAAGTATATTATATGTGCGACATGTTATATTTGCGTCCAAACAACAAAAAACGGCAGATTTTTCTACGTGTGGTAGTAGTTTCGCCCACGAGGCCAGAAACTTAATTCAGGTAGCACGGGTGTGGTTGACTCCCTTGTGAGTGTATCGTGGTGGCTGCGGTTTAAACCCAAATCTCGGGTAGAGGGAAAGCTCGATGTGGAGTTGCATTGCCACCGGGTGCCGAGACCCATAGATCAGTTGGAGTTTAGATAGTCTCCGTTCCTAACCAAGCAATGCCGTAATACATAGTTTTAAATTGGTACTCAGATACTTCCGCATACGGGTTAAGATGCTTCACCCTGTGTTAAGAGCACTGTGAGGTTAGGCCAATGTGGCAGGTTATCATATTAATCTGTAACATATATCTGTCTTCAAATATGTTGATCATTATTCAAATAACGAGCGGTATCAGAGTATCTGTCCCAGTTTTTTTAATGGGGTTTCACAATGATAACCCGTTGTTGCTTTATGTAGCACTCCATTTTTAATAATCGGAACAATTGTACATGACAGTTGTGAAATTGTATTGCTGTCACTTGGTTGGTTGGTTGGTTGAAAAGGCTGCAATACAGCACGCAGTCTAGCGCACTTAGGCTAAAGAAGCCCATTGTGATACCTGCAGTTTCCTCTATAGCGAACTATTGACTTGTCGTTTAGCCAATTTACCCTTTCAATGAATTTGTCTATAATACCTATAGGAATATCCTGTAGGGCTACGGTGCTAACTAAATGTGTTCCGAATATCCTACTTCTCAGTCCTGCCAGAGCAGGGCAATCCAACAGAAGGTGTTTCGTCGTTTCCTCGTCCTCTTCCATGCAGCATCTACAGAGAGTGGAGTTCTATGTCCCAATCTTATTCCCAATATTGGTTTCCTACAAGACAATGTCCCTTAAGTGTCCCTGTCATTGTGGAAAATCTGCCTCTCAGCAAGTTAAGTAGTTGCCTAGTCCTCTTCCTGTCCACCTGTGTCCAGAGTACCCTGGCTTGTTTGCAAGTTGAAGTAAGTCTTCACTTGTCCTTGAACATATTATTGGCCCACTGCCTGATCTGCAAACGGCAGGTAAAGATTGGCATACTAACACCTTTTTTTGCCGGAAGAACCTGTGCCGTAGTGCCCTGTCTAGCTAACGCATCCGCTACCCAATTGCCTGGAATGTCGCTGTGTCCCGGTACCCAGTTGAGCCTGATGTCAAAATACTCTGCCATCACCCTAAGTGATGAGTGGTATTATTTCACCATCAGGGACGTAGCAAACATGGCTTCCAGGGATTTTATGGCAGCCTGGCTGTATACACATTCTCCGGAGGGTTGTGACACTACTTTTCAGTAGTTCAGCAACCTCCAGTATGGCGGTAATTTCCGCCTGAAATACACTACAGTGATCAGGCAGCTTGAAGGAGATATTTACATTTAGGTCCGGTGAATGGACCCCATAGCCTATTTGCTCGTCCAACTTTGATCCATCCGTGAAAAATTTGATACTACTGGTCTCCCCTTCCAATGACTTTTCCCAGGTATTCCTGTTCGGAATAGTAGTCCTTACATTTGTCGCTGGTAGAAGGTAGGGGATACAGTAGTCCCTTTTTACGCGAATACGGATCCGGTGTAGTAATTCAGCGTGTCCGGAATGTCCCGATATCATAACGCCACAATCTCGGATTCTCAACAGGGATGTAGCGGCTGCCGATTCGGCCATGATATCAGGCGTACAGATGTTCAGGATAGCACTAAGTGCAGCACTTGAAGTCGGACCATTGCACCACTAACGCTAATCAGTGCTGATCTTTGAATTTTCATCAAGGAATTCAGAATATATTTATTTTGGATGGACCTCCACCAAACTACGATGCCATAGAGAAAGATTGGTCTGACTATTGCCGTATAAATCCACATGGTGATCTTAGGAGACAGTTCCTAGCGCTTTCCTATCGCCCCTTTACAGCAGTAAAGAGCAACAGACGCCTTTTTCACCCTCTCCTCCACATTCTGTTTCCAAAACAGTTTTCTGTCGAGAATTATTCCCAGATACTTGACCTTTTCCGTCAACTGTAATTGCACCCCATTAACTGACGGCAGTTCAAATGCGGGTATTATATATTTCCGAGAGAGCAAGATAAGCTCGGTTTCAAGTGGGTGAAGTGATAGTCCGTTGTTAGCGGTCCAGTTCGAAATCAGACTAAGTAGGCTGATTGTACGAATGGTAAGTAAATTGAGGTTTCTACCCGTACAGATGATAGCAATATCATCGGCATTGAAAAAGACTTGGCATTCGGCCCTGTCCAATTCAAGAAGCAATTCATTGACAGAAGTTAATCATAATAGTGGAGACACAACTCCCCCCTGCGGTGTCCCCCTGATAACGTTCCTAACAATTGTAACACCACTCCATTCAGCTTTGACGTATCTATCCACCAGAAGCTGTCCAATTAGGCGTGTCACTAAGCTGTAGACTCCTAGATTCTGTAACGACCTAAGAATCGCCGAAGGTTGAATGTTATGCTGTTTTATTGCTGCCACTTACACAGAAAAAATACCACAAAATGTAAATCCTGCACTTTTGTTTGGATATCCTTTATGTTAGTCATTATGCCATTAAACGTTTATCGTAACAATATATGTACACACCCTTATTAATATTTATTAATAAACCACCAAACAAAACTTGTTCAAACTCCAACAGCGATAATTCTATGTTATTGAATTTCTTTAATATAATAATTGTTTTTAGGATTTTAAACGTCAGGTTTGAAATGCATAGAATAATGTTGTGATAACCGATTTGGAAAAGAATTAATTTGTACCAACAAACTTCATAAGAAATTCAGTTTCAACAACCACATTTTTCTTAATTACTGT
Organism: Phaonia tiefii; assembly: GCA_963931995.1. Lineage (NCBI taxonomy): Eukaryota > Metazoa > Arthropoda > Insecta > Diptera > Muscidae > Phaonia > Phaonia tiefii. The sequence goes on along the minus strand of OZ008368.1, from coordinate 271,326,857 downwards.
TGTTGCAGTCGATTTAACTGCAAATTTATCTGTTGCAACCGAAGTGATCATAAATTAGATTTTAGCAACCCAAGAGATTTCAAATTCGGTGGTAGCAACCGAAATTATAGAAAAATTAGTTGAGAGAACGAAAATAGTTTGGAAATTCAGTTGTCACAACCGAATCAATTTTGAAACGAGGTTGTTTAAAGCGAATTTCATTTGTACTAATTTCATTTGAACTAAATTTAGTTGTGATAATATCAATTCGAATTTGGCAACCGCAACTCCGAGACAACAGCCGAATGTTCGGCGACTTTTAGATATATCTCGTGAGAACGATCCTATGTTATGATGCAGAAAATGTGGAATCGCACAAGACAAATCCGACCGACATAGAATAGGAGGTGAACGGACGAATATTTGAATACTCCAGTTTGAATTCATCGCAATATACATATTTCAAAGCATTAAAACTGGTGAGAGCTGTTACTTCAAATTTAAATCCACTGATTTTTCGTAACAAATGTCCTTTCATCCTTGGAATGTTGTATAAAATTGTATTTTGAAAAACAAATCAACATATACCAACACATGCATGCTCGTATATCATTTATGTGTTAAATATTGTTTAAATGTAAGTCATTTCCGGCCATTGCTCGGGAGTTGTTTTATTACTTATATTATTTTTATATTATATTATTTTTTTCTGTTTATAGAAAATAATTTATAGTTATTTTTTGTGTTGTTTTTACTCTTGTAGTCGATATTTTTCCAATGTTAATTGTTATTTTTACAATTGACACACCAACACAAACAGGGTAAATTTACGATTTTTCATAATGGAAAACTATATAAGTGCAAATACATACGAGTATGTACTAAATATGTGTGCACTCGTGTGTATGTCGTGTGTACAATTGTGTACAAATATTGTGTACATTTGTGAGAAAAGTATATACAGATGTATGTACTAAATACATATGCCATTAACACAAATAAATATTTGCGAGCGGAGGAAATGCTAATATGTAAATAGGTAACTCTCTTTGAATGCGGTGTAGGAGTTTGTTTTATTTTTCAGTGGCATTGAGATTTCCCGTCAGGCTGATGTGGGGCATCATTTGCAATGTCTTATTGTGGCACCTCTTGCCGGGTAACGATACTACACGCTGAAAAATAACGGCCTCTCTAGAATATTCTCCCAAACATATTCTGCAGGAACCATGCATATGTTTGGAACACACTTCAAACATTCATATGTTAGCAAGTCTCAAACTCACTTGTATTTAAATGTAAACAGTATCATGTTTACTGGCAAACATGTATACTTTTACGTTGAAACATGTGGTTTTCATCCCAAACATCCATATACTTACGTGGAAGCATTCGCCTGTTTTCCCCAAACCTACATATACTTACGTGGAAACATATGCGTATTTCCTCCCAAATATAATAATATTTAGAAACGAATTAATATAACAAATAAATTATGTATTATTATTTATGATTAATTTTATCAATATAAATCCACATTTATAAATAATTAATACAAACACTTAACAGATTTAAAAGGCCCCATTTTACGTTTACCTGCACTGAATGCATTATTTGTTTTTTTTTTCATGAAATGGGAATCTGCCTTTCTTTTGCTTCTCCTTTCTTTGTTGTCTCTAACGTTTTTGTTTTCAGAAGGTTTCAGTTACGCATTGTTTATCACAATGATTTGGTACACAAACAATTTACAAATCTAGTTCATGCAAACCAAACCTGGATTAATTACTCGTGTTTTTTTATTGTACTTATTTCACAAATGGTCCAGTAAAGGCTCGAACAGACAAAGGAGTTCATATTGTTGCCCTTTCCAGTTTGTAAATCGTTGGTAGAACGATTTGTAAAATCGTTTCTAACTTTGGTAGCACACATACATATATACGAAAGACGTACACAAAAACCAAAGCAACATCACAAACCATTTAACCGTCCAAACTTTCGTTTATTCGTTTTTCACTGATCAAGCGCTTTTGATGTCCTCTGTCCGATGAACCATTGATGACTGAATACGTGAAACTAAAACGCAATACATCAGCCAAACTAAGAAACACTGGCTTCATCTGCAATTTGCAGGCACATTCAGGAATATTTACGAATCGAGAGAGCATAAGCAGTGCTACAAACACAACTGCATTTGCTCAAAAACATGGACATATTTGAGTCACAAATATATATATTATAACATATTAAACAATATTGAATAGCATACCTCTTACCTTTCCAAAATAATCTAAACGAAGCCCAGAGGTCTTACCATTCCAAAGTTATGAAACATAAGTTACCTGCCATCTGGCTGAGCAAATTGAGGTTATGTGAATTTTTTTTTAATTTTTTTCCGAAAGGTCTGTATCTCGCCGATTTGACTTTTTTCTACTTTTTTTTGTTGATTATGAAAGGCCTCTTAAAGACCTTTCCAACAAGCCCAAAAACAGAATTTAGCAACTTTACCCTACAACCCTCCGACCGCCAATCCGAAAATTTTGAACCCGCTGCCATTTCGCACCCTTGCATTTTCGGACATGGTCCTAGTGGACTTTTCTTCATGAAATGAGCCAAGGAAAACGCTGGAGAAATTTGTCCGGAACTTCCTGAATCACCCTGTATATTAGCGTAAAATTTCGACCCAAAAGCCATACTTTTGAACTTGATACTTTTCGATTTCTACTAACAGCGTTTATTTTAGGTCGAAGCTCCTCACGGTTAATGTTCTATAGCTGTATAAAATTGCTCACCTGTAACATTTTTGTGAAGTGATACCTGTGTTAATGTTAGAATAACTTTTAAATGCGATATCAGATTGTAAACATCAAAGTATCGCCTGATAGGTTTTAACCTTATCTTTATGAATGAAAAATACAAATTGTGGATCTGATAACACAATCAAGAGTTATTCTAACATTAACACAGGTATCTCTTCACAAAAATGTTGCAGATGACCAATTTTACGCAGCTATAAAATATGAGAGGCTTCGACCTAAAATAAACGTCATTAGTAAAAATCGAAAAGTATCCATTTCAAAAGTGTGGCTTTTGGGTCGATAGTTTACGCTAATATACATATTTTCAAGTGAAAAAGGGCGGGCTCGATTTTTATTTTAGATCCATGGTTTTTGGGAACATTTTCTTAAAATTTGCCGTAGATTACGTTTCTGCTATACTCTTTGGCAAGCTTTTTGTTCCCATACAAATTGACCCACCCTACTGCACATGCTGATATAATTAGAGTAAGTTTTTGCACAGCCGCCTCATACAACATAGTCTGCCGAAATTTTTCTAATTATATCAATTATGTACACTTTACATAATTACACTTTGGTTGGAAGGAATAAATACGAACCAGTCTTGAATTCACCAACTTTGAGTTCATGTACGTGATAGTTTGAATATTAATACTATTTAATCTTGCTTCAACCATTCTCTAATAAATTTGATTCAAAATTTTTTTGTTTCAATTTCATTTATTTTCAAAAAACGAATCCGAAACGGATTCGAATATGAAATTCGTTTCGAGTTCGAGACGGATCCGAAAAATTTCAAAAAATGATTCACGGTTTCGAGAGGAATTTCAAACGAAACCGAATTCGTTATGAGTTCGTAACGGATGTCCGTTTCGGAAAAAATGTCCGCAGAACCGGATCAGTCTCGAATTCGTAACGGATTTATATGGCACATTGGAAATGAGCGGGAGTAAGTGTAGGGTTTATATTTTTCAAATTACAAAATGTTCAAGACTGCTGTAATAATCACTGGATGTTCTGTTGTCATGCCAATAAACTCATTTAGGCAGACGTCATCCAAAGGGCTGCATAGAAATGGCCAAAATATATACATATATCCATTAAAAGCTAGTCCATTGTTCTAACCAAAATACGCAGCGGATAAAAACTTTTTAAGATTATATAAATTGCCGACGGTGTTCATGGTGTTCACATTGTGCTTTTGTTAATAAAATTTCATGTGACATTTCTCATTTCTGCAGCAAATTTGTTTTGATTGTAAACAACACAAACTCACATTTCTAAATAAACAAAGATAAAATAATATCAGAAAATTAATTTCATTTTAATAATATTGGAGATTTTATCACTGTACGATAACGCAATGGACAAATTTAAAGAAATAAATGATTATTTTACTAATAGAATGGATTTGTATCGAAGAAAAAGAAATGTGCACATTTTGGTATTAAGAATGCAACTTTTCCAATTTTTGGTCTTGGCGGAATCGGAAAATATATAGTATGTAATAGATTATGCTGGATTAAAGTAAAACAATGTAATTTAATAATAAATGAAATACTAAGCGTGTTTTTTACCCCGCTAAAGTTAATTATAGCTTAATTTGTACGGGACAGCTAAGCGATATTAAGTGGCATATCAATTTTCCACTTAAATTCCGGCTTGAGCAATGACAATGTTGCCACATGTTAAATTTCAAGAAATGGCAACAAAAATTTATCTTAGATAAATTTTGTTATATATTTTGCTAATGAAAATGTTATCCAGGAGAGACTCAAAAGCAGAATTTTGCAAAATGGCTTACACATGGTCAGTTCATTTAAATTATTTTATTTAATGGAAGACTACTTATACTTTTATATCCCTAAATTTGAGAGATAGATTTTTATTTCCGATTGAAAACAAAATTGGAATTAAATTGTTCACAACAACGAGCGGTAAATGTTATACGTATTGATCATGGTATAAATATCTATCAGGTATAGTCGTTTAAACATGTGATTATAGTTTTTCCATGTCATTTTTCATTTCACGTGCTAAAATCATATGTATTTTGTTTTCATACTTTTTTGTATTCTTGTATTGTTGGTATATATTTGTGTAGAGATTGACAACTGAAACAAATGAACGAAATTAAAATGTCTGTTGTTGCTGCTTACAACTACAACAACATTTGCTGCTACCATGTATTTGTTGGTACTTGGTACAAACGTGTTGCCGTATCGCATTTTTTTCACCCATTAAGCAAATGTTGCCACATTACGTAGTATTAAGGTGGATCGTTTTATTTGGAAAGCCCTAAGTGGCGATAGCTTAATGGAATAAAAAACAGCCTTACTAATGAAAATATTCTATATAGATGCGCACCAACTCCTTTTGGGAAATCGATTGCGTTGCGCATGACGATGACTTTTCCACATTGCAATAAGTACTTACCAGCACAAAGCAATCTCGAAATGTAAACAAACAAATTTGTTTTCCTTTATTTTTCTGACATTTGCTTTGAACCAGCAATGGAAATTTTTTCATTTTACTGCTTTTTTAACTACCATTGCAGTACAACTCTGTGCTCTCTCTCGTGTTTACTGTGATTTAAAACAAATTACAGAAAAATTTGCGAAATGTCTGCGTTTATTTTTTGTGTGGAAATATGTGTAATTTATAGTGTGATTACGCTCGAATCATCTCAAGAGAGCGAAATCCCGACGTTTCGCTGAAACGCGGTAAATGCGAATTAGTTTTTAGTTACATTAGGAATCGAAGATATAGTTCCAATATTGTCGTTCTCTTCAAAAACTTCGAAGCCGACGGTAACAAGTTGTTGCATGCAAATCGAAACGTCATGGTTGGGAGAATAAAGATGTTGAACTTGAAGTTGTAGTGAAGAAGAAGTAGATTCATTGTCCTCCTTTAAATGAAATATTACGGAGGATCAAATCATGGCCTATGTTGAAAAGCCTATTGACATCAGTAACGCTTATATTGCTTGTTATAAATTACACTGTGGAACACAAAAAAAAATAACAAGGCTCTGACAGCGGCTTGTGATAGTAGGTATACTGGTATACGTGTATCGGCGTATTGAAAATTTACGTCTGAATTTTTTTTAAGGGGTGATTCTCCCATTTGCACATTCTTATGATGAATCGACATAGGAAACCATGTTATCCTTTCATTTTAGGTATAGGATATTTTCAGCAATTTTATGTACAAATTTACGAGAAACATTTTTGTGGAATACTTTAACCCTCTACCGCCTTAATATATGGGTCTTTTTTGTTCTTTTCGTGGAAAAGGGTAAAAAGCATCTCTAACCCAGAAGTGTGTCGGGTTGAAATGTACTACAAAAATGTTCATCATAAAATTCTACTATAAGTTTCTTAACACACCAAAACTCAACTTGAATGCCAAAATTAATAAACTAAACTTTAAACTTAACAAACCATTTAAGGGTTAATTTCGTACTTAATCCGAGTTGGCACTAAAATGACCCACCAAACTGCATTTTAGTTGATTGGTGCGTATTGAAAAAACATTATACGTAAAATTTCACATAAGACACTGAACAACAGAAAGTTGTAGATATAATATTTATAACACTCTGTGTAATTTTGTAAGTTATGGAAATATAACCATAAACAGACACCACTACGTGATAAAAGGCAAAAAATTTACCCGTGTCTCCCAGTTTTGCCCAAAGTCATACAATTTTTTTTTTTGGCCCCCAAAGATTTGTGGCCTCGGTGTCATTTTTGCAAAAATGTGATAATTTTGTCGGCTCATTTCTTGCAAACCGTTAGGAATTTTGATTTACTTTCTGAGGGAAAGTTGTAGCCCTTGTCATAAAAAATAGAAATTGTGAACATATAAATCAAAAAAACTTCATCTTCAAGGTCAAAATCGCAAGGATTTTTTTTACCTTTTTCCCCCTGATCAGGTCCATAGGTAGCAAACCGTTAAAAATTCAAGGAAACAATCAACTACAAGAGTGTACCTAAGATCTCAGTAAATAACTTTCTAGAACATATGAACTTCCTACGAATGATTCTTAACACCGTTTACTTCAACATTGAGATAGTATGCTATCTCACCGACCGCTGCAGAACAGGCAAAGCAGTAAGCTCAGCACACGCAACAAGGCAAGCAGCACGCAATATAAGAACCATTCCTAGGAAATTCATATGTTCTTGAACGGTTTGCTAGCTATGGACCTGAACAGGGGAAAAAAGGTAAACAAATTTTGACCTTGAAGATGAAGTTTTTTTCATTTTATATGTTCACAATTTTTGTTCTTTATTATAAGAGCTACAACTTTCCCTCAGAGAGTAAATCAAAATTCCAAACGGTTTGCAATATTTGAGCCTGACAAAATGATCACTTTTTTGCAAAAGTGACACCGAGGACCCAAATCTTTGGGGGCCCATAAAAAAAGTGCATGACTTTTGGCAAAACTGGGAGGCACGGGTCTTTTTTTTTTGGTCTTTTATCACTTCACTGTCCGTATATGATTATATTTTTCGGTGTAGCACTGTGTAAATAAAAGATCAGTATAAATTTGGGTATTTAAGCAAGAATTTATTTATTACGTTTTTCTTTGAGCTCTTGCAAATATTATGTCGTTATCAAACAATGCCCAGCATATTTACGAAGTATTTTCTTAAAAGTATACACCAATCTATTTCCCACGTTCCACGAGTGTCATCTGTTTATGAATACAGTGTAAATAAACAAATAATGTTTGTTTACTAAAGTCGACATTCACGTATGCATGTTTACAATTATCTGTATGTGTTGTAATTACAAAATGACACGCCCTTTTTTTATAAAATTTTACAGGGCGTGAATACAGAGAATATGAATGGAAAATTGTTGTATCATATCAATAGTTGTGTCAATACACATACGCAATGCTGAACAATAAAGCCGAAATTAAGGTTAATAGATACTGACAGTATGTGGGTGAATAAATTACACGATGCGACAAAATGAATGTATTTGTAAACGTTTTAGGTACAGTTGAGTAGATAAGGAATTGTCGAAATGTCGATACACACATAAAAAATTTACCTAGCGATCAAGTGTACGTTTTAGGTGTATTTGAGGGGATTACAAAAGTTTTTAAAATTCAATAAATTAAGGGAATTTTTTGACGTACCCTTGCGGAAAAACTTGGACGCGCTCTGTGTTACGAAGAGGATCAATAAGTCGGTGACTTTTTGATTGAAACACTGTTTTTTTTGCAAAAAAAAATCTTTTCCAACATAATCTCCTTTTAGCTCAATGCAGTTAGTCCAACGTTTCTCCAATTTTTGTATCCCTTCCAAAAAAAATTGGATTTTTCGAGGTCCATAAAATAGGCATTTGTTTCATCAATAATTTCATCGTTGGAGCTAAATCTCTTTCCACCGAGCCATTTCTTTAGGTTTGGAAATAGGAAATAGTCACTGGGGGCTAAATCCGGAGAATATGGCGATTGAGATACCAATTCGTAGCCCAATTCCAACAACTCCAAACAGTTCTTTGAAGTTGTCACACGATTACGTTTATGGTCAATTGAGAGCAAACGCGGCACCCATCTTGCAAACAGCTTTCTTAAACCCAACAGATCATTTAAAATCGAAACCACACTGCCATATGAAATACCTATGGCATCAACAATCTCACGCACTTTTACTCTTCCATCGGCCCACACCATATCGTGCAGTTTTTCGACATTTTCGGTTTTATTGACCTCAATTGGCAGTCCAGAACGTTCAGCGTCATTTTTACTTGTGCGACCACAACGAAAATCAGTAACCACTTTTTTACCATTGAAATCGATGGTGCAGAGTCCCCATAGTATTTATCAAGCTTTTCCTTGTTTTAATTGACGGTTTTTTTTAGCAAAAAATAATGTTTAATGAGCACTCGAAATTCACTTTTTCCCATTTTTAAAAAATGCACGAGGTTGTATGTTTTGAACAGCTGTTAAAAGCAAAGTAAATGACGGAACTTGCTCAAAATTTGATAGTAGTCTATTAACAGGTAGTACTTGATGGGAGCAGTGTTGCATTTCAGATAACTACGAGGGAAGTTCGAAAAGTAACGGACTTATTGAATCGCCGTCGTATATCAAAATATCCTTGGAACTGATCAAATTTGAATAAAAAGAAATACTTGTAGTGTTTTCTATTTATGCTTTTGACCTTCAGCCGAAACGAACACAAACCTATACATTTTTATACGATTTATCCCTTTTAGCGTTGTTCTATTTATAATTAATAAAACGATACTTTTATTGAATTACGATAATGTCAATTATATGTACATACGTACACTTTTGTAAATAAATGATTTCTAAAAAAAAACTTTATTGTAATCAAAAATATGCTCGAGTGTTCGACTATGGACCAGTGTGTAAATTATATATTATATTTCCTTATCTATTTGTTTATTTGTAGCTATAATATACCATTAAACTTTGTAAATAAATAAACTTAAAAAAAAAAAAAAAAACGATAATGTCAATTGTGTTCATTAGTAAAGTACACAACTTAAAACTTCACAATTATTATAAATCAAGTTGACTCGAAATCCGTCTCCAGCCGTCTATTTACTCTCAACAACGCGCCATTCAGCCACTTCTAAAACCATCTCATAGTAGCCGGAACCTACTTGCGAAGAGTGTAATAACGCCATCCAAATTCTTTACATACAAGCATACGTATCGGAAGGTTCAAGTTTTCTCTCAATAGATACTTTCTCGTGGTGAATTGGTTATTATGGTGATTTTCGTTACAGCCAAAAAGTATGCAACTGCATTGCTTCTTATCAAGAGTAGGTTTGCACATAGGTAAATAAAAACCATAGATGATTCATTTGCTTTATCGCCATTTCCACTAGAGGGCACATCCTGTTTCCATGCGACCATTTTTCAATCGGATGCGAAGAAAAAGCACTCAAAAACCATTTTTATTTCGATTCTGTTGTTTAAACTTGAAAATAGAATATAAATACTAGAAAAGCATAACGCTTTTGATGTTTGTTCACCATACAAAAGGCAAAAAAACATGTTATATAGTTTTTTCAATAGTTTTTGTTTCCAAGGAAATTTGCCCATATCTACCACTCGGGCGCAATCTAGAGAATTTCCCTTTACTTTCAAATCCACCTCTTATCTTTCACCATCTATGGTTTTTTATTTATCAACGGTTTGTATTAATATAACATTCCACTGACATGAAAAAGCTATAAGAACGACTGTTAATATAAAAATGTTAGCTTAATCAAAGTGAAATACAACCATGGACTATAAATTACCACAAAATCGCTCTAAATTTTTATTTTATTTTTTTTTTTGCCTAACTAGAGCAATTGTTTTGGCCTGCACTGTTGCACAAGATAATCTGGATACTGTTAAAATAAAATTATTACCGTTATAATACATTCTATATTATTTTGATTAGTGATTTGTATCATTAGCTGCGTTTGATTTGAACAGTAAATTAGCACAACATGCGCAGAAGTGTTGTAAAAGTTATTTTCTTGTTGACGAAATTTCCTTCTTATGTTAAATTCTTTTAATTTTGTGTTGTTTCGGTTAAATTAAATGGGACGTGGCAAAGATTGCACGCCAGGGAAGAGGCGCAGTATCATCAAGATGTGGAATGATGGAAAAAAGCCTCTCGAACTTTGCATCGCCCGAGATCACTTCCAAGAAAACAAACTCAGTTAATGCAACAGATAACAAAAAGCAGTAGCCAACTCTTTAGAAAAACAACCCAAGTAGTGGACCATGCTATTGTTCGGCTGTCGACAAAGGAGCCTTTCCTGTCATCACGCGATATTGCAAACGAAATTAACTCTCCATTTGGATTACATTTATCAGACAGGCTCATCTGAAGATACCTAGATGGCACTAAGCTGTTGGGGCACACAAGCCGAAAGAACCCAGCAAAAAATTTTTAGGGTTTTGGAAGCACTAGCAAATTTTTCCCCATACTGATGCGCTTACTTAGAAGTCAATACAATACCGGCATTCCAAACTGCAATGAAGTATGGAATCACAAACGAAAATACCATTCTATAGCATACAGTTGTGCTACCGAGATAGCGATATTGTAAGGCAATGCTAATTCTTTTCTTGACGCTCGCTTACTGCACTGCAATAAAGTAAGGCAATAATCTTCATATCTTTCATATCTTCTAGACTGCAATGAATGAAGTGCCTTTGGTCGCCTTTAAGTAGTGCTTCCAAGTGGGACATCCCATACAAAAATCATGCCTTATATCAATTCTGCTTCGCCCTACAATTCTGCTTCCGGGTAAGCAGTGTTTTTTGCTGGGAAGCCACTTCAATCAAGAAAAAAAAACTCCCAAGAGTTTATTGTTTGATCGGAACATCTTGCCTCTCATTCTGGAATAAAAAAAAATTACATGAGGTGTTAGGGGATACCCGGTTGGAACGAAGTTCCGTTCGCTATATATTAAGTACTAGTTAGTTCCAACACGCCTAAGGCGCCCGTTTAAAAATACGATAATTTAAATGGATCTGTGAAATGATAAAAATATGTTTTCTATACAAAGTATTGTTTTTAAAAAAGTATATTTTTATGTCCTTTCTGTAAGAATATGTATTATTATACGTTTAAGAAGAAGTACTTTCTTCTGTAAGAATAAGCCAAGAAAATAAATTTTTTTACAAAGAATTACTATTTTAAGAACAGGTACTTTTTAAAGAAGTGGTACTCTTTTTAGGAAAAGGTTATTTTTTTAAGAAAACTAAAAAAAGGCTACTTATCTCAGGAAAAGAAAAGAATTATTTTATTTTTAAGAAAAGTTACTTTTAGAAAAGGAATTTTTGTAAGAAAATGTATTTTATGAAGAAAAGGTATTTTTTTAAGTAATGGGAATTTTTTTAGAATTGGTCCTTTTTTCAAGAATAGGAATAGGCAGGTACTTTTTGTAAGTAAATTTACATTTTTTAAGCAAATGCACTTCCTTGAGATAAAGCATTTTTTTAAGGAAAGGCACTTTGGTTAAGAAGATGAATAGATTATTTTTGAGAAAATTAATTTTTTTAAGAAAATGCACTTATTTAAGAAAATTTTCTTTTTTTACACTTCTTACACTTTGGTTTTTCTAAATTTAATTTTTATTGGGTTCAAAACTACAATATACACTAAATTTTGGTTACAGGCTCCACCTAGAAAACTTTCCATTAAACAAGAAATTTCCGAACATATGTTAGTCAAGCCACTAACCAAAGCAAAAGTACCCAATATTGTTGATAATACTGGGTTGTGGCATAATAGTGTTAAAAAAATATGTTAAATTTTTTTTCATTTAGCCCCCATCCCGCAACGTGCGATAAGGAATTTCGTTCCAACAGCTTTTAATCCCAACATAATTTAGTTGCCGAATACTGTATGATATTACAGGGATGTGAAAAAATGAGTTACCATATGGGGAAAACATATATTATGAGTTTCAATTTTGTAAAGATCGATTACGATTATTGTGTCAACCAAACAGACAGTCACAAGGATCAGACAAACCTCAGTCAAGATAGTAAATCTCAAAACTGGAGTAGAATTATAACATCCATTTCATATCGTTAAACACATTGTTAAAGAATGGAAACTTGAATCCTAACTTAAGTAATAGATATATATGTCGCCTGTTTCCTGCAAGACGGTCACAACTCAAAGAACATATTTTCGAGTAAATTGACTTGGAAAGTTTCAAGTTGTATAGTATTGTATGCCAAATACTATTTTCAAAATTCTCTCACACGAAAAGCAAAATCAATTTACATATTGGAATTAATTTTTTCGAAACAACTCATCCCGGAGAATAATTTATAGTACTCAGTTCAAAACCAGTGACTTTTGAGTTGTAATGGTCTTGCACGAAATGAGCGATATCTAGGTATTTATAAGGTTTCATGATTATTAGCTTTTAGAAACTACTATTAAACTGATCCTATAAAAGCACTTTCGCACTTCAGAAAATGATGCGGTAAATATACCTCTAAAGATACTAAGAGTCTATCTTGATATTTCTGGCCTTTTCAAATGATAGCTGCCCTTACAGGTAAAACAGAGTACAATTTAATGAACGTTTGCATCTCTATCGTAAAACCCTTGGCAAACAACACACATTAGCAATCGTTGAACAAAAATAAAACACTCCGAAACAACTTTACATATGCGGACAGTAACAGCATCAAATAAATAAATGGTTATTATTTCATTAAAGTGCAAAAGCAGAAGCATCAGCAAAATAAAATAATAAAAATCGGAGTACAAATGAAAATGGAAATAAATTGCAATCCAGAGATTAAAATTTAAATTTAAAATCATTATTTATATAAACAACTACACTAAAATCTGCATGTAAATTACAACAAAATCAGTTTACTGTAGCACATATTCATAGACATTTTCATTTAATAGATTATTATTTTTACAATCAGATGTTATTTATACGAATATGTGTGTGTGCTTGTCATTAAATATGTACATTAAATTAGTTGCATTTATTGTAATCGGTTTGTTCGTTTTTATTTTTTTGTTTGTTCTCTGTTCGTATTTATTTATATTTAAATATTATTATTTGAAAAATGCCAGCAATTCAAAGATAATAACTTCTGATCTAAGTAGCTAAGAATGTGATGTGATTATTATAGACACAGCTGTGATATTCTGCCGTTATCTGAGGCCTAAATATTTACTACACACAGGGAAGAGATTAGTCGGAATTCAATTCAGGCATTGGAAATTCCATGATAAAGTCTATATTTTGATCAGAATTCGGAATTGTCAAACATCAGAATTATTTATCAATGATATTAATATTTAATTTTAGTTGTATTAACCAATTTGAGTATTTCTAAAACCTCATTCATCTGAAAGGGAAGATACAACTAATAAAAAGTACAATATTAGAATTCGTGTTTAAGTATTAGTTACTGTAATCATAATTTAGTTTCTGTTACAAAAACACTTGTTACAAAGTCATGTATTCGATTTCTCATAAAAGGCTTTGCTGTCAAAGAGAAACTATATTTGAATGTTACACGAAAAACTATTATTTTAAACAGATAGTGAGAAACAAATTTGTGAAAAAAACAATGAAGTACTTACTTATAACGGGTTTTTCAATAAGAGCGCTACAAAAGTTTTTTTAAATAAAAATTAAATTCTTTATTCCTGTGAAAGTACGTTCAATGCCATTATGTATGGAACTCTATTTCTTTTGCATGGCCACCACGGTCATGCTTGCAGAAGTCCAGACGCAGAACCCACTTTTCGACGGGTTTCAAGCATAAATCGGTCGATACTGCTGCAATTTCACGTTCGATATTCATCAATCGTCGCTGGCTTGTTGGCATAGACCATAGACTTGACATAGCCCTACAGGAAATAATCTAACGGCGTCAAATTGCACGACCGAGGCGGCCAATCGACTGGGCCATTTCGTGAGATAACACGTTCACCAAACTTGGCTTCCAATAAATTGATTGTGGCATTCGCTGTGTGGCTTGTGGCGCCGTCCTGTTGGAACCACATGTCCTCCAAGTCCATATTATCCAATTGGGGCCAAAAATATTCGGTTATCATTGAACGGTAGCGATTCGCATTCACAGTAATGTGCCGGTCTTGATCATCACGGAAGAAGTACGGCCCAATGAGGCTGCCGGCCCATAAACCGCACCAAACCGTAATTTTTTCGGGATGCAATGATGACTCATGGATTACGTGTGGATTGCTGTCTGACCAATAACGCATATTTTGCTTATTGACGAAGCCATTCAGCCAGAAATGAGCCTCATCGATGAGGGTGATTTTCCGATGAAAATCCGAATCATTTTCAAGTTGTTGCTCAGCCCAATTCACAAACATACGACGCTTATGGTGGTCAAGCGGCTTCAGTTCTTGCGTCAATTTGATCTTTTAAGGATGTAGGCCAAGACCTTTTCGCAAAATTCGCCACAACGACGTCACAGAGATGCCCAACGCTTGAGAATGGCGTATGAGAGACACATTTGGGCTTTCTTGAACTGAAGCCTCAGCGGCAGCAATATTCTCGACACTACGGGCACTTCTTTGTCTCACTCGCACGGCCTGTGCCTGTGGATTCAAATTTTTCCACTAGACGCTCAATTGTTGATCTGGTAGGATGATTATGACGACCATACTGACTCCAAATTTCGGTAGTAAATTTTAATAATTTCGACTCGTTGTTGGCTCGTATATCTTTCCATGATGAAATGGCAATCCTTACTGAAGAGAAATGTCAAAAGAGCGGGAAAAAATATGGCGTCGTTTGCTGTCCCTATCGATTTACTTTTGTAGCGTCTCTGTTGAAAAAGCCGTTATATGTAGATATCATCCACCGAAAAATATGGTAAGTTCTTTATACATATTCATATTTGAATTTGATATGCTTTGGAATGGTTGACGTAAATTTTTCTATACGAAATCAAGAGGTTATTAAAGTTAATGTATATGTTACTGTTATCGACAAGAAGAATATACCCAGTTGATATATCTCCCCACACTAGTCTCTGAATCTCATGAATTTTTCTATGTTACTCGCATTACCATAAATTGAGGTGAAGTGAGACTTTTAACCACAATCGTTGAATCTGACGCCTTCACAAACACATGCGAAAAGTTGTGGATACTTGTCTGGAGGAACTGTTATTGTGGATGACAAAAATTAACTTAAACATAAAGGCATGTGATATTTTTAAAATATAACTGTGTGTATATTGTTACAGAGTTCATATTTACCCCCCATATGAAAAAAAAAAAAAAAAAAAATGGTGTCCCATAACATCCCATGAAGGGATTGGGGAGAGCTTCGCACATTCAGTGAGATGTGCGCTTGCTGGTTTTGCACTCACTAATTGGGACCTACAGTTTTACACCGGTTCCGAACGGTATTTTGAGAAGCATTTTCATGGCTAAGTACTCGATAGTGTCGCCATCACTAAGCGAGGAGATCGTCGTCAAAAGAAATTTAAGGTGGTCTGAGCAGGGATCGAACCCACGTTCTCATGTACAAGAGCCGCGCACACTAGCCATTGCACCACCGACGGCGACATATGTAACCCATATGTACACATCACCATGGGGATCGGGTAAATAACGTTTACTCATTACCCACAGGGTATGGGGAAATAATGGGTAGCTACCAACGACGATGGGAAATTACCCTGCACGATTGTCCATTACATATGGGGAATGGGTAAGCGGCCTTTACCGATTACCCACGGCGATAGGTAATGGGTTATCCAGGGTAACCAATCCCCATTTTTGACCGAAAATATAAAAAATTTCTAACAAATATTTACGTGTTTCTAAGGGTTTTTCAGAAAGTGTTTCAATTCGCATGAAATAATTTCGCCAAAATAAGAAAATCACTAAAATAAAAAAATGGCTATAACTCGGAAACGATGCGTCCAATCGCAAAAATAATGTATTTGTTACCACCATAGGAGGCTTTAACTTATGAATGTCTAGAATACGGCATCACTTGCTTTTTTTTCAAAAATCACTAAAAGCCCTTATGCCACAATCTCGGCATAAAAATAACTAACTATTAAGGGTTCCTAAGGGTTTCAAAGGTTTTCTTGTACATGAGATCCTGGGTTCGATCCCTGCTCTGACCACCTTAAATTTCTTCCGGCGGCGGTCACCTCGCATAGTGACGGCTACACTATCAAGTATATAGCCATGAAAAAGCTACACAAAAATACCGTTCGAAGCCGGTGTAAAACTGTAGGTCCCAATCAGTGAGTATAACACTAAAAAGCGCACAGCACACTGGTTGTGAGAAACTCTCCCCAATTATTTCATGGGAAACCATTTATTTATTTAAGATTTTTTCATAAAGTGGTCCAATCATACGAAAGAAGTTTTTTTTTTAAATCCCCAAAATAAGAAAATCGCTAAAATAAGAAATGGCTATAACTCGGAAATGGTGCGTATAATAATAAATAAAGAATAACTTTTTTACCTCCATTGCACACTGGTCTCAAATTTTTTTGGCATAAATTTAAAAAAGGTTTTAATCAGCCCTGTCATGGCTTTCGTACGAAAACGAAATCAATTCGTATATACCATTTCGTAACGTTTTGCTTTTGATTCTATGACTTTCGTACGTTTTGGTAAAAACGAAAAAAAATTAATTCTTTCTTTTCGAACGAACATCTGGCAGCTCCATGAGAGAAGAATAGACAAAACATAAACAAGGAAAACAAAATAAGGGACCACGAAGAAATTTGTGAAAAAGTAAAAAGTAAGTTTAGACGAATGTGAACAATTAAATTACTTCAAGTGCTGTATTAAACATAGAAAGGAGTATGACAGGAGTTCCAATAGTAGCAGGTATACAGCACCAAAGGAGTCAGTATTTTGTTCAAAAATTGAACCGTCGAAGTTTAAGAGACGCATCAACATATGTGGCAATGTTGTACAAAATCGGTCGTGGCAACGCAGAAGTATGACATTTTCCTTCGTGCATTTTTTTTAGTAAATCTTTAAAAAAAAGGTTTTATTAAAGAAAAAGTTTTGGAAAATTATATTTTTAAAAATACTATTAAATGGGACAAAATACTTCAATCAATAAAAATATATTAAGCAGTGTTTTTTAATGTTTTCTCTTTACATTTGTCAATTTCACTGCAGTTTTACCAACTGTTTTGAATACACAATATTTTTGCGTTTTTGATTTTCTGTAGTAGGACAAAACGAAATTGATTTCACTTTCGAACGAAATTGCCCTCTGTGACATGGCTGAATATTTTTTTAACAAAATTATACATTTTCAAAAAGCTAATACTCTGGGCGATATAAACAAAAAGCATTTCTTGGAATATTATTTCAATGAAGCGTCATAGAATTCAAGCGTTTTCTCACGACTTTCTCCAAAATGCATTTGAGTTTACAGCATGTTTGTATTTGCGGCTCCAAATTAATTCGAATTTAAAAGTAAATTGGCTAAATGTTATATGATAAATAACGTGCCAGGGTCTTAGTACAAATCCGTTTAATAAAAAATTAAATTTGTTTATCGTTTGTATTTATTATATCGTATAGTGTTATATAGCATTTTTAAAAGAATACAATTGAAAATTGCTTATATATCCTGGAGGAAAAGTTATATTTGTGCATGAAGCTTTGAATGCAAGATTGATTGTTAAGGAATCCCCTTACATGTTATATATGCACAGTTTGCAACTTTTTGAGCGCTTTGGCAAAAAAAAACCCTTACCAATGGCTTAACAAATAAATTTTTTAGCTGTTTAGACTTAGTCGTCATGATGAAAGTAAATTCGGTTAGTAATCTGAAGACATTAATCGAATGTATTGTTACGAATAAGTAAAAGCTTCCGCTTGCTGTTAGTGACTCTACTAACAGTATTTTAAACAACAGGTGGTTAGTGTTGCGCCTGAAAGTATGCATTGTAACAACGTACCAGCTTGCTAAACCAGTAGCATGAATTCACCTCAGTAAACCAACTGGAGAAATAAAGCAAAAGATCGAACTGGTTGGCGAAATATGTTATCTTCGTTTTGTAAGGTCCCTGACCCCTGGGGGTTGTTCGTGACCGGATAAGTAAGTATTAACAACAGAAGTATTTCTGTCAGTTTCGATTAACATATGACTTAAATTGATGGAAAAGTGTTAAATATTCTAACGGAAACAAATTCTACTCAGGCTTGTCCTATATGCGAAACAAAACCAAAACAATTTCTAACAACTATTGATATAGATTCTTCAATATTTAAACCTAAAATTGATTCCCTACGGTACGGAGTGAGTCCCCACCAAGCATGGATACGTTTTTTGGAATTTGTTTTAAAAATTGCCTACAGAATTGGAATTAACAATGGCAGATTAGAGATGAAAATGATAAGTCAAAACTGACGTTACGAAAACACGAAATTCGACGTAGATTAAGGACAGCAATGGGGCTTCTAGTTGACCAACCAATGCAAACTGGCAGTGGGAATACCAACAGAGGCAACACAGCAAGGAGAGCATTTTCATCATTGCATCACTATTGGGTTTTAATGTGGATGTCCTTAATAATTTCCATATAATATTTGTAAAACTATATCCTGCAAATTTGGAGTCGATGTTGAAAAATTCCAAAGTTTCTGTAAAAGACTTCTCCTTCATATATGACAATGTATCCTTGGTATCCAATGCAGCAACTGTTCACAAGCTATTACCACATAGTTCCCAGATTATTTCAACCTCTGTATTTCCTATTAGCTGTTTAGGAGAAAATGCGTCAGAGGCTCGTAACACATTTTACAAAAGCGACAGGCGGTCTCATGCAAGATAATACAGTCGAATTAATAATATAACTGATGTCTTTAATAGAACTATGGATTCTTCGGTGCCACTTTTGTCTAATTTATGTATCTCTAAAAGAAAATATCGGAACAAACAAAATTATTTCCACCAGAAGTAATAAATCTTTTAAAATCATCATCCATCAAATTAAAACCATGACCAACAAATGTTGCTTTATATTTAGATGACGAGGACAGTGCCTCTGATTCTGACGAAGTAGAACTGGAACTAGAAGAAACTGCTAAAAAATGTTCTTCATTAAAACAGTGTTTAATAAAAGTTTTAAACAAAACCAAAAGTCATTTTATTTTGTAAGGAATTAAGGAATTCAATGTCCTTTCCGTTGATATGCTGTAAATTTCTATCTGATAAGGCATTGCTGAGTTATGGCACCTCAAAGTTAAAAATTTGCCTTTTTTTAAGTTCAAGTCGCTCGTCATTTTAATTGAAATTTTTTGAATTAACGCCGAATATAGTGTGTGAGCAATGAAAATGAAAATTTTGTCGTTCCAAAAAATCCTTAATAAAAGCTTTATTTTTCATCCGATTTTCGCTTAAACTGTTGGTAATTAAATAAACTATATGTTAAAAAAATAAAACATTCCAGATATTCACTATAACGTAGAAAAATCGAAATAAAAATGAAAACTTTTGAAAATCGTAAAAAAAGGCAAATTTTGAACTGTGAGGTGCCATAACTCAGCCATTTTTTATCAGATAGAAATTTACAGCATATCGACGGAATGGGTATTCAAGGGTTTGAGTGGGACCATACACCGAACAACACAAAAGTAACGTTATCTAAAAAACGGTACTTAGAAAAAAAATTACAGCGTTTGTCGTGTTCAGGAGGTCCCAATTAACTTATCTAGGCATGTGGCATTCTTGGTATTTTTTGGCCGTCAACCAGTGTTATTTATATTTTATTTTTAAATTCAAGCAGCAGAATCGAAATAAAAATTAGTTTTGGGTGATGTTTCGTCGTATCCGAGCGGAAACTGGTCGCACGGAAATAGCCTTTGCCATCTGATGAAAATGGCGAATAATCGAGTACACCATCTACATATGGCATCAAGTGTCCTAACAAAATCTGAAGTGTTCGCATTGGGGTTTTTCATAATTTAAGCCCCGTATTCAATTCTTTCGAAATTTTCGTACGAAAATTTGTCATTTATCTCCAAATGGAATATTTTGTTGCAGAGAGTTACCACCTATAAATAAAATAAATGGTTTCCCATTACATCCCATGAAGGGACCGGGGAGAACTTCTCACAACCACTGAGCTGTGCGCTTTCCAGTTTTGACTCACTGATTGGGACCTACAGTTTTACACCGATTCCGAACGGTATTTTGAGAAGCTTTTTCATGGCTATATACTCGATAGTGTCGCCGTCACTATGCGAGGTGACCGCCGCCGAAAGAAATTTGAAGGTGGTCAGAGCAGGGTTTGAACCCAGGATCTCATGTACAAGAGCCGCGCACACTAACCATTGCACCACCGACGGCCACAGAGAGTTACCACCTATGTTTGATTAGGTATTCCATTCTATTTTTAATGCATGTGGTGTTATTTTTGGTTGTTAAACTTATCGAAAATTCCGGTCCCAAACAATTATCAAATAATTGTTTTCGTACGAAATAACTTTGGCGTAACAACCCTGTAATGGATTTTTCCTAAGAAAATTTCGCTAAGAGCTGAGTACCATGCAAATGAAAAGTGAGCGAAATTTTCGGCTCTTGAAATTTTCGTTATTTTTTATACACGTACTTCTTATGGCAGCGAAAATTTTATAAAAACTAAATACCGGGCTTTAATTGAAAGTCAAGGCAATTCAGTTTTTCAGATTTTTAGAATAAAAGGATATTAGTGAAGAGAAAAAAACAGAAGCTGAAAAACACATCATACAAACTATCCAAAAGGGTATTGTTAGCCATAATGGCTGCATGAAAATATGCCTGTTGTGTAACGATTTATAGTACGTATCCTTAATAGCAAAATTTATAAAACTTCCAACAAAATAACTCACATGGATTCATATTATATTCAATTATTCCATTTATCCCGCCTGCTTTTACCCCACATTACTTTCCGCATTTAACGTCAGATTTGAAAAATGCGTACCAGGAAAATAAATCAAATTAAGTTAAACAATGAATTGCATAAACACAATTCAAATGTCGAATATCCACCACAAATCAATACAACAAATAATAAAGTACTTCAATATATTGTATTGAAATTGGATAATTTGAAATCATTATTGGTCCAGCTCGAAACAAAATCACATAAAACAATGTCGCTAATGAAAGCGATATGATTGTCAACATTTTGAAAAACCAAATAAGTAATGAAAGACATTTTAAAACCAAATGAATTGTACAATAAAAACCAATAATTTATATTAATTTGGTAATGTTATACATTAAGTATGCCCTACAGCAAAATAAGATTGTCTTAAATTTAATGTTATCAAGACTATTATATTAAACAGGATCTAAAATTATATACCCACTACGAACCGTAATGCTTAAATAAACTTTTTACTTGCTAAGCTAATTACTCGAATCCGGGGAAACTGAGCTAACAATTACTTCTAGAATTACTCCATCTAGAAAATTTCACTTTACTTGCAAATCCACCACTTATCTTTCACCATCTATGGTTTTTATTTATCTATGTATGCCACCAAAGATGATAGAAATTCCATAGATGGTGAAATATAAGTGGTGGGTTTGAAAGTTAAAAGAAATTTTGATGAAATTGGGTAAATTTATCTGAAAACAAAAACTATTGAAAATGCTATTTAACCATGGTTTTTGCCTTTTGAATTGTCAAAAAATATCAAAAGAATATGTCTTTCTATTACCTATATTCTATTTTTAAATTCAAACAATACAACCGAAATAAAAATTAGTTTTCATTGATTTTTCGTCGTATCCTAGTGAAAAATGGTCGTACCGAAACAGCGTTTGCCATCTGGTGAAAATGGTGAATATTCAAGTGCACCAATCTATGATATCTCTATCATCTTTGTTTGCCACCTTGTTACTATGGAATAAGTCACTGCAGAATTTTCTGGTACAATTGAGAACAGATGGCGTTACCACGAGATGGTTTCTGGAAACGGCTGACGGGAAGTTATAACTAATATTGATGCTCGCTGGAAAAAAACGGCCTCTGTAACATATTCTCCCTTATATGTTTGGAACACACTTCAAACACTTTTATGTTTGCAAGTCCCAAATATGTATGGTTTCACGTGGAAACGTATGCGTGCTTCATCCCAAACATCCATATACTTATGTGGAAGCATTCGCTTGTTTTTCCAAAACCTCCATATACTTACGTGGAAACATATGCGCATTTTCGCCCAAAACATAGTAATATTTAGAAACGATTTATTCTTTCTTTCTTTATTTTTTATAATTAATTTTATAATTTTTTATAATTAATTTTTTATAATTATTTTTTCTAATATTTATAAATAATTAATACAAAAAATTAAAAAATTAAAAATTACCCTTTTTATATATATATGTACTTGCATTGAATGCATTACTTTTTTATGAAATAAGAATCAGCTGCTCTTTTGCTTCTCCTTTCCTTGTCGTCTCTCACGTTTTTGTTTCCAGAAGGTTTCAACTATGCCTTGGTTATCACTATGCGTTGGTACACAAACAATATACTTATATACAAATCTAGTTCATGCAAGACAAGCGTGTATTAATTACTTGTGTTTTTTTATTATATTTCACAAATGCCCGCCATTCAGATTTTTTCAGTAGAGGCTCGGGCAGAAAACGAGATTCACGTTGTTGCCCTCTCCAGATTCTTTCCTCAAAATCGTTTCTGACTTTCGTATCACACATAAAAGATATTCGAAACACATACACAAAAACCAAAGCAACATCACAAACCATTTAACCATCCGAGCGTTTGTTTATAATTTTTTCACTGCTTTTGATATCCACTGTCCGATGAACCATTGACGACTGACTACATTAAATTAAAACGCATTACATCAGCCACAATAAGAAACACTGACTTCATCTGTAATTCACACGTACACTGAAGAATATTTATGAATCACTCGCTGAGAGAATAACGCAAAAATACGGATACACACTTACAAGATTTACACACTCGTTGCCCCTCTTTTATTCTCTTGCTCTCGAGAGAGCATAAAAAGTCCAACAAACACGACTGTATTTACATCACAAACTCAGATATATTTGGGTTGCAAACACATATGTTATAACATATTAATCATTGTGTCTCAAACATGTAATTTTGAATAGCAAACACAATGCGTTTGGACACAATGATATTATATTTGCTACAAGCTCCAAACACATATTATATACATATTTTAGTGTTATTGAGTACAGTACAAATAAAGAAGTAATATTGATACTACGATAATTTGAAACTAGTTTTATTAACCGGAAGTAAAACAGCGGTACAAAGATGGCAATTATTTAATTCTCAAGAAAATAAAGGTGTAGCGAAACGTGGAAATGTTGATTAAAGATGACGATAAATGTAGGTAGGATTAGATAACTACTGTAGATATCTACGATGGGTACACGCAGAAAAAACGGTCCCAGCAACATGTTGTAGGAACCGTATACATGTTTGCAAGAATTGTTTTCATGAATTGAAGATCTGCTGCTTTTGTTTCTTTGTTATTTGTCACGTTTTTGTTTCCCGCAGTTTTCAACAAACAAAGCCACATTTGGGTCACACAAATATATGTTAAAACCTTTTTATCATTGTGTGTCCAATATGTAATATATAATAGGAAAAACACTGTGTTTAGGCACATGTATACTATATTTACAACAAGCTACAAAAACGTTACATTTGCTTGTATGTATGGCAGTTGCTTATGTTAGTAATAGGTAACAATAGTAGCTATCTATCTTAGGTACCTACAGCTAAACCCAATCTACCATGGTGGTAAGCAGATGGCAGATATCTATACGGCCTATAGACGTGTAGGTTAGATACGAAGGATAAGCACTGCTTATTAAGCAGTCCCCAACCAAAAGCGGCAGATTCCGAGGGCATTCAATAAAACGGTACAAATGACCGAAGAAGATTCTGCGAGTAATGAAAGGAATCTCAGGTATTTTCCCGCAGGACACACGACCAGGAGAAGTGAAATTAGGAGAGTGACGCCTACGTAGTTCCCCGAACAAATTAATTCAGAAGCGACTACCTACAGTGGGTGGATATTTGGTCAGCGTCTGTTCCCATGTTAGGTCCGGATGTTTCCCACAGTAACTCCCCAATCCGGGTAGTCACGCGTACCGTGCCTACAGATAGTTTGTACTCGAGGGTAGCTGACTGGTTATCTCTAGAAAGATAACGTTATTTTTTGGTTATCTCTAGAAAGATAACGTTATTTTTTATAGATAATCGATAACCATACGTCTTAAAGACGTATGCTAGTTTGAGGTGTAATTAGTAAAGGTTCCAAAATGTTTTAAAATAAAATTAATAAGACTAAGGGCGAGTTTCACACTCGTCATTTAAAAGCTCAATTTAAAAACTCCCAGAAAATGTTCATATTAAATAACATTTAAATGACAAACGTGGGGCATTTAAATGGATTTAAATGATTTAAATGGAGAATTTTCAAATGTGAAACTGGCCATAAGTCTTGCTCTACAAAAAATGCTACCTAAAGAAAATCCCTCAAATTTTAAACTGCAAAACCGATGAACAGTATTCTCCTCAAAAATCAAAGAAATAAATAAATGCTTATTTGTCATATGTCTCAGAGAGGTACGTTATCTCACTAGTCTTTTACAGCAATCACGAAGGAGGGGGAAGACGGAATCATTGTAAGGTATAAATTGAAATATATTTTAGACGCCTTTTATTTAATATACCACGATATTGCGACGCAAGCTGAGTCCACGGCCGAACTAAGTTAGTGGCGCTTGGCGCCAGCAATCGATAGAATACTACAGTTCATCTCTGGAGAAAAGTGGCTGAAATGTGTCCAGAGACAGCACTATATGTTGCTCTAAGGAAGAACCTACCCTCAAGGCCCAGGTCACATGTCCACCCACGTGACGTGGAAAAGTTGAGTACATTATTAAGGATAGTAAACCCGAACTTCCAATGCACTATAGGGAAATAGGGTGTCTGGAAGAGGTAGACACGCGATGTTTATTTTGATCAACGAGTCACCGCCACTTCTAAAAAATCAGGTGATGTGGTTTCCTAGTTGCCAAACTAGGGAATACCTAGCATGTTCCACAGTAATTTAAACGTTTTGGAATGCTCCTGGCGACTTTTAAGAATATCATGTTATAACGCTTCTATATGATGATGCAGGAAAGGCGGACGAGTGGCACAGAGTTTGTACGTGCAAGACAAACCTGGCTGATAGTGGATGACAGGAGATACATGAGCCTCTGTCTAAAGCCAGACACAAATTTCAATGCGTGTTTATGTTTTGAACGGATACTGTCTGATTGGTTGACACTCAGCTAGACTAAGGGTCAAGGCAATTGACTTCTGTAGAAGTTGTGTGTGGTGGTGCAATGGCGAGTATGCGTGGCTCCTATACATGAGAATGTGGGTCCAATCCCTGCTCTGACCACCTTACATTTCCTTCGACGACGGCCACCTTGCTTAGTGATGGCGACACTATCGAGTACCGAAACCGGTATGAAACTGTAGGTCCCAATAAGTGAGTGAAAAATTAGAAAGCGCACAGTTCACTGGTTATGAGAAGCTCTCCCCAATTCCTTCATGGGATGTAATGGGAAACGGGGTTTTAGAAGCTGTGACAATGAGGAAGAGGAGGATCCTATAATCATCTTCTCTGCACGTGTCCAGCACCAACCGGTAGGAGGATGTATATTTGGGGATACTACCTATTTAAAGATCTGAGAGAATTATCTCAGATAGACGTAGACAAAATATACTGCTTATTGCAGCAACCTAAGTGGTTTTCCGGTAGGGCTAGAGCTTAATCTCATTAGCCGGTGCATCACAATGGGTTAGTAAGTCTAAGTGATTCGTACATCGACTGCCACGAACACTTAACATAATCTAGCATCAGCTGGTAATTTAACAAAACAGTATCAGTGGCATTTTGAAATAGGTATATGTACTCGGTTACCATCGCTTTTAAACCCGAATTTATAAATGTTCAACGTACAGAAAATATGATGGAGTCAAAGGCAAAACTCTTTTAATTTTAGCACGTAGTCATGAGAGTAAATGCGTTAGGTCACGTTATGTTTAATATTTTTAACCAAATCGGTATTTTTATTTTCGAAAAAACTTGTTAAAAATTTTTTGCTTATTTTAAGGTTTACAAAACTAAAAGACAAATAACATAAAAAATTACGGAAATAGCATCCACTTGCTAACAGAAGTTCACCACGTACCCTTAACCACATATTCGAAATAATCATTTTCCTCTCGCAACATCTTGATATATACTACATAGTATAAATAATTACATACATATGTCATTGCTTTATTCATAGTACTCATTAATCTCTATCCCGCGCCATCTAGTCTTTATCTTTATATGTATAATTCTACTGCACGTGTGTTTGTGACTGAACTCCTCCCAACCTTCTGGACCGATTTGAATAAATTTTTTTTGTATGCGTTTGGGTGGCGCCCTGGGTGATTTAGATTTACTATTCGGTACAATTGGACAAAGGGGCGTGGTACCTCCCATACAAATCGCTTGAAATATTATGCAGGACAACGTCTGCCGGGTCAGCTAGTTTTGTATAAATTCTTGCAGCATATTCCTTAGTACATTCATCAACCGTTCGTGGTGAGATCGTAAATGGTAGCTTTCAACTCATGACCACACGATTACATAAAAATTTTGTTTTAACGTACGTAGATAAATAAAAAACCAGAGGAGGTGAAAGATAAATGGTCGATTTGAAAGTAAAGGGAAATTTTCTAGATGGCGCCGGATTGGTGGATATGGGCAAATTTCCCTGGAAACTAAAACTATTGATAAAACTATATAACCATTCGTTTTATCCTTTTGTATTGTCAACAAATATCAAAAGCGATATGCTTTTCTATTATTTATAATCTATTTTCAAATGTAAACAACACAATCCGAATAAAAATGATATGTGAGTGCTTTTTCGTCGCATCCGAGTGAAAAATGGTCATACGGAAACAGCGTTTGCCCCCTGATGATAATGGTGATTAAGTAAATGAATCATCTACGGTTTTTATTTATCTTAAATTTTTTTTTTCGTAACATTTCGTGGCATCTAAATATTTGAGTATTACTCGTTAAAAATGCTTTCTTTTCCTCTCAAAAAAAAATTTAATCCCTTCCCTAAATCTTGTACGTTCATTCCTATGACCCGTGTGCAATGTAGTGACCATTAAATTGCGACTCTGGCCTAACATATAAACAGTGTTGCCATTATTGCTCATTAAGCTCTAATTTGTGCATATAAGTGTAAAACAATTATTTATTGTATGAAGTACTATACAATAATTCAAATTCAAAATCCAAAATGTGTTCACAAATCATTGGTATATTTATTCTATTCAAATACATGCATTATTATGTAGAATTTGTATTATAATTATAATGCATTTTGGCTTAAATTGACATATAATGCGAGTGCACTTCTCGATTTGGCTTTTGTATTTTAACAAAATTCAATCCTATGATTAGAATTATAATGTATATTTGAGTAGTATGATGCAAGTATTATAATATAAAATAAACAAGGTAAACAATTCAAGTACAATCAAGCAAATTTAATACAATGTGCAAATCGTTAGGTGAAGGGAGACACAACTTCAAAAGTCCCTCTTGGTAATGTGACTCAATTAATGGAGATTAAGTAAACATGTCACTGCATAATTGTCAATGTGAGAATTTGTGTACATAATAAAGTGAAATCTCTCATTAGTGGTTCTGTAAAGATGTTTGCTGTTGAAACCGAAATGTTATATGTTTTACCCTTGGCCATGAGGGTATGGGTAAGGTGACATATATTGGTGCACATATTTCGTTGTACAAAAATAAATCATCAGATGCACTCAAACTTCCTATTAACAGCAACTACTGTTTACTACAATCAGCAAACAATTTGTCTGATATTGTCATAACAACAAACAGTTTGCTGTTCTGTTTTAGCTTACATTCCTTTAAACTGTTTGCCGTTTTCTAAAAATGTTTTGTGTTAATAAAAACAAACAAATAAGAGTTAGCGCTTGTTACTGGATTTGAGTTTGTTTGACTTGGTCGCACTCTTATAATATCTCAATTTTCAAACCAATTCTAACAACTCTCCCTGTAGAAAAATCTCTAATTGAGTAATTGAAACTTCGATTAATAGTTCGTACATTTAAATGTATTGTTACGATTAAAAGGTTTAGTTATGCTTAATTTATGTCAAAGTAAACCGGCATTTACACCTACCAAGACTATCGAATTCTCGGGATTATCGACGTGTTTTTTCTTATAGAGTTTGACATTTATAATCCCGAAAAAGCTATAATCTTGGCAGATGTAATTGCAGTTTAATGCAGTTTTAATAAAGAAACCGACTATATGATGAAATATATGTGATAGATTTGAAATTCAAGGGAAATTTTCTAGATGGCGCAGCAATGGTAGAAATCATAGATAAAGTAAACTTATAGAAAATTTTAGTGTAATGGGAATATAATAATAAATGGGAATTTTTTGTTCCCAAAAAAAATGTGACATTAAAATTCTAAAATTTCATATCAACCGAAAAAATAATTTTCGCTTCGAAACGAGAATACAACAAGTTACTGAAAGTCGAATACCTGACGGCCATTGAATTGCAAAGCCATGTCACCACCGACTTAGTCCTAATAAATTGGTTCTTCCTCCGGTTCAGCTACCATTCCTTGTTCAGAGTCCTCAGACACTTTAGCGGTTTTGGCATCTGCGACCACAGAAGTTGATACAGTTTTTGCGCGGTGAAGTTTTTAGATTAAACAGGCCTTCCTGCATGTTCATCTTTGGGCGGTCTTACGGATTTTCCCCTATTGATGTGCCAACATCGGCCTCATGCCTTTGAAATAGTTTTTTATACAAGAAACAAATGCTATTATATAAAATCATTGAAATTTTGGCATATTTTCCCTTGTTGAAATTACTTTCACAGAAGCTTCCCACAATTTTGAATAAACGTCAGTGAGAATTATGGGAAACTTCAGTGAATGTCGCACTAGTACAGGACAGCACCTAGTGAACAAAGTTGACAATGGTCGCGCTATATCTATTATTTCCTTTATCTATGGTAGAAATGGGCAAATGTCCCAGAAAACCAAAACTATTGAAAACGCTATTTAACCATGCTCCATTCCTTTTCCTTTTGCAAAAAAATATCAAAAGCGATGTGTATTTCTATTACAAAAAAATAAATGGTTTCCCATCACAACCCATGAAGAAATTAGGGAGAGCTTCTCACAACCAGTGAGCTGTGCGCTTTATAGTTTTATACTCACTGATTGGGACCTACAGTTTTACACCGGTTCCGAACGGTATTTTAAGAAGCTTTTTCATGGCTAAGTACTCGATAGTGTCGCCGTCACTAAGCGAGGTAACCATCGTCGAAAGAAATTTTAAGGTGGTCGGAGCAGGAATCGAACCCAGGATCTCCTGTACAAGAGGCGCGCACACTAACCATTGCACCACCAACGGCGTATTTCTATTATCTATCGTTTAATTTCAAATTCAAACAGCAGAATCGAAATAAAAATAATTTTTGAGTGCTTTCTCGCTGTATCCAAGTGAAAAATGGTCGCACGGAAAAAGTTTTTCCATCGGGTGAAAATGGAGAATAATCGATGAACCATCTATGATATTTCTATAATCTTTGGTATGATATCGACACGTTCCCGGCAGAATGTATTAAGCGACATATTTGGCGACAATGACGTTTTTCCATATTCCCAAAATTTATACCAAGCTCCACATTTCGATATACAGAGAATGTCCCTTGCATAACCACGTCATGAGTTATTAAGCAAATAAAATGGTAATAACCGAAAAAATAATACAAATCAGCTACTTGACAGAAAGTTTGTTTCGTTTCCTGAACTATTTCCATTTTATCGCTTAACACATTATGACGGGAACGTGTCGATATACTTATTTGATTTACAACATCAAGGCGATTAATGTTACGCCTAAAAGTATTCCTTGCAATAAAACACCATCTCGTCTAAGCGGTATCATTATTTCGCTTCAATACCGATTCGGTTAAAATACATATCTCTCCAATATTCTAGAGATGTTCGCGATTTTTTCAAGTAGTTCTACTCGCTTCCAGTGGGCGAAAATATTGGGAGCATTCAAAGATGATAGAAATATACACCATTTTCACCAGAGGGCACACACACGACCGTACGACCATTTTTCACACAAACATAAATTTTATTTCGATTCTGTTATTTAAATTTCAAAATAGAATATAAATAATACAAAATCATATTGCTTTTGATATTTGTTGACAATACAAAAGGCAAAAAAGCATCGTTATATTGTTTTTTCAATAGTTTTTGTTTCTAGGGAACTTGCCCAAGACGAATAGCCGCCGAAAATTTACAAGTCACTGACCTGTAAATCAGGCTATTCCGAGGGACTAGAGCACTTCGATATCTATGACAAAGAGTCATATCAGCTGGGGTTAAGATAGCACAATACCCTGAGTAGGTTATTTAGCCGGACAAAGTCTAAAGTGGCGGAAAGGGATGAGTCTAATACTGTATATCGGATGAAATGCAATGGGGACAAGACTGACATATGCCAAAAGGTATACGTTGGCACCACGATGGCGAAATTGAGGACACGACTATTTATTTATTTATTTATAACATCCTGCACAACAAGACTTAAAATCTTATAATTATAGTACAGGATTTAGTATGTGTTACTAATAATCAATTGTTAACAATTTAATGATTGTATTTAACGTGTTTTTAAAAGTAAAATTAAAATTAATACAACATAAATTAAAAGTAAAAGTTTAAATGATAAAAATTGTATTGGAAAACAGTTGTTACTTTAAAGAAATTAAAATAAAATAAAATGAAGTAAAATAAAACATAAAAAAGTAACTGGTAAAATAAATAAAAGAAGTATATGTGACTTGCTCCACGAAAAGGGACCTCTGCGCGGAAAAGAAGTTATTGAGAAAAACGCGTTTAAAAAAAGCGCTTCATTTTTCCGTGTTTTGCGAATAGTTATGCATGGTTATGAGTAAAATTTTGATATTTTTGTAAGTTTGTACCCTTGATATTGAACTTTTTTTAAATTTCAAATATTATATATTGTTACGAATAAGTAAAAGCTTTTGCTTACTGTTAATGACTCTACTAACAGTATGTAAACATCAGGCGGTTAGTGCTGCGCCTGAAAGTATGCATTGTAACAACGTACCAGCTCGCTAAACCAGTAGCATGAATTCACCTCAGTAAAGATAATTCTCCTGTGTAGGAGAATGTTCTACAAAGATAAACAACAACAACAACATCTAGTTTCTAGAAGGTTCTTGAATTCGCTAGATATATGTACCTTCATTTGTGTATGGTGAGTTGGTATAAATAGCGGAGGTCTTTGGAATGGAGAGTTCAGTTTGTGATTAAACCCCGTAAAGTAAGCAACGCGAATTGATAGTAAAATACAAGACTTGTTAACGTGTTATAAATAAAGTAAACTGTTGTACTGTATAAATAAATAAAAGGAAGTGATACCGTTGTAATTATCGTAATTAAAAACGAACCTTGTTTTATTATTGGGAATAAAACAACGCAAAAAGGACGAATAAGGAAATTCGTAACATTGGTGTCAGAAGTGGGATTACGAATTAAGGACAACGATGAAGTTTGAAGAACTCAAAGTTGAACAACTAAAAAAGGAGTTGAGTAAATTGGATCAACCGACAGCTGGTAATAAGGTAGAGCTGCAGAGGCGATTAATAGAAGAATTCAAGCGCCGAAACATTGACATTGACAAATACCAGTTTGAGTGTAAAGAAGAAATGGAGGTATCTGCAAAGAAAGCAACTGGTAATATGGATGTTTCGACAATGTTTGCAGCCATGATGGAAAAATTTAACGAAAACTCTAGAATTATTAACGCGAAGCTGGACGATAATTCTAGAATTATTGAAAAGAAATTTGGCGAGAATTCTAGAATTATGGACGATAAATTAAGCGAGAATTCTAGAATTATTCAAGAAACATCAAATGCCACAAATGAGAAACTGCAAGAAATCTCCGAAGTTGTGAGCAATATGGAGATTCAAGTGAACGATAAATTCGAAAAGGTTGAAGAAAAAATCGAGGAAATGGGGCAGAAGATTGAAGAAGTCGAACATAAGTTCGAGGAAGTCGAACGGGAACTAAAAAACGATGTAAGCGAATTGCAAAGGAAAATGAATGAACTTCAGTTGCAAGAGGGTCCGGTGCGAGTAATTTCTGAAGGCTCTAGTAGATTGAAAGCTCCCAGTTTCGATGGCTCTACACCATTCGATGTTTTTAAATTCCAATTCGAAATGGTCGCAATTAAGAACTTGTGGAACAGCAACGACAAAGCCGTAGAGCTAATTTTAGCACTGAAAGGCAACGCAGCAGAAGTCCTTCAGAGCATTCCCGTCAGTGCCAGAAACAACTACGAGGATATACTGGCAGCGTTACAACGCAAGTATGGTGGCGATCACAAGAAGGATCTATATCGCATTGAATTGAGAGGCCGAGTGCAAAAGCATAATGAAACGCTTCAGGACTTCGCAACCGAGGTGGAACGTTTGGTGTTGATGACTTATCCTGGTGAGTCCCACCCATTCTTGGATCAATTTAAGATTGAAGCATTCGTCAACGGCATCCGTGATCCTGACATAAAATACGTGACTTGTGCCACACAAAAAGCTACATTCGCCGAAACTGTTTCGTTCGCATTAGCACAGGAAACAGCAAAATTTGTGTCCAAGCCTCAAATACAAAGAGTTAGAAAAATTGAAATGGAGTCGGAGGCAGGAGATTTGAAGGGTGCCATAAACGATCTTAAAGAAATCACACAAACCCTCAGCAAGGCGTTACCAGGCGGAAGTAAGCCCAGACCAAAGTGCTACAATTGCGACAAACCTGGTCATATTTCACGAAACTGCAGAGAGCCACGAAAACGATCAAGATCGAGCTCACCCCAACGTGGCAATAAACGGGTAAATTTTACTACACAAAATGAATCTCCGTTAAACTAAAACGAGCTAGCCCAGAGGGGCATGGACTAGCTCCCACAACCGAGGGCCCCACGATCTCCATCTCAATAATACAACAGAAAAACAACAACCTCACTGTCTACGGAGCTATCGGTGGTCGGAAGCGCATATTGACTATGGACACAGGCGCGTCACAATCTATCATCAGATCTGATTTGATAAATGGTTAAATTAAAGTTAAATTGAAGTTAGCCATTGCCAACATGAGCATCGAACACGTGTTTATTGTCGCCGACATTGTAGATGAAGTGATAATTGGCGCAGATTTTATGATTGCCCAAGGCCTCAAGTTAGATATGGGGCAGCAAATTTTGACGTGGGCTAATGTGGAAATTCCTCTCAATGTGGGATACGACAATACAACACAGATTAAAAGGCTGATCGCTTACAAAGATGTAAAATTGCCACCAAAATCAGAAACCATAGTATGGGCCCGAATGGAGGGAGATTGTGAGATCGGCGGTTTGTGGGTAGTTGAACCGGCAAGTATAAACAACTATAACATCATCACTGCCAAAGCTCTAGTAAGAACTAATAATGAAGGATACTTGCCTGTACGAGTTCTAAATTTGTCCAACAACGAGGAGGTGATCGGCGACCGCACAGAAATTGCAGAATGTACACCAGTCGAGGCGGTCATCAACTGTGAAGTTAATTCTGACTGCAGCAAACCATCAGAAAAGGAGCAGAAAGTGCTGGAGTCGCATCTCAGTGAGTGGGTGCGAGAACTAAAGCCTTCTGATAGGAACAAAGCAAAGCAAATACTGTGGAAGCATGCGTCTGCCTTCGCCCTGAAAAAAGAATGCCAAGGTAGAACATCAATGGTAAAGCATGACATCAATACAGGGGAAGCGAGATCAATAAAACAGGCGCCCAGAAGTCTTCCACTTGCAAAAAGAGATGAGGTAAAGAAACTGGTAGCTGAAATGCAGAAGGATGGTGTAATCGAACCTTCTTCAAGTCCATGGAGCTCGCCGGTGGTACTAGTTAAGAAGAAAGATGGAAGTACCCGATTTTGTGTGGATTATAGAAAGCTCAACGACGTCACCAAAAAGGACAGTTATCCACTACCAAGAATTGATGACACATTGGATACGTTGTCAGGAACAAAATGGTTCTCCACGCTGGACTTGCAAAGTGGTTATTGGCAAGTAGAAATCAGCGAGAAAGATAAGGAGAAAACTGCATTCAGCGTAGGGGATGGTCTGTGGCAGTTTAAAGTAATGCCATTTGGACTATGTAACGCTCCAGCCACCTTCGAGCGATTAATGGAGTGCGTGTTGAAAGGACTTCATTGGCGAACATGCTTGGTGTACCTAGACGACATCATTGTCATGGGGAAAACATTCGATGAACACCTGAAGAATCTTAAAGAAGTCCTTCAACGTATAACCGCGGCTGGGTTGAAACTCAGCCCGAAGAAGTGTTCTCTGTTCCAGAAAGAAGTAAAATACTTGGGTCATCGAGTGACAGCAGATGGCATTTCCACCGATGAAGACAAAATCCTGACAGTGAAGGATTGGCCACGACCGCAGAATCTCCATGAATTACGCAGTTTTCTAGGACTCTGTACGTACTACAGACGGTTTGTGCCGGGTTTCGCCACAGTGGCTGCAAGTCTTCACGAGCTGACAATGAAAAGTCGGCCGTACTGTTGGAGCGAAAAACAAGAAGAGTCATTCCACCAACTGAAGCAATATTTATGCACGGCTCCTTTGCTTGCATATCCTGCTGCTGGAGAGAAATTCGTGTTGGATACTGACGCAAGTGGTTACGGAATAGGTGGCGTGCTCTCGCAGGAAATCAATGGCCAAGAAAAAGTTATTGGGTACTACAGCAGAATACTCTCAAAGCCAGAGAAAAATTACTGTGTTACGAGACGAGAGCTACTGGCCGTCATAGAGTGTGTCAAACACTACCACAAGTATCTGTACGGCCAGCCTTTCCAGTTAAGAACCGATCATGCGGCGCTAAGGTGGCTACTGCAATTCAAGAACCCCGAAGGCCAACTTGCTCGTTGGATTGAAAGACTGCAGAGCTATGACTTCAGCATTGAGCATAGAAAAGGAGGAAAACACGGTAATGCTGATGTCCTGTCACGTCGTCCATGCAAACTGGAATGCAAACACTGCTCAAAAGCAGAGGTGAAAGAAAACATCATTGACGTACGTCTGCTTCGACTAGAATCCAACGAAGACTGGTCAACAGCACAAAGAAGCGACCCTATACTGGCAAAAATCATTTCTGCAAAAGAAAATGGTGAAAGACCAACACGCAATGACATCGCCTCAGAGAGCCCCCTGATGAAAGCATACTGGGCCCAGTGGAACAGCCTAAAATTATTGGATGGTTGCCTATACCGGTTATGGGAAAGTGAGGATGGTAAAATAGTCAAAAAGTTAATAGTGGTACCTTCCTCCAAGGAAAAAGAGATAATGACAGAATTCCATAATGGCCCGAGCGGAGGACATCTAGGAATAACCAAGACCATTGAAAAGCTAAAGCAACGGTTCTACTGGATTGGCTGTCAACAAGCGGTAGCCGATTGGATAGCAAATTGCACCCAATGCATGACAGCTAAGGGACCAACGCGAAGAAGTCATGGCCACATGCAGCAATACAACTCAGGTGCACCCTTTGAGCGTATAGCTATGGATGTGGCTGGTCCATTTCCCGTCAGTAGCTCTGGAAACCAGTACGTCTTAGTGGTTATGGATTACTTCAGTAAATGGCCCGAAGTATACCCTGTTCCAAATCAGGAAGCGAAGACTATAATTAAAGTGTTTGTGGATAACTGGATATGCCGTTTTGGTGGCCCCTCGGAGCTCCATTCGGACCAGGGTAGGAATTTTGAATCGACCATCTTCAAAGAAATGTGTGAGTCATACGGTATTCGGAAAACAAGAACAACACCATTGCATCCTCAGTCTGACGGAATGGTTGAAAGATTCAACCGAACTCTTGAAGAATACCTAAGAAAAGTAGTCAGCCCAGATCAAAGAGATTGGGATGAACACATACCGAAGTTCCTTTTGGCATATAGGACGGCCACCCATGACTCCACTTCGCGAACACCCGCTAAAGTAATTTTCGGAAATGAGCTGAAGCTGCCTGGAGATTTGGAGTTTGGTACCATACCAGCGTCTGACCCTGCGAACAGTGATGTCAATTACCATGATACGGGGGATCTTAATGATCTCCATGAATTTGTGCGCAACAAATTAAAAATGGTCAGTAACAAAATGAAAGCCAGATACGACCGAGCGGCAAATTCAGAAGGATTTCATGAAGGCCAGCTAGTTTTACTGTTCAACCCACAGCGCAAGAAGGGTTTATCTCCAAAACTTCAGACTCACTGGGAAGGCCCTTACAAGGTTGTCAAACGAATAAATGACGTGG
The DNA here is from genome assembly GCA_963931995.1 of Phaonia tiefii. Taxonomy (NCBI): domain Eukaryota; kingdom Metazoa; phylum Arthropoda; class Insecta; order Diptera; family Muscidae; genus Phaonia; species Phaonia tiefii. The sequence continues at coordinate 271,290,048 of OZ008368.1, read as the reverse complement.
TTTATCGAATCCAGAAAAGCCAAAGTCCAAGAGCTAAAATGAAAGTCGTGCATTTGGAAAGACTAGCTCTGTATGGAAAACGGAGGGTTGAGCCTGCTCGGGACGAACAGGCTTAAGTGGGGGGCAGTGTTACGAATAAGTAAAAGCTTTTGCTTACTGTTAATGACTCTACTAACAGTATGTAAACATCAGGCGGTTAGTGCTGCGCCTGAAAGTATGCATTGTAACAACGTACCAGCTCGCTAAACCAGTAGCATGAATTCACCTCAGTAAAGATAATTCTCCTGTGTAGGAGAATGTTCTACAAAGATAAACAACAACAACAACATCTAGTTTCTAGAAGGTTCTTGAATTCGCTAGATATACATATGTACCTTCATTTGTGTATGGTGAGTTGGTATAAATAGCGGAGGTCTTTGGAATGGAGAGTTCAGTTTGTGATTAAACCCCGTAAAGTAAGCAACGCGAATTGATAGTAAAATACAAGACTTGTTAACGTGTTATAAATAAAGTAAACTATTGTACTGTATAAATAAATAAAAGGAAGTGATACCGTTGTAATTATCGTAATTAAAAACGAACCTTGTTTTATTATTGGGAATAAAACAACGCAAAAAGGACGAATAAGGAAATTCGTAACAATATATTATCTGTTTATATCACATTTTTCAATTTTGTCATTAATTATGTTCATCTTTACAGGTGATTTGTAAAAAAACTAAAATACATAGAAACTTGCGGTTTGCGGCATTTGAAAGAGCGTTTTTTTTCCTATAAGATTCACTCAAAAAGTAAAAAAGATTCGGCGCAGAGGTCGCTTTTCGTGGAGCAGGTCACATATATTATTGTAGGATATTACAAGAGATTTGTCTTGAGTTAGTTACGAGTATAATGTTCAAAAAAAGTTTTTTTAAATTGTTCTGCATTGCTTATGAACTGAATAGTTGAAGGTAGTAGATTCCAAAGACGAATACTATTTACAAAAAACTGGAATTAAATCATTAGATCTATTTGTCCGCGTGAAAATTATTCTATTATATAAATACAAAGGTTGACGCGTATATATCAGCTTGTGAAAAAAAATCAAGGAACGTATTCTCAGAAAATTTACGAAACTAACACCGTACAACTTATTTGCCACAGCAGATATATGATCATATTAATTCAAACCATAAATAAACATATCTTACTACAGCATTGTATGAGCTATTTAGTTTGTCGAGACTTGTAGAATCAGTACTAGCAAATAATTCACACCCATAAAGTAAGATAGGCATTAAATAGATCTTAGGAAGGAGTTGACGTAAATATGGAGGTGTGAAATATTGAGAATTCCAAAGAGTTCTTAATATGGAATACGTTCTACCAGCTGCGGAGAGTATATGATCAGACCAAGTTAGTGTTTTGTTAAAAATTATACCGAGGTTCTTTGTCTTCGACACTATTTCTATTCTTTCACTATCAATAAAGAGTTCTGGCTCAATAGTTTGCCTCATTTGCCTTGGTCTTATAACCAAACATTTAGATTTAGACAGGTAGTTTGGCGATGCCTAATTTTGTATGCGCCGCAGGTCTGCATTCATCTTATATGCCGAATTTTCGAGTTGGTCTAATTTGCAGCTCATATAAATTTAGACATCGTCAGCATACAGATGTAGGTCACAGTGATGTAATCGATCAGCGATGTACATAGTGAATAAAAGTGGCCCAAGAGCTGAACCCTGAGGCACTCCATTTGGTACTAATAATGGTTTCGATAATTTATTATTTGCAGATACTGACTGATAACGATTGTCCAAATAAGAATGAATTAGTCTAGCGGAAGAAGGGGAAAAATTAAACATGGATTCTAGTTTCATGCACATTATGTTATGATTAACGGAATCAAAGGCCTTGGAATGATCAAGCAAAACCAGAGGTGATGCATTGCCAACATCAACTTTCTCGCGTAATTCCTCAGACACATCTACAAGAGCCCTCTTTCCACAAATCAGATTTAAGGACCACCTATAGACCTATTGAACGGAGAACATCTTTGGCAGCCCACTGTGTCTAACCCTGACGACGTTGATATTTTAGCGGAGGAAATCAAGTACTCGCGACGTTTTACTCTCGAAATGCTGCACATAGTTGACGTTCCCTCCGAGAAAAGACTCAATTACAAGACCGACATAGGCCGATGCGCTCAAATATATAAAACACAATGAGCAAACACAGGGAAATTAAACTTTAGTTGACGTGATCAATATGTGAATAATGTTATATTTTTGTACATAGAACCCTGACGATGATTAGCGATGCTAATCGAAATATTGGGAATATTTAATAAATATTGGAAAAATAGTCAAAGCCGCTGGTATTTTCATTTTATGACCTCAAGCAGATTAATTTTTAGTTAATATAATATATTGTTTATTGAATTTCTTTGTCGGTACACAATCAAACAAGAATTTAATCAAAATCGATTTTAATTTTATTATGTGTATCTAATAAAAAATCGGCACTGATCCTGTCAACTATCATCTGTAAATAGACTAGTGCTAATTAAAGTAAGCTGTGTCATTTAGTTTGTGTGTTCAAAGCAAACTCGTAAATTTTCACGAAAATGAAAAACAAGTGAATTTCCTATGCCCATAAATCTCTATTTATTCGCAAAAAACTATCACCTAAATCAAGGATGGGCTTGATAAATACTGCGAGGGCTGTGCTCCATCAATTTCAATGATTAAAAAGTGGTTTACTGAATTCAGTTATGGCCGTACCAGCACAAGTGATGCCGAATGTTAAGGTCGCCCAAAAGAAAGAAGTCACGCCAGAAATCGTCGATAAAATTCATGAAATCCATGATCGGAGAAAAAATATGCTGGAGGTGGGTGAGGCTGCGTGCATTACATTTTACACGAATATTTGGACATGAAAAAGCTATCCACGCTATGGATGCCGCGAGTACTCACGCTCGACCACAAGCTCAAGCGGGTGAGCACTTCAAAGGAGTGTTTGGCGATGACCAACCGCAATCTGAAGGAGTTTTTGTGCTGTTTCGTAACGGTAAATGAAACATGGATACTTCACAAAATACCAGACACCAAAGAAAAGTCAAAACATTAAACTTCTCCAGGTAAACGTGGGACAAAGAAGATCATGGTGGATCAAAGATAGTCTGTCGGCCAACAACATCATGTCTGCCGTTTTTTTTTATGCATGCGGTGTTATTCACATCCATTACCTTGAAAAGGGTAAAGCGATCCCCGGGGAATATTATTCACAGTTGTTGGACAGACTCGACATGGATTTGAATCAAAAACGACCGCATTTGACGAAGGAAAAAGTTATGATCCCCCATGAAAAGTCACCGGCGGCGCCCAGGTGTGTAGACGCCATGGCAAAAATTCATAAATTGGGTTAAGAATTTCTACCTCATTCACCGTATTTCGCTCTTAGTGACAACTCTCTATTTCCAACCCTGAAGAAATTGCTCGGCGGTAAGAGATTTAGGTCGAATGAAGAGGTTTTAACTGAAACAAATGGTTATTTTAAGGACCTTGAGGCAACCTAATATTTGAAAGGGAAAAAATAGGAAACAGGATGGACTAAATGAATCGAGCTACAAACATACTAAGATCGGAAATAAAACTTTTTTTGCAGAAAAAAAATATCTTTTAAACAAAAAGTCACGAATTTGTCAAACTGCCCTCTACACATATGTGCCTAACAAGGGCATTCTACACTCAAAAATATGTTAGTAAACACAATTGTTGTAGCAAACCTTGAAAAGGTTTGCATGGCATCACATGTGTTATAACAATAGACGACCAGAAGATGTGCGCAATTTGGCAACCCTCGTAAAAAAAACTCAAACAGTGGTCACAATTTACTCAAACGCATTTCCCTTTCGCATCATATCTTGATTATTGCATAGTTTACGCAAACTGGTAGCGTATTGAAATTTTCAACGAAGAGAGTAAGAGAGAGAGCAGAGGAACGAGGCGCTTCACTCGTTGATTTTCTTCTCTTCTACAGGGGTTGTCAAGTAGCGCCAGTTTTTTCTTCTCTACTTGTACATCCTCTTTGGTTTATGTAATTTTACTTCAACATGGTAAGAATTTGTATAGTTACATAAGGTGCGTCTTTTTCGTAACGTATACACGTTAACTCATACAAAATGAAAACCTGCACGTTAACATGTATAATTTTAGAAGTTGAGAATAACCCCGATAAAAGTGCTACCAAGTTAGAGTTTTTTGTATGAAAAATATAAAATATATGTCATTCCATTTCTTATATTTCTACGACGTTTCGAAAATGATGATGTAAATATAAGGGGTGGTTACTTTTTTTAACAAAATATTTAAAAATTTGTATAAAATATTATTGATTTTTTCTTCTTCCACAAGCAGAATTCGAAGACAATACTGCAGACAAACAACAAATAAAGCAAAAAGGAAGTGAAGTGAAGAAGAAACCCGAGGAATAGCTCGATTCAGAAACCGATACTTTCCCCGATATTCTCCCATGACTCGATTCGCAAGATCTCCGTCGGTCCTGTCTACTTGATGATCTTTGTATGACACACTTTATGAACTTTTTGGTACCTTTGTGTATTTTTTGTACACCTTATGTACTATTTGCATACTCTTTATGTACTTTTAGGTACACATTTTAGTACCGTTATGTATTTTTGTGGTGCAGTTTACGAACGTTTTACTACACTTTATGTAATTTTGGTAAGCACTCCTGATGTGTACTTTTTGAAAATTGCTGACGAAATTTACGTAGTTTCTGGTGCAGGTTGTGTACGTTATGGATGATGATATGTACTACTTTGTGGTAAATGTTCTGCATGGTTCTGTATGGTAAATAAATAGTTTATGTAGTTTCTGGTACATTGTATGCACGTTATGGTAAATTGTATATACTTTTCGTGAAAATTATGACGAATAAATGGCGACACCGATAGACGTTCAGCACTTGGAGCCATATGCCCTTACTTCTCTCCTCGTTTGAGTCCAAAAAGTGCCTACGAAAATGCATATAAAAAAATGCACTGGGATGCCTGGTTTTTTTGCTTTTTTTCGCACGTGCTCTCGAGTCCTATATTTTTTATAACTCGTGGCAATCGAGCGGGCTGTAGATATTCGTTTACGATGCCTGGAGTATTTTTAAATTCCGTCATTGCAATCGAAATCTCGTGTTTAGTACAATGTTCAGTACAATATTTCACTGCTTTTTTTTTACTAACAAAGTGCGAAGATGCTGCTGCAATGTGAATGCAGTATAACCACCTCATATATTACATTGTATTTTTTAGAATGTTGTTTTGTGTTTGACTTTTAAGTTAACGAAATGACAAATACAAAGGAAGAATTATCGGATGAATCCAAGTTGATTATAGTCAACGTCTATGCGTTTTTATCGTAACAGTCAATGTTAACTTATATAGGTTACGAAAAAACGCCCCTATACAATAACACTATCAAAAAGCTGATCGTGTATTGAAATATTCAATGAAGAGAGTAAGAGAGAGAATAGAGAATTATTAACGCTTCACTCGTTTTTTTTTTTGTTGACATTCGAGTGAAGAGAAATTTTGACTGTCGACTTTAGTACGTCGTTTTTGGTTATGTAACGGGTTTTTCAACAGAGACGCTACAAAAGTAAATCGATAGGGACAGCAAACGAAGCCATATTTTTTCCCGCTCTTTTGACATTTCTCTTCAGTAATGTTTGCCATTTCATCATGGAAAGATATACGAGCCAACAACCAGTCGAAATTATTAAAATTTACTACCGAAATTTGGAGTCAGTGGCCTCAACTTTAAGCACGCTACGTCCAATTTATGGTCGTCATAATCGTCCTACCAGATCAACAATTGAGCGTCTAGTGAAAAAATTTGAATCCACAGGCACAGTACAAAATGTTCCCGTGCGAGTGAGACAAAGAAGTACCCGTAGTGCTGCCGCTGAGGCTTCAGTTCAAGAAAGCCCAAATGTGTCTCTCACACGTCGTTCTCAAGCGTTGGGCATCTCTGTGATGTCGTTGTGGCGAATTTTGCGAAAAGATCTTGGCCTACATCCTTACAAGATCAAATTGACGCAAGAACTGAAGCCGCTTGACCACCATAAGCGTCGTATGTTCGTGAATTGGGCTGAGCAACAACTTGAAAATGATTCGGATTTTCATCGGAAAATCATCATCAGCGATGAGGCTCATTTCTGGCTGAATGGCTTCGTCAATAAGCAAAATATGCGTTATTGGTTAGACAGCAATCCACACGTAATCCATGAGTCATCATTGCATCCCGAAAAAATTACGGTTTGGTGCGGTTTATGGGCCGGCGGCGTCATTGGCCCGTACTTCTTTGGTGATGATCAAGACCGGCACATTACTGTGAATGCGAATCGCTACCGTTCAATGATAACCGAATACTTTTGGCCCCAATTGAATAATATGGACTTGGAGCACATGTGGTTCCAACATGACGGCGCCACAAGCCACACAGCGAATGCCACAATCAATTTATTGGAAACCAAGTTTGGTGAATGTGTTATCTCACGAAATGGCCCAGTCGATTGGCCGCCTCGATTTCCTGTGGGGCTACGTCAAGTCTATGGTCTATGCCAACAAGCCAGCGACGATTGATGAACTTCGTACGAATATCGAACGTGAAATTGCAGCAGTATCGGCCGATTTATGCTTGAAACCGTCGAAAATTGGGTTCAGCGTCTGGACTTCTGCAAGCGTGCCCGTGGTGGCCACGCAAAAGAAATCGAGTTCCATACATAATGGCATCGAACGTACTTTCACAGGAATAAAGAATTTCATTGGTATCTAAAACCGGGTTTGTTTTATTTTGTAGCGCTCTTATTGAAAAACCCGTTTCAATAACACTATCAAAAAACTGTTTGTGTATTGAAATGTTCAATGAAGAGGGTAAGAGAGAGAGCAGAGAGTCGTAACGCTTCACCCCGGTTTGTTTGTTGGCATTAAAGTTAACAGAAATTTTGACTGTCTACTTTAATACATAGTTTTTGTTTATACCAGGGCCTGGCAAACTCATACAATTTTAATTTTGTCATTTACGGGTGAGCTGCACTGAGAGAAACGCACTAAATATGTGTGTATACGGAAACAACTTTCTTCAGACAAAAAATCATATTCCCATTATTTATGGAACATTTACCTCAGCGCAATGCAATCGATAAGCGACGCTCAACATTCTTGTTCAAGTGCTCAACTGAGACTAATGACTTCGTTTGCCTTCGTTGAATGCGTGAGCGTATGCGGATGTGAAACACGAGGCACAATAATGCGCGTTGCAGCGGCTTCCCCGGTCACTGGTTTACACTCACTGATTGGGACCTACAGTTTTACACCAGTTCAGCACGGAATTTTGAGAAGCTTTTTCATGGCTAAGTACCCGAAAATGTCGCCGTCACTAAGCGAGTTAACCGTCGTCGAAAGTAATGTTTGGTGTTCAGAGCAGGGGTCGAACCCACATTCTCACGTACAGGAGTCGCGCACACTAATCAGTGCACCACCAACGGCTTTGATTTGAGTTAAACTCGAGTGACTGGCATTCGTTTGCTTAACTCTTTGTTCGAGATCGACCCAATCAATAGATTTGTAAATTAAAAAAGTATTTTATATCCTTTATATTCATATAAATGGAGCTGTAGCCAAGTGTGCCAACTCTGTATTTTTTTTGATGTGTTAACATAAACACATGCAAACAACACATAGCGTTAGCATCACATACGTGGTTGTTGTACAACAATAGTCTCAGCCTGAAAATAAGTATGATGGGATTGATGTAGCGGTAACAAACAAGCAGGTAGTCGTCGCCAAAGGGTCTTGAATAGTATAGTATATAGAATAGAAACATTGATGCCTTTTGAAACATTTATGCTTTTTGCTACTTTTTATTTCATTATTCAAGCTCAAGACCGTCTATATCTCTATAAATAGAGATATGGTTTTTTAAAAAATAAGATGTTCTGCAAATGCATTCTCATGATTCCTGGCAAACCGTATAGCTATTTCAGATCTAGCCATAGATCTTCATCAGCGGTTGTTTGGAATGCTGCTTTTGAAATATTCATCAAACTAAATGCAAACAAAAACTCATCTGAATTGAGAATTTTCCAATATGCAAGTGTTCGAAAAAATATCGCAAGCAAAAACAAACAAGAAAACAGTGGAAAGTGGAAACAGTGGAAAATTCGCAATTCAGATGAAAAAAAATTATCTCTTTATGCTTTTTGTATTGTTTTATGTAATAACGTTGTCGAAATGGCGCATTTATATTTAAATATTCTATAAAGAGAATAAGACTCGTTTATGCTCTTTTACTCAGACTCTCTACATGAGAGCGGAAAAAGAGTGCAATGAGGTCTCTATACTATTCAATACTTTTTGTCGTCGCTCTGTTTATGACAAAACAAAACCAATTATTTCAGTGAGGTAAATATTGCTTTATTTATTTTAACAATATTACATCTAATGTTAAAGCAGATGTAAGAAAAAAATGTGCAATAGCAAAAGAGCCTTCAGCACAAAACCTATTATTTTTTTTTATTTTTCAATGTAACATTTAATAATGTGTTAATAGAAATCGTACAGGTACCGTGTAATAAAAATGTGTTAAGACATCGTCCGTGAGTTCAAACACTCATTGATATTTTTTTAAATTCCATTACGTTTATTTGAATTTGAATTTTTGTGACCGATTTTTGATAGTTTTTGTTTTTCCTACTTCAAAATGGTAGGTTTTTGTTGGAAGTAATAGACAATTCAGTTCAACACACACTCACTGGCATGACTAGTTTCGAACTCCGTGACAAGTTCATCATCAGATGCTGAATTGATACCATCCGTTGATCATCAATCGTATATATACAAACTCAATTCTGCAATTCACATGTGCGAATTAGTATCGATCGAAGATCCCTAAGTATCAGCATCACTGAAAAGTCTATAATTCCAACAACAAAAACAGACAGTATTTTCCCACCATGTTCTTCTTTTCCTCATGCGTTCTCGCATTGTTTCTTTGCTTTGAGGTGAGTTTTAATCTATATCACACAGTTGTATTATTCCGTGGTAGAGCATTTTTGAAGACCGTGCTAGTGTCAGCTACGTTTATTTGAATTTTAATTTTTATGACCGATGTTTGTTAGTTTTTGGTTAATGTATAAGACATTCATACTTCAAAATGGTAAGTTTTTGTTGGAAGTAATAGACAATTCAGTTCAACACACACTCACTGGCATGACTAGTTTCGAACTCCGTGACAAGTTCATCATCAGATGTCTAACTACTGTGCCTGAATGAAAAAAATCCTATCATTTTTCAATTAGGAAAATGTTCATGACTTGTAAGCTTGTAGTATGAATTTATCATACATTAACCAAAAATTCAATTACTTATGCCCAGTTTTACAGTTGAAAATTCTCCATTTAAATTGAGCTTTAAATGTCGAGTGTGAAACTCGCCCTTAATCTAATGAAAATGTAAAACGAATTCACATTGTTCGCAATTACAATTTAAAACATTTACATTCCAGTTGCTGAGACAATAAAAATTCATGGTTGTGGAATCAGATGGCAATTGCAATCAAATACAGAAATGCTTTCGAATTTCTGGTTTACCCCCACTATCGCCATCTCAAGTTATCCTACAGTTAACGAAATTACATCCCATGAGCTACTCGCAAACAGTGAGCTGTGCACTTTCTAGTTTTACACTCACTGGTTGGGACCTACTGTTTTTACACCGGTTCCGAACTATATTTTACAGGAGCTTTTTCGTGGCTAAATACTCGGTAATGTTGCCATCTCTAAGCGAGGTAACCGTCGTCGAAAGGAATTTAAGGTGGGCAGAGCAGGGATCGAACCCACCTTCTCATGTACAAGAGCCGCGCACACTAACCATAGCATCACCGACGGCCTACAGTTAAAGCTAGTACATAAAAGTTGTAGATGTCAGTTTGTATGAAATTTAATAGGTAGGCAACTCCATTTCATTTAATAGGTAGGCAACTCCATTCACTTTTTAATTCATTTTATTCACAGCGGTATTGCATTTTTAAAATTTGAATTGACTTTTAACTTGCATTATACACTGTTAATTGGCATTGTCAGTGTCCGCAACTACAATTGAAAACATGCCCATTTCTGTTTGCTCTAACAATGGATGATTTTTATTATTTTTCCATTTTCAGACCGTTGTACACTTTTCATCTAAAGATTCAATCTCCGTTAATACCGTCATATTTCAGCATGTTTGGGGATGTTTTGTTTTTAGTTTTTTAAATGGTATAAATCTATACTTACTTTTAATATAAAATTCCTTTGCAAAGAGTTCTTTTAAAACTAACCGATTCCTTTTATTAATTTCTTTAAAACCGAATTAATTTCAATTATTCAATTATTATTATAAACATTTCTGTCTCCAAATCGAGTGCACATTGTAACAATGACCGTTTTGAACTAATTTGTATGAAATTCCAAAGAAATGCCAATCGATTTCAATCTAGACTTAAACTTGTACTCCATAACATTGATTCATTCACCTTTATTTGAAATTATAGGTGATGTCAGATATGAGTGTCATGCCACAAAGAAGAACTTGAAGAAGAAATCAGCAATTCAAGTCAAATGTGACTCAAATTATGTGGAGCTAAAGCCAATACATAATATACTGATATATGTAAGTACATATGTAGATATACATGCATACAGACATTTGTAGGTACTCATGTGCATAATCATATGAATGTATTGAAGTTGAATGATTTGATCTGAACTGTATGTAAGACACAATTATTGAGTGCTATATTTGGCCTTTAGAGTCGCAGAGGTTCAATAGACCGTGATAATATGTTTTTCCTAATCTTTAATGTAATCAACAATAAATACACAATCCTGCACTGCAGACGACGGTAAACATCTGCAACGCAAAATGCGTAACGAATAAAATGTATATGTACCACCAAACTTAATGAAAGTCTCTACTTTTTGAATTCGTGTGTTAAGTTCGATAGACAGAATAGTCAACTAAAAAATCTTCAGAGAAAGCTTTTATCATAGTTATGAACCCACAAAATGATTTATTTTGACTTCCCCAAAATTCAGCAATAGCCATCGCGGACAACAATCGCTATACGCAGCGTCATCTATATGTCACTTTTGTTGCGCTGAAATTACACTGGAGCCTCGTATAACGGTAGTTATTTCCGTAGTTGAAAAGTTTTGTACAGTACCAATCATTCAAAGAAATAATTTAAAACTACACAGAAAAAATAATAATAGGTAATATTTACTATTTTTAGTTTGTTGATTTTTTTTGAATGTACATTACCAAGCATTCAAAGAAATAATTTAAAACTACACAGAAAAAATATTAATAGGTAATATTTACTATTTTTAGTTTGTTGATTTTTTTTGAATGAGGACATGAAATAGAGGCAATATTGCCAAAATCGAAAGTTGCAAATCCCACTACACACAGAGAAGAGATTCGTTGTCACAACTATATTTACAGCCAATTAAAATTTGGCGGATCCTTGAACTATCACATTATTCAGTTGTGATTACCAATAATTGTGTTCCGTATCACCAAATGTTGTGCATATCAATTGATTTGTAATTGAAATTTAGTTGCAAGAACTGAAATATTTAGTTGAAGCCACAGCAACCAGAAATAACTGTGATCTGCAATCGAGTTTCAGTTCTAGCAATCAAATTATCATGTAGAAGTTATTATTCTAATTGTTGGATCAAAGAAAAATTTTAAAACTAATTCGGTTGTACCAAATAAAATATTGGTATGCTCAACTAATTACTTGCATTTGATGGCTGTCACAACCATTTGTTGATTCCTTATCCCATTATGAATTTTATAGAAAAAAATAATAATAATAAAACCAAAATTCATCGTTTCCCTTGCGGGAGTTTTTACTTGGTCTGTTTTCTAAACTTTCAATTTTCCAAATTCATTCCAGCTCAAGACCTTTTAAATAACACTAGCCAACAGTCGTTTTGTGATTTGTTTCTAGCATACTTTTTCTCATTGATTTTGACCTACTAAACACGAAAATGAGTTTTAAAAATTTTTCTGCTGATTGGTTTTCGAGATACAAATTTTTGAACTTTTTTTTTTAAATTTTTGGAGGTACACTTACAATTTTGAGCATATCTTTCGTCTTCTTTGACGTATTTGATCCTACTACTACTCAAATTAAAGCAAATTGAGCCGTCTACAACTCATTCTCAGAAAATTTTCAAATCGGGTGAGTAGTTTTGATGTTGGCGGCTTAAAAAGGTTAAAAAACTGCGTTTTTTAGTAAAAATGTGGCAGAAAAATTCATATAAAAATTCATATAAAATATAAAACACGATGCTAACAGCGATTTTGGTTTTTTTACGTATAGCTGGCATTTTTCCAAAGAAAATAAGCACTTACTTAACAAAATCTGACAACAAATGGCGGACTTATAATTTTTTTGGTAAAACACCGAAATTCCGCTATTTCACGATATTTTGATTTTCATTATTTGCACAGCTTACCTACCCAACGCAAACGAATAAATACATTTGAACTTAATTTAAAATAAACAAATTAGTCTTAGTATATTATTTTTTAATTTATTTAGAGCACTACATACTCAATGTATGGCACAATTAGAAATGGATGTGCCAGGTTAGCTAAACTAACGAAATTAACCAAATCAACGCCCATAAAAAATAAGTAGAAACAAAGATATAACTGTACATTTTATGCCATGTGGAAAAACAGCTGACTTCTTTGTTTTTTGTATTCGCTGCAATTGGTCTCACGTATTAGGGTCCAAATGTAGTCACCCATCATAGCCGTGTCATAGATGCCCTGATAGCGTCGTTCCATAGCCTTCAATTCCTGATGAAAGCGCTCGCCGTGTTCGTCGCTCACGTCTCCTAAATTCTCAGGGAAAAATCCAAATGAGAATGCAGAAAGTGTATTTTAAGTGACATGTGCACTCCTACCCAAAAATGAAAAAAAAACGAGAATTAAAACGCTATTTAAATTAACATTTGTTTCAAAAAAAACCTACCCATTGCTTCATAGTTCTTTACCAGATCCTCAACTATGTCCTTATAATTATGGCTTTTGTTGTTTCCTAAAAAGTTTTCCACAACAAGCCTGAAGGAATTCCATGCTGCGGCTTCGATGGGTGATAACAGCTTCGGGAATGTTTCATCTTTCAACATTTTTTTTATATCGGGTCCTGCGAAGACTCCTTCTTTAATTTTTGCCAGCGAAAGGTAAGGGAAAATTGACCGTAAATAGGCAAAAGCTTCACCTTCTTTGTCCAATTTTTTGGCAAAATTTTTTATCAAACCCAATTTTATGTGCAGCGGCGGAAGTATTATATTTTCACGGTTCTCTATTAGTGGTTTGCGCTGAACATTCGCTTCTCCAACTACAGGTTTCGTTCGTTCCGGCCATTTTTTTTTGAATATAATGCTGATCATCAGCGCGGCTATTCCAAAGGCACAGAAAACAGCAATGTCGCGTATAGCCTCCTTGGAGTCCACACAGAATGGCCACAACTTTGAGGTCGGCGCATATTTTCCAATTATATTTGCTATACTCTATGCATTTCAGCAAAATGTTCATAGTTTCATAGTTCTCCTTTGAATGAACCGCATGAGCAATAGGAAGAGATGGCTTTTCATTCCCATTATGTAAGAGAACTGCCTTCAAGCTCTCTTTGTTGCTGTCAATAAACAACCTCCATTCATTGGGATTGTGAATTTGGTGAAGCTCTTGGAACATGCCGGAAATGTCGCTGCAAAAACATATTTGGTCTTTCTTTGTATAAAATTTTGCATGACTGGTGACGCTTCCTGTACGGTGTTACTTTCACTTCTGAACCCGCAAATCCACACTGTACCATCCGAGACGCAAAAAGTTCGGATTTCTCCTTAGTGAGACCAAAATCGCGCACCCAATCGTTTAGTTCGGCCTGTGACAGTAATTTTCGCTTTCTGCACGCCCCAAATTCGCTTGCACTTGACTCGGACTCTTGATCTGACGATTCTGCTTTTTGAAGAGATGCACCAGGGCACACTGGATATGGTACATCATTCGAATGTGGTACTGGAAGTGCAAACGATCCCACTTGAGCGTAGTTCCATTTTAAAAATCTCCCTACCCCACTGTTTGTGGTGAGGCAAAAATAACAGTCTGTGGAATGGCATAGCGGCTTTTTCCACATCATTGGTGTATCGAATTTCATATGGCGCCTAAAATTAAAATAAATTACTATATTTGTTTTGCTTAATGTGTTTAAATAAAAATTCTTACCTTCCGCCAGCTGCCCAGTTGGTTAGGATTATATAGCAAAGATGACATAGCGACTTAGGTGTCCATGATTCTGTGATATTTGGTGAAATACCAAAATAATTCAAATAGTGCAATTGCACTGCTGGAGTAAACGCGTGTGCGTGATTATTCTTTATAAACTCGCCACAAACATTGCAGAAATTGTCTGGATTGTTCAAACACTCGAACACACGTAGTCTTATACTCATTGTCTTACTTGTTGGGTAGGTATTATATGCACTTAAATTCAATTTGTTTCACTTTTTACTCGTACTACTCGCGTTCGTAGACACTTGTTGAATGACAAAAAACGATAAATGAACACCTATAAATACTATACCTGGCTATATACCTGATTCAGCAAGTGTGCGTTTCAAATTGTGGAAAAGTTTCCAAATAATGACCACTCACAAATGTGGGGGGAATTTCTGTAAAAAAATCCGATACAGGTAGCCATCGGGAAAACACACATCAATAAAAAAAGTGTAATTCCCTTTAATTGACTGTGAACGGAGTAGCAGTCATAAAGGAACACGAAGAGCGTCCACGCACATTCAGAAGCGTATATTACTCTGCAACCACAATCATAAAATTTAAATAACTATTTGTGTATTACTTATTTTTTTTAATTCTGAGAATCATAAAAATTACGTAAACGTTTTTTCCAAACAATTTTGTACATGTAAAGTGGGTTTGCCAAAATTCGTATCGTAAAATGCACCTGTGTTTCTATGTTCTGCATTTTCATTATACCATTTTCTTAAAAACATCGACGAAACGTCCCTACGGTATTGTAAATAGGTTTTTTTACAATTATGAAATATTTGTGTTATTAATATTAATTTAAAAATTTTATCAAAACTGCTAAGTGCTGTGACATTTGAAAAAAATTTCCAAAAAAAAAAATTGCTGATTTCACTAAATTTTTGAAATTTCACGTCCCTTGCCAGAACAGAAGACATTAACCCAGGGTGGTGAAATTTTGAACAGAAGTAACTTATGTATAGGAGCAACTGTTCCGTTCTATTCCAAAAGGATTATAAAAAACTTGCTTTTTCGATCCCTCCTAGTAGGTTAGCTGTGCAAATAATGAAAATCAAAATATCGTGAAATAGCGGAATTTCGGTGTTTTACCAAAAAAATTTATAAGTCCGCCATTTGTTGTCAGATTTTGTTAAGTAAGTGCTTATTTTCTTTGGAAAAATGCCAGCTATACGTAAAAAAACCAAAATCGCTGTTAGCATCGCGTTTTATATTTTATATGAATTTTTATATGAATTTTTCTGCCACATTTTTACTAAAAAAACGCAGTTTTTTAACCTTTTTAAGCCGCCAACATCAAAACTACTCACCCGATTTGAAAATTTTCTGAGAATGAGTTGTAGACGGCTCAATTTTCTTTAATTTGAGTAGTAGTAGGATCAAATACGTCAAAGAAGACGAAAGATATGCTCAAAATTGTAAGTTCAAAAATTTGTATCTCGAAAACCAATCAACAGAAAAATTTGTAAAACTCATTTTCGTGTTTAGTAGGTCAAAATCAATGAGAAAAAGTATGCTAGAAACAAATCACAGAGAAAATTTTGTTATTTGTGACCTAGTGTAATTGTTCGGTTCAAGATCAATATCTATTAAAAGTACTTTTTCTATGAAAAAGTAAATTTTAATAGATAATATTAAAAAGAAATAAATATGTGAAATTGATTATGATGGTGGATGGTTTGGAATATAACTATTTCAATGCTCCCCATGGCATATTTTTTATTTTAGCGTTTTTCTTATTTTGGTGAACACTTTGTGAGAAACCCTAAGAAACTCATAAAAATTTATTATTTTTTCGATTGGGCGCTCCGCTTTCGAGGTATAGAAATTTTTCATATTTTCGATCAAAAATGGGATTGGATTACCCAAGGTAACCCATTACGAACCCTGGTTATAAATAATAATAATTTTGTTTATTCTTACAATTTTACAAATTCATTCAAGCTCAAGACCTTTTTAAATAATATGAAGCTATATTATTTTCAAAAACGTCGAGCACAAAAATGTTCCAATGATACCAATGCTGTTTGTGTAGCTATTTCGGATCCATTTGGTTTTAAACAGGCATGATCAAAGAATAATACATACATAGATAAACTTATTCTCTCATCTGACGTTTCATTTCACACTCTTCGTCGTAGGTTTGTGGAAATGAGAGAAATTAAATTTAAAATTATCTTACGCCAGGTGGAGTTACAAAATATGTTCGCTTAACTTTTTCTTGTCGTTTTGGTGTAGAACTGAAAACTTTAAATGTATTTTGCACTTTTTTGTTGACTGTTATCGTTGGTATACATTTGTATTGTATATAACACAACTAGTTTGCCACAAAAACACGAAATTCGGTTGTTGTACCTTTGTTGATCGTTGTATACTACCACTATCTGGTATTTTTTACCCATGTTTTGCGCCATCCAATGTTTACCTTCCACCGTACCTATGACATTTAATTTATTGAGAGTGTCTAAACTAAGGTTTAGCCTTAACAATTTATTTTTTTTCTAATATTTTAATGCATATTTAATTTGAATTTACAATTTGCATACCTTGAATTTATTGAACAACTATACCTTATAAAATGGATTTATAAATTACAATTATTGTGAATTACCTCAAAAAAAGCTCTTAAACTGTTATACTGAGTTAACATCAGTTGAAGCAAAGCAAAAGGAGTCAGTCGTTCAAATGCACTCATCCGCTTCGGTTTTTTAAAAACATTACCCAAAGTTTAAAACCAACACATGTACATATTTACGGCTTTTCGGATGCATCCAAGTCAGCGTACTGTGCCTGTGTTTACATTGCATGCCAGTCGTCTAAAAATATTAAATATTGCAACCTACTCACATCAAAAAGTAAAGTGGCCCCTCTAAACACTATTTGTTTACCGAGACTTGAACTCAATGGAGCTCTACTACTCGCAACACTTGTTAGTTTTGTAAATTCAATAATGAAATTTGTAGTGGCCGATACTATTTTATGGACAGATTCGTCCATCGTACTTGGATGGCTGTCCAAACCACCTAGCTCGTGGGAAACGTACGTCGCAAACCGTACGGCCCAAATTCATTCCCTGGTTCCTCACGCCAAATGGAAACATGTCGCAACACATGATAACCCAGCTGATCTGGGTACTCGTGGTTGCAGACCTCAAGATCTAATTAATAATACTATGTGGTGGAACGGACCCAAGTGGCTTACTAACCCTCAATCCACCTGGCCAGTGTCTAATCCCTTGTCTTTACCAGTTCCGTCTCCAAAAGTTCAAGTACTTCAGGTAACGTGTGAACAAACTGATATATTGAAGAGATTTTCTTCATACCCAAGAGCATTAAGTGTGCTATCTTACGTTTTTCGATTTTTCCATGGCACTCATCCACAGTATAAATCAAACACTTCGTTCGACAATGTTTCGATATCTCAAAAGGAAATTTCATTTGTGAAAACTCGTCTCATTAAACTCGCTCAGGAAATGTACTATGAGGAAGAATACAAAGCAATTCAGAACTCTCAAACAATCTCCAACAAAAGCCCGCTAAAACCGCTTAATCCAATATTCGACAATGACAAAGTTCTCCGTGTAAATGGCCGCTTATCTGACTCATCGCTCCCATATAATGAACGATTTCCCATTATTCTTCCGGGAAATTCTCGATTTGATAACTTTCTCATTCATGCGGAGTGCAACCATATGTGTCGAATGGTTCAATCTGAGTTCTATATATCTCGCCTCAAGCCCCGAATAAAAACCATAATTCGTAAATGCAAGATCTGTGTTGTATTTAAGCAAAGGCCATGTTCCCAAATGATGGCACCCTTACCACTCGATACGTGTACACTCCGTTTCACGTTACTGGCATAGACTTTGCCGGACCATTCGAACTAAAAAGCTCTACACTCCGAAATGCTGCGCTGGTAAAAGGCTACGTATGCGTGTTCGTATGCTTTTCAACTAAAGCCATCCACTTGGAAGTATGCTCCGACCTATCCTGGAAAAAATTTCTGGCAACATTTGCTCGTTTTGTTGGCAGGTGGGGACTCCCCCGTCGGGTATTATCCGATAATGGTCGAAATTTTGTAGGAGCTAGTCGGTCCTTGTTCAGAGTATTCAAAAGATTCCTAAAATCTGCACCGAGTGAACTTGCTGAAAAATATGCAACACACCGATTTGAGTAGAATTTCATATCGCCCCATGCACCACACATGGGAGGCCTTTGGGAAGCTGCTGTTAAAAGCTTCAAGTTCCACTTCAAACGAATCGCTTGCTCACACAAATTTACGTATGAAGAAATCGCAACTGTGCTCGCGCGGATAGAGGGAGTTTTAAACTCCCGCCCAATCTCCGTAGTTTCTGAAAATCCAACGGACTTTACCGCACTGACTTCTGGTCATTTTTTAAGAGGTTCTCCCATCATGGCAATGCCCGAAGTTTCGACTTCCAACTTGTCATTAAGTAGTCGCTGGTTAAAACTTAAAGCGATACACCAGCAGTTTGCGATTAAATGGAAGGACGAATATCTCAAATCCCTTCAAAAGCGGTACAAATGGCAAAATTCTTATCAAAATCTAAAAGTTGGAGATCTGGTCGTAGTTATAGATGATCTATTACCCCCAAGCGAGTGGAGTCTAGGTCGCATCAATAAAGTTTATGTAGGGTCAGACGAAAATGTGCGCGTAGCAGATGTGAGAGTTGCCAGCGGAATAATAAAACGACCAATTGTTAAACTTTGCTATCTACCAATGCAATCTGAAACTGATGCTCAATAATATAAATTCTCATTTACAGCAATTTCCACTCTTATCGTCTATATTAATTTTCTTTATTTATACCACCCGTTAGACCCAACAGACTAAGCCCAATTCGCGAGCTGAGCGTAGTCAGCCACAGAAGCCATCGCGATTCCACCAACTACACGTGCTCCTTATGCACCCACTCACATTCACTACGATACTGCAGGAAATTCCTCGGCATGGACCCCAACGAAAGGAAGTCGGTCGTTCGACGCTACCGGTATTGCGTCAATTGTTTGGCCAAAAGCCATACGGTGGACGCCTGCCAATCCCGGGATAGATGTCGGAAGTGTGAACGGCCACACCACACGTTGCTACACCCCGGTCATCCACGAGTTAGAGGACCAGTCGCCTCAAGAGTCACAAAGAGGAAACAACCGCAGCATAAGCCGAAGCCACCCAAGAAGACGTCAATAGTTACGCACGACCAAAATATAATCTCTGAAGCTATCCGCTCGCTGGCCAACGTCTTGTGCGCTTCAACATCAGCTCCAACATCCAGACGCTAACTTTGGCCGGGAGCATGTCTAAACTAAGGTTTATTTTTTTCTAATATTTTAATGCATATTTAATTTGAATTTACAATTTGCATACCTTGAATTTATTGAACAACTATACCTTATAAAATGGATTTATAAATTACAATTATTGTGAATTCCTCAAAAAAAGCTCTTAAACTGTTATACTGAGTTAACATCAGTTGAAGCAAAGCAAAAGGAGTCAGTCGTTCAACTGCACTCATCCGCTTCGATTTTTTAAAAACATTACCCAAAGTTTAAAACCAACACATGTACATATTGAAACCGCTGTGAAATTAACAACATAAGTTTTATAACGTTTGTAGAAACCATCGGTGTTTTATTTATTTACTCGTAAAGGTGAGAATCAACCCCTATACAACCCGCATTAACCCGCACAAATACGCTAATTCTTCTCTTATTGTCTCTTCCCATTTGTGGCTTATACAATTTCTCCTCCGAGAAATTGTATAAATCAAACTAAATAGCTCAACTCAACCCCTCATACAGTCCACTCTACTACCACATACGAGCTCATTAACATAAGCTAAGGCGAGCTTATTCAGAGAGAATAAAAGTTTCTATGGTATGTATTATTCTATGGGCATGGTTTGATTTTGTCATTATAAAACAACAAAACAGAGGGTTGGCATCAACAATATTATTGTTTCAAGCTCGCGGCGCTCTTCGACAACTTTCATCATTTCCCTTGCGGGAGTTTTTACTGGGTCTGTTTTCTAAACTTACAGTTTTCCAAATTCATTCAAGCTCAAGACCTTTTTAAATAATATAAAGCTTATTTATTAGCTTTATATTATTTTCAAAACAGTCGAGCACAAAAATGTTCCAATGACACCAATGCTCTTTGTGTAGCTATTTCGGATCTTGCCAAGATCTTCATCAGCAGACATTTTTGGTATGTTTTCGGTGAATTCATCAAAAATATATATCTAGAAACACTCATCATATTAAAGGCCCGAATTACTAAAATAAAAAAACAGCAGACAGTTGTCCGACGCCTTCGGCCACGGACTGTCCCTGCAGGCTGTGTCAGAGACACGGCCATTAAGTTTAACGTAGAATACGCCATCCGATAAGACAGAAAACATATATAACAATAAATGATAAATAACATAAGCAAATGAATTTATTTATTTGATAGTTACTTTTGATAATATACATAAGCTTATGGTAGGAAAAATATTATAAATATGTTTATAAATTAAAAGAGTAAGGATAAATGATAAATAACAGACGCAAATCAATTTGATTATTTGAAAGTTACTTTTGATAATATGATAGGAAAAATAGGATAAATATGTTTTTAAATTAACATTCAAATTTCTCGCAAAAACTAAGTTAATGGTTGTGTTATCAATAGTTGTGGGAGCATCGTTTCGAATATAATCCAAATTAAATGTATTGGATTATATTCGAAATCCAATAGTCCAATAGAATAGTTTTTATTTTAATTTACTAAACGTCAACTGTCAGCTGCTGTCAAACAGCAGCACGCAGCATTGTTATTTTGCTTACTTGGCAGCACTTTCATTTAACATAAAAATGTATATTTTCATATATTTTTTATAATTATATATCCATGTTAAATTCAAATTCACATTTAACATTTTGTTTCACTTAAATACATAAGTAAATATAAGAAATTTCAATATTTCATCAATCAAAACAACAGCCGAAGGTTTGTGTCCACACTAAAACAGCAGCATAGTTTGTGTTCACGCTACAAACTCAAACACTCAACCAAACACCACACATATGTTTGAGTGTATGTGTTTAAACAATTTTCATTTGAGAAATTTAAATATTAGGAAGATATCAACCAATATAAAATGTATATCAAACGAAAGATAACATCTTCATTTACCTACAAAAAAATTTTTAAAAAAAGTTATCTCGCCGTTTCCTCATAATCAATGAAATAAAGATTACAACAATAACAATCTGACATGACTCCCATACCGTAAGGTAAGACGTATTCTACGTCAAAACTATCTAATTTTTTTACACAACCAACGATCTGGGCCTAAAAGTAACGCCTGCCGAAAAATCACATTTAATAAAAATTCAGGTTGCCGCCGTCAATTCATTTTTTTTCTTGCTCCAACACCATTGATAATTAGGTGTCGGCTTCGTTCACCGAACACGTGGTTACTAAAAATAAAATAATTGTAAGCCGCTTCATGCATCAAATTTAAATTTTAACTGGCTTATTCATAAAAATACATTAGTGTGGCTCTAAAGCATACATTAGTTATTGAAAGCTTTAAGATTTGGCGAAGGTTTTATTAGAACCGTATTCATAATGAGTATTTTAACTATTGAACAGATAATTGACTGACAACCCTATTTTATGTATTCTCACAGTGCTTGTGATGTAAAAACAAGATGAACAATAACCGATAGATAGATGCGTCAATGCATTTTTGCAAAATTTTAAACATTAATGGATAGAACTATTCAATAAAAAGATAAATTAATATTTGATATATTCATAAACTTGGAAGAAGTGTCAAAAAATCATACTGAATTGTATTTCAGTCTTGGGTAGTCGAATTTAAAACCTGATAATAGGTTGTAGTTTCTATGTTTTGATTTTCGCTATGTAAACAAAAGTTAATTTTGGTTAAAAATTTTAAAATTAGAACGAAACTATTTGGTTGCTTAGCAGGATAATGTGACACTATAAACGCTGCAAATATACACAAAATAATTCCAATTGTTTATATCGCATAAATATTTAAGTACGACATGCGTGAAATGAAAAACAAATATTTCTTTTGTGTATTAATGCGGACAAAATAGCCTTAAAGATCGGTTAAACTTTCAACAAAAATGGCGACGTTAGAGAACTCTTAACAGAGGAATTTTTCGATTATGAATACAATTTTTGGGCTTTACCTTCTGAAACCTTTAACAAACTCATGGCAACTTTTTATGAATAAGGCCGTAGTTAGTTTTCTTCGACATAGACCAGTGAAAAGAAACTATAAATCATGTAGAATCAGTGCTTCATGTTAAAGTTCATGCAGCATTAATTTATTTTATTTTTTTCGTTGATTTTCTAACAACATTTTGGTTATTGTGTCCAGGCACGATAATTTTACTCATGATAATGTTTGTAAACAAACAGTTGTAATTTTGCAACGAAATTGGTCAAATGCCAGTGTGAACGATTTCAATTTCGTTCAACAATTTCAATCCGAAATTGTCAATTTCGTGGCAGCATAACCAAGGCATAACCTATAATTTTTTACTTTAATTGGGCAACTCTATAAACCAAAAATGTTAGTGACTGCTTTCGTAAGCGAACGCAAGGAGGAAGAAAACTACCCGTTTTTGCGAAATTTTCATAAGAAATTTCGGCTTATATCTAGAATAGCCCCACCTCTCGTATCGGCCTCAATTTTTTCCACAGACAGAACTAGTCGTTTAGAGAAAAGATATATATATTTATTTTGGCGATCGCCCATATTTCTCGGATTACGGGTCTCCGAACCTTGAATATATATACCCCTATATAATTATAATTTTAAATAATTTTCATCTGATGATGAACTTGTCACGGAGTGCGAAACTAGTCATGCCAGTGAGTGTGTGTTGAACTTAATTGTCTATTATTTCCAACAAAAACTAACCATTTTTCAAATAGAAAAATGTTCATGACTTGTAAGCTTGTAGTATGAATTTCTCATACATTGACCAAAACTAACAAAATTCGGTCAATAAAATTCAAATTCAAACAAATTTTTTTTCCCGCAAAAAAAAATTATTTTAAAAAAAATCGCCCGATTTTTTTAATATAATTTTTCGCCAAAAAATTTAAAAATTATTGTTGTTGTTGTATGTGGTCGACATATTAACTAAAATAGCCCTTTCACAAAGAAATCGCGCGATTTTTTTAAATAATTTTTCGCCAACAAAAATAAAAGTTTTGTTATTGTTGTTGTATGTGGTCGACATATTGACTAAAAAATCTCTCACAATTTGACAAAGAAGTTTAAAACTGAGCGAGCTATCGCATAAATTTATTTATTAATTTTTGTTTATTTTCCGATTTTTTAAAAAACGTTTAAACATTTTGAAAATTTTCCGAATTAAAAAAGTCGATAAATTTCACATGTAAACCAGAATATATCAATAACTAAGCAGGTTATTCTTTTCGTCCAGTACACTCGTTTCGCCATACAAACAATTTAATTTTAAAATAATTTTCCCCTATAAGTCGAGAAGTGGAAAGTACAGTTGTCGGGTTTCAAAAAAAAGTAATATAAATGAAAATTTGAACTAATCAAAATTTTTTAGTTTCAAGATTTTCAGCGTTCCCTGAGACAGACTCAAATTTTACTGTACCCAAGTATTGTCTCGCCGTTTGAAATTCAAAGGTGGCATAAAGGGTAGCACATGCAACTAACAACCGCGATATTTCGGTTCGAATCCTAGTTAGTTTTATGTTTAATTTTTAACTATATTTTAATGATATTATTTTTTAATATTGCTGGCAAATGAGTTATGTTAAAAAAAAGAGTAATTAGTACGAGAAATAATTAAAAAAATATTTTAATTTTGTGCCTTCTCTGAGGTTTGAACTAGGCCATAGCAAGAGTACATATTATAAATACGTCAAGATATTCGCAAATAATTTAATTATTTGCTTTATGCTATTGCCCTCAAACAAATACTATAAAGTATTTAAGGGTTGAGAAACAAATACAATAAATATTGTATGAGATCGACATGCAGTAAGCAAACTTGAGTAGATGAGAGAACAAAACAATGTAAATACAAATTCTCTCAATTTACTGTAGTTGATATTTGAGGTATTTGTTAAAATACTCGAGTATTTTGCATTTCGTTTATTGGATTTGTTTGAATTGTAGCACACGATGATGCAATAAACAGCTTCTTTTATTAGTACGTAAAGATGAATAAGGAACAAAATTGCACTTTCTACTATTCGTTTTTTATTTTTTTTAAAGCACCACACAGTGCCTCGTACCATAGATAAAGTAAACAAATGGATGAAGCACAAGTGTTGGGAAAATTTTGAGTGTAATGGGTAATTTTCTAGATGTCGTTGAAAGCAATAACTGGGATTTGTTTTTGTTCCCAAAAAAAGTCAAAAAATATGACAATAAAAATATAAAATTTCATGTCAAAAGAAAATATAATTTTCAACACAAATATCAAGGATACAACACGTTACTAAAAGTAGAATATCTGATGGTCATCGTATTGCAAAGCCATGTCACCACCGTATATATCCTAATAAATTGGTTCTTCCTCCGGTTCAGCTACCATTCCTTGTTGAGAGTCCTCATAAACTCTAACGGTTTTGGTATCTGCGACCACAGTTTTTGGCCGGGGAAGTTTTTAGATTAAAAAGGCGTTCCGAGATGTTCATCTTTGGGCGGTCTTACGGGTTTTCTCCGATTGATATCCCAACACCGGCCTCATGGCTTTGAAATAGTTTTTTATATAAGATTACTTTCAGAAAAATTTCCCACAATTTTGAATAAACGTCAATGAGAATTTTGTGAAACTTCAGTGAAAGTGACAGTAGTACAGGACAGCACCTAGTGAACAAAGTTGACAATGGTCGCGCTATATCTATTATTTTCTTTATCTATGCCTCGTACCCATATAAAAAGAAATTCAAATAAAAAACAAATGCTGCAAATGTTTTCACAAATATTACAAATGTTTTGACAAACACTCCAAGTATTTTTGATGTGTTAACATCTATACGCGCGCCTCTAGGGCAGTAAACTATAAATTTAATACATACGCAAGTGTTAGGTTTGTAAGAGTAAATCATCGTTTGTTTGTTCGTTGCTTGGCAGTCGGTATTGAAAGTGATTATTGGGCGATTTTCATATAATTTTCCCACGCGATTTTCTCCGGAAATTCATAGCCGATTTTATTAATTTTTGGATTAAAAAGCTAGTGCGGGTTTCGACGAAGAGTTTAGGCCAAAAATTAAGGCGATCCGATATCGGCGAGCCGAGATTTAAGTGTTTTAATTTGGAGTATTAATTTGGAGTAATATTAAAAAAGTGTTTTGTTGATCTTCGGTTTTGTCTTATCACCGTTTGTTTGTTCGTTGCTTGGCAGTCTGTATTGAAAGTGATTATTGGACGATTTTCATATAATTTTCCCACGCGATTTTCTCCGGAAATTCATAGCCGATTTTATTAATTTTTGGATTAAAAAGCTAGTGCGGGTTTCGACGAAGAGTTTAGGCCAAAAATTAAGGCGATCCGATATCGGCGAGCCGAGATTTAAGTGTTTTAATTTGGAGTATTAATTTGGAGTAATATTAAAAAAGTGTTTTGTTGATCTTCGGTTTTGTCTTATCATCGTTTGTTTGTTCGTCGCTTGGTAGTCTGTATTGAAAGTGATTATTGGACGATTTTCATATAATTTTCCCACGCGATTTTCTCCGGAAATTCATAGCCGATTTTATTAATTTTTGGATTAAAAAGCTAGTGCGGGTTTCGACGAAGAGTTTAGGCCAAAAATTAAGGCGATCCGATATCGGCGAGCCGAGATTGAAGTGTTTTAATTTGGAGTATTAATTTGGAGTAATATTAAAAAAGTATTTTATGTTGATCTTCGGTTATATCGTACGACTATAACAATGTATGTATGTATGTATGTACAAGTGTCTGTTGCTTTGATTTTTTTAACTTTTGTGGGAATAAAAAAAAAGTATTGAGCAAGAATCTAATGACACATGTGCTTGCACTGGGTCTTTAAATAATTTTAAGTATTAATATTATTTAACTGTAACGTCATCATATGATTTTTGCCTACTCGGCTTTCTTTACTTTTTTTGTAGCTTACATTTGTTGTCTTTACTTTGTACAAATATAAGTAAATACAAATATATTTGTTTTATTTGATTTAGATTTAATTTATTTGTTTTCGTTTTACATTTGTATTTACTTGATCTGTTCGTCGAAGAGTATATTTAAAAGAAGACGAGTAGCTTAAAAAAGCATATGCATTTGAATACAAACTTTTTGCTCTCAGTGTAGATGGTTGTACACAAGTGCCAACTCTGCTAATACGAAAGATGTAAATGTAAACAACAACAGCTGTTTCAATAAAATCGTTTATGGTGTCCGGTCGTATTAACATGAGTAATGCAGCATAGATTCCAAAGTGGAGAACGTGAGCTGGCAACGGTAGCCATCCTTTGGTATGGGCTTACAGATGTGTGCATACTCATTCAGAGTACTCTACAGTATTGGTAGGCGCTAGAAGTGAAATTGTGTATAAAGCCGGCATAGGCGATGAGGCTAATGGTATTGGTTGGTGTACGTGCATTAAAGGACGTATGCACTTGAATGGACGTGAGAAGTACATACATATGTACGTTTGTTGGTATATAGCACATGGTGGTGTTGCTCGTAACATGCCTATGTGCTGGAAGTCATGTGTTTACACTCTGGAATGAGAGTTATGTTTGAACGTCCAAAACGAGGAGAGAATGTACACAAACCAAACGCAAATTGTTTGAATGGGAATTGAGTGATGGTGGCTCGTATACGTAGTGCTGTTGTTTATATTTTCCTTGGTTTTATATTTTGTGTTTATATTTCGCGTCTTTGATGATAATAACAACTTTGCGGCTACTGCGAAGCCATCGTCATCGTAGCTGCGGTGGTTTGTTCCATATGGTTTTCATGTGGAACTCGAGATAGCCGAGCGACAAACTGCGGTTGCGCTGGTATAAATTCAGACAGCTAAGAGGAATTGCAAACATTCGTTCCAACGCAATCAACTGAAACACATCAAACGTCAAATTATTCTCGTCGTTAGTGAATAGGGAAATCAAAACAAAACAGAAGATAGAACATTTTGGTTATAAAACAACACCCTGTACTGAAAGTTAAACTTTTGAGAAAAAAAAAACATTATTACTTGACAAATTGTTAAATTTCGAGAGATATTGTGAAAAATCTATCAAAATGAGCCAAATCGCAAATATTGCAAAACAATCGAGCCGGCTGATGCCACAAATCACCAAACAAGGTAAGTGCTGCTGCAAAAACAGATGACTTCTGTGCTGGTTAAGTGAGAATGAAATCGATAGGAACAAAAAGGCTCTACAGTGGAGTAAATATCCTAACGTACAATTTTAAGGTGATGATAATTGACAATAATTTTCTTGTTTAATATATCTCGCAAATTGTATAGGGAAGAGTTATCTTTGGGCTCTAGCTGAAAAGCCAGTGATTACATGTCTAAAAGAAAATATAGAGAATTTTTGTCTGGAAGTCGTTTTATAGTAAGCAAAAAATAAGAGACGGACCCGCGTCATATAGTATCCGAACAGTGATTTTCTCCAGAAAAAACCTCTTCAAAAGACGATTATCTATAGAAATTGCGCTTGAACAGAGTCAGAATCGAAAAAAAGGTTATTTCACTCCATTCTTTTTGCTTGTGAGAAAAAAGATTTTAATAACACAGGAAGCAGCCTTGGTTATACTCTTCTAAAATAAAAATAGAACGCACCCAGTTCAATACAAAGTATTCATAGTGATATTTTCAATACCATTTGTATTGCAACTTTTCTGCAGGTTTCAACGACATTTCTTTACTCAAAATTACAACCGTTATCACTTTTCCTGCAGCAACTTTTACCAAACACAGATTATCAATGGTTGCAACGACAATAAAATTGCCAGTGCCCCTCCACTGCAAAATCCCACTAAAAACTATTTTATTAAAGAAACTTCGCCAAGGAAATATCCTCTTTGAACAATTGTACTTATAGGAAAAAATTTCTCACTGAAAAACTTATTCAAAAACACTGCTAGAATAGAGAAATCGCCCCCATAGTATAATTTTCTTATAATAATCTTTCCTCTTTATGAGCATTCCTATTGGCAATTTCGAGTTTTTTTTTCAACATCCCAATAATCGCTGCTTAGACATTATTTAACACGCCTATATTTTGATTGTTTACCCAAACTTATCTGTACTCCATTTATTCCCCTTCTCTTTACAGTGGCCTGCTTCTCCACATCGTCGGCCCGCTTGCAAGAAGGCGATTTCAAGGGAACCCTCAAACCAAAAAGCGCCCGTTTCGTCGAATTCCAAAAGAAATTGAGAGCCAAAACTCCTCTTGGCAAGTTGGATGAACTCTCACGTCATCCCTTCCAAGAAGTCGAACCCTTGAGACCCTGGCCCAACAATGTGAATCCTCATACTGGTGAAATTGGTGGTCCCGCTGGCCCCGAGCCAACCCGTTACGGTGATTGGGAGCGCAAAGGACGTGTTTCCGATTTCTAGTCATCACACAACCCCGTCCATCATCAGTATACTACATAGATTAGTTTAGATAGAGGCACTTTAGTTTGTACATTAAACATTTTTAATAGTTTGTAAGTTGCATGGCTTCCCCTATTTGACCTAGAATCTGGGTTGGATTGTTAAAAGTAGTGGAAGTGTGAGGAATGAGGAAGGCCATGTTTTAGATTATGATCTTTGTTCTTCACATATGCATTACTTGTTGTTATTTTACAACTTTCATATTAGACTGTACTATGTATATTTATAACAAAAAAGAAAACTCAAAAATCAAGAAAAGAAACCAAAAAAAAAATATATAAAGACGAAGCATAATAATAAAAACAAACATTGAAAAGAAATGAATACCATCAAAGTCGAGCAAGTGTTCTCATTTATTTTGCATCACTTAAGGAGCTAAAGGGAACTGGAATACATTGAGAAAGTCATCAATTTTAATATACAAAATTGCCCGCTTGTTCCCTAAGCAGTTTCACCATATCACCACTAACATCCCACAATTGATTTTGCAATTTCTCGTTCTGCGACAGCTTACTTGGTTCACAGAAGTAGCAATTGTTGAAATAAAGCCCTGAAAGGCCGGTGAGTTCATTGGCTGTGGCACAGTAAATGCTGGTAGCAGCCGCCTGTTGCTGCAAATATAAAAAAAGACAATAACAACATTGATAATGATCATTTTAAAGTATATAATCAATAATAACAAAGACCATGTTTGCACAGTGGTTGGCGTAAGCTAAAATTGGAATCGCAGTAACCATTTTTCAATAGGTTGAAGTTGTTTTGAGGTGTGGCAACGGGTAATTAGTTTCGAAATGAAGCCAAGTGTTCTTAGTTTGGAATGTTAATGGGGTATCTAACAACTTTTATCTGTTAAGGTTAATTTCCGCCAATTATGCGACCTATATCTGTTGATTAGTTCTTGCCAGAGATAATGCGAATGGGGGAACCCTAAACGGTAGGCAAGTTCCAAGTATGTATTTTCCAGAATACTTTATTGGTAATAAGAGCTTAGTACATACTTCATAATATGAAATATACGGTGCACGCAGAATCATTTTGAATGAGTATTTTCTTTCAAATTAGAAAGTTTACAATTCTGATATTCTTAAAACAAGATTGTTCGAACTTTAATTCAAAATTGATATGTTCCTTCTGAATTGTTTTGCAGAAACCCAATTATTCTCAAACCTCTTGTGCTTGTCTAGATTCAGTTTACAGAACATTCTGGTTAAGAAGTTGTATTTTCTAAAAGAGATTATTATTAAGCAAATGTTTCATTACCCGAATATCACAAAGACTCGGGCAGATATTGTTACCCTTTAGTCGACGATTAATCGAAGCTCATTCTTGCTTCAGAGGAGGTAACAAGTACAGCGTATCCCCTATACCATCAATTCCTTGCAATCTTTCAGAAAGGCCAAAAAATTACACAATTGTTATTGGCACAACGACCAGTTTGTTGTTGTGACCATGTTTCTCTGAAATCGTCATATATTACTTCAATAAATACAGCACACGCTATTAAATGCCACCAAATGTGTCATACTGATTTCAAAACACTGTGCTACATATGACGCTAATAACCGGTAAATGTATTCGTCGCGATTTTGTAAATACATATTCTTTCTCCGATAATTTTTAAGTTATTTACAAAAAGTTCTCTGGTCTTTTTGTTTCAATGAATTATAGTAGTATCAGTGGGACAAAAAAATCCACCAAATTAAGGTGTTTAATTAAAACTACAATTCCTCCCCTGACCATTTATAGCATTCGTATGTGTTTCCATATTTACCAGCGATTTTGTAAATGGTCTAACTATGGCGAATAATAGACGATAGAACCACCAATTACGTTGTAGTTGAGTTGATACCATATTGCCGGGATGCAGCGAAAAAACAGATATGCCACGATGTTTCCAAAGCTGAAAAAAGAACAGGAAAAATGTCGTTTAATTGTGTGGGCTTTTTAAGTTAAATTAGTTTGATTCCAGCAAGTATTCATAGTAATAAAATGTATGAAAAAAGACCCACTAATTAGGTATGATTTGACAAAAAAAAATTAATTATTTCGGAAGCTAACATTTAATTGACAGCTTCGTATTTAAACAATTATAAAGTGCTAATAACAAAGATGAAATAGGTGCATAAAAAATAAGGCGAGTAGTTTTCGCATTAGCTCTTGCTTGACTCAAGGCATATCAACCTACATCCATATGTATTTATAATACTATATACTACATAAATTATATAATCCATTTTAAGTAACTCATCTCAGTTAGGAACAACTTTTACACACGTGTCACACACTAACTCACAGAAGTATATTGACTCTAGTGTTTATTCATAACGAAAATTTAGCCTCCGGATATCGTTTGACTTACGATTTGTAATTCTTAATACTACTTCAACTAAACTGTGTGCAACGAGTGGCGACGTAGGTAACGAATACATGCTAGCTTTTGGCAAACAGTTGTCGTTGTACTACCAACAATCATGACTATTAGGGTTGCACTTGACTGAAACAGACATGTTTATATAACCGTTAGACAGTAGATAGGAAACTACGAGTATTATGAATCAGCTCTTGACTAACGAGCGACAACTCAAAATTTCTCTTCACTCAAATGCCAACAAACAAAACGAGTGAAACCCTAGTATTTCTCTACTCTCTCTCTTACTCTCTTCATTGAATATTTCAAAACACGAGCAGCTTTTTGATAGTGTTATTGTATATAACTATACAAATTTCAACCATGTTGAAGTAAAATTACATAAACTATGCAAAAAGTATGAAATTAGCAAGATATGACGCGAGATAGAAATGTGTTTGAGTGAACTCCTTGCACTTTTTGGTTCTCTTTTACCAGGGTTGCCAAGTTGCGCACATCTTCTGGTCGTCTAATTCTAAATCGTCTTTGGACAACTCACAAAAATATACATCCATCCCCGTATTCATAAAGAAAAGTTAGCCATTGGCGACTATGTCCAACGAGTGGCTACAAAGCGAACCAATGCATGTTAACTTTTGACGAACAGGAGTCGTTTTAAGCCCCGTATTCAGTTCTTATTAAATTTGCATTCCCATAAAAAGTACGTAAGTATGTATATACAAAAATAGTGACAATTTCACTCACATTTCATATGCATGGCAGAATCATAGAGAAGAAAATTTACTCATGGAGTGGAATGCCAACAAAGAAAACGAGTGAAGCCCGTCATTTCTCTGCTCTCTCTCTCTCTCTTACTCTGTTCGTTGAATATTTCAATACACGAGCAGTTTTCTGATGATCTTATTGTACCTAACCATGGAAATTCCAAACATATTTAAAAAAAATTCCATAAATAATGTAAAAAGTATGCAATAATCAAGTTATGACGCGGGAAAGAAATGCGTTTGAGTGAATCGCGTCGACTTTTTTGATTCTCTTCTACTAGGGTTGCCAAATTGCGCCGGTTTTTTCTTCTCTACTTGTACCTCCTTTTTGAGAATCAATTACAGGGTTGTTATGTCAAAGTTATATCGTATGAAAACAATTCGACTATTTGAACAAACTGAAGCCCTGTATTCAGTTCTTGCGAAATTTTCGTCAGACATTTTGTCAAGAAAATTTAGTTGCGTAGAGGTACCACCTACATATCTACGATTTAACTTGTAAATATTTCATACTCCATTTAATTTTTAACTCATGTGGTATTACTTTTTGGTATTACTTTAGTATCATAAGATTATCGAAAAAACTTTGGCGTAACAAACCTGTATTTGATTTAGACCCAGTGACCCATTGTTTTTTTACTGTCTTCGGAAATTAAGAGACAGTGACGAAGGAAATGAGATATGTGTGAGCGTATTAGTAAAAAAAGAGTAAATTTATTGCTATTGTATCTGCAAAACTGTCTGGTATAAATGCCAGGTAATACGTATTCTCAATTGTCTTGCCTTGTGTAAACGCAGGATTACAGACATATTATGCAAATCACATTCACGTTACTTATAGTGTTCAACCGATGCTGCTGACTAAACTAAGTGCTTCCACAGATGTTTGATAAAATATTATTTCAAACAGAACACACACCAAGAAAACCTAAAAAAGTAATAGTGAGTAAAATTTTCGATATTTATTCATACGTAGTTCTTATGATAACGAAAACTTCATAAGTGCTGAATACGGGGTTTAAACAAGAAAAAACTGAAACCACTTTCTTTTACATTTACATCAAACCAAACCCATCAAACCAAAAGTGCAAAACACATCAAGTGTGAATACTTTTGTGAAAATTGAATCGAGGAAAAAAGTGAAATAATTAAAAAGGTAAGAATGTGTTGAGAAGCTCTCCCCAGTCCCTTCGTGTGATGTAATTGGGAAACTATTTATTGATTTCAAGCAGTGTTAAGAGTACAATTATTTATTATATATGTAAGTAGATTCTAATTGAAACGCAAATTGCGAACATGTAGTTTTTTCTCATTCTCTATGAAAACTCCAACTATTCCAGTGACTTTGCAAGGTTTTCGGTCCATGAGAATGGTATATAACTAAGGCCCAATTTTTGACTGGTTTTTTAAATTGGTAATCAGTTGATTTTGATTTATGTTTGATCTGCCTTTAATTACGAAAACAGTTTTTCAGTACTTTGTCAAATAATCTTCTTACCTATATGGTAACAGTGGCAAATGCTTCGAAAAATAACCGGTATTCATACATTTATCGTCTAATCGTTACAATGCACCAATTTGACGCCATTTGCAAAAGAAAAGTGAAGTGCTAAAATACAAAATGTGCAGCAGAAATAAGTTCTAACTGCCTTACGAGTTAAATGATATGTTATTATTGTTATTTCAACTAGGATGGTGATTATAATTGGTCACATTACCAATTAAATAAACTTTGTGTTTGTTGTTCTTTTTGTTTCCTATCAAAATCATATGGTCACTTGATCATAGTTTAAAACTCCGACTTTGGCTGTTTAAACCGCAATCAACTCTTAACCTAAAAAATTAATTCAGAGTTTAAATAATGTTTGATAGTTGTTCAAAGATGATTGACTACTAAAAAATTAATTACAATTAAAATTGGGCCTAAGCGCCTTATTCATAAAAAGTTGTGAGAGATTTGAGAGACGTTTCTAGTCTAACAAATCGTCTCTCAAACCTCTCATAACTTTTTATGAATAAGACCGTACAGCCTTATGAAGACTCCCAGTGATGTTTCATCAGCATGCGACATGGCCTAGGATTCTGCACCATAAAGCAAAACAGGTTGTATGAGAGTCTGATATAGTTGTATCTACGATTCGTTTCGTTTCTCAGCTCTGAAGTGCTTGCTTAGCCCGAAATAAGACCTGTTTGCAAGCACAATTCTCCGTTTGATTTCTAGGCTGACGTTATTGCTTCTGTTCGCGGAAGATCCGAAGTAAATATATTAATTGGTCCACTACCTCGAAATTATAACGGTAATAAACGTTCTCCCTTTCATCCAATAGGGTGGATGTTCTGCTTGTCGAACCCATCATTTCGCCCAATGATGTCTAATCATCAACATACGCGAGCACCATTCGCCTTTTGCTGCTGAGCTCAATTAATATGCTGAAGAGATCGCATGATAGGTTGTCGCCCTGTCTGAGGTCTCGCCCCGTACTAAATGGTTCCAGTCTTTACTGAGGATTTCGTGTCGGTCAGTGGCACTCTGCAAGGGCGTGTCAGTTTAGCAGTAATACCAGGCGCCGACATAGCTTGGTACAGTTTTCACGGTATCTGGCTATCAAAGGCAGCCTTATAATCTACAAAGAGGTGGAAGGTGTCGTTGTGTTTTTCGTAGGGTTTATCCAGGTGTTGTCGTGAATATCTGGTCGATAGTTGACTTTCCATGCCTAAAACCACATTGATAATGTTTCGCACATTACGCTTGAGAGGACTTTGTATGCGATGGATGTGAGGCTTATTCCACGATAGGTTGTACATATACTCTGGTCGACTGTTTTAAAAACAGGACAGTATGCTAAGACTCCAAATGTCGGGCAATCATTCGTCTAGCCAGATTTTTGGTATAAGCTGATGCATGCACCTTTCCAACTCATAGCCGCCAGCATTAAACAGCTCAGCCTGTAGTCCATCAGCACCAGAGGCTTTATTGTTCTTAAACTGGGAAATTGCAGTTCTAACTTCACTTTGTCTTCGACGCCATCGTCCAGTATATGCTCAACACCCTCATCTATATTGAAGTCTCCTGGGATAACTAAAGCAGAGCAGTAATCTCTCCATCTCGATCTCGAATGCTGCTCGCGTATGTTGATGAACATTGGGCGAACTCTGCGAGAGGTTACTGCAGTTTTTCGAGAATTGAGAAGAAATCAGCAAAAGTGTGTTTGGCAGTAAACGAGGACAAGACAAAATTAATGGGTTCGACAAGCAGAACATCCACCCGATTGGATGAATGGGAGAACGTTTATAACCGTTATAATTTCGAGGTAGTGGACCAATTTACATATTTACTTCGGATCTTCCGTGAACGGAAGCAATAACGTCAGCCAAGAATTGTGCTTGCAAACAGGTGTTGTTTCGGGCTAAGCAAGCATTTCAGAGATGAGAAACGAAACGTGACGTAGATACAACTATATCAGACTTGCATACAACCTGTGTTGCTTTATGGCACAGAATCCTGCGTCATATCGCATGCTGATGCAACATCACTTGGAGTCTTCAAGAGAAAATTGTTCCGCAAAATATATGGTCCTATAATAGAAAACGGCGACTACCGACTACTGATAAACCACGAGCTGTATAATCTGTATCCGGGCATTGACGTAGTTATGCGAATCAAGTAAAATGGATCAGAATGAACCAGTGCGAAAGGTACCCGTATTCGAAGACGTACTCGACGGACATCGACAAATAGGACGAACAAGACTTCGCTGGAAAGATCAAGTGTAATATTGCCTGCGAGAGCTTGGTGTTACCAACTTGAGTAAAAACTCTGAGAAACATGTTATCCTCATTTTGTTAGGCCATTGACCCCTCTGGGTTGTTTGAGGCCACTTAAGTAGGTAAATAAGATATTACCAACCAGGCAAAAATCAAACACAACCAAAAACTTGAATCTGGAATCATAAAATAGCTAATATATCACCCTTACCGCCAAAATAACGTAAACGGCATAAATTCAATTTAGCAGCTATTACCAAATTTGAGAATTTTTTTTGTTTAGTTGGTTGATACTGTCAGGGCCCCCTGAGGCCTATACCCGGTTTTGACTCAATGTAAGCAAAACACCATTCTGATTATAACGGGTTTTTCAATAAGAGCGCTACAAAAGTTGTTTTAAATAAACCAAAACCGGTTTTAGATACCAATGAAATTCTTTATTCCTGTGAAAGTACGTTCGATGCCATTATGTATGGAACTCGATTTCTTTTGCATGGCCACCACGGGCACGCTTGCAGAAGTCCAGACGATGAACCCAATTTTCGACGGTTTTCAAGCATAAATCGGCCGATACTGCTGAAATTTCACGTTCGATATTCGTACGAAGTTCATCAATCATCGCTGGCTTGTTGGCATAGACCATAGACTTGACGTAGCCCCACATGAAATAATCTAACGGCGTCAAATCGCACGACCGAGGCGGCCAATCGGCTGGGCCATTTCGTAAGATAACACGTTCACCAAACTTGGTTTCCAATAAATTGATTGTGGCATTCGCTGTGTGGCTTGTGGCCTGCGTCCTGTTGGAACCACATGTCCTCCAAGTCCATATTATCCAATTGGGGCCAAAAATATTCGGTTATCATTGAACGGTAGCGATTCGCATTCACAGTAATGTGCCGGTCTAAATTATCACGGAAGAAGTACGGCCCAATGACGCCGCCGGCCCATAAACGGCACCAAACCGTAATTTTTTCGGGATGCAATGATGACTCATGGATTACGTGTGGATTGCTGTCTAACCAATAACGCATATTTTGCTTATTGACGAAGCCATTCAGCCAGAAATGAGCCTCATCGCCGAAGATGATTTTCCGATGAAAATCCGTATCATTTTCAAGCCCAATTCACGAACATACGACGCTTATGGTGGTCAAGCGGCTTCAGTTGTAAGGATGTAGGCCAAGATCTTTCGCAAAATTCGCCACAACGACGTCACAGAGATGCCCAACGCTTGAGAACGACGTGTGAGAGACACATTTGGGCTTTCTTGAACTGAAGCCTCAGCGGCAGCAATATTCTCGACACTACGGGCACTTCTTTGTCTCACTGGCACGGGAACATTTTGTACTGTGCCTGTGGAATCAAATTTTTCCACTAGACGTTCAATTGTTGATCTGGTAGGACGATTATGACGGCCATAAATTGGACGTAGCGCTCTTAAAGTTGAGGCCACTGACTCCAAATTTCGGTAGTAAATTTTAATAATTTCGACTCGTTGTTGGCTCGTATATCATTGCATGATGAAATGGCCAACCTTACTGAAGAGAAATGTCAAAAGAGCGGGGGAAAAAATGGCGTCGTTTGCTGTCCCTATCGATTTACTTTTGTAGCGTCTCTGTTGAAAAACCCTTTAAAACTTACTTTAGCCAACTTTGCAGCAAACAAAACATTGCATAGTTTTGCATTATTATAGGCCATCATACTCCAGTACTTCTCCGGGGGTGGTGACAAATTTTGTGGTGTCAGATTGTCACATGGCAAATTGGCAAATCTACAATGGAAAGAAAACCAATATACACATTAAAATAGTAAAACAAATACGTAGTCAGGATTTTCAATGTATGTAGGTGTATTAATGGCTTAGCTGTAAAAATAATTAACTCCAAAAATAAATAAAGCAAAAGTATTACAAACTATTTTTCTTAAATATGTGACCCGGTCTACGAAAAGGGACCTTCGGTGTAAAAACAAGTTTTCGAGAAAACAGCTGTTAAAGATAAACAAGTCATGTCATCAGTTTCGCTTCAGTTGTTCCCTTCTCTCTGTATCCCTACTCATCCTACCGTGTTGGAAACTTCTGCTTTGCGCCATTAGAAAGA
Organism: Phaonia tiefii; assembly: GCA_963931995.1. Taxonomy (NCBI): domain Eukaryota; kingdom Metazoa; phylum Arthropoda; class Insecta; order Diptera; family Muscidae; genus Phaonia; species Phaonia tiefii. The sequence goes on along the minus strand of OZ008368.1, from coordinate 271,251,973 downwards.
GCACACATTAGTCTATCCGAATCGCCAAAAAAGTGAAAAATGATCTTTTCACACCGAAGGTCCCTTTTCGTAGACCGGGTCACATATAAAGACATGTTTTCAAGTTTCACTTATTAAAATTACCTTCATTGGAGTTAATCCATTTGACTGCTAAGTGGCTTAAATGCAAATATATTTGCATATAATAAAACGCACTAAAAATAACTACAAATTGCAATAAAAAAAATGGACGGCGACAATAACAACATTTAATAAAATGCGCATAAATCACAAAAGGAAAACGAGATTAATTTCCATATCAAAAACAAAACACCATTCCGGTTATGGCCGCCGAAGCGTGATAGAATTAATGCGGCGCAGCGCATAAAGCAGAGCGCACATGCTCAAGATAGTGGCACAGAAAAAAGTCACGTTTTTTTTATCGGGGGATGGGTGTTTAAATCGAAATAAGTTAGTATACTGACTATTACTACTATATTAGATACTATACAAGTTTTATAATTAATCTAGTGTTAAAGTGGGATAATGCACTAATACCCATTTTCACCAAGTCTAGATAGATATAATCAATAAAATTCCATTCAGACTGATAGCTGTAACAGTTAGTTAGCTCCAACTTTAGAACCATCAAAGAAAATGAAAATTAGGACTATACCAATTTGATTGATTTCAAAAGTCATTACATTTGGAAGTTCTAGCTTAGAGTTAGTTTTAACTGATGTTCCTTTAATCCACTCAAAATCCTTTCTTCGAAAATTACATTATTTTGCTTAAATCGGTTGTTATTCTATTCAAACAAATTCAAAAAAAGAAGTTGGACAACAAAATCGCCTAATATTATTTATTTTCCATATTTCGATAAATTTGTTCCAAAACAGTTTAGTTTTAGGCCCTTTTATGTTGAAATTTCGCTTCGAATTGATAAATGTTGGCCCGAACAACCCACAAACTAATGAATAAGCCGGACCGACATTTAAAAAATCTATCAATCAAGACCGCAAGTTCACTCTATATCGTACTGACAGAGAAGTCACAACATACTGTTTGTCGGTCATGCAGATCTGCCACTGTAAAAGGAAACCACAGACTTGTCATTCATGAGCATGAACATCAGCCTATCGTTGATGTTTATTGCCGGTTTACTACCACCGCCCTTCTTGATACCAAATAAGAATGTAATCGAAGTTGCTCCCATCACTATCATGTTTACATAATTTTTTTGGTAATATTTTTCCGAATTCATCAGGCAGATAAGAAGTTATCGACCGATCTCATGCCCATGAATGACAAGTCTGTGGTTCGCTTAAGGTCCGCTTGAGACTATGGCGACTGTTTATCGATAACTTGTATACAATTTAAAACAAATTTAAGGAATTCTTAAGGCATGACAACAGGAAAAAGAAAAACATTTTCCATTTGAACTTCTGATACATATTTTACTTAGGATAAAAGTTATTGAAGAAGAATTTTTGAAGCGATATGGAGTCCAACATAGAAGTTATTGGTTCTAGATGCCTTCTGCTACCAGAACAGGTGCATGAAAACGATGAATATACCCCAGCACTTGATGGACGAACATGCATCCTTTACTGTCCCAAGAGCTGCAAGTTTTGTAAACGAAAGCAAGAAATGATTCACGTAAACTCACCAAGGAATATTGGGTTACTATATTAAAAGCTTTGAACTGTACGTTTGGTTACATTCGATTTCAGTATATTCGTTCCCATAAGAAACTCGTAAAAAAAATTACTGAAAATTTCACACCCTTTCCATTTGCCTTTCATAAGCAAAAATCAATTACAGGGCTGTTATGCCAAAGATACTGCGTACGAAAAAAATTGTTTGGGGCCGAAATTTCGCCCTTTTTTGACAAACAAAGGTAAGACCAAATTGTCACACACAGTCAGATGATTGAGTGGATCAATAGTCATGTGTGGTGGTTGCAACTGAAAATACAGAACGAACACTCCACGAGTAAAGCTATGGGCACACTGGGCAAATATGTTTTACCATGTTTGCTGAAAAATGTGTCAAACTATTTCAGGGTCGATTTTGTATAAACAGCTGTCAAATAGTGTAAAATAAAAATATGGGAAAATATATTCCCCCTGTGTTCAGATTTGAACAAATGTTTTTCAAAAACAATTAAACATAAAATAAACGATGATTTACAAAAATGTCAGCGGTCTAAAGGCAGGTTTCGGCTAAATTGCGCGAAGCGGAGCGAGGCATCAACCCGAAATTAGAGCAGCATAGACCAAAAATTAAATAAAACTTTTGACGGGCGGACCCATGGGGCCCATAGTGGCGTCCTAGGTGATTCGAGCGATTTTTTAAAAAATCTGCAAACTTGCTGGGTAGTAATTTTGTTTGCTGATTTCTTGTCTACCTCTGAAAGTATTGTGGTTGAACGTTTAACGGTTTCAGTCAAATAATTACCCACCTTAAGTCAATACGCGGTAAACAAAGTGAATAGTCGCCCGACGGAATTGTTATTGTTAATTTTATTGTCTTAATTTACTGAAATATGTAAATAATCTTTCTTGTTCGCCGTTCATGACATTTTCAGAAGTGGTCAGAGATATTTCAAACTTATACGAATAAACAACAACAATTGGCAGAATGTGAACTGACGACAAACTCTCATACATACATATGTATGTACGACGATGATTTCCCTCCTAACGTGAAGTTGGTTGAACGGCAACATTCCAACCGATCCAAAATCATAAATGCTACAGGAGAACATCGATGCATACATGTTGCCGGTGGTGACACATCAAACATGGCATCCCTTCACACAAGAATGCCGACGCATGACAACCGTAATGAAATGAATCAACGGTGCTAATAACTTCAACGGATAACGACCTTTACGAAATGCAGCAAGTTGCATCGACGAATTATCACTGATTCTTTACTTCGAACGTGTTCGATGTTAGATGACGGATAACAGCCCATAGAGCAATAGATAAGGATCTATATCCCTCTCCCAGGCCATTTCATCGAGTTCGAGTTACTGTTGTATTTTACTCTTTGGTTGGACATAAAACGGACAGAAATAAAAGGAAATGTGTGTTTTAGTTCGAGGCAACCAACATAAAACATATTTTAGCTGTCATTAGTGTCAATCGAATACTATGTAAACTCAGTTTGCTGCATGGTATGCTTCTGGTTGCTTATCGCTCTCTCGCCTATCCACTCTGTTTTTTTCTATCCTACTACATAGATGATCCAGGGGGGACTATGCCACAGCTGATCAACCCTAGAGTTGGGAAAACATGCAGGATAAAGGAAGAGAGAGATATAGCGATAGATGACTGGAATTATGTAGGGATGCTCAATTCGTTTTTCACATTTTTGCCATTGTGCATTGAAACAAAAGTACAAAACTCATCAACTGAGAGTATTTTTGTGATAATTAACTCGAGGAAAAAAAAGGATAACAAGTGAAATGAAGCAAAATGTAATGAGTAAAATTAGTTATAGAGATTGCATATTAAACACAAATTTATTAAAATAAAGAATTTTCTCATTCTGCATGGGTTGCCAAGTTTGTATAACTCTGTGCTCCAACTTTTTCAGTGACTTTTATTGGTTTCTCGTCCAAAGAAAACAGCTGTTGCAAACTCTTAGTGTATTACTCTATGAGATGATCAGCAGTGTCATGGACATAGACTAATTACTATACTAGATTTAACAGATCTCTCAGCAAATTTATGACATTTGGCCTGGTGTGATATTTACGTTGGATGTCGAAAAGAATTGGTTCAATAATACCAGATAAAGGCAATGGTTCAAAACAACGAACAAAATAATAACAACGGCATTTCGTTTTGTGTGTTAAAATTATTGTGTTAAATACAAAACAAATGTATGCTAACAATAACAGTCAATAAAGAAGTTTAAAACACATTTAAATTTCACAGTTTTTCACCAAAACGATGTGAAAAATTAAAGTCAGAAGTTATTGTAATTCCACCTGGTGATTGTCAACGAGAAAACTACAATTAGAATAGTTCGTTCTATAAATAGAACTTTCAAAAAACTTCTGCATCAGTGCGTAAGTAGGAAAGCAATGTGTAAGTAGCGACAACAATCACTCTGCACACAATCAATAAATGTCTTCGGTTAGTGACTTGTGTCAATACACACCGCAGTGGCTTAACGGGCTAGACGCTGCTGTAGATGATGCTTCACAAACATCGAAACGATCGTCCTGCGAATGTGAGTTCGAATCCCACCCGCGGCATTTACATTTTTTTCACTAACCGGAGAAAACATGATCTCTTACAGCCTTAAAGGAAAATACAACTTTAAACATAACGAGGATCTAAAAACAACTAAATTTGGAACATATGGTAGGACCAAACCAAAACAGAACGAGACAACTACAATTAGAATAGTTCGTTCTATAAATAGAACTTTCAAAACTTCTGCATCAGTGCGTGTAAGTAGGAAAGCAATGCGTAAGTAGCGACAACAATCACTCTGCACACAATCAATAAATGTCTTCGGTTAGTGACTTGTGTAAATACACACCGCAGTGGCTTAACGGGCTAGACGCTGCTGAAAATGATGCTTCACAAACATCGAAACGATCGTCCAGCGAATGTGAGTTCGAATTCCACCCGCGGCATTTACATTTTTTTCACTAACCGGAGAAAACATGATCTCTTACAGCCTTAAAGGAAAATACATCTTTAAACATAACGAGGATCTAAAAACAACTAAAATTGTCACTTTTCGTCAAACATCTCTCTATCACACCGACCGCATCAAGAAGAGTGTGAAAGGAAAAGTCAGATGAGCCAAATATTCTCTCTAGTATGATTTACTACTCTATGGTCATAGATACCCCCTGAGCAGACACCGACGACAAAACAATGCAAACATTAAAATTGTTGCAATGGCGCCAGAGAGACCAACCGCTAGGAGATGGGGATAATCTGAATAAGTCAACTAAGATAACATGGATACTAATTTATGCATCTAATGCTGGCGTAAATTCGTTACAACACGTTATACTTTCATCCCAGGTGGAGTTCGTGAAATAAAGTACAGGGGAAAGTGCATATGTGAATAGTTATGTGCCTCGGACGACGATTCATTCACAACACGAGCCTCCTGGGTTGGACAAATATTCAAACGCACGTGATGTTTTAGCATTACTTCCAATGTTTAATGCCTAATCAGAAGAGTCTCTGGATGCCAGCCAATTCGTAAAAAGAGTCTAAGTCTTGAAGAATGGCTACAAATGGAGTGATGGAATGATAATATTTGCGGTGCAGCAAGTTCGTTACCCTTCTGCACAAATCGGGTCAAAATTACCCAAATTTAAAGAACAATAGTCTAAAATCATGTCTTAGGATGGCTTCCCGTTTGTACAACTTTGTTAATTTCATGGATGGATTGGATTTTACGTAACAATTTAATTTTCGGAACTAGCCAATTTTTTTGCACTACATTTTAATCATTGTACATGGGCGTTTACAGTTTGTGGGTCATTTGAGCACCAAAGCTCGCGAATGCTCTATGGCCCTTCTACGAAAAGAGTTTTTGCAAAGATCCATGAAGAAGTAGTAGCCGACACTCCCAGTTCATCGATGGTCATTCAATCTCAAGATTCTCCCTTATGCTTCTTGGATAATTGGGTAAAGGACTTTTCAATTTACATATATATTTTAAGTTCACATAAAAAATAAAAAAAATAGTTCACCGTTATACTGATGTGTTTTTGCTATTGGGTCAAATTGACCCACAAATTGTTTATGAGGGGTATAATATGAATTTGTGCAGAAGGGTTAATACTGAATTGACTCTTGCCGGAAGTTTTTACATCATGATCCGACTTTGTGAACAAATTTCACCATGATTTCCCGCACATCGTGAATGAAGCAGATAAACATACATATGTATGTTCATGTGAACAGTCTAGAATGTTGCGGAATACCAACAAATACCGGCAGTATTAATTCTACAAGATGCTGGCGTATGGGAAGCAAGATCTGGCCGAGGAAGCAATTTCATTGCACATCGTTAAAGGAATAAACAACAACAACCTAAAGGGGAAGATTTCGAATAATTTCTACGAATGTCATGATCTTCGTGATATTATTGATTTTTGACTAAAAATTCAACGAAACTGAGCTGAAGTGAAGGTGAAGCCAACGGCTAGGAACATGACATATGGGCCGAAGGATTTATCAAAGGTTAAGCGCTTTAACTGTAGTCGAATGGGTCACTATGCTAACGACAGTGCGGTACCCCAGCATAAAATTAGACCAATATGTTTTGAGTGCCAATATATCTCGTATTCGTACAATTTTAGTCATACACTATTTCGGAGAACGTTCCCCTTGATCGTGAGATATTCTGCAAGGGAGGAAAGCCGCTAGTTATAGAGGACAAGGCTGCGCAATATTATTTCTAACCACCCCGAATGATTTGCTGAAACTACTTTGTTGCAGAGCATGAAATATGCCCATCTGAACCTACGACAAAGGTACCTGTCAATGTTAAACCCTGCCTTATACCTTTCCCGAGAAGAGCTATAGTAGATGGATGATCCGGGACCTGCTAGACAGGGGAATTATATGTCAACTTATGCTTCAGGTATCGTTTTGGTCCAGAAGAGACATAATGAAAATCGAATTTTTGTAGATTATTGTGCCCTGAATCGTATAACGAGAAGAACGCCATTTCCGATGTCAAATCTGGAGGAGTAGTTCGCCCAATTAACTGGTAATAAATACTCCTCAGTCTTGGACTTAGGAATGGGGTACCATTATCAGTCTTGGAGTTAGAAATGGGGTACCATCAAATCAAGAGGGCGGAATCATCCAGACTGTAGACCGCGTTTGTGGGCACCAGTGGTTACCAAGAAAATAATCAAATGCAATTGGGGCTCGTCAACGCACCGGCAGTTTTCCAGAGGCTTATAAATAAACTATTCGCACTTATGAATCCATAAGTTCTCGCCCATCTGGATGTCGTCATCATCCCGAGCAAAACCTTTGACGAAGGTATTATATGTTTGGGAAGATTTCTCGATGTGCTAAGGGATAGAGGCCTTACACTACGCCTCCTTGACAAATGCATATTTCTGGTAACGGAAATTAATCATCTAGGCCATATAATCAACGGAGTGGACAACGCCCGCTGATGAGACAACCAACGCCCTACGTAACTTTAAACCTCCATCGGATTTGACGGAAATCAGGATGTTTTTAAGGTTAACGAATTTCTTTCGAAAATTCGTTGAGAACTTTTCGATTATCACGAAACGGTTTACGATTAAAAAATGACCAATGATTTCTATGGGCGAGAGCAGCAGGAAGCTTTCGATGCCTTGGATATATACCCGCACTTGCTTTGAACGATGTAAATACAGATGACCAGGTACACACAGATGCCAACTCTATGGGTGTAGCAGGTATCCTCCTGTCGGACAACGTAAAATACTGTAGAGAAGTATTTTATTTCAGTAGACACTGTAAACAAGGGGTACCAGGCAGTATCCATGACACAGCTGATCGACTAAGTAGTAGGAAAATGACTGCAAACGGAGTGGGTAGGCGAGAGCGCGATAAGCAACCAGAAGCTAAACTTAGTTTAAATAGTATTTGATTGATACTAATGACAGCTAGTATCAAATCGAACGTAAATACGCATTCCCTTTTATTTCTGTACGCTTTATGCCCAACTAAAGAGTAAACTACTACTCATAGTCTAATAATATAAGTCGACGCGTGGCGTGTTGTAATAATAAACGATTTTGACAGAATTTTGTTGTACTATTGTTATGACAATACACTCGATATGTCAAAATCATTTTATATACGAAGAGAGGCAAAGGAAAAACGCCAAAGTAAATAATTACATGCATAGAATTACACGTATTAAAAAAAAGTAATAGGCAGAAAGTTGGAACGCATTTAAGATCCAAATTGGTAAGTATCCATCAGTAAGTCCATACATATGTATGTAGGTAATTTTAGTTACTTCTTCTATATATTTTTAGCCATCAAAAAAACTACAGGCGGTGAAACGACCAGCGTAAGCAAAGAGGGCAAGGAAGATTCAAAACAAATGATGCGACAAGTTTGACACTTCGAGTGTATTACGTAAACAAAGAATGATAAAAAGAAACAACCCGATAACAAAATGCCTGATCAGCTGGGCTTATGCTTCCACTTATATTATTACACTATGCTACTACTGGAAGTCGAACTCCATAAAATTGCCTAGTACCTCGTCGTCATCGAGAGAACGTAAAGTGAGGGATAGTGTCTCTGGGTGTACTGAAAACCGCGTATTTTTGGAATGTCACCTTTCACAAAAGATGCGTATTGAAGACCTGATTACGGGAATGTCAACCTTTTATTATACGATTATTTGTTGTCCCCTAATAAAGTTTCGATCCCTAGTGTATATGGGGCACAAAAGACTCGTCATGATGATCATATTTATAGATAGAAACATATATTTTCAAAATTTTGACAAGTATTTTTTTCCACGGCGGCATTTTGAAATCTTTCAACGTTGAACAAAATAAACAACTTATCACGTTTCAAGTGATTTGTCGAAAATGAAGAAAAAATAACCGCTGCTTGGTCAGAAGAAACTAATGTGGGCATAAAAAAATTGTTGGTTCTATATGAACTGCATCTTTTAGCCAAAGAAAAATGTGTTGTAATTTCCACTGTGTGTGATTTTCCACAATTTCTACGAAGTCTAATGGATATTTCTTGTTGCTGAGTTATTGCTTATAGGTACCGTGGAACGGCTATGGACATATCGCTTATTTGCCGGAATGTTGTATTAACTCAAAAAACATAGTTTCGAGTAAATCGACTTTGAAAGTTTTATTTTGTATATGAATGTACACAAAATGCTAACTTCCAAATGCTCTCCTAACGAATTTAACACAGATTTAGATATAGGAATTAATCCATCTGAAAGAACTCGGTCAGGAGAATATTTTATAGTACTTAGTCCAAAAATGAAGAATTTTGAGTTAATACAACATTCCGGCAAATGAGCGATATGTGACCTGGTCTACGAAAAGGGAGCTTACGTGCGAAAACTAGTTTTCTGTGAAAAAGCTGTTAAAAGTAAGCAACTCGTTTCGTCAGTTTCTCATTATCTCGTTAATTGTTCTCCGCGCCGGACGTCCAGTAAGTGTTGTTGTTGGTCCAGTAAGTGTTGTTGTCGGTCGGAATATTATTATAGTTCATCGTGTAAGTTGCTAGTGTGGAACATTTAAAAAAGTAACACTGAAGAAGTGACGTTTACTGTTTCTGTTGATTATCGTCTTCGCATTTCGCATGAAATGAAACATTTCTACTCTTCTTTCTCTACATTTTTAGTACACTTCTAAGCAAGTTAGGATTTTCTGCTTTTCACCACGTTGAAAAGCATCTCATCTTCCGTCCGAATCAACCAAAAAGTGAAAATTGATTTTTTGACACCTAAGCCCCCTTTCCGTAGACCAGGTCACATATAATGTTATTAATCATATACAGTGGTGTGCGATGAAATAGAGTCACACACTCGTCAAAACTTTTCATGTCAAGAAATTCTGAACTTGATTGACCGGTCCTCTGCTGAATATAATGCCGTCATTTTTAATAAATTTTGTACACTACTGTTCTCCAGGTCAGTGTCAGTATTTTAAAGGCTATGTAATGACGTGTGCTATAAAATAGAATCAATTACAAAAAAAATATATTTTTTTTTTGAAATATGATTAATGTTTATTGGTAGCATTAATAAATTGTCATTATTGACGTTCCAAAATGGGCCGATGTAAATATTGCAATCATGAGCGCCAAGAAAGAATTAAAAAGATGAGAAAAGAATTCAGAAGCTACATACAAATTACTGACATAATTGGATGCTCAAAGAAAATGGTGGAGACCGGAATAAAATATAACCCCAATCCAGGAAACAGACGGTAAAACCGTGAAAATTACAGAACATTTGGAACCAAAAATATTGCGCCACGTAGAGTTCGACTCTTGTTACCTCTTCCGCCCTTAAAGGGCAATACGATCGGGATGTTGAAAAAGAAAAACAATTTAAAGACAAAAAGAGTCCGAAAAGTTCCATTTCTATCCAAACGGAACGTTCAAAAAATTTTGCATTTTGCCGAGGAGCATGTGAAATAGCCCGTACCCAAATGGTTAATTATGATAGGAGTAATTTTCCTGTACGAAGGCCTTCCAACACCGAATTCATGCCCCAGAACACAATCCAAACAGTTAAACGTGGTAGCTGTTATAAAAAATAATACTTATTTCATAAAGTACTGAGATAATATAGAGGATTAATGAAACATACAAAACGGGGAATTTTGAAATATTTTGATTTATACCTAATGATTTAATTTTAAATTACGACATTAATGTCTAACTTTCATGCTTCAAATGGTTGGCTTTCGAGGTGGCGACAGAGGCATAGTGTACATAAGTTTCAAAACTATCAGTGGCGAAGCAGGAGCCGTACCTGTGGAGGCCATCAACACGTTCAAAGAAAGACTGATAATGATTTTCCAAGAATACGAACCAGCAAATGTATACAATGCTGATGAAACAAGTCTTTTCTATAGAGCTCTACCAAATAAAACCCTTTCCTTTAAAAATCAGAAGTGCGTAGGAGGAAAACTTTCAAAAGAAAGATTGACTGTCATTTTCTGTGCAAGCATGACAGGAGCAAAGGAAACACCAGTCGTTATTGGAAAACCAGGCAGACCACGAGCTTTTAAAAAAATCCCTGTCTCTCAATTACCATTGATTTGGAAATCGAACAAGAGAGCATAGATGACAAGGGAAATAATGACCGAATGGCTGCACCAATTTGATAACAAAATGCGTAAAGAAAAGAGGAAAATTGGACAATGCAGCGTCTCATCCCCGTGACATTGAACTCAGAAACATTAACATTGTATGGTTACCTCCAAATACTACCTCTATATGCCAACCTTTAGATCAAGGAATAATAAGGAATTTCAAATTTTACTACAGGGCTTCCATAGTTAAAAATATCATTGCAGATATTGAAAATTTAAATGGAGAAAAAAAATTAGACATTCTTGAATGTCTGTACTTCCTCGATTCGGCTTGGAATAGAGTTAGTAAAGAAACCATACAAAATTGTTTCCGTAAGGCTGGATTTCAGGATGCCCAAAGTTGTGACGAGTTTGATGATGAGGATGAAATTCCATTAAATGAGTGGCAGTTGCTGTTTCAAATCTCTGGACATGCTGATGCTACACAATATATTTCCGTCGATGAAAACGTAAATACCGAAGATGAAAATATCCTAGCTGAAATGATAAATACCGACAGCGACGTGGAAATAGAGGCAGATATCGACAACGAAAATTGGGTTGAGGTTTCGAAAACCATAACGAACTGTGATGAGGCCTTAAAATACCTACACAATTTAAAAATTTTTGTCAAGTCTGATTTTAAGGCTTTCAACTTACTCAAGGGACTAGAGTCAAACATTCAGGAGCGCAAGATGATTGAAAAGCAAGAAAACCTGAAGCAAAAAACTATTAAAGACTTTTTTACTTAAATAGTAATACAACTTAAAAGGCCTTAAGGCGTGATGCAATTTATTAAAATTTTTTTACGTTTGAAAAACGTTATTTTTTTTAAATGAACTGTTTTATGTTTTTGTGACAAATAAGTTATTGAATTGTTTTATGTTTTTTTATTATTAATAAATTATTAAAACTAATTGCAATATTCGCTGTTTTGAGTTTTCAATAAAAAAAAATTGTACCCCTCATTAGGGGACACACCTCATTAGGGGACACCCCTCATTAATGGACGATTTGTGGGCGACCGTGGGTGTCCACTAATGAGAGTTTTCACGTAGTTCTTAATTGAACAATTAAAAATAAAAGTTATAAACAAAATTTAATTTTTCTACATTTGTTTTTGTTTTGAAAATGTTGATTAGTGTTGACTCTATTTCATCGCACACCACTGTATATGTATAATGGTCCACTGTATTTCGTCCTCGGACTTCGAATATAAATTTTAACGACTTTTACCTTCAATTTATTGTCAAAGAGCTAACCTTTTTGATTTCCCAACAAACTTGGTGGCCAAATATCTTAAAATTTTGACGTGATAGAGGAAACCGGCGACAAGAATTGAATTGAAGTTATCGGGGAACAATGATTGACTACTATTGTAATACGAAAAATAAGATTTTGATTTACTAACAGTAATCAGTATTTATTAATTTTGAACATGTAATAATACTGCTGCGATTTGTTTATAAAAATAAATTTGAGAGCGCTTATTCATAGACATCATTCTAAAAAGATTTTATATGCAAAATAATATATTAGAAAATAAAATTACCAAAGAAAGTGCTGTAAGAAACTAATACAGAAACATATTTTATTTTGTATTTTTCTAAATATAAGAATTTATTTTCACATATTAAAAAATTAAATTAGATACTTATTAAAAAAAATACATATATTTTTAAATAAGTATGTTAAAAATTATTTTTTATTTTACAACTTGTTTTTTTTTTTTGATTATTCGTAAAAATAGATATACAGAATAACGAGGTGTTACTGTATACTTTTGTTAACGGTCGCATATACCGGAATGACGGTGAGAAGCCCTTGTTTGTTGTCACTTCGGAATCGAAAATACCGTACATCGAATTGGAAAGAACTTTTGGTTGCCGACAACACGCAAATAGGTGAGCGCGTAACCATCCATGATGAATTGTCAAACAACACTGAACAAAAATACCATGACAGTTTGATCTTCTAATCAGTTTGATAATTCAAAAGAAACTCGAGCTGATGTTTCTTTGAAATCTACTGTGTTGAATACATTGTTACTGTTCGTTATCAAAAATCTCGCTAAATGGAATTAGAAAACATTTGACCTCACATGGCTTGTGATTAAACATACCCACCATTCCTTCAATAGTTTATTTTAAGACGCAATCACTTCAAGTGTGTGCCCATTCCACAACAGGTCATTTTTCAATACTTTGTTTTTCTATAAACCAAAACAAAAAAATACACCACACAACTTGGTCTCTATCTGTATATGCTGTCATTTCGAGTCAACATTAGCCTCAAGCATGTGAATTAATTTTTTAATGAAAAAATAAACTGTAGAAAACAATCAAACGCCGGTTGTTTGTTTAGGCGTTTGTCTGCTGAACCCAACTGCAGGAATGATAAGTGGACTTTGGACCGAGACGAAAATACTGTCACAGATTACACAGAGAACCGCCGCAGTTGCGTCAAAGTTGCCGTAGCAGCAGTAGGCACAATGCAGCGTTGGATGGAATTCGGCGCAGATGCCGGGCAGCGGATCGCATTCTGCGTCCAATGCTGCTTGCTGGTGGTGTTGGTGGCGACAATGTACATAGAAATGGGAAATAAAAACAAAACATCTGATGAAAACCACAATCACAATAAAAACATGGTAAACTAAACGGAATCATATCCAAGTGTGTATGTACGATCCAATCTGCACAAGCGAAGAGATTCGCAAAAGACAAATTCCAGTAACATAAAAAACCGGACAATTCGGACTTTGGATTTGTTTTGGTTTGAGTTATGGTTTTTTAGTTCTGCTAATATTATTCCGTTTGAAGCCAAGTCCAAATTTGAATTCAATTGACGCAGTTTAAATCCGTCCACAACAAACAAAATGCTGATTATTGTTTATGCCAGTTGTACCGCGCCAACAAATTATACCGAGATTGCAAATTTTATTTTATAAGGTTCACTTGAATGTAAGTAAATTCCATATTTGCAATCAAATTTTGAAACGTCATGTTGAGTATTATCAGTCACTTGACTGACGACACTGTCATTGAAATGTAAAGTTCAATTTATTTATATTTTTATTACAATAATCAGCATATACATATATATATAATTTAAATCAATAAATTTTAAACTATAAATAGGCAAATCTAAATTAATGAATGAAATGAGGAGTCGCAAACAAAACGTGACTTTTTGAATTCTTTACAAAACGTTTTTTTGATGTCTCTGCACGAATTTGGTTAAGTTCTATTGAAAAAAAATTTTATTTGGATAATTTTTCTTCTCTTCTCATAGACTAGAGATTATAACTAGAGATGGGAAAATGTCGTAATTTTATCGTATAATCGGATGAAAAAAATAATCTTGGATTTCCCAACATTTTGAAACAATCAAAAAGGCACGTTTTGTTCTGAGACTCCTCAAATGACTACTACAGTGCCCACAATCCAGGGCAGTTTTCTGGTTTCCTATACTCACAGACCTAATTATTTGAAAAGAGGTTGTAGCAATCGTACATTCAGCTGTTGCCAAGGAATTACAATTACCACACAGAATTGAGCCTGTCGTGAATGAAGTAAGTCCCCACAGCTGAAATTCGGTTGAAGCAACCCCTAATAGGCTGGCTTTTTTCGTGTTTCGTTCTCTCATTCGTGTTTGGCCCCCCAATCATGTTTGAAACATCATGGTTCGCCATACAAAATTTTGAGAGCGAACCATCTCGTTTCAATTCGAAACATCTTACCAAACATGAATAATTTACTACCATCTCTAATTTATTTAGTATGCTATCGCTTTTTTATCTGAACTAGTTGTCAGAATAAGCAAAACAAAGCAAAAAATAAATAAACATAGAGCGAAAGTGAAGTTTGTGTTTAAATATAAATAAAAAGCAAAGCCTTGATTGATTGTTAACACAAATAAAACATTTATATCCAATTGATCCAATTTTGGTTTTTTCCTTGCTGTTCATATAAAACAAGTTCTATGTGATAATAGTATTTCTTTAGGAATAAGCGATACATACCGATATCGTGTAGTCATATTGTGCATCTTCGTTTTTAGCTCTTCTACTGAATACTTGTACCCCAACTGTTCGAGCTCCGAGGCCATCTCCATCAGTATGTGGCTGTTCTTCCGGCAGCCACGCAACTGGGGCATCTTCTCAGTCCATACTTCAATCAAAGCGCGTTCACCGCACTGGTCCCACTTGCTGGCACTTTTTCTATTTACTAAAAAATAAGAAATTTTGGTAAAAATACTTAACATTTGGTTTAATATTTTCTTACCTTTCTTTTCCATTTTATAACCAAAACGTACAAAAACAACTATTTTTTTGACATAAATCACAACTGTCAATAGAAACACGAATGCGTCTTGTGAACAGGGCGATTCACAATCATGGTTGAGTAAACGAAACAAGTGTTTCACATCACCGTCTGAATTAGCTATAATAGATTGTGGTAACCTCTAATGCGGTTATGACAGTCTCTAATTCGGTTATATTTTCTGTGAGTGTATTTCCCATTATCTAACATAAAGAGATTGAGAAGAGCTTCTTAAGTCTGAAACACACAATAAAATCTATCCTGCAGATACATCAGACGGCAGTTATCGATAACTGGAATAGCTAGCTAGTGTGCGTCTCTTGTACATGAGAATTTTTATACTATATCAGACGGCAGTTATCGATAACTGCAATAGCTAGCTACAGTGCGTCTCTTGTACATGAGAAATATCTGCTCAGACCACCTGATATTTCGGTCACCTCGCTATCTAGTAATTGGCCATAACAAATCTTTTCAAAAAACCGTTCGCAACCGTTCCACAACTTTCGATCCCAATCAGCCAGTGTAAAACTAGAAACTTGATCTCCCCTGTCATTTCGTGTGATGTAATTGGAAAATATTTATCTTATAGGTTCATATACTATAGGTTCATATATTTCTCGTAATATATTTCTCTCGAAATATATGAGCCCCTTTATGGCGATATGGCCCAGGTTTCTAAGCCATAAAGCAAGCCAATTTTTGTGAGAGTCTGATATAGCTGAATTTTTTGTTTCTCGAGAGAGAGCTTTACCACTGAAGTGCTTCCTTAACACGAAATAACGCACATTAGCAAGCACAATACTCCTCTTAATGTCAAGGCTGATGTTATAGATTTTGTTGACGACAGATCCGAGGTAAATAAATTCGTCTACTACGTCTAAGTTACAATAGTTATCAATGAGCACGCTCTACTCCAAACGAGCGGAGGTTCTGCTCCTTGAATTCATTCAATTTGTATTGTACTCAGTTACTGCTAACCCCACTTTTGCTGATTCTTTCTCAATTCTCGAAAATATGTATGTACATATGTATGTATATCATCAGCATACCAGGCAACATGTGGCTTTTGCTTCTGACGGTAGTATTCATGTTAACTGTAACATTTTCCCTTATGATCTCCATTAAGACATTGATGAGATCGCGCGATAAGATACGACGCACGATAGTGTGCGCGGCTTTCGTACATGAGTACGTGGGTTCGATCCCTGCCCAGACCACCTAACATTTCTTTCGACGGTGATCATCTCACTTAGTGACGGCGACACTATTGAGTATTTATCCATGAAAAAGCTTATCAAAAAACCGTTCCGAACCGGTGTAAAACAGTAGGTCCCAATCAGGGAGTGTGAATCTAGAAAGTGCACAGCTCCCTGGTTGTGAAAAGCTCTTCCCACTCCCTTCCTTGCATGTTATGGGAAACCATTTTTTTTGTCTGAAGCCTCACCTGGTATCCAATTGTACGGCAAGATCTTTACCAACCTTCACTGAGGATATGATATCGATCAGTGTCATTCTGCAAAGGCATATCAACTTAGCAGAGATAGGCAGCCTTATAATCGAAAAAAGATATGTTAGGAGTCGATTTGTTTTTCGTAGGTTTTCCCCTGCATTTGGCGTAATGCGAATATATGGTCAGCTGTACGTTTTGCGGTTTCAAAGCCACACTTATAAGGTGTGCAACAAATAGCTTTAGCCTTTCCCACATTACGACGGAAGCGACCTTTTGTATGCAGGGAATAAAAGTTTATTCTACAATAGTTTGAACACACACTCGAGTCACCATTTTTAAATACAGAAGAATCTAATCGTCGGTTGGCATCTTGTCAGCTCATCAAAGCCAGCCTTGAACAGCTCTGCCGGTAGTCCATCAGCACATGCGGCTTTGTTATTTTTAAAATCGAGTACTACAAAGATTGTTCCCGTGAAAAATATTGAGCAACATCAATTTAAATGGACCAGCAACATATCATATTTTTCTCTGTGTTTAAGTTTTTTTTTACACTCGAAATCTCTTATTTTGAGAAACTGAATGAAAGTTGACATCATTGATCATTTCTTCATTCAATTTGAACATTTTAATGTTTATATGTAAAAATTTTTTATTTTTTATGTTTCGCGACACATGTTACTGATATTTCGCGTGACCAACTTAGTACTAGACTGCCGGAATTTTTTCATCGATATTTCACAGATATTTTTTTGTATGGACTTTTGTAAAATTTCATGTGAAATGTTGGACATAGTACGGGTCTTAAGCCGATAAATTGATTTAATGCCTGATTTTGATTTAATACAGGGGACAATCGACACCGTCGTCTTCAATTGTCTCAACATCCTCATCTGCATTGGATTCTTCTGGGACAAGTAATGCAGAGAAGTGGTATCTAAATAACACCAACATACTCTGCAGAACTGCGACTAGGTTTCCGTCCTTATCTTTTGGTGGAATTTGCAGTCCACGTTCTGCCCTGTGTAAGTTTCCATGTTACTCTGTAGCAGCTTAGGTTGCGAGTGAATAAAGCAATGTTTCCATGCGACACTCTTCATCGTACTATGGTTTTGTCTTCAGGTGGTTTTTCATAACCAAGCACGAGTTTCTATTAAGTCGTAAATGTGACTCCCTGCTCATCGGGAGGGAGAGCGGTCCGCGCGAATAATTGATTCAGTTTATTTGAGTAGGTTGTGGGTACCTCTGGTAATTAATAGGAGCTGCTGGTGTTCCACATTCTCTGTGTCTGATTTCGTACGATTTTATGTCTGCATATTCTTGAGGGAACCTTTGCTGCAACTAGGTAATGATCCGAATTGATGATCCGAATCACACTTACGTCCATTATATTGGAAGAGTTTCTTCCATGAATTACCAAATGTGAATGTAAACGTGGTGGGTTGTACGCTTTTGTGTTAGAGATTCTGCACAGAAGGTTCTTGAACCCGCTAACTATAAGGCATGCCGGAAAATACTAAATGTGTCAGTATTGGATTCTGTTTGGTTTGAAACTGAAAATTGTTCACGTCAAGTAATAATTCTAAAGTGTTAAGTACTATATTTTGTTAATAAAGACAATAATGATATTAACATAATTTATAAATAACCTTGCTATATTTAAGATAAATAAAACAATGTTAAGAAGACAATTCTTAACAATATTTTAGAAAATGTGAAAAAAAGAAGTGATATATTCGATTCCGACATAGATATTAAGCGAATTTAAAAATGCGGTTACGCTGCCTAGAACATGTCAGTAGAATGGTTCAAAACGAACCTGCTTGAAAGGTATTCGAAGATGTACTCGAATGATTGAAAAACAAAGCAAAATATCAATCTGGTTGGAGAAATATCTTAGCCTTGTTGTATAAGGCCCCTAACCATTGTGGGCTAACCGTAGCCACCTAAAGCCCGTGTTGGACTATTAGAGAAATCGTTGTATGTCAAAATTTTCATTATCGAATGGAATACGGAGAAGAACGATTTGCGAACAAAATTTTGACAGTTCTGTAAGAGTTCTCAAATTTGTTGGTTTCTTAAAAAAATTATGCTATCAGGTTGCATTTTTAAAGAAATGAACAAAACCAAAGAAAACGGGAATGGAAAACAATAAACAATTTTCTTCGTTCAATTCTATTTTTATTTTCAAACTGTTATACTTTGGTTGCCATTTTGCAAAATGATAGTGTAAATCTAAAGCTGAATGATCGTACGATTTATTTTAAATGGAAGAGACTGCTCTCTCCGCAAATCGTTATATTTGCACTGATAGTCTAACTTGGCCTTAGTTATGAAGGCAGTTTGAAAGCTCCGTGACTTTTTGAACTTCTCTCTTAGTTAATTAAAAATCAACAATGCCCCTGTCAAGCATTAATTTTTGCGTAAAAAACCATCACGGGAATCAAGGAAAAACTTGATAAATACTATGAGGCTCTGCATCTTCAATTTCAATGGTTAAAAAGTGGTTTACTGAATTCGTTTGTGGTCGTACCAGCACAAGTGACGTCGAACTCTCAGGTAGCCCAAAAGAGATCATCAATAGAACCCATGGAATCCATTACTGAATTCCTTTGTGGTCGTACCAACACAAGTGACGTCGAACGCTCAGGTAGCCCAAAAGAGATCATCAATAGAATCCATGGAATGCTATTGAACGATCGAAGAAGGTAAGACCGTGAGATGGCTGAGGCTGTAGGCATCTGAACTTAGCAAATACATCACATTTTACATGAATATACTTCCTACATATAAAAAAAATCGTTTCCCGTTACATCCCATGAAAGTATTAGAAGAGCTTCTCACAAATCAGTGAGCTGTGCACGTTCTAATTTTACGCTACAGTTTTACACCGGTTCCAAACGGTATTTTGAGAAGCTTTTCATGGCTAAATAATCGATAGTGTCGCCGTCACTAAGCGAAATGACCGCCGTCGAAAAAAATTTAAGGTGGTCAGAGCAGGAATTGAACCCACGTTCTCATGCACAAGAGCCGCGCACACTACCATTGCACCACCGACGGCCAATTGAATATGAAAAGCTCATCCGCGCGATGGGTGCTGCGAGTAGTCACTTCAAGGTAGTGTTCGGCGATGTTGATCCGCAATTCGAAGGAGTTTTTGAGCCGTTACGTAACCGTGGACGAAACATGGATCCATCGCTATACACCAGAGACCAAAGAACATGCATGCGGGGGAAGAGGTACCAAAGAAGGCGAAGGAGGGTCTGTCGTCCAACAAGGTTATGGCGACGGTTTTTTGGGATGCATGCGGTGCCATTCACATCGATTACATTGAAAAGTTTAAATTGATGATTATACAGTGCAACACGAAAAACTATAATCATATACGGACACCACTACGTGATAAAAGACCAAAAAAGAGACCCCTGCCTGTGCTGCTGCGGTCGGTGAGTAGCATAGTATCTCAATGTTGAAGTAAACGGTATTAAGAATCATTCCTCGGAAGTTCATATGTTCTGGAAAGTTGTCGATTGATATCTTAGGTACATTTTTGTAGTTGATTGTTTCCTTGAATTTTGAACGGTTTGCTACCTATGAACCTGAATAGTGGAAAAAAGGCAACAAAGGTTAAAGGTTTTTGCGATTTTGACTTTGAAGATTTTATATGTTGACAATTTTTGTTCTTTGCGACAAGAGCTACAACTTTCCCTCAGAGAGCAAATCAAAATTCCGAACGATTTGCAAGATATGAGCCTGACAAAATGATCACTTTTTTGCAAGAATGACACAGAGGCCCCCTAACATTTGGGGGCCCATAAAAAAAATCCATGACTCTGGACAAAACTGGGAGACACGGGTCTTTTTGTTTTTCATCTTTTATCAGGAAGTGGTGTCCGAATACATATGGTTATATTTCCATGACTTAAAAAATTACGCAGTGAATTTAAAAAATTTTCGGGAAATTTTTCACTTTTGCGGCTACCCAAACGGTGTTAAGAATCATTCCTAGGAAGTTCATATGTTGTAGAAAGTTGTTTATTGATATCTTAGGTACATTTTTGTTGTTGATTGTTTCATTGAATTTTGAACGGTTTGCTATCTATGGACCTGAACAGGAGAAAAGGGTAAAAAAATCGATTTTTTTAAAGTTTTTTGCGATTTTGAACTTGAAGATGAAGTTTTATTGATTTTATATGTTGACTATTTTTGTGCTTTACGACAAAAGCTACAACTTTCCCCCAGAGAGTAAAATTCCGAATGGTTTGCAAGATATGAGCCTGACAAAATGATCACTTTTTTGCAAAAATGACACCGAGGCCCCAAATCTTTGGGGGCCCTTAAAAAAGTGCATGACTTTGGGCAAAACTGGGAGACACGGGTCCTGTTTTTTTTTGGTCTTTTATCACGTAGTGGTGTCCGTATATGGTTATATTTCCATGACTTAAAAAATTACACACAGTCTTATCAATCAATGACGACTACCATTTCCAAACCTAAAGAAATGGTTCGGCAGTAAGAAATTTGGTTCAAATTCAGAGGTTATCACAGAAATAAGCACCTATTTTACCTTGAGAAAACCTATTATTTGGAAGGAATAAACAAATTGGAAAACGATGACAAAGGAGACTTTGTTGAAAAAAACAACTTTTGCCGGAAAAAATATATATTATTGAAAATGTCACGGAGAGTAACGGAAATGCGCAAGATTTATTTACTTCAAAATATAGCAGGAGACATTGTTGTATTTGTCGGCAGCAGTAACAGACATTTTGTTTTTGTTTGGATGCCGAACCTGCCGAATTCAACACAATGTATACCAATAAAAAATCCGAACAAAAAAGTACAATAACAAAATACATTTGAATTTGAATTTGACAGTGTCGGACCACAGCGACATGAAAAAAAATTAAATCAGCTATATTCTAACGCTTTCACCAGTAGTAGATACATCTTGGAAACGCGTAGACATAATTCTAATAATAATGTCTCATTTAAATGGTCTTTATTTTTACGTTTTAGTGAAAAGTTTACATTGTAAAGGGTCCGCCATCTAACGTTTTTTTTCAACTAGTGCTTATTTCGTGAATGGTAACACTTAGCTCATGTCGGATTTGACAGATAATTAGGTTTATCCTTCCGCTGAACGAATATGGTTGTGTATACGCTTGAACAACCGTGGGAAATATTGCGACATTACTTTGAAAATCATGGTAATGTTCGACTTCGATCGACTTACAGAAGATGCCGATTTTGCCAAAAAAAATCATCTTTTCAGATGAAGCTCATTTTGATCTTGGCGGGTATGTAAACAAGCAAAATTGTCGCATTTGGGGCACAGAAAACCCGCACGCATACATTGAAAAGACGATGCACCCAAAACGAGTCACTGTTTGGTGCGGATTTTGGTCCAGAGGCATAATTGGGTCATTTTTCTTTGAAAATGAGCAAGGAGTGGCCGTTACAGTCAATGGCGATCGTTATCGGGCCATGATGAACGAATTTTTGTGCACAAAAATTGAAGAGGAGGCTATTGGCAACATTTGGTTTCAACAGGACGGCGCTACGTGCCACACAGCCGAACCTCGATGTTTTGCGCCCTGTTTTTGAAGATCGCATTATCAGCCGCAGAGCTGATGTCGTTTGGCCACCTCGGAGCTGCGATTGACACCGTTGGACTACTATTTGTGGGGTGCCCACAAAGATAAGAGTTATGCCGACTAGCCAGAGACAATTGACGCTTTAAAGGACAATATTCGAGAAGCCATTGGTGAAATACAGCTGCACGCAATCGATAATGAGCTTAAAAATTGGACCGATCTTGTAGGCTACTGCATGGCCAGCCGAGGCAGCCATTTGAATGAAATTATTTTCCATTATTAACCGGAAGGATTGTACTTTCAAATAAAAAAAGAAATTTGAGAAAATATTAAGTAGTTTTTTTTATAGCATTTTCAAAAAAAAAAAGTTATTTGGCGGACCCGTTATTATTTATTTATTATTAAATGCGTCGCGATTGAAATATAATCTCAATAGAAGTGATAACAAAAACATAATTATATTATAAAGTATTATGTAAGTACATGAATTTAAAGCAAGTAGCATTTAGCTTCATATTTCAATTAAATCACTAATCATTTTCTTTGTTCAATCATGCAATTGATGTCAGCAATCGCCTTGAATGATTAGTCTTATTTTTGCTTAGTGAACAATAATTAATCTAATTAAATTAACGTTTTCCTTAAAGCATTTCCATATTCTAATCAGTCTGTTAAACAACGATATGCACCGATCTAATGGTCGGACAAGGGTTTAACACGCATTTCGGCCAGCATGTCGGACACTAAAAAGCCCATTTGTTTGTAATTTTGTTTGTAACATAATTTATAATTTTTCTCGATGACAAATAGTCCAGCTGTTGGTGTAGCAGTAACACCTTTAAAATTTAACAATTTTTTTTTTTATTCACTATGCCACTTTGTTTTTGTAAATATTTGATTTCATTATTATATATGTTTTAATAATTACATATATTTTTGAAGATTTAATATTTATTACTGTTTATTTGTTCTGTCATTTATGACCACTTAAAATATTTAAAGAGAATACGGCTAATATGGAATGGCGGCATTAAGTTCGATGAGCTGAAGCAAATAAACATAAACAAAGATGCTTTTACTAAACACCGAATTATTAGAGGCTGTTTGAACAATACATTTGTGAAGTTTAATCTAAAAGTCATGTTAGACTATCAGTGCAAATCTAATGTTTCGCGGAGAGAGAAATGGTATGAAACTCTCTGAAATTGCATTACTCAGAAAGATATCATATGATCATTCATATGGTATTACTCATCATATGCAACCCAAACAAAAAATCACAATTCATGACAAAATGAGATACCTTCATTAGTTTGTGAATAAGAACCGAAACGCGTCCATCGTTTTTTTTTTAAAGTGCAGGAAAATCTGAGAATTTCTATAAGTGGATTTTTTTTCAAAAATTTTACTTGATACAGACATTTCATGAATACCGATCAACTCAAATCTTTAGACTTGCCTCTAACACATTGATTAATACAAAAATTGCATTTCAAAAACTACAACAGTGTTATACCAAACAACAATTCACCACTTTATAACAGATCGCTACCTCAAAATACGGATGTCGTATGTAGCAAAACTAAACTTTTCAGGACACGGTTTTAAATGTTTGACATCAACTATCTTCGAAGTGACCCCTATGGATTCTTTCGAGTTTTCGATTGAATTTAATCTGAATATTTTATTTTCATCAGCCAAAGTTAAATTTACTCTAATTATAATTACAAAGTTGTATTTAGCCTTTTTGGATCAGAATACATTTGTCGTATGTGACATTTTGTCACAACAAGTTATTTTGCGTGAACAAATTTTATGACAAAATCTTAAGGAAACTATTAAAAAAAATACATAATTAATTAACTATGGGAAATTATTACAACAAAATTATTTATTCAACGAAAAATAAAATTAAAAACAAAAAGTCTATAATTTTTTAATAATATGTATGACAAAAAATATTATCTATACATCTTTGAATAGTTCTATATAAAAATTCCGATCACTCTCTGTGTCAAAATAGCACATCATGCTATTCAAATCTTTTACTTTGTTGACATCAAGTTCCTTGGGTTTTAATATTGGTAATTGTATTTCAAAGAAGTTTCCGGGTATATTCATTATGCATCGCAAATTTAGTTTTTTTAACAGTCTTATAAATCAATTCATCTTTACAGTCAGTCAGTTTATAGCCGATTTGATAAATGCTTGCATTATTATATTCAATATATTTTATTTTAGAGAATGGAATGCATTTAAAATTCAGTTTTCTGCTTTTAACGAAAAATTTTTGGAATCATTTCTATCCATTTAAATGGCTCTCTAAATATTTGCGCCATGTTCTTGAACGGCAGTAGTGCGAATCAGTTGTCGGGAACTGTTAATGTGGGTTTTTACTTCATCAATTTTCTCTTGCAATACCTTCGGTCTACCATGTTGCTTCATATGCTTATTTTCAAGACCTTGCTCAGTCATTTAAAATATTGAAAAAAAAAATCATTATTCTCTCAGTTATTCCCAAAGTATTAACAACAAATGTTTTGCATACTGGAAATGTGATCGAGTTTACTTGGAAAAAATATTGGAAGTCTTACTTTTACGAAAATTGTATTTGTCTTTAGTTGAACTTCGACGACTTTTTATTTCAGAGGGTTTAACGAAATTATAAACAATTTTCACTCCCATTTAATGCCCAAAAAATTTCATGAAAATCTTTCCACTCCTTTTCTATTCACATATCTCTTCCCTTTTTCGCGAACCTCTTTTCTTACATTTATTTTCCATGATTCTGTATGTTTCTGTCGTTTTCGTATCTTATTTAAGCAACCGCTTGAAGTTGTCTGTACATCGGAGCTATTAGAACTTAGTTTCTCATTTGAGTTTGAGTCCACGGAATTCTCCTCAATATTGAAGGAAGGATCCAAGATTTCATCATCTGACGAAATATCGATTTCCTAGTTGTCGTTATCCACTACTTTTACTTTATTTTTACGATAATTAAAATTTCTGCGAGGTACTTGTTGGAACAAATTAAGACAAACTAAATTTCGAACTGCAATTTCTGCAACGATTCTTTGCATCATTCTTTCAATGCCAACTATGTATAAAATATTATTTTTAAGAATTATATCAAAGTAAACAGTTATTTTCTCAATTTTTTCTTTCTTTTTATTCATCTTCTTTAATACGTGCATTAGAATACGCAGACTACAAACAAAATCAATATATTCGAAGACGTTTGCGCCTACATCGATTTTCGGGTTTCGCTTTGTTCCACATATTTAGTATATATGAGCGCAATCGAATTCGTATGACGTACAACAATTGTATTTTCAATAACAAACATCATAAATTTGAATTAAAAAATGTCGTATGTTCATTTTTGGTGCACATACGACAAAATATATGCTCAGGACGATACAATTTTGTGACTTACGACAAAATTCATGCTGAATATCTCGGAAGTTATAAGATTTGCGATGACACTGATAAGACCACTATAATAATCTTAAAACCGAAAAATTTCACATACGACATTCGTATTTTGAGGTAGCGAGATGTCAGTCTGGTGAACTCAATGCAGCGGCGCACAGTTCAATAGCTTTTGATCTAGTAAACATTTTTAAGTTATGTAAAAACTGTTTATAGGTAAAGAGTCAGGAATAATTTGGAACCACGAGGGAGGATCAATAAGTCCGTGACTTTTCGAACTTCCCTCGTAGCTATATGAAATGCAACACTGCTCCCATCAAGTACCACCTGTTAATAGACTACTGTCAAATTTTGAGCAAGTTCCGTCATTTACTTTGCGTTTAACAGCTGTTCAAAACACACAACCTCGTGCATTTTTTTAAAAACATTACATTTTTTTAAAAACAAACAAAACATTATTTTTTCCGAAAAAAAACCGTCAATCACACTAAGAAAAAGCTTGATAAATAATATGGGGACTCTGCACCATAGATTTCAATGGTAAAAAAGTGGTTTACTGACTTTCGTTGTGGTCGCACAAGTATAAATGACGCTGAACGTTCTGGACGGCCAATTGAGGTCAATACACCCGAAAATGTCGAAAAAATCCACGATATGGTGTTGGCCGATCGCAGAGTAAAAGTGCGTGAGATTGTTGATGCCATAGGCATTTCATATGGCAGCATGGTTTCGATTTTAAATGATCAGTTGGGTTTAAGAAAGCTGTCTGCAAAATGGGTGCCGCGTTTGCTCTCAATTGACCATAAACGTAATCGTGTGACAACTTCAAAGAATTGTTTGGAGTTCCATGAATTGGGCTACGAATTGGTACCTCATCCACCATATTCTCCGCATTTAGCTCCCAGTGACTATTTCCTATTTCAAAACCTAAAGAAATGGCTCGGTGGAAAGAGATTTAGCTCCAACGATGAAATTATTAATCAAACAAATGCCTATTTTATGGACCTCGAAAAATCCTATTTTTTGGAAAGGATACAAAAATTGGAGAAACGTTGGACTAAGTGTATTGAGCTAAAAGGAGATTATGTTGAAAAATATTTTTTTTTTTACATAAACATATTAAGATTAATAATCGGATAATTTAGTATATATTTGAGAAATTATTTCAAAGTTTACAACTTTTTTTATTTTTCGATTTTAAAGAAAACATAAAATTTGGTATATTTCTTTCTATGTTTTTTAACATATTCTGATGTAATTGTTCATAATGTGTACACAAAATTTTATTTTGTTTCGTATTACAGATATTCACAAAACCAAATATGTAAGCGCTTCGTAATAAACTTCACAAATTTTTTTCATAATAAAATAAATATAAGAAAAAAATGCAAGAGCTTACCCAATCCCTTACGAGGAAGCAGGTTGTAAGCAGACGAAAATGTACACGTATCATTGCATTATGTTTTGATGTATATGAATATATAAAAAAAATAATGATTAGTCATTGATTTGCTTCTGTGCAAACAACACGTCGAATAAAAGAAAACGGGTGTAAAAAAGTGTTTTTTATAAAATAATTTAACTACATACGAATGTATATAAAAAATATTTATTCTTTTATTTAATTCTTTAAGGCACGAATTCATGATACTCTTGCTGCTATAATGAAGCACTTACTGAAGGCCATGAATTCACAGCTCCTCATATAGCATGAAAAATTCGCTTATTTTGTAACAAACTAGTGCTTCCAAGTGGGAATTCGCCATATAAAAATTATGCCACATGTAAAGCGGCATTCAGGTATACCGAGATTTCGGAGTTTTTGAGATTTCGGCCGAAATGGCAACGAAATCCAGAGATTCTGCATACATTTTCACAGTGCTGGAATCTCCATAAATTTATTAGGTTTCGTTCAAATGGGCCAGAATCTGCGATGCCGGTCTGATGCAACACTGGTATTTTACATCATAAAGCAACTATTATATAGAGAAGAAAATTTAATCATGGAGTGGAATGGCAACAAAGAAAACGAGTGAAGCGTGTCGTTTCTCTGCTCGCTCTCTTATTCTTTTCGTTGAATATTTAAATACACGAGCAGTTTTCTGATAATGTTATTGTATCTAACTATAGAAATTCCAGCCATATTTAAATAAAATTACATAACGTATGTAAAAAGTATGAAATAATCAAGTTATGACGCGGGAAAGAAACGCGTTTGAGTGAATCGCGTCGACTTTTTTGGTTCTCGTCTACTAGGTTTGCCAAATTTCGAGGTTTTTTTCTTTTCTACCTGTACATCCTTTTTGTAACACCAAGATAATTTGTTTATATAGATTGGAAAAAAGTTTTCTTGAGTGGACTACATACAACAAAAGGGAGTTAGCTTTATTTCAATAGATCAGCAGTTTTTGAGAATGTTATCATTTATAATACTTTAAATGCCAACAATATTTAAGAAAATGTTCATAAAATCTGTAATTAACCTAGTATATTTTTGGTTGCAATGTCTAACAAATTTTCAGATCTATACTAAGGGTGGTATTCTATAAGTCGTGAATCAGCCACTTCGCGTTACTTTTGTCATTTTGGTTGTTTATAAAACGTTACAGCTGTTCGGTGACTACCTGCGGTGAGTTACGTTATTTAATGGGTAGTTTATAAAACGCAGCGCAACATTTTTGATCACTTCAGCTTTCAAATTGAACACGCCACAACTCTTCGCGTTAGCTGATGAAATTACAAATTTAAAGAAAATGTCGATAGGCAGATGGAAGTATTTTGCATTTCATTGCTTATAAGCAGTTGCCAATTTTGGCTGAAATGCATGCATTCGACGGATATAGCTCAAACTTTTTTTTTAAATAATTCAAAATTATATTGTTTACGCACTGAAATTCTTATTCACAATAATAAAATTAGAAATAGAACGTTCAAATAAATAATGCGTTGCAAAACCATTATAATTATAATTAAAAATTATAGACATCAGTTGATGTTGACAATAATAAACAAATCACCAATACATTACAATCAATACATACCGCCAAATGGCACGTGTTTTTGAAAAGATAACTAATTTAATATAGATGGAGAAATTTATTGGACATTGAACCGAAAATAAGATAGGTTTTTTACACATTTTATGTGAATATTGTTGGTATTTGCAGCATTATAAATAATAGCAATCTTAAAATCTGAAATAGAGCTAAATCTTTTAATCTTTTTTATTCTGAGCATTTCACTTAAGATAACTTTTTCTGATCTATAATTGTTTATTTTAGTTTGGCAACTCTATACAACGCATATGTCAGTGACAGCATTCGTAAACTACCATTTTTTGACTTTGGCGTTCGCGTTGGCTTTTGCGTTTACGTTCACTTTCGGGACTTTTAGAATACTACCCTGCATCTGTTGTCTTTGCAAAACCACGTGCATTTGACTAGTTTTATGAGGTATTTGTTATTTTATTTTTAATAATGTCTTAAACATTACCTGATGTTTGGAATATAATAATAAAAGTTGTGCAACTCATTGTTTATTTTAATTTTCCATTTGTAATTTTAATAGTGTAAATAAGAATTTCAATGAGTAAACAACAAATGTTTATAAACAAGTTGTTGTCAAAATGAAGCGAAATCTCCTCGAATGTCAAATTATGTATACCTGAACACTTTAGATTTCGAAGGCGATTCTAGAATCTTTTGAGCTGAAATGGGGTATACATGAACGTGATTTAAGCAGGTTTGTAAGGGACGATTTTCCGTTTCTCCCTTACAAACCTTCTTACCGCGAGGCACCATTTTTTATTGTGATTTAGCAGAAAAATCGATTTATTGAATCGCAAATATGTTGTACTGAAATACATTAAAGATCAAACAAATCAATAACATCCACTCCTATTTTTAATTTTTTCTGTTTGACTACTATTGTTTTGGGCGCAGCTGTCTTAAGATGTTTTTCTAATGTTTCTCTGTGGGACATGAATGAATGATTGTCGGGATAACCTCCAGTTGGATTAAAACCTTGAAATATGATGCATAAGCACGTTTTGCACTCGTATTGTTGTTTTGATTTTGGGTTTCTTTGTTATTTTTCCGGTTTCCATCAATAGAGAGTGTATATCATATGGTAAACTAAATTTGCAACAAGTCAGCAAATACAAGCAAAGTTAATAATTACAGTAATAGCTTCATTTTTGGAACTTATAGGAAAATAAGTCAGCCCTAAATTACGGAAACCATCTGTGTAGTTGAAATTTGTAACCTGTAATCATACAAAACGAACATGCGATTCCTTAGTCATCCGATAAAGGACTCGAAGAAAGTTACCAAGACACAAGAGCGGTACAGTCAAAATTGGAAACTTCGCACTAAAGTAGAAGTATTCACTTTTGTAGACATTCGTTAACGTTTAGCTACACTTCAGTTTTTATTGAGCCAATTGTTAGGGAATTGAATCGCCAATAAGATCTCCCAATGGGGCATGGGCATGAAGTGACGAGGATAAAGCTCATGTGTTTCCTGGTCACTTAAACGTCGTTTTCCAACCCAATCTCTTAACAAATTGCAACCCTACTGCAGTGGTTAAAAATGTAATAATCAAGAATCTTGGTATTAAAACAATCAGCTAGAAGAGACCGTACCACTCTTAACCCAGTTTGTGACGATATATTCGTGATGCAAAACGCGATGATGCAGTGCTATAGGAAATTTTGTTGGCTTTCAAAAAATAATTACAATGCTCACCCCCCGCCCCCTTATGGGCTCTGGAAGGTGTTGAAGAAACCCTTATATTTAGATCCAATTTCCAAAAGGAAATTAAGACACATTAAAATAATTAATTTTTCAAAAATGTATTGGTTTTAAAGAAAAAGCTACAAATAAGTGTTTGCTGAAGTACCAGATGCCTCCGGTCGGAACAAAACTTTGGGTTGTTCAAATGGTAATTTTTCGACTTCTCAGCCAATATCGGTGAAACTATATGAGATCGCGAAATTCTGACGACGGATTTGAGTTCAGCGGACCCTAATAACCATAGAAAAGCCATTTTCAATAAAAATTCAAAACTTTTTCCAACGGGGCGTAAAATGGGTTAAACTAATAAACTTGACCCAGAAGGTTGCAATTTTCCAGAAATATGTATCAAGCTTTAAATAGTAAAGCATTAAAAAAGTAGATTAAAGTTACTATAACGTAGCGACTGTAGAGCGGCAAACACTCATCCAAAGTGTACATATTTATTCGTATTGACATTTACCCCTCCCGCGTTTTTTGAATCATCCCAGTGAACAATTTTTCCGACATATCTGACGTCCGAAAACGTCTGTTCAATCACTGCTATTTTATCAGACATTTCGCCGAAATACTCGTAAATGTCTTCCGACATATACACGACTTAGTCGTGTACCGTTTTTTTTTAATAATCCCAGTGAACAATTTTTTCGACATGTCTGACGTCCGACATTTATCAGACATTTAGCCGAAAAACTCTTAAATGTCTTCCGACGTTTACACAACTTAGTCTAGACATTGTCTGTTTTTTCAATAAAGATCTGACCGACAATCTCCGCACATTCTCTGAACGGAATTTCGCAACCGAGATTTGGCCGACATTATCTGCACATTCTTTGAAGGGAATTTCACATCCGAGATTTGGTCGACAATCTGTGCAAATTTTTTGATGGAATTGTTTTGTTTTTGATTCCGTAATTATTTGTGCATTCTATTGTCAGCTTTTGGTGTGTCATGTGATTGTGTCAATTGATCTGCTTTTGTTCATCGAATATTTTTGTCCACTATGAATACATATCGTCGCTGCGCCAACGAAAAGGGTATTGTGTAATTTTTTGAAAAAAATTTATTGCACAATTGAAAACCATTTGTATTTATACATTCGCTCACGCAGCTCTTTACTGATATTATTATTATTATTATTTATTATTATGTGGCCGTCGGTGGTGCAATGGTTAGTGTGCGCGGCTCTTGTACATGAGATCCTGGGTTCGAACCCGGCTCTGACCACCTAAAAATTTTCTTTCGACGACGGTCACCTCGCATAGTGACGGCGACACTATCGAGTATCTAGCCATGAAAAAGCTTCTCAAATTACCGTTCGGAATCGGTGTAAAACTGTAGGTCCCAATCGGTGAGTGAAAACTAGAAAGCGCACAGCTCAGTGATTGTGAGAAGTTCTCCCCAGTCCCTTCATGGGATGTAATGGGAAACCATTTATTTTTTTTTTTTTATTATTTATTATTATTTTACAATTATATAAACGATAAAATAAATATATATATTATTTAATTACACAAAATCCCATGAAATCACTGTTATAACTTTTTTTAAAAAGGCATCATGTTGTATACGAATTGTATCAGAAAACAGCGGAAATTTGTCGGTACATTTCTCAGACTTAAGTCAGACAAATTCTGACAATTTTTATATTTCATATTTCCCGTCCGTCAGCACGACTAAATAACGGGCTATTTATACCACTCGAAATACTCGAACGCGTCATCGAAAATTGGAACATATTAGTTGCAGTGACGACCAACATTTGAAAGAAATAAAAATTTGAAAGGAGCGAATGGAATAGCGTAAACTTAAGGAGAACGCATTACAAAAATATTTTAGCAGATCTGTTAGATTTTCTCCAATTTTTTATTTTTCTCAAAAAATTATGCATTCAGGGTTGCATTTGAGATGAATCGAACAAATAACAACGGAAGCGGGAAGAACAACTTTTAATTCGTCGCTTTTTTTAAATGCTTAATCTTTGTTCACAATTTCCTTTTTTGTTATTCTATTTTTATATTATAACTGTTGTATTTTGTTTGTCACTTTGCGGATAGAAGGTTTTGCATTCTCCAACACTGGTAATGTAATCGTTTATTTCAAATAGAAGCGATTTTCATTCCATTTCCCTCTCCGCGAATCCTTCTATTTGAACCGATAGTCTAAAATATTTTTTCATGTATACTTTATAAATGCAAACTATTTCGTTATATATAATATGTAGCATTATTTGGGGCGATTTTGTATAACGAATAGTTATGATCCACTGATCATTCTATTGTAGATTTTATATCTTATCTTATAAGTAATTACAGAAAGTATTCAACTGCTGACAAATTTGCTACAGATTTTAAGATTAGTAGTGAGAACGTCTTTACGTTAAGAGATCCTGGGCAGTTGTTCTCTTAAGCCTTCTGAATGTTATCGTATTTACCATCTGATTTACTACCAGGGGATTTGGATGAGCATCTGAGAATCCTGAAAATAATTTCTTCTTTTACTGTGGGAAGTTCAGTGTGTAATTGATTTTTGGTTATATAGCATGGGGCGTTTGTGATCTTGCGAAGAGTTTTGGATTGATACCGCTGCAAAATTTCTATATTGGAGTTTGAGGCCGTGCCCCAAAGTTGAATTCCATATGTCCATATGGGTTTGATTATACATTTGTCAATTAGTAGTTTATTTTCGAGAGAGAGTGGAGATCTTTAGTTAATGAGGGCGTTCAATTTATTGAGACGTATGTCAAGAGCCTTCCGTTTAGTTAGAATGTGTTTTTTCCATGTCAGGCGTTTATCGAGATACATTCCGAGATATTTAATATCATCCAATTGTGGTATAACTGCGTGATTCAATGTTATTGGTGGTCAAGAATCACGTTTGAGTGTAAATGTGACTTGAACTGATTTCTGATTGACTTTGATTCTCCAATCATTTAGCCAGAAACAGATGTCGATACATTTTTGAAGAGAGATAAAAATGTTTTGATCCTTTATTGGGATCAGCATCTACAGACTATACTGCTGTATCATCTGCAAACATTCCAATTGCGACACCATCAGTGTGAGGGAGATCTGAGGTAAATAACAGATAGGCAGTTGGACCCAGAACGGCACCTTGCGGTACACCTGCTGAGTTTGATAGACTGAGCTAAATTCATCGGTTTCCTTAACGTAATAATACCGATTTAGGATGTAAGAATTGAGGAATAGATAATAGTTTGGAAGCATTTTCTTTAGCTTGAATAGCAAACCATCATGCCATACTTTATCAAACGCTTGTGAGACATCAAGAAATGCTGCAGTGCTGTACTGCTCATTTTCACAGTTCTGACTAATCGTATCCACAAGCCTGTGGACTTGTTCAATGGTATCATGCTTTTTCCTAAACCCAAATTGATGGTCTGGAACTAGATTTTGGGTATATATCACGTGCATTAGTCTGTTTAGAATGAGAGACTCCAGTACTTTACCAAGAATTGGTAGTAAACTGATTGGACGGTATGAGGACACGTGTTCTGGAGTTTTACCCGGTTTAAGTATCATTGTGATTTCCACCACTTTCCACTGAGATGGGAAAAAGCAGCGAAACAGACATGCGTTATACATATAGTATGTCAAGAGAGAGGTACCTACTTCAGGAATTTTCGGATTTGAGGAATTTGAGAATTTTCGGAATAATGAGATCATAACCTGGAGCCTTATTAGGTTTAAGTTTTCGTATAACTTCTTAGCCGTCGGTGGTGCAATGGTTAGTGTGCGCGACTCTAGTACATGAGAACGTGGGTTCGATCCCTGCTCAGACCACCTTACATTTCTTTCGACGACGGTCACAACGCTTAGTGATTGCGACACTATCGAGTACTTGGCCATGAAAAAAGCTTCTCAAAATACCGTTCGGAACCGGTGTAAAACTGTAGGTCCCAATCAGTGAGTGTAAAATTGGAAAGCGTACTTCTCACTGATTGTGAGAAGCTCTCCCCAATCCCTTCATGGGATGTTATGGAACACCATGTTTTTTTTTTGTATAACTACTTTTATCTCAGATTTAGAGAATTTCAACAAATCATGTTGGTGAGTCAGATTTAGGAAGTCGGATATTTGTGATTGCATAGAGATATTGTTGGGACCAGTTTCGTTAGGAGTGAATACCACCGCCATATGTTCTGCGAATCTAGCGGCCATTTCGGTGTTATTTTTAGTCCAGCAGTTGCCATTTTTTTTTTATGGGATTATTAGTTTTCGGTTGATTTCGTATTCTACCAGTTCTCTTCCATAGAGAGTAATTTGATGCTTTAGTGGGATCTAGGTGTAATATTTCAGACTCAGATTGAGCTTCATCTTCACGTTGTAGTAAATTTTTAACTTCGGAGGTAAGTTTGCTTAAAGTGGTTTTGTCTGGGGGATATCGAGTTATCTGCCACTACTTTCGAGCTTTGCGCTTTTCGGAAAGTTTTTTACTAGCCTCTACTGAGCAGCGGGAGACTTTTAAGAAACTTTGCTGCGGTGTGGAGTTACATGCCGCATTTTGAATGCACGTAATTAAATTCTCGATTGCATTTAAGATATCTTCAGTTTTGAGTGAAACTTTCACATTTAAAGATTCACTAACGAGTTCCTTATAGTATTCTTCGAGGCTAACATGACCACAAATATGCTGCGTTATCGTACAGATAAATTGATCTAAAACATATACATACCTAATATAGAAACAATATAGAAAACCTTCAAAATTCTGGTAGAGTATGATCTCGGATTTCGTAGGATTTCTCAGTATCCCTTCTTAAAGAATCTCCGAATCGAACCGAGAACCATATCTCTACATGTGAAAAGGTTTATTCCCTGTACCAAAATTGCCAAGTGGTAATTATATGCTACGACTCTGTTACTCAATCCGGTGTTAAAATTTCGGAGAATTAATTTTTCAATGAAACCTCCTCCGCATTGGTGTTTTTTATTGACTTTGAAATTTATTATACGTAAAATGTACTAAATATTCCTTAAAGTGAACTTAAGATGCAATAATCTGACTATTCCCCGCATGACTAAGTCTCCGGAACATTTTAGCCGTTACTGCCACCTACTTTTCAAAGTTTTTGTTTTGAGTCTCGCGATATCTGGTAGTTAAAGTTGTCAATAATGTCTGTCGCATTTGCATTTAATTAAAAATGTATTGAAGTGTTTTTACATGGGCATTAACTCTTTTGTTAGGTTTGTGGAAAAAATACGAAGAAATTGAATCGACATACAATAAAATTGCAGTTAAGATAATGATGAAAGAATGAATGGTAATGACTCACACTCGTCACTGACAATGACGCTGAGACTGTAGACTTTGTTTGCTTGGCATAGGTCAGTGATTTACGCGGGCAAGAGATATACGTATGTAGGTATGTAGACAAATATTATGAACGTATACGGTCGGTGTCACCTAGAGATATTGATTATACTAATTATTTCTGTTTTTTCACAGAACCATTGCAAATTTGTTTGGCTGTTTGGTGGTGGTTGCGACCTACAGATTTGGTGTACGTGCAGTTTTTAACGCATTCATCCAGCCTGGGAAGCAGATAGCAAACAAACTGCTTAATTTTCGGTTATTTGTGATTTATAACTTTTCTTTTGCTTCTCCGTTTTTTTCGCTCGTTTTCGAAATGTTTGCTGCCAGGGCAAACAACGTCTGTTTTAATTTTGGCTGTGAGTGAGTAGGTACCTCACCTCCAACAAACATGTGATGATGAATGATGAAACAAGGCAGAGCATAACAAAATACGTAAATATGTATAACATATACAAAGTATCACAAAAATTAGTATGCACTTCGTACTTTGCTTTTACCATACTCCAATTTCAGGGGTGATGCTACAACAGTTGTGAACAAGTATTTGTATCTAGATAGTCTGAAAAACAATTTGAAAGACAGCGCCATATAATTAGAACTGAAAATCATTTTCACATTTCAACAGGACAAACATACGAAGCATAAGGCTCTTATTGATTAGGAATGGCTGTTGTATCACACAAAACAACTTAAAACTCCTCCTCTATCCCCAAATGTTAATCCCATAGAGCACCTTTGGGATCATCTTGGTCGCCAAATTCTAAAACGGGAGATGAAAGGAATCTCAAAAAATGCTATTGTGGAAGAATAGTTGGAAAAAAAGTTTTGTGACCCAACATTTGGTAGATTCAATGCAATCACGACTTCAAGAAGTTATAAAAAATAAGGAATACCCAAATAAATATTGATATCATAAACGATTGTAAAAGAGTCACATGCATCCTTAATACAAATCAAAATATCATGCGTACTACATACTAACTTTTGTGATGATAATTTCATTCATTTTATGCTTTATCTCATACTTAAACAAATACAGGAATATTGTCACATAGAGTAATGTCATATAGAGCTGTCATTCTTCTCATCTGACATTTCCTTTCACACTATTCGTGGTGGTGTCGGTGCGATAGAAAGTTATTTGACGTAAATTGACTTACACCAGGAGCAATTACAAAAATTGTTGACTTAATTGTTCACGTCGTTTTGATGAAAACTGTGAAATTTAAACGTATTTTGGACTTTTCGGTTAGGTTTTATTTTTAGTATATAACTGTAGTGTATTTGTGGGTGGTTGGTTTGAGCCATTGCCTCTATCTGGTATTATTAAAGCAATACTTTCCAATATTCAACCGCCCATCTGCAACACACCTAATGTCATCAATTTACTGAGAGATTTGGCTACTCTATACGTCATTACTCTATGTATCGTATACATATTTTAATTAGTATTGAATACTCCATTTGTTTTTATTGAATAATAATATTTTTTCTGTTTATAGGCCTTTACTTATAGGATTTTTTTTTGGAACAAAATGTCTAGGCTATACAACTGCATACTTATTTTTGTGATACACTGTACATAGCTGGAAAAAGCATGAAGGGTGTTGGTTTATGTTTACGTTTCATACTGTACATGCTACAGTACAACTCTGCTCCGTTCTTCGGGGTAGAACTGGCTTACACTGATATACAATAGAGATGAACTCGTGACTAAGTTTAGACTCACACTCACGAAAGTAAGAGAGTCGCTCACGCACGATCATTTTCCGTGATTTGTTCGCTACTCACGTTCACGCACGCTTAGGCGAGCAGATTTTGATTTCACTCACATGCATACGGGAGTCCCAGCAATCACGTATAAATTTCTCACAAAAGTAAAAAATTATATTCCAAAACAATGTTTGTCAAAATTAACTCTGCGCTAGGTGGTTTATAAACTGGCCCACCCTTTGTTATGCGCGATCGATCAGCTGTGTCATGGCAGCTATGCCATGTTGTTTCTAAACATATGTATGTATGTACATAAAGGATGTCCAAAAATACACGCAAGATTCAATCTAATTGAGTCATGGAACCATCGGAATTTATCAACATTGCCTTGCACTAATCTACACGAGCAACTTTCGAGCGATTGAAAAATTATGCGGTATCCACCGCGAGCAAATGTTGTTTAAGGCCAAGTGTTCATGTAGATGCCTAATCACCGCTCTGTGGTCGACAGATTTTGATAGAAATGTTCAATTTTTCCACCAAGGTAATCGTTATCGAATCTAAAGTATTCAAAATGTCCCTCGGTAACTCTACCGCCTTAGAGCTTTAATTAATAATTTTAACGATTAATATGCATTAACAAAATAATATTTAGGCGAGACTAAACTTCACAATTTCTGCCAAAGAAACAATTCTGGCATCAGCAGAGGAACTTCTTCACATTTTAAATTTGTTTTCCAAATGTTGTTTCGTTTTTTGTTTAGATAATTCCTTCATATTGTTCACTTCTTTCGTAAATTCTGAAACAGGTATATCACTGCAAGAAAAAAATCATAAAACCATATAACTAAATACAAAATTTCAATCGGGAGCCGTGATCCAAAACAATTCGATTGTACAAAGTTTGAGTCGGTACGATTGTGTTCTCAATCACGATCGCCGTGATTACACCCCAGTATTGAATGTATGGGAGTGGAAGTAATGCCCAAGGTTGCCTCTATCTCAAGGTATGTCACCGGACGATCTTGCAATACTAGTTCATGCACACCATCGATGTTTTCTGAAACAACAACCGATCTGGGACGACCTGCACGAAATGTATCCTAAAGCGTAAGTAGGCCCCAATTAAATTCCTTTTAACAGTTTTTCACAGTCCTGTAGGATGGTGCATCATCGGCATATAATCTTCTTTTCATCTTCTCTTGGTATTCACGTCGAAAGTTGTGCAAAATAATGAAATGAAATGAATGAAATATATTTCAAATAATGAAATGAAAAATAATCAAAAAATAAATGTTCCCAAGTTAATAAAATTTTTTGATAGATGACTTTTTCCAGGGACTGAGAAACCCAGGAAAAATGCTCGCACGTAATTCTGAGCAAAAAGGATGTACAAGTAGAGAAGAAAAAACCGGCGCAATTTGGCAACCCTAGTAAAAGAGAACCAAACAAGTCGACGCGATTCACTCAAACGTATTTCCATAGAATAATACATACCATAGAAGCTTTTATTCGCTCAATAAATTAAACGTCATAGGTACGATGGAAAGTAAACATTGGATGGTGGAAAATATGGGTTCAATAATACCAGATAGTGGCAATAGTATACAGCGATCAACAAAGGAACAACAACCGAATTTCGTGTTTTTGTGGCAAACTAGTTGTGTTAAATACAATGCAAATGTATACCAACGATAAAAGTCAACAAAAAAGTACAAAATATATTTAAATTTTTCAGTTCTACACCAAAACGACAGGAAAAAGTTAAGTGAACATATTTTGTAACTCCACCTGGTTTAAGTTAATTTTAAATTTAATTGCTCTCATTTCCACAAACCTACGATGAAGAGTGTGAAATGAAATGTCAGATGAGAGAATAAGTTTATCTATGTATGTATTATTCTATGCGCATTTCACTCTCGCGTCATAACTTGATTATTTCATACTTTTTTGTAATTTTATTTAGAGGGCGGATGAATAAGTCCCTGACTTTTCGAACTTCCCTCATAGTTATATGAAATAGACTGTTAATAGACTACTGTCAAATTTTGAGCAAGTTCCGTCATTTACTTTGCGTTTAACAGTTGTTCAAAACATACAACCTCGTGCATTTCTTTAAAAATGAAAAAAGTGAATTTCGAGTGCTCATTAAACATTATTTTTTGCTAAAAAAACCGTCAATCAAACCAAGGAAAAGCTTGATAAATAATATGGGGACTCTGCACCATCGATTTCAATGGTATAAAAGTGGTTTACTGACTTTTGTTGTGTTCGCACAAGTACAAATGACGCTGAACATTCTGGACAGCCAATTGAGGTCAATACACCCGAAAATGTCGAAAAATTCCACGATATGGTGTTGGCCGATCGAAGAGTAAAAGTGCTTGAGATTGTTGATGCCATAGGCATTTCATATGGCAGTGTGGTTTCCATTTGAAATGATTAGTTGGGTTTAAGAAAGCTGTCTGCAAGATGGGTGCCGCGTTTGCTCTCGTTGGACTAAGTGTATTGAGCTAAAAGGAGATTATGTTGGAAAATATTTTTTTTTCAAAAAAAAAACTCAATGAAGAGAGTAAGAGAGAGAGAGCAGAGAAACGAGGCTCTTCACTCGTTTTATTTGTTAGCATTCCACTCCATGAGTAAATTGTCTTCTCTATTTAAAATGCCATACTCTTTGGTCTGAGTAACTTTGAAAATAGCCTAGGCCAGAAATATAAATGGCAAGCCATTATAAGCAATATAAACATATTTGATAAACTGTTCTACCGTTTTTCAAAAAGGATGTACAAGTAGAGAAGACAAAACCGGCGCAACTTGGCAGCCCTATTAGAAGAGTACCAAAAAAGTCGACGCGATTTACTCAAACGCATTTCTTTCCCGTGTCATAACTTGATTATTTCATACTTTTTACTTACTTTATGTAATTTTATTTAAATATGGTTGAAATTTCTATAGTAAGATACAATAACATCAGAAAACTGCTCGCGTATTGAAATATTCAACGAAGAGAGTAAGAGAGAGAGAGCAGAGAAACGACGGGCTTCACTCATTTTCTTTGTTGGCATTCCACTCCATTTCTTCTCTATAGCATTCTTTCGCACGTAAGAATCATAGGATTCTTCCCCACGTACAAAATATTCGTTTACTTGTAACAGCGTCTTGAACAGCTTGAAATACATATGATATGTATAGCAAGGTTTTGTAGGAGAGGAATGTCATTAATGCCTTGTTCACGCTTCTTCGCAATTTAAGTCTTTCGCAATTTAAACTGAAATTGCACAATTTCGCATATATTTTAACAACCGCGAAATTGAGTTATTTACGACAATTTCGTCGAAATTGACCTGCTTTTACTCCACAAAATTAACTTAGTATTTTGTTTGCATATGTATGTATATGGACGAGAACGAAGTATACAGAAAATATGCCGTCGTGCCGCCGTCGTAGATAATTTTTTGAAATTCACACCGCCGTCATTTAAGGCTCGCATCGGTTTATAATGTTAGCCGATTTTAAAGGTCCGGGTTACTAAAAAAATATATGTACATATTTTTTTACACATCAATGAGCCTAAAACTAACGCCTGCCGAAAATCGCGTTTAATAACATTTCAGTTGCCGCCGCCGATTCATTTGTTGCTCCGACGCCGCCGGTAATTATATAATTCGTTCACTCAACACGTGGTTACTAAAATGACAACAAAATATAAAACAATTGTATGGCGCTTCATTCATCAAATTGAAATTTTAAGTTTTCATCGACATGGATTAGTGAGAATGAAATATAAACTGTGTAGAATCAGTGCTTCATGTTAAAGGTCATGCATTTTTTATTGTTTTCTTTCATTTCCTAATAAAATATTGTTTTTGCGTCCAGACTCGAAAATTTCACTGATGGTAGTAATGTGTGTAATCAAACAGGTGTCATTTTGCAACAAAATTGTTCAAATACCAGTGTGAACGATTTAAATTTCGTTCGACATTTTCAATCCCAAATTGTCATTTTCGTGGCAGCGTGAACAAGGCATAACAGCCTTCTAAAAATTCTAAATTTTTCCAATAATTTAAATGATTTTTTTCGAATACAATCGAAGCTCGTCTTCAATTATCTTTTCTTTAGTTATAGTTCTGATGGATACTCACTCACACACGAAGATTTTTCGCTTCACGTGACTCGCGATAATCACGTGGCTACCCACCCATCTCTATTATACAATGGTATCATCATGAGCAGCAGCTGAAGCAGCACTGCCGCCGATTGTAGCCATTACCAACCACTTTTGTTTTCCGTTCAATTTTTTGGAGCTACGTGAGCAACACAATGCACGCCACATGTACCACAACAAATAAAAGTCGAACCCCAAAAAAGACAATATTAAACTTGTGTCGGTTACATTCCTTCCAAAAACAGTACAATTGGCTTACACTGATATACAATAGAGATGAACTCGTGACTAAGTTTAGACTCACACTCACGAAAGTAAGAGAGTCGCTCACGCACGATCATTTTCCGTGATTTGTTCGCTACTCACGTTCACGCACGCTTAGGCGAGCAGATTTTGATTTCACTCACATGCATACGGGAGTCCCAGCAATCACGTATAAATTTCTCACAAAAGTAAAAAATTATATTCCAAAACAATGTTTGTCAAAATTAACTCTGCGCTAGGTGGTTTATAAACTGGCCCACCCTTTGTTATGCGCGATCGATCAGCTGTGTCATGGCAGCTATGCCATGTTGTTTCTAAACATATGTATGTATGTACATAAAGGATGTCCAAAAATACACGCAAGATTCAATCTAATTGAGTCATGGAACCATCGGAATTTATCAACATTGCCTTGCACTAATCTACACGAGCAACTTTCGAGCGATTGAAAAATTATGCGGTATCCACCGCGAGCAAATGTTGTTTAAGGCCAAGTGTTCATGTAGATGCCTAATCACCGCTCTGTGGTCGACAGATTTTGATAGAAATGTTCAATTTTTCCACCAAGGTAATCGTTATCGAATCTAAAGTATTCAAAATGTCCCTCGGTAACTCTACCGCCTTAGAGCTTTAATTAATAATTTTAACGATTAATATGCATTAACAAAATAATATTTAGGCGAGACTAAACTTCACAATTTCTGCCAAAGAAACAATTCTGGCATCAGCAGAGGAACTTCTTCACATTTTAAATTTGTTTTCCAAATGTTGTTTCGTTTTTTGTTTAGATAATTCCTTCATATTGTTCACTTCTTTCGTAAATTCTGAAACAGGTATATCACTGCAAGAAAAAAATCATAAAACCATATAACTAAATACAAAATTTCAATCGGGAGCCGTGATCCAAAACAATTCGATTGTACAAAGTTTGAGTCGGTACGATTGTGTTCTCAATCACGATCGCCGTGATTACACCCCAGTATTGAATGTATGGGAGTGGAAGTAATGCCCAAGGTTGCCTCTATCTCAAGGTATGTCACCGGACGATCTTGCAATACTAGTTCATGCACACCATCGATGTTTTCTGAAACAACAACCGATCTGGGACGACCTGCACGAAATGTATCCTAAAGCGTAAGTAGGCCCCAATTAAATTCCTTTTAACAGTTTTTCACAGTCCTGTAGGATGGTGCATCATCGGCATATAATCTTCTTTTCATCTTCTCTTGGTATTCACGTCGAAAGTTGTGCAAAATAATGAAATGAAATGAATGAAATATATTTCAAATAATGAAATGAAAAATAATCAAAAAATAAATGTTCCCAAGTTAATAAAATTTTTTGATAGATGACTTTTTCCAGGGACTGAGAAACCCAGGAAAAATGCTCGCACGTAATTCTGAGCAAAAAGGATGTACAAGTAGAGAAGAAAAAACCGGCGCAATTTGGCAACCCTAGTAAAAGAGAACCAAACAAGTCGACGCGATTCACTCAAACGTATTTCCATAGAATAATACATACCATAGAAGCTTTTATTCGCTCAATAAATTAAACGTCATAGGTACGATGGAAAGTAAACATTGG
The DNA here is from genome assembly GCA_963931995.1 of Phaonia tiefii. Classification (NCBI taxonomy): domain Eukaryota; kingdom Metazoa; phylum Arthropoda; class Insecta; order Diptera; family Muscidae; genus Phaonia; species Phaonia tiefii. Next base: position 271,208,485 of record OZ008368.1, on the reverse strand, counting down.
ATGGTGGAAAATATGGGTTCAATAATACCAGATAGTGGCAATAGTATACAGCGATCAACAAAGGAACAACAACCGAATTTCGTGTTTTTGTGGCAAACTAGTTGTGTTAAATACAATGCAAATGTATACCAACGATAAAAGTCAACAAAAAAGTACAAAATATATTTAAATTTTTCAGTTCTACACCAAAACGACAGGAAAAAGTTAAGTGAACATATTTTGTAACTCCACCTGGTTTAAGTTAATTTTAAATTTAATTGCTCTCATTTCCACAAACCTACGATGAAGAGTGTGAAATGAAATGTCAGATGAGAGAATAAGTTTATCTATGTATGTATTATTCTATGCGCATTTCACTCTCGCGTCATAACTTGATTATTTCATACTTTTTTGTAATTTTATTTAGAGGGCGGATGAATAAGTCCCTGACTTTTCGAACTTCCCTCATAGTTATATGAAATAGACTGTTAATAGACTACTGTCAAATTTTGAGCAAGTTCCGTCATTTACTTTGCGTTTAACAGTTGTTCAAAACATACAACCTCGTGCATTTCTTTAAAAATGAAAAAAGTGAATTTCGAGTGCTCATTAAACATTATTTTTTGCTAAAAAAACCGTCAATCAAACCAAGGAAAAGCTTGATAAATAATATGGGGACTCTGCACCATCGATTTCAATGGTATAAAAGTGGTTTACTGACTTTTGTTGTGTTCGCACAAGTACAAATGACGCTGAACATTCTGGACAGCCAATTGAGGTCAATACACCCGAAAATGTCGAAAAATTCCACGATATGGTGTTGGCCGATCGAAGAGTAAAAGTGCTTGAGATTGTTGATGCCATAGGCATTTCATATGGCAGTGTGGTTTCCATTTGAAATGATTAGTTGGGTTTAAGAAAGCTGTCTGCAAGATGGGTGCCGCGTTTGCTCTCGTTGGACTAAGTGTATTGAGCTAAAAGGAGATTATGTTGGAAAATATTTTTTTTTCAAAAAAAAAACTCAATGAAGAGAGTAAGAGAGAGAGAGCAGAGAAACGAGGCTCTTCACTCGTTTTATTTGTTAGCATTCCACTCCATGAGTAAATTGTCTTCTCTATTTAAAATGCCATACTCTTTGGTCTGAGTAACTTTGAAAATAGCCTAGGCCAGAAATATAAATGGCAAGCCATTATAAGCAATATAAACATATTTGATAAACTGTTCTACCGTTTTTCAAAAAGGATGTACAAGTAGAGAAGACAAAACCGGCGCAACTTGGCAGCCCTATTAGAAGAGTACCAAAAAAGTCGACGCGATTTACTCAAACGCATTTCTTTCCCGTGTCATAACTTGATTATTTCATACTTTTTACTTACTTTATGTAATTTTATTTAAATATGGTTGAAATTTCTATAGTAAGATACAATAACATCAGAAAACTGCTCGCGTATTGAAATATTCAACGAAGAGAGTAAGAGAGAGAGAGCAGAGAAACGACGGGCTTCACTCATTTTCTTTGTTGGCATTCCACTCCATTTCTTCTCTATAGCATTCTTTCGCACGTAAGAATCATAGGATTCTTCCCCACGTACAAAATATTCGTTTACTTGTAACAGCGTCTTGAACAGCTTGAAATACATATGATATGTATAGCAAGGTTTTGTAGGAGAGGAATGTCATTAATGCCTTGTTCACGCTTCTTCGCAATTTAAGTCTTTCGCAATTTAAACTGAAATTGCACAATTTCGCATATATTTTAACAACCGCGAAATTGAGTTATTTACGACAATTTCGTCGAAATTGACCTGCTTTTACTCCACAAAATTAACTTAGTATTTTGTTTGCATATGTATGTATATGGACGAGAACGAAGTATACAGAAAATATGCCGTCGTGCCGCCGTCGTAGATAATTTTTTGAAATTCACACCGCCGTCATTTAAGGCTCGCATCGGTTTATAATGTTAGCCGATTTTAAAGGTCCGGGTTACTAAAAAAATATATGTACATATTTTTTTACACATCAATGAGCCTAAAACTAACGCCTGCCGAAAATCGCGTTTAATAACATTTCAGTTGCCGCCGCCGATTCATTTGTTGCTCCGACGCCGCCGGTAATTATATAATTCGTTCACTCAACACGTGGTTACTAAAATGACAACAAAATATAAAACAATTGTATGGCGCTTCATTCATCAAATTGAAATTTTAAGTTTTCATCGACATGGATTAGTGAGAATGAAATATAAACTGTGTAGAATCAGTGCTTCATGTTAAAGGTCATGCATTTTTTATTGTTTTCTTTCATTTCCTAATAAAATATTGTTTTTGCGTCCAGACTCGAAAATTTCACTGATGGTAGTAATGTGTGTAATCAAACATGTGTCATTTTGCAACAAAATTGTTCAAATACCAGTGTGAACGATTTAAATTTCGTTCGACATTTTCAATCCCAAATTGTCATTTTCGTGGCAGCGTGAACAAGGCATAACAGCCTTCTAAAAATTCTAAATTTTTCCAATAATTTAAATGATTTTTTTCGAATACAATCGAAGCTCGTCTTCAATTATCTTTTCTTTAGTTATAGTTCTGATGGATACTCACTCACACACGAAGATTTTTCGCTTCACGTGACTCGCGATAATCACGTGGCTACCCACCCATCTCTATTATACAATGGTATCATCATGAGCAGCAGCTGAAGCAGCACTGCCGCCGATTGTAGCCATTACCAACCACTTTTGTTTTCCGTTCAATTTTTTGGAGCTACGTGAGCAACACAATGCACGCCACATGTACCACAACAAATAAAAGTCGAACCCCAAAAAAGACAATATTAAACTTGTGTCGGTTACATTCCTTCCAAAAACAGTACAATTGCGTCGTTATAAAAATTGTGTATGACAACTTTTAGGTCTGCAGTTATGGACACGATCACACTCAAAAAAAATATAATCAAATTCAAGGAAAAATTAACTCAAATGTAATAAAACTAATCTCCAAGAATATTTTTACCCAAATGAAGATCGAATTTTTCATTAAAATAAGTCTATAATTTGATCTTAAAACAAATTCAAATTTCTTGGTTTTTATTACAATATTGTATGTTTTTGTTTATGATTTCAAATTGAGTTCAAATGTCATTAATTTCTAACACATGAGATATGTATTGTTTGGTGGTTGGTTTGTTTTGATGCACACCAGGAAAGGCATCTTATCAGCTCCCTACCTCGCAAGTATTCGTGGATTTACTTAGAAGTAAACCGCGATTCATTTCTAGGTACCTTTTCAAAAATAAAAAATAGAATAAAAATATTCAATTTTATCTGGTAATGTTTATAAGTGTACAATGGAACCATTCTTTACAGTTATATTATAAAGGTTATCGGCCTTATTCATAAAAAGTTATGAGAGGTTTGAAAGATGATTTATCACACAAAAATCGTCTCTCAAACCTCTCACAACACAAAAATCGTCTCTCAAACCTCTCACAACTTTTTATGAATATAGCAGTATTTCTTTAAAATGTTGGCCGTCACTCCAGCTAATACGGTCCATTCTGAGGTTTCAATTTTCGATGACGCGTTTGAGCATTTCGAGTGGTATTTGACGAATGGTGCGAGTAATGTTCCCTTCACATTCTTCAATCGTATACTGTTTATCCGTGTAGACTTTTAACTTTAGGTAGCCCAGAGGTATAAGTCTAGAGGTGTGATATATCACATGATCTAGGCAGCCAATTCATCTGTAAAAAACTTTAAATTAACTTGCTGGAACAAAATGTCGTCGAGATCACGAGCTTCAACTTCAGGAAACAAATAGTCCGTTATCACATGGGCGATAACATGAGCCCTTTACAGTAACGTTACGTGCCGGACGACGTCATTTTTCAAGAAATATGGGCCGATGATTCCACCAGTCCATGTGTTACACCCAACCGTTGTTTTGTATGCATGTAATGCCAGGACTTGAAACTCGTGGTTGCTCTTGATGTCGAATACAGCAATTTTACTTACCTAGCGTTTACACGGGACAGATTTGCTCCGACAGTAGCAAAACATTTACACATTCTTACTACCACACTTACACTTCTCTCACTTGTCTCGCCCATAGAGTAAATTTATAGTAGAGCCGCCATTTGTCTCATCTGACGTTTCCTTTCACACTCTTCGTGATGCGGTCGGTGTGATAGAGAGATGTTTGACGAAAAGTGATATACACCAGGTGGAATTACAATAACTTCTTGCTTTAATTTTTCATGCCATTTTGGTGAAAAACTGTGAAATTTAAATGTGTTTTAAACTTTTTTATTGACTGTTATTGTTAGCATACATTTGTGTTGTATTTAACACATTAATTTTAACACACAAAACGAAATGCCGTTGTTGTTATTTTGTTCGTTGTTTTGAACCATTGCCTCTATCTGGTATTAGTAAAGCAATTCTTTTCAACATCAAACGTATACATCACACGAGGACAAATGTCAGAAATTTGGTGAGTGAAAGATTTTCTCTACCCATATTTACTCTATGGTCTCGCCACTGTCTCTGATTTTTCAACGACGGTAACTTCGGCAACAGATTTGACATATGCGGTCAGATCATGGCTGAACTAGTAAAGGTTGGCGCCATCTGTTAAATTCAGTGTATTTTGTTGTTGTACTTTTTTGTTTACTGTGTTTGTTCATATGGATCTGTGTTGAATTTGACGGTTAGAGTCATGAAACAAAAACTAAATGCCTGTTGTTGGTTCACACAATTACAACAAATCCCACTGCGTCAACCTCTACTAGTTCAGCCATCGGCCATATCGGTGACGTTTCGTAGTAATTTGGGAAAAAAGCAAAACATCGCAAACGACTTTACAAATTGGGAAATATATTTGTATTTGAAAATTTTGCTAATTTTTATTGAAATATTGTTTGGCAATACAAACATATAAACATGAATACATGTCTAATTTCGCAGAGTACATCAGTTTCATTGTAATTTGGAGAAGTAAGACAAAACACAATGGCAGAAGAGCGAAGAAACAAAAAATCAGAGCACGAAATTTAACGAAACGACACTGTCGGCGGTTGCATAAAACTGTAGTCTTTATAACTGGCTGGACGCGTACGTCACACAAACAATCTTGTCTCAAACTGTCCTGTGTAAACGGACCGTTATTCACGTAGCCATTAATCCAGATCTCTCATCGTTGAACCAAATTTTTGTCGAAATGTGTATATTTTATTATACTTTTGTATGCACTTTTTATACTTTTCTCGTACTTTTGAGTATACTTATTAAACGTTAGTGTGAACTTGTACTTTTTTGTACATTGTTTATACTTTTCATGTGATTGGTTTCTATTCGATTACCAATCACGCGTGATGTCTTAATTTCACTTCACGCATTCACGTCTAATCCCTATACAGCGCTCATAAAATTGTCTTTATCTCAGAATGAAATTAAATGATTTCAATCTATCCGCTCACAAGAAATGCCACACTAAGGCCCAATTTTTCAGTGGTTATTTAAATTCGTAATCAGTGGATTTTGAATTATGCTTGATCAGACTTTAAATACGAAAAGAGTTTTTCAGTTATTTGTCAAATAATCTTACTGCTTACAGGACAACCGAGGCAAATGCCACGCAAATTAACCGGTATTCCTACACCCTGAAAAATAACGGCCCAGCAACATAATGCAGGAACCGTGAACACCGTGTTTGTTTCTTTATTGTCTGTCACTTTTTGTTTTCAGCAGTTTTCAACAAACAAACCCACATTTGGGTCACAAACACAATGTGCATGGACACAAGTATATTGCGACAAGCTACAAACACGATATATTTGCATCCAAACAAAGAAGGTAAATTTTTGAGTGTGTTCATTTATCGGCTAATAGTGACAAAGCATCAAGCTGCAGCCATTTTCAAAATAAAAGTAAAGTGAAAAACACAATATTTAATGAAATTGGAAAATGTTTGAGCAGAAATTAAATGCAAACTGCACTACGAGTTAAATGATGCGCTTTTATTGTTATTACAACTATGATGCAAACTTAAAAATAACGGTCTCAGCAACAGATTGCAGGAACCATGTATGTACATTAGGGTAATAACTTTTTGCATTTTTTGCAAATATCAAATCTCCCCAGACAAAATCGTGTAGGGCATGGACAAATATTAAGAACTGCGTTTTTAGTTTTTCGCTATCGTTAAAAAAGGTTACGCACCAAACGCGTTAAAGTTTTGAATGAAACAAAGTTAAAAAAAAAACTTTTTTTTTTCATATATTGGTTGTAATTTAAAAGAAAAAATTAAATCGGTTTTGTAGTAGAATTTTAATCCCAAGTACTATTAAATGCAAATCTGCTATGTTATTGTTCAGTGGAATTGTGTGTATGCATGTATAAATTAAAAAAAATATATTAAAGGCATTTTAGAAATCGCTGTCGGTGCGTAAGGTTTTTTTACCAAATTGAACTGAAATAGTTTTTTTATTATTAATACAATAATTGCCATTAGAAAAGCCCTGGGGAGAATGTTGTCTAAAAAAAGTTATCACCCTAATGTACATATTTGATTCGTGTATTGATTTCGTGAATAGAAGATCTGCTGCTTTTTGTTTCTATATTGTCTGTCACGTTTTTGTTTTCAACCATTTTCAACAATCAAAGCCACATTTGGGTCACAAATACATATGTATAATATATGCTATTAATCATTCTGACCCAAACATATTACATTAAATAGCAAACACAATGTGTTTGGACTAAGGGCTAGCACAAGTGCACGTTTCGGTTCATTTAATTCATCGTGCAAGATGTTATGCTGTGTGTGTAAAGCCGACGACGCCAGCAGCGATTCAAGCCATGCCATGTCTAAACGTAAACCCACTCATAGTAGTCATTGCGACGCAACCGTCGAGTCATACGATGCTATGACTACCCAATGATTGGGTTGAACTGTGTTGTGATACGTGTTGTACCAGCAATCTATGTACATATGTTTGTGACTGTTTTGCTTTTATTTTATTGATTTACTTTAGTAACATAAAAAAGGAATTCATTACATATGCAAATGTAATTTCTGTAGGAAAAGGTAATTTTTTAAGAAAATTTACTGTTTTAAGAAAAAGCTGATTATTTAGGAATAGGAATGATTTTTAAGAAAAGATAATTTTTAAGAAAAAGTACTACTTTTTAAGGTACTTTTGTTAACTAAAAATAATTTTTTAAAGAGAAGGTACATATTTTAAGAAAACAAGTGAAAAATAATTAATTGCGATAATTTAAACATCAATATTCTACATTTTCCCTTTTTTTAATTACAATCGTGCGCACACAAATCAAACGTTAGAATAACATAAATTCAGTGTGGGCGACAAAACGTCATCCATACAGTCTTGGATGAGTGGTCGTATGTACCATGTAACACTCAAGTAAAACGATTCATGTTCAAGTAAAACGATTCATGTTCAAGTAAAACGATTCATGTTCGAACACGTTGGATTGATTTACTTGAGTCGAACGTAACATTGCCGTCTAATTCCTATGTATACCAAGTAGTAACAACATGCATGACATGACAATGTATTAGTGTCACACAAATCACAACTCAATCAATTCATCTCGCGCTAGCCTTTAGTTTGGACACAAGTATACAAGCTACAAGCACGTTATATTTGGTAGTATAACTTATCATATTAACAATTAAAGAAGCTTATTGCTTCTTCTTTTTGTTTTCTGTCAAAATCATATGGTCAATTGATCAAAGTTTAAATGCCCACCTTTGGCTGTTTAAACAGCAGTCAACTATTAACCTAAAACATTAATTCAAAGTTTAAATTATGTTTGATCGTTGATCAAAGATGATTTCCCACTCAAAAATAGTACACGAGACTCCACTGCGACTACTTGGCTGCGTAATTGACTTTCGTAATGTTATCAAGAAGTATTTATGGACTGTGAATGAACATTGTGCGTACACAATGTACAAATAAACCAGATCACGTGCAGAGCGCGTGATAGTTCTGTTGCTTTGAAAGAGCTACACACTCCTATAGCATTAATCATTTAATGCTTCATCTAACAAGTCGTACTGTGTATGCATGTACATACATATGTATGTATATGTTTAGATGTTGTGTTGTTGAATTCATTGTTGGTTACACTTTGTCTATATTTAGGCACCCAGATATTTTCTCGTGAAGCGTTAAGCGTTTGACAGTTCCTATCGTGGTTCATAAAGGTTTGACAGGCAGTATCAAAACTTGAACATTAATTAGATGGTTATCATTGTGCTTTAATGAAGTAATTATGCGTTGGCCTAAATTTAGAATATGTCCGAGATATATGTATATAATTGACGTTCGTCTCCAAATGGAATTAAGTCCATATAGGTCATACTAAAATCGTTTTGTCCCAAATCTAAATACATGCATAGTAAATACATACATATAAATTTTTTAACGTTTTAATACGAAATAACAGATTATTATTCCTTCTTATTCTCCCCGAAATAATATTCAAAATTATGGAAAAAAGGCCTGATCAAATTTTTAATAATAGAATTTACCCCCATTATCACCACCTCAAGTTATCCTATAGCTAAAGCGTATTAAAATGTTTAGATGTCACTTTGTATGGAATTTAAAAATTATAACTATTATGGCCAGTTTTTTAGTCAGTAGTGATCTCATAGTTATATTGTGGTTAAACAGCGAATTGTGTTTTTAAGTCAATGGTAAACAATGATTGGTTGATTAACCTACGTATAGTCAGAACCATATGTTTTTCACAATCACATTACTGATTACCGAAATGAGAAATGTAAGATTGTATAAAATACATGTTTAGTTTTTTACTGTTTGTACGTGTTACCCTAGATCCATAGATGACCATAGATCGTTAAATTATAGTTTTTACTAGTTTTTCATTGTTTTTTTATACATTTTTGTTAAAATGATTTCCATTTTATGAATTTATTTCTTATTTTCCATAATTCCATTTTGGTTCCTCCTCTTTGTTGTTTTGGTATTTAGCCGAAAAAAAATGTTTTTTCCAATAAGAATACAAGGGTTGTCATAGCCGTCAACAATATGACGGTTTACATTAACTCGCCACTGAAAAACAAATTAAAAGTTAAACTATCAATTGCGATTAAGTAACCCGAAATTTAACTACCCACTTAAAACCAGATATTGTGATAGTGGCACTGAGTTTTCAAAGTTATTCTTATTCACGGTGTTCCTACATGTGATAGGAACATTAGCGGTATTCACTATCTGTTGTATTTGGTCTTGTATTTCGGATAAATTTGATACTTGTAGTAATTTTGACATTTATACAAAAGCAAAAGACACGGCATTTGAAATACAATAACGTTATAAAAAATACAACAGCAATACCCTACTGTATCTTGCCGTTGTGTTTTGTATTTGTCAGGGATGGATTTTGCATACATTCATATTATACCAAAAGGGCAAAAAATATTCGAGCTGTAGAACACTTACATTAAAATAAATAAAAATTACGGCAGCATATATTTTTCGAGTTAGGGCCCAATGTTTGTATGCCAAGAAACTGCCACGATTTTTTAACAATCTTTTAAATTTTTATTCAGTAAGCTTTCCAAGTACCACTTAATCGTCCCGACCCAGTAAAATATTAGAACACGTCTAGTTTAGGTTTTAGTCTCCAAACAAAATTGCCGGCATGGGATATGTTCAGGGTTATGGGCCCCCAAAGCTTGGATATATCCTGAAAGTGTTTCGGTTTAGCAACCATCTTAAGCGGTCACATTCACCTTTTGGGGTAAAACAAGTCAAAATAAAAGAACAACAATTAAATGGAAATTTTCGATTATTCGTTCAATTTAATTTTTGTGAAAACTCGCGCGATGTTTTTAAAGTAATTTTGCGGAAAACATTTTAAAAAAATAAACAATATAGCTTTTCAAAATTTCAACAAAAAAAAATGTGATTTTTTATTTCCCGCTACACAAATTTTGTATGGGGAGTCGCTTAATATGCTTTAACTCCCCATACAGAGTTTTCGAAAAATTAGCTTAGCAGAGAATTAAAAAACAGACCTACATTGCGATAACTAAACGAGTTATAGGAAATAAATACTGTTACTTATATTTTGGGCTATAAAACAAAAACTAATGAACGCTTTTGGACCCAATTTTTTGTATATATTTATTGATATGTATTGTATACAAAAGGCTAAGTTTCATTCAAAATTTCCGCCCTTGGCCTTAAAGCACGCCTTAAGTCGCATCAATAGCTGCACGCACCTCATCCATTGGAAAATTGGCTACAGCACGAACCACAGCTGTCTTAGGAGAATAACTGTTGGGGTATCCTTTGTGGCAGATCATGTCCTCTAAAAAGGTCCACAATTTGTAATCCAGAGGGTTCAGATCAGGGCTGAGCATATAAAAGCTGGCAAATTGTTTCGAATCTTGCTGGAAAGTCCACTTCTGGTTATGGAACAGGGAATTGTTAAGAGGCTTCACAACTGTTTCTAAAACGGTTTCTTGGTAAACTTTGGCCGATGTTTTGACCCCTTGTTCACAGAAATGCAAGTCAGGTACCCCATCATAAGACACACTCCAGCAAACCATGACTGAAGCTGGATGATGACCGTTTTCGACCCGTGAGATGAGCTCAGATGCTTCTTTAGACCCTATCATTTTGTTTGTTACACTTTTCCTGCACGGTAAAAATTTTTTCACCGGTAAATAAGTTTTTTCTATGCAAGTTATCAGCGAACTTCACCAAAGACGTTTGGATTTTTCTATCCTATATTTTTAAAGTTGCAGTCAACAAATGTCCTGTACGCCGTTTGAAAGCTCCAAGTCCCAAGTCTTTTTTAACAATTCGACTCATGGACTTTTGCATGATTTTCATCTCACGGGCCATGATTTTCGGTTTCCGGAGAGCATTTCGTTGAATTCTTGCTTTGACGGTTTTGATGACTTGCTGCGTCCGAACGGTACGTGGGCGGCCCGACCGGAAGCGGCCTTTTATATCTCCAGTCTCCTCGAACAATTGTATGCACCTGTAGACGAACATGCGACTAATGCCGAGCGGGCGGAGCGTTTTGAAAATATAAAGTGCTATAACTGCGATACGGTTTTCCTTATCTGACCATTCCTTGACACAATTTCAAATTCCAGTAACTGATTAACGCTATAGAGGTTAACTTTCAAAAGCCCTATTATAATAAAAGCGTATGTTAAATTTTACTATTCTAATGGGTTTGTTCAATTTAGTACCAATATTTATGTCCCTACTAAGTACGAGTATTTTGACTTGATTTACAACAATATGTCAGCCGTCAGCCGTCGACACTATCGAGTATATAGCCATGAAAAAGCTTCTCAAAATACCGTTCGGAATCGGAGTAAAACTGTAGGTCCGAATCAGTGAGTGACAACTGGAAAGCGCACAGCTCAGTGATTGTGAGAAGCTCTCCCAGTCCTTTCATGGGATGTAATGGGAAACCATTTAGTTTATTTAATTCTGAAACTGTGCTTTACCGGATACTTTTTTATTTAAAATTTTTTGCTTAAAATAATGTTCCCCGATCTCGAACGACAAGCTATACGAACGAAAGCCAGTCAATTACATTCGACTCAAATTGGTTTCCTCTAAGTCGGCATTTTCGTTCGATCGAATCAATATTTGTTCGCAAATGACTACAGATTCGAAATAGAGGAACCCAAATTTATACTGAAACGTTTTAATAAATTTTACGTTTTCATTCGACTCGAAATGGCAAAACTGTGAAACCCCAATCAACATTCTTTCGACTAGGATACGAACGAAAGCTCTCGTTCCAGATCGAGGAACAGGCTGAAGTGTTCTACCCCGACCAAGAGAAATTTTATTGGTTATAGAGTAGGACCTAAACTAGACATAAGCTATAATATTAACCTATGCAAAATAATAATTCCGGCTGTGGTGATTTTAACTCGGAAAATATCGTCCACCGCCAAGATTATCATGCATTGAATACAAATTTATATCACAGCTAAAATATTAAAGAAGATACTTATACTTTGGTGTTAGTAAACTTTAGCACATACGACTAAGTGTACTGCTGTACAACAACCAGTACATGTATTTTGTTATCCATAACTGATTTCAATCAGCTGACCACACAAATATACAAATTCCGGCATGTGATGAAAATCGATCGCGTCAAAATCGAATACGATTTGATGAATTTTATTGGCATAACTGAAAATATTGGGGAACAAATATTTTCGATATGCATTATTTAGTGGTAGAAAAACATAAATAAATTAATTGATATCCATTATTTACACAAAAAACATCATTAATTTGTCAAATCATATTCGATTTAAATCGATCGATTTCCATCACATACCGGATTATGTCATTTCAAATATGGATGAAGATTCTTATGCTTTGTTTAAAATGTTTATTATTTAGAAGAACTATAAATTGTTTGTTTGATTTAAGAAACAATAATTTGACATAATAAAATGTACAAAAAACCTGTACCACGGGTGTGCCCACGTCTGTTATATACAATTTTATTTATTTACTACAAATACAACAGGTTGTGAATACCGCTATTATTTATCTCCATTTATCTTCGTACTCCATTGTAATTTTAACGCATTCTTGTTGGCTAAAATAATCGAAACGAAAACAAGTATCAAACAATTGTTTCGAACGAAATATCTTTGCCATTAGAACTCCGTGATTGACTTTGTTCACGAAATTTTCGTATAGAACTGAGTACGAGGGGCGTTTGACAATTCCGTGACTTTTTGAATAAAATATATTACTTTCGGCAAAAATATCTTTTTTTAAATGGTCTTCTTTTAGATCATTGGGTCAGAATATGTGAAATCAATCAAAAATAGGTGAAAATTTTCAGGACCCCCACCGATTTTAATGAAAATTGGCACAATTGTTACACTAGTTCAACAACTGACAAATCCAAATTTTTAGCCACCTACGTCCACTGGGGCCGAAAATATGGGGGTAACAATTTCGCCGGAAATTTTTAGGTTGTGACGCTCTTTTACACTAAAAATTCATTATCTTGGATTATGTAATAGCTGAGACGCTCATTTTTTTTTTGTTTTAAAGCTAATAATATGCGTTTCAAAACTGCTATAACATTTTTATTTTTTTTTTTTATTAAGGGGTGTACCTCTTATATTAAGGTCGTGGCAAAGAGTGGGGGATATGGGGGGGAATGTATCCCCCGGTTTTTTTTGAACTTTTTATACTCAAAGAGTTAGTCCCAAGGAACATATTCTGAAATTTTCAGCTTGGGACGGGGTCATTCCATGAAATATCAATCAAAAGTTGTTTACTTGAAGACAAAAGAAGGGTTCCTAACAAATTTACAGGTCGCTCTAAAAGGTGGAAGAAATGTATACCCCGATTTTTTTAAAACTTGGAATAAGATTTTAAAAATTTTAATCTCGGGACACAATGATTCCACGTTTAATCAAAATAGTCTATTTGACCTCCTCCGATTTTGATTAAGTGGTCTGAAAATATAATTAAAAAAAAAAACTTTTTTTTTTTTTTTATTTTATTAAAAATAAAAATAACATAACAAAATAAAGAAAATTTCAAGGGGTTTAACAAACTTCAAAAATAAGCATGTATTTATATTAAAAATAAAAAATAACACAAAACAGAACAAAATAAAGAACATTTCAAATAACTTAAAAATTAACTAATTTTATTAAAAATAAAAAATTACATAAACCAAATTTCAAGGGGCTGGCACCAGTATAAAATTGATCGTCAGAACTTATTTAAGCTTCAAAATAGAATCTACCGATTATAATTTCTCTCCAATAATTGAGACTTTTGTGCTGTCTTGAGATCCAGAAAAAGTTTGTACATTCAAAATTGTGGTTGAAGTTGAAAGAGGAATGAAGGCATGGAACTTTCTGGTTCCAGGAATACTTCTGCACAGACTTAATCTCTCGCTCAATAACTCTTTTTGAATTTCATACTCACCAGCAGTAACAAAATTATAAATTTTTTGTGCAAGATGAAATCCAACGTTTTCATTGGAATAATTCACAAGTAACCATTCTTCCCTTCGTAATTTATTGCAAGATAGAAGGCAAGCTCATTTCAACAAGCTTTGTGATCATATCTGACTGCCTAGATCACGATGCAATTGCAGTGTATTTATATACACAAAGAATGATTACTTTTTTGAAATCAAAATTTCCTACGGTTGAAAAAATGTATTACTTTTTTGATGGAGCCGCCTCTCAATTCAAAAACAGAAAAAACTTTATGAATTTATGCAAACATACTGAAGATTATGGTATCTCAGCGGAATGACATTTCTTTGCCACCTCGCATGGTAAAGGAGCATACGATGGAGTGGGTGGTACGGTAAAAAGATTGGCTACCCGTGCAAGTTTACAGCGACCATACCAAAATCAAATAATGACTTCTCGCCAGTTGTTTGATTGGTGCGTGGAAAATATACGCAATATTCATTTTAATTTTGTTACTGCTGGTGAGTATGAAATCCAAAAAGAGTTATTGAGCGAGAGATTAAGTCTGTGCAGAAATATTCCTGGAACCAGAAAGTTCCATGCCTTCATTCCTCTTTCAACTTCAACCACAATTTTGAATGTACAAACTTTTTCTGGATCTCAAGACAGCACAAAAGTCTCAATTATTGGAGAGAAATTATAATCGGTAGATTCTATTTTGAAGCTTAAATAAGTTCTGACGATCAACTTTATACTGGTGCCAGCCCCTTGAAATTTGGTTTATGTAATTTTTTATTTTTAATAAAATTAGTTAATTTTTAAGTTATTTGAAATGTTCTTTATTTTGTTCTGTTTTGTGTTATTTTTTATTTGTAATATAAATACATGCTTATTTTTGAAGTTTGTTAAACCCCTTGAAATTTTCTTTATTTTGTTATGTTATTTTTATTTTTAATAAAATAAAAAAAAAAAAAAGTTTTTTTTTTTAATTATATTTTCAGACCACTTAATCAAAATCGGAGGAGGTCAAATAGACTATTTTGATTAAACGTGGAATCATTGTGTCCCGAGATTAAAATTTTTAAAATCTTATTCCAAGTTTTAAAAAAATCGGGGTATACATTTCTTCCACCTTTTAGAGCGACCTGTAAATTTGTTAGGAACCCTTCTTTTGTCTTCAAGTAAACAACTTTTGATTGATATTTCATGGAATGACCCCGTCCCAAGCTGAAAATTTCAGAATATGTTCCTTGGGACTAACTCTTTGAGTATAAAAAGTTAAAAAAAAATCGGGGGATACATTCCCCCCCATATCCCCCACTCTTTGCCACGACCTTAATATAAGAGGTACACCCCTTAATAAAAAAAAAAAAAAAAAATTTTATAGCAGTTTTGAAACGCATATTATTAGCTTTAAAACAAAAAAAAAATGAGCGTCTCAGCTATTACATAATCCAAGATAATGAATTTTTAGTGTAAAAGAGCGTCACAACCTAAAAATTTCCGGCGAAATTGTTACCCCCATATTTTCGGCCCCAGTGGACGTAGGTGGCTAAAAATTTGGATTTGTCAGTTGTTCAATTAGTGTAACAATTGTGCCAAGTTTCATCAAAATCGGGGAAGGTCCTGCAAATTCATGATTGATTTCACATATTCTGACCCCATTACATTTAGTCTATCTGTTTTTACTTCAGTCAAATAATAGGTTTTCTGAACGCCCTCAAAATAGGCGCTTGTTTCAGTGATGACATCTTCATTCCACCCAAATCTCTTACCGACGAGCCATTTCTTCAGGTTTGGAAATAGAAAGTAGTCACTGGGGGTAGATCCGGAGAATGTAACAGAAGAGGTAGCAAACCGTAGCCCAATTCATGGATTTTGGGATAACCGACTACACACCTCGTCACCTGAGAATTATTTTGGCGCCCTTACCAAAAAGTATGTTTCGAGAAAAACGGCAGAGAAGTTTTGTACTAGTTTTTCTCAAATTCTAGTCGAAAAATATTTTATTTTATGCTTAATCCTTATTGGTGCATATGTTTTGAACACAAATATAAAATCTCTTTCAATTACATACAATATCTCAAAAATTATTAAGCTTTTACTGAAACAAATTTTTCTGGTTTTGTGGCCCATAGCACAGATCAATAGAAAAGAGCTTCAATGCCCTCTTCGTGTTTTCTTAATGAGGTAACGAGGTAGTCGGCCATTTCATCGAAATCGAGTTGATTTGATAATTAACTCTTTGGTTGGCATAATACGGACAGAGATAAAAGGGAATGCGTATTTTCGTTCGATGCAAACATAATTTAGCTGTCATTAGTATCAATCAAACACTTTTAAACGTAGTTTGCTGCATGGTCTATAATCTGTATGTCTTCTTTGGCCTCTCATTCTACATCATTTCCCTAGTACTTTTTCGATCAGCTGTGCCATAGAAACCCCCTGCCTTTTTTTTAGAAGTTGCTCTTTTTGTTAGACGTGGGCCCATATACATGCATATTATGTAGACTGCCATATGGTGTAGTCCAACACCGTCGTCTACTTTTAAAACGCCATCAACTAATACGGCCCGTGTTTGCTTTGGTGAATGTTTCGTGGACCAAAACAAATCTAAAGTATTTTTTTTTAAGTTTTGAATGAAAAATTTCACACATACGCCAAACAGAGTAATGAACAAAGTCGATACAGAATATCTCAGAATTGGTGGAATATATCGAAAAACGGATTTCGGAATCAAAAAGATCATACTTAAATTATGTATATATAATCAATACTTAATTCCATTTTCGTAAAAACTGCTTTTAGGCCTAAATAATTCTCAGCTGACGACCTGTGCGTTGTCATGCTTACACTTTTTTCTCCAAATGCGGTTGTTTTTGCTTCAAATCAATGTCGAATCTGATGTGAGCGACCTATATGAACGACACCGCATATATCTTAAAAGCTGTAGCCAAGACTTTGTTCGCCGACATACCCACCACGGCCTTTTTGGGGCACGTTCACCCGAAGAAGTCCACTGCTTTGTCTCTAATGTGTTGTGTCGAATCCATGTTTCGGTTCAATATCGCAAAACACTCCTTTGAAGTGGTCACACGCTTGCGTCTCTGGTCGAATGTGAGTAACCACGGCAGCCATCGCACGGATGGCTTTTTCGTGCCCAAATATTAATGTAAAATTTGGTGTACCCTCCCAGTTGAGATGGCTACAGCCTCAGCCAGCTCACACACTTTCATTCTCCGATCATCATGATTTATGGGGTGACGACTACTTTTTGGCTACCTGAATTTACGTCATCACTTGTGCTGGAATTCAGTAAACCACTTTTTAACCATTGAAATTGATGGTGCAGAGCCCCCATAGTATTTATCAAGCCTATCCTTGATTTCGGTGATAGTTTTTTGCGCAATAAACAAAGCTTGATCAGCACACGAAATGATAGGAAGGGCCTTCTTTTTGACTTGTTTACTTCTTTTCAACTCATTTTAAGGGGTTTTTCAGACATCCGATATTAATACGATATTAATATTGTCTTGTTTTAAATAGTCGACATTCGTTTGGTGCATTAATGTATATATCTCTTAACATTTGTCAAATTTAAGGGCTGGGTCTAGACCTTGCACAAAGACTACCAGACCATTGTAGAGTCTTTCAGGCAGAAGTCGTCACAATAGGAGAGTTGCCCTTTGGCTGGGACGAAACGTCACCACCGTCTGGGTTATCAATACCTACTCTGGTAGTCAGGCTGGTATAAAATCTCCTACAATCTGTATTCCTGACATCAAGAACTACTCACAACTGCCGCGCATCTCTAAATGAGATGTCCAAGAAGTTCGATATTCACCTTATACATATGCGAGCCGAGGCACAGGAACATTCCATAGATCAAGTGAGCTGGCAAGGTTAGGAACTACCTTACCTGTTTCACTGGATATGGACCATGTAGGTATGCCCCGTTCAGCATGCAAGCTCATGCTAAAAACCGAAGGTCTTCATTTCTAGATAAGATATCTCTACGCTAGTAGTTGTGATCACTGGACAATATGTAATAGACACCCACGCGTTTAGATTTGGAATCTCAGCTCCTGATTACTGCAGAAGCTGTGGATATGAAGAGATGGACAAATGCGTCGAACATCGTATATGCTACTGCCCGGCCTTTTGTATGAGTAGGAGAAAATGATCTTACTTCATACTGGTTCTAATAGATCATACGGGAAGTTAAACTGAATGATATTAGGGCCTTTCTGTAGAGTTCTAATTGGTTCGCCAGGGATCAATGTACGTCTTTTCTTCAGCCCCTTAACCGTACCCTGTCATTTTACAGGCTCATATCCGGTCACACATATGTAAATCCAAATTGGTTAGGAATTGCAAGCGGATCTTGAATAGTATAGTGCCTGGCAAGCTAAGACTCTGCTGGGTTCCGGGACATAGTGATGTCGCAGGGTATATTGAAGCCGACTGTTTTGATAGAGCAGGATGCACTTCTTCTAATTTGAGATTGATTGCCTCTGCAACTCCACCGAACTGTTACTTGTACGGCTTGATCGATTGCTGGTCGCTGGACGAGATCAACGATGCTTGGCAGGCCAGAGTGGATTGTAGGATTTCGAGGGACATATGGCCGGCAGTGGACTCAGGGAGAACTAAGTCGCTTCTTCGACTGAACAAGGCTGACTTGCGGCTCCTCACTGGGATGATCACGGGTCACTGTGGTGCTGGAGGCTTCACTCGAAACTGGATTGTGAACGGGGTTGATTAATGCCGTGCTTGTGGTGATGAAGAAGAGGTGGAAACCATTGATAGAACCTTCTATGTCAGTGACCAGCTTCGGTTGGTTTCAGACAGAGGGACTGGCGTCTTTGCGCGACGTGCCCATTTTTGATCGAAAATATGAAAAAATTCTATATCTCGAAAACGGAGCGTCGAATCGAAAAAATAACAAATTTTTACAGGTTTCTAAGCTTTCTCACAAAGTGTTCCCATTTGCATGAAATATTTTTTTTCAAAAAATCGCCAAAATAAGAAAATCGCTAAAATAAAAAAATGGCTATAACTCGGAAACGGCCGTCGGTGGTGCAATGGTTAGTGTGCGCGGCTCTTGTACATGAGATCCTGGGTTCGAACCCTGCTCTGACCACCTTAAAAAAAAAATTTCTTTCGGCGGCGGTCACCTCGCATAGTGACGGCGACACTATCGAGTATATAGCCATGAAAAAGCTTCTCAAAATACCGTTCGGAATCGGTGTAAAACTGTGGGTCCCAATCAATGAGTGAAAACTGGAAAGCGCACAGCTCAGTGATTGTGAGAAGTTCTCCCCGGTACCTTCATGGGATGTAATGGGAAACCATTTATTTTTTTTTTTTTATTTAAGAAAATCGCTAAAATAAAAAAATGGCTATAACTCGGAAACGGTGCGTCCTATCGCAAAAACAATAATTTTTTTTATCTCCATAGGAGGCTGTAACCAATGGATGTCTTTATCACGGCATTACTTTTTTTTTTAAACCAATCGCTAAACTAATTTTTATTGGAATAAAAAATCGCTAAACCGCCATTATGTACATATTGTTACGAATTTCCTTATTCGTCCTTTTTGCGTTGTTTTATTCCCAATAATAATTACAACGGTATCACTTCCTTTTATTTTACTTAACAGTTTACACCACTTTAATAAGTCTTATATTTTACTATCAAATCGCGTTGCTTACTTTACGGCGGTTAATAACAAACTGAACTCTCCATTCCAAAGACCTCCGCTATTTATACCAACTCACCCTACTCAATTGAAGGTATATCTAGCGAATTCAAGAACCTTCTAGACGTTGTTGTTGTTGCTTATCTTTGTAGAATCATCTCGAATGGCGGAGAATTATCTTAACTGAGGCGAATTCATTCTACTGGTTTAGCGAGCTGGTACGTTGTTACAATGCATACTTTCAGGCGCAGCACTAACCGCCTGTTATTTACATAATGTTAGTAGTCATTAACAGCAAGAAAAAGCTTTTACTTATTCGTAACACTGCCCCCCACTTAAGCCTGTTCGTCCCGAGCAGGCTCAACCCCCCGCTTTCCATACAGGGCTAGTCTTTCCAAATGCTCGACTTTCATTTTAGCTCTTGGACTTTGGCTTTTCTGGATTCTATAAACCACGTCATTTATTCGTTTGACAACCTTGTAAGGGCCTTTCCAGTGAGTCTGAAGTTTTGGAGATAAATCTTTCTTGCGCTGTGGGTTAAACAGTAAAACTAGCTGGCCCTCATGGAATCCTTCTGAATTTGCCGCTCGGTCGTATCTGGCTTTCATTTTGTTACTGACCATCTTCATTTTGTTGCGCACAAATTCATGGAGATCAATAAGATCCCCCGTATCTTTGTAATTGACATCACTGTTCGCAGGGTCAGATGCTGGTTTTGTACCGAACTCCAAATCTCCAGGCAGCTTCAACTCAGTTCCGAAAATTACTCTGGCGGGTGTTCGCGATGTGGTCATGGATGGCTGACCTGTATGCCAAAAGGAACTTTGGTACGTGTTCGTTCCAATCTCTTTGATCTGCGCCGACCACTTTTCTCAGGTATTCTTCAAGAGTTCGGTTGAATCTTTCAACCATGCCGTCAGACTGAGGATGCAATGGCGTAGTTCTTGTTTTTCGAATGCCGTATACCTCACACATTTCTTTGAAGATAGTGGATTTAAAGTTCCTCCCCTGATCCGAGTGAAGTTCCGAGAGGACACCAAAACGGCGTATCCAGTTATCAACGAACACTTTCATTATTGTCTTTGCTTCCTGATTTGGAACAGCGTATACTTCAGGCCATTTACTGAAGTAATCCATAACCACTAAAACGTACTTTTTTCCTGAGCTACTGACTGGAAACGGACCAGCCACATCCATAGCTATACGCTCAAAGGGTGCACCAGAGTTGTATTGCTGCATCTGGCCACGACTACTTCGCGTCGGCCCCTTAGCCGTCATGCATTGGGTGCAATTTTCTATCCAATCGGCTACCGCTTGTTGACAGCCAACCCAGTAGAACCGTTGCTTTAGCTTTTCAATGGTCTTGGTTATTCCTAGATGTCCTCCACTCGGGCCATTATGGAATTCTGTCATTATCTCTTTTTCCTTGGAGGAAGATACCACTATTAACTTTTTGACTATTTTACCATCCTCACTTTCCCATAACCGGTATAGGCAACCTTCCAATAATTTTAGGCTGTTCCACTGGGCCCAGTATGCTTTCATCAGGGGGCTCTCTGAGGTGATGTCATTGCGTGTTGGTCTTTCACCTTTTCCTTTTGCAGAAATGATTTTTGCCAGTGTAGGGTCGCTTCTTTGTGCTGTTGACCAGTCTTCGTTGAATTCCAGTCGAAGCAGACGTACGTCAATGATGTTTTCTTTCACCTCTGCTTTTGAGCAGTGTTTGCATTCCAGCTTGCATGGACGACGTGACAGGGCATCAGCATTACCGTGTTTTCCTCCTTTTCTATGCTCAATACTGAAGTCATAGCTCTGCAGCCTTTCAATCCAACGAGCAAGTTGGCCTTCGGGGTTCTTAAATTGCAGTAGCCATCTTAGCGCCGCATGATCGGTTCTTAACTGAAAAGGCTGGCCGTACAGATACTTGTGGTAGTGTTTCACACATTCGATGACTGCCAGTAGCTCTCGTCTCGTAACACAGTAGTTTTTCTCTGGCTTTGAGAGTATTCGGCTATAGTACCCAATAACCTTTTCCTGGCCATTGATTTCCTGCGAGAGCACGCCACCTATTCCGTAACCACTCGCGTCAGTATCCAACATGAATTTCTCTCCAGCAAAAGGATATGCAAGCAAAGGAGCCGCGCATAAATATTGTTTCAGTTGGTGTTTAAAAGTCTTACTTCACCTCAATTTATGATAATATGTATTCTTCGCTGGCTGATATCTACATATAGACTTTATTGTTTTTTTCATAACTTTGTTTATCACTTTCTGTTTAAAATATTAGTTTTTCTGTAAAGTCCTCCTGTAATATTCAAAAAAAAATTATGCGTAGTTTATCTTTAACAACAAAGCCTCTTATGAAAAAACGAATACCTACATAACTTTGTAACAAGTGTTTTTGTAACAGAAACTAAATTATGATTACAGTAACTAATATTTGAACACGAATTCTAATATTGTACATTTTATTAGTTGTATCTTTCATTTCAGATGAATGAGGTTTTTGAAATACTCAAGTTTGGTTAATACACCTAAAATTCGGTAGTAGAAACTTGTATTTAGGAAGAGCTTTTTTTAATCCATCAATACATCGACAAATAATTCTGATGTTCGACAATTACGAATTCTGATCAAAATATACTTTATCATGGAATTTACAATGCCTGAATTGATATCCAACTAATCTTTTCCCTGTGTGTATACACTGCAAACATAATTGAGTGGTTCTTCTGTTTGTTCTACGTCTATCTATCACTCCAGCTTGAGCTCTTATTTTTGACAAGGATAAGGCAGAATTAGAAGCAATTCTGATGATTTTACTTTTCTCATACGTAGAAACCCTTCCTTTAAAAATTTTCCCATACCCCTCGGGGTCCTTGATGTATTTTTTTAGGTATTGCGCGGTTAGAATATCCTTCAGAACGGTAAACATCCATTTTAGTTTTTTCCGATAGATTTAAAATTGTTTGTTTTGCTATTTTGACTCGTAAAATGGTTAAGATGTAATAAATTGTAATAAACAAACGCTTCCTATAAAAAATCATCGCTTACTTTAAAAATAATAAAGTGCCTTTATTCGAGTGAACCAAAAAAAATATCACATTTTTGGATTTTTTTTATAAATTGCTCAAAAAAAGTTCTTTAGCTAAGAAACCAGTATTGTCATGATTTTTTTTATATGTCAAGATGTCTAGCTTCCATTTCCATTTTAAAATTCTGCAATCGGTTACAAATTGCAAAAGCTACAGGCTGCTGAATATGGAAGTTTTAGTGCCTTTAATGGCCAGTTTTTAAGTGGGTAGTTAACTATCGGAGTACTTAATCTTAATTCTAAGTTAATTAGAGGTTAACTTTGTATGTATTTGGTTTTTCAGTGGTGAGTTAATGTAAGTCGCCATATTGTCAACTAATATGGGAACCCTTGTATTCTTATTGGAAAAAACGTGTTTTTTTTTTTTTTATAAATACCAAAACAACAAAGGGGAGCAAACAAAATGGAATTATGTAAAATAAGAAATAGATGCATAAAATCGAAGTCATTTTAACAAAAATGTGTAAAAAAACTATATAGGCGCAACAATTTAACGACCTAGACTCAACGTATGTGTACAAATACGCAAATCTGAAACATGTATTTTATCCAATCTTCATTTCTCACTTTGACAGCCAGTAATTTGATTGTCAAAATATGGTTCTGACTATAAGTTAAACAAACAACATTGGGTGGTTAAATCATAGTTAAACAATGACTAAAAAACACAATTCGATGTGTAACCAAGAAACGAAGATCACCACTGACTGAAAAACTGGCCATAAATAAGTGAACCGAAGCAGAGAAACAAGCCGAGGCCAAATCTTTGGCGGCGGCGGCTCTAAGCTTTTTAGCCGGTCGGCGGCGGCCGTTGTGAATTTTTGCCGGCGGCGGCTCAATTTTCGGCTTGCAGTCAACAATTTTTTTGGTTCTGTAAAAACAGTCTTAGTGCGAGTGTTAATTGTAATTGTTAAATAACAAAAGAATCACAATTGCAAAAAGGCACAAATAATTACACTACTGATTTAAAAGTTAACTGTAAACTTCATTCATTTTTTAAGTTGCAGGCGATCTTTAGCGTCATGTTCGGAGATACAGCTCATACCGCGAGGGACACAATGTTATAAGTATTTCAAATCAGTCAGTCGAAGTTGTCCCACCCTGTAGCATAGAGGAATTTAGGATAGACTAGTTTATTCTCTCGTCTGACGTTTCATTTCACACTCTTCGTCGTAGGTTTGTGCAAATGAGAGAAATTCGAAGTTATATCAGGTGGAGGTACAAGAACTGTTGACTTTACTCTTTCATTTCGTTTTCGTATGGAACTGTGAAATGTAAATGTATTTTGCACTTTTTTTTTGATTTTTGTCGTTGGTATACATTTGTATTGTATTTAACACAACTTTTTTGCAACAAAAACACGAAAAGCAGTTGTTATTGCTTTGGTGGACGTTGTATACTGTTGCCTCTATCTGGTATTATTGAACCATGTTCACTTGCAACCATACCCATGAAAATAAAAAACTGAGAGAATAAATTACTCTATCGTAAATTCCTCTATGCCATGTATAGACATATTTTATTTTTTGTTTCAAATGTTATTTTATATTTACGCTTTGTTTTAACTTTTAATTTTATTTTGCTTGTTTTTTTTTTATAAGAACTTGAAGTAATTTTTTTATATTAGTAGATATTATTTTTATGCTCGACTTTTTTGAAAGTAATATAAAGATAATAAGCTTTATATTATTTAAAAAGGTCTTGAACTTGAATAAATTTGTAAGTATTAGTATTAAAGTAAAAAGTTGTTTGTTTCGTTTTGTATATATTAATTTTTATTTGTAAATATATAAAATTCGAAACAAAAATCTTTATCAGAAAATGTGAGAAAAGATTTATGAAATGAAAATTTTTAACAATATAAAACTTTTTTGTCAATCAATATAAATTTTGGGAACCAATGCACTTTACCCATATAAGCCCGATTTGTTGTCCTTTTTAGGGTTATAGATTTGCACATGGAGTGTGAAAAATCTGATTATGTCAAAATATATAATCTATGTGAGGTGTATAGTTTTATAAGATATTCTGAAGGTAAGACTTCAAGCTTGAATTTGCGGTATTATTTGTCTCTTTAACCTTTTAAACTCCAGAATGATTATATATTTTATATTCCAAAACTATTGGGACAACTGCAGCCGTTGGGACGGGAGGAAAACATCGCGCGAATTTACTGAATAATTTTTCAAAATATGGTTTTTTGAACTTGTGTACCTTTGGTGTTTCCAGGGTTCATGTGACATATTGTACCATGGTTCATATTTTGACATGAGTACTCTCCCAAAAAGCTTGGACCAAAACTTGAAACCTCCCCACAGTGGATAAATGAAATCGGAAAAATAAAAGATAACCATACGTCTTGAAGACATATGCTAGTTTGAGGACTAATTAGTAAAGGTTCCAAAATGTTTTAAAATAAAATTCGTTTCAAATTAATAAGATTAAGTCTTGCTCTATCTATAAAAAATGCTATCTAAAGAAAAACCTTCAATTTTTAAAAAATCATAGAAATATATAAATGCTTATTTCTCATACGTCTCAGATACGTACGTTATCTCACTAGGTTTAAACTGCATTTGTACCAACATTTTAAAATATCGTTTAAAAATAAAAAAGATAACTCAAACTTAGAATATACGTAAAAGCTCTCTTAAGCGGACACTGACGGTCGCACCAATTTTGTCCGCCTAAGGGAGATGTCCGCCCAATAGAGCGTTTTAAGGAATTTAAATAAAATTAAAGAGAAGGAAATAAATATGTTAATACATTACAAACCAATTTGTTATAAATTTTTATTATTTAAATGCGTACTAATGTACACGTTCTATAAATATCATTTCAATACACGGCATTGCCAAGCCCTTAACGTTCAAGTAAAATATTCACGTAGAAAATATGCAGATGCGTAAATAATAAACTAAAATTAAACATACTGAAAAAAACAGTTAAAAATTATTATTGTTGCTGAAAAAATTGACGGATGATGCAACATTCACACGTTTCAAGGGATCCTTTTCAACTTATGCTTATCGAAATACAACAGCAACAAAAAACACATTTCTAAAGGTAGAGGTTAATCACAGTAGCTGCGCATTTTTTTTGTCTATGAGCAAAAAAGAGGAATCACAGCTCAACGCAGATAGTTACGTACTTGTCTGATGCATGAACGCGTTGTTAGTTGTTTTCCCGTTCATACTTTCTTTTATTTCGACAATAAAAATTGTTAGAAATCATGTTTTCACAATTTTGTTGTCCGCTCATGGGAGATGTTTGATACCAGAAAAGTGTCCGCGTCCGTCCAAGGGAGCGTCCGCTTAAGGGAGCATGATTTCTTCCTGAAACAAGGCGAACATTTTGGGACCAAAGAATTTGTCCGCTTAAGAGAGCTGTCCGGCTATAAGAGCTGTCCGCGAAGAGAGCTTTCACTTACATAGAATATTTTCTTCGAAGCAGTGACAATAAAGTCTATAACCCTTTAAAATGGTTCTGCCTCCAATGATGAAAGGTTCAACATGATTCCAGCATTCGGAGCCGGCGCAGTAGCATGGAAATTTTTTGCGTGTTCTTTCGCATATTCTTTCTGTTTTACCAATTTCTGATAAAACGCCAGGTTTTGTTCGTTCCCGAATTCTTCGTGTTGTTCGTCAGTCAGTTTCACTTTCTTTAAGTTTGTTGAAAAAATAATCAATCGATTTTTGTGCCATTTTCACTACTTTTATATGTCTGTCATTCTCGTTTTATACCGGAACTAGGCGTCAGGTTAGACAGTCTTTTACAAATCATCATAATGAGTACCAGCCAAGTATCTCGCTACCGGTGCTCTTTACTGGTTACATTAACGCTTTTAAGTACACCTAACGAAAAAATCGGCGGCTTCGGGTTAGTCGGCTCATATTTTAAGCCGATTTTAGCCGATCAAATCGGCGGCAGCTTGAAGTATAAAAAAATGACCGGCGGCGGCGGCTCGTCGGCTCAAATTCGCTCGGCTTGTTACTCTGAACCGAAGTGTATTTAACCGCTACGGTTAGCACATAGACAAATTGATGGTACCGCCTAAAAGTATGTTTTGCTGATGTATATAATCCAAAGGCTGATCCATAATATGACTGCGCTGTATCGCTGTAAGTACAAGGCAGGCATGGAAAAGTTGGTACAATTTTGTTGACCCACTATGGTACTTCCACGACAAATTTGGTACACTAAACAGTTATCCCAAATATACTACAGTACTCCAAAGAAAATTTGAGACCCTAGCAAAAAATGTTCCTAGTTGTAATTTATATTGAAATTTGTAATTTTTAATTTATGTGAAAAATTTTATTTTTTATTACATACATCATCTGGCAGATAATAATGAGTAAATAGGGATGACCACAATCAAAGCCACAGTGCCGCTAACATTTTTTTCGCTTTGAATAAAGTTTTACAACATTTTGTTAAAATATATGATTGGCGTCACCCATAGAGAAATAGTTAAGAGTTGCCATTACTCTCTTCGATGCCTCTTCATGACGACGAGGTAGTAGGCCATTTCATAGAGTTTTATTTGCTGCTGTACTTTACCAATTTTACATTTTCGTTGGACATAAAACGGAGAGAAATCAAAGAGAATGCGTATTTTCGTTCCATGCAAACAACATAAAGCATAATTTAGCTGTCATTAGTATCAATAAACACTGACACTTACTTACTTACTTACTTATCCGGTCTCGGACAACCCCGGGGGGTCAGGGACCTTACAAAACGAAGATAACATATTTCGCCAACCAGTTCGATCTTTTGCTTTATCTCTCCAGTTGGCAATACCAAGTGTACGCAGGGATTCGTCAACCTGATCCCTCCAGCGGAGTCTTGGTCTTCCTATTTTTCGTCTTCCTTCGAGTTCGGTTTCGAAAAGCCTTCGCGCTGGTTCATCTTCATCCATTCTACTGACATGGCCTAGCCAGCGCAATCGCGTTATCTTGATCCGCTTAACTATGTCAATGTCAGGATAAAGCTCATACAGCTCATGATTCATGCGTCGCCGATACTCGCCGTTGTGCACTATAGGGCCATAAATTTTTCGGAGTATTTTTCTCTCGAAGACTCCTACAGATGTTTCGTCTGCTTGCGATAGGACCCAGGATTCTGCGCCATAAAGCAAGACAGGTTGAATGAGAGTCTGGTACAGCTGGACTTTTGTTACTCGAGAGAGGGCTTTATCTCTAAAGTGCTTGCTTAGCCCAAAATAACATCTATTCGCAAGCACAATTCTCCGTTTGATCTCAAGGCTGACGTTGTTGTTTTTGTTCACGGCAGATCCGAGGTATATTAATTCGTCCACTACCTCGAAGTTATAACGGTTATCAACGTTCACGCTTTGGTCTAATCGCGTGGAGGCCCTGTTCGTTGAAACCATTAATTTTGTCTTGTCCTCATTCACCGTCAGACCCACTTTTGCTGACTCCTTCTCAATTCTCGAAAAAACCGCAGTAACTTCTCTAATTGTGCGCCCAATGATATCTATATCATCAGCATACGCGAGCAGCATGTGACTTTTGCTGCTGATGGTTTTATTCATATTGACTGCAGCTTTTCTCATAATGATCTCCATTAAGATGTTAAAGAGATCGCACGATAGGGTGTCGCCTTGCCTGAGGCCTCGCTTAGTTTCGAAAGGTTCGGTAAGATCCTTACCAACTTTCACTGCGGATTTGGTGTTCGTCAAGGTCATCCTGCAAAGGCGTATGAGTTTTGCAGGAATACCAAGCTCAGACATTGCTTCATAGAGTTTCTCCCGTATCGGACTATCGAAGGCTGCTTATAATCGATAAATAGATGATAGGTGTCGATTTGTTTTTCGTGTGTCTTCTCCAGAATTTGGCGTAGCGTGAAAATCTGGTCAGTTGTCGATTTTCAAGGCCTAAAGCCACACTGGTATGGTCCAATCAGGTCAGCGATAATTGGTTTTAGTCTTTCGCACATTATACTTGATAGAACCTTATATGCTATGGATAAAAGGCTTATTCCACGGTAGTTGGCACAAATACTCGGGTCACCCTTTTTAAATATGGGACAGAGTACACTGAGACTCCAATCGCCGGGCATGCATTCATCTAACCAAATTTTGCTAATGAGCTGATGCATGCACCTTATCAGCTCATCGCCGCCAGCCTTAAACAGCTCCGCCGGTAATCCATCGGCTCCTGCGGCTTTGTTGTTCTTAAGCCGGGCAATAGCTGTTCTGACCTCGTCTTGGTTAGGAGGGGGGCAATCGACGTCGTCGTCCATATTGTGATCGATTGTCCCATCGTCATCGGATATCTCAGGTACTAGTAGCGCGGAGAAATGCTCTCTCCATATTCCCAACATGCTCTGCACATCTGCGACGAGATTTCCGTCTTTGTCTTTACAGAAGGGGGTCCCTGAACCATGTCCATTAGTTCCGTTTTTAACTTTTTGGTAGAATTTTCGGGCTTCGTTCTTCCTTCTGTATGTCTCAATTTTCTCACTCTCGCGTTTTCTCCACTGCCGTTTCTTACGCCTAAAGAGACGGTTCACCTCCTTTCTCTTCTCCCTATACCGCTCAGTTGCAGCTCGCGTTGCAATTGACTGAAGCATTACCATACGTGCAGCGTTCTTTTCGTCATTTGCTATGCGACACTCTTCATCGTACCACGGTTTATTGCGAAGCGGTTTTTCGAAACCAAGTACGGTTGTTGCGGCAGTTTTTATAGAGTCGGAAATGGGTTTCCACTGCGCATCAGGATCGTCATCGGGAGGGGGTGGGTTCTGTGCCAAAAGTTGCGAGAGCTTCCTTGAGTAGGCTGTGGCTACCTCTGGTAATTGCTCTACTTAATCTTGTGCGAACCTTTGCTGCTACCAGGTAGTGATCAGAATCGATGTTAGCTCCTCTGATCACTCGTACGTCCATTACACTGGATGAGTGCCTTCCATCAATTACCACGTGATCAATTTGGTTCTTAGTTCTTTGATTAGGGGATACCCAAGTAGCCTTGTGGATGTCTTTATGCTGGAATCTTGTGCCACTGATGACCATGTTTTTTGCCGCGGCAAAGTCAATCAGTCTCATACCGTTGTCGGAACTGTCAGCATGAAGACTGAAATTGCCAATAGTTGGATTAAACACATTCTCCCTTCCTACTTTGGCATTAAAATCTCCTAGTACAATCTTAATGTCATGGCCAGGGCAGCGGTCATACGTTTCCTCTAGGAGCTCATAGAATATGTCTTTGGCATCATCATCTTTCTCTTCTGTCGGGGCATGCACACAAATTAGGGAAATATAAAAATATTTCGCTTTTATGCGGATTGTGGCTATTCGTTCACTCACAGGATTGAACCTAGAGACTAGATGTCGCAGTCTTTTGCCAACTACAAATCCACAACCAAATTCATGTTTTTTTTCATGGCAACTGTAGTATATATCGCAGTTTCTTTTTCTTGTGCAGCCATGTCCTGTCCATCGCATTTCCTGGATAGCGGTAATGTCAGCCTTATAACTTTCGAGGACATCTGCCAGTTGGATACTTGCACCGGATCTATATAGAGTTCTTACATTCCAAGTGCATATCCGTAAATCGTGGTCCTTATAACGTTTGCGGGGGTCGTCAACAAATAGGGGTTGTTTATGTTTTCTGTTTCGTTTTTGTATTTTCACTGCCATTATGAACGGTGGCGGGAGGCAAACCCAGCCCACCGGGTTTTTGCATTTTACCTACTGCCAGGATATTTGATTGCAGCCGCCCATTATGGATCAGACGCTGACCAGGATGCGATATGTTGAACCTGGATTTTCTTCTTTTAGTTTCTATCCGTTGGCCCTTATGTTTGGCTCATCCACCTTCTAAGGACAAAAGAATATGCCCGATTGTTTGATGAGCTTCAGTGACATCAGTCACCTACTATACCTGATTTGATGCTCATTTGTTTCGCCTTCTCACTCTAGCTAGCTAACGGAGGTTTCCGAAAAGCCATTGCCCAGGATTTTTAACAAATAAGTGCCCAACGTTTTTATATAATACATTCATAATTTGTCGTTCTATCCAGAATAGACAAATGGTTATTCCATTTCGCCACATAACAGAACGATCATTCAGCGTGAGGGTTGAACGTCTGTTTAATACTCTGCCAATTGAGTTAAAACATTTAAATGTTACCTATGCCGTATAGCAAAGCAGACTTCTTCGACATATCGTTACCTTAATTTAGAAAGGACGTAACTAATATTTTTTTTTTGTAGTGGCGTTTTTTTAATATTCGTATAAAAAAACATAAAATGCATCATTATGTTTTGTATGCTGTGCATACAAAATGTTTCTCCCATTATAATTCAAACTGCATTAAAATATTTTTAAATTTTCTGAAATTATGGCATTTATTAAGTTCTTTCCAGCTTCTGTAAAATTTTTAAAATGTTAGTTACGTCCTTTCTAAATTAAGGTAACGATATGCAACAACTGAACTTATGAATAGATTTCTACAACTAATCATCTTTAAAATTAAATTAATATATTTTTTTTTTATTTTTTCTTGCACTTGATTCGAGCGACGTTTATTTGATTTCAACTTGGAATTCTTTATTAAAATCATAATATAAATTATTGTTAATGATATTTAACATTCGATGTACAATATGAAAAAAACACATTAAAATCAAGTTGAGTAGTTTATAAAATTATTGAGTAGTCCATAAACTCATTTTAACATTAATGCATATTGTAATTTGTTTTCATTGGCCAAGAGTTTTTAAATTACGAGTTAAGATGTCAAAATATAAAAAAAAGATCTTGAACCGAATTAGGATGAAAAAACATTTTAACAATATATTTCCCGTATTATTCCAATTAGCTATTATAATCTTCGGCGATATTATAATCTTCGGATATATTATATTATTATAGTCTGATTTGTTCTTTAAATTGTTCCCCATAGATTTAAGTTCTGAAATATGTATTGCACAAAATTTGAATTTTGTATTTGCAGCATTTATATGGCAGTCTGCAGCATGTATCTTTTGCAATTTGTAACTGATTGCAGAATTTTAAAATGGAAACGGAAACTAGACATCTTGAGATATAAAAAATCGTGACCATAGTGGTTTCTTAATTAAAGAACTTTTTTTGAGCAATTTATAAAAAAAAAGTCCAAAAATGTCCTATTTTTTTTTAATTCACTTGAATAAAGGCACTTTATTATTTTTATAGTAAGCGATGATTTCGTTGAGCGTTTGCTTATTACAATTTATTACATCTTAATCATTTTACGAGTCAAAATAGCAAAACAAACAATTTTAAATCTATCGGAAAAAACTAAAATCGATGTTTATCGTTCTGAAGGATATTCTAACCGCCCAATAGCTAAAAAAAATTGGGCGGAGCCCAACAGTTGTCGGCAATTACATCAAGGACCCCGAGGGGTATCGGAAAAATTTTAAAGGAAGGATTTCATTGTCTTTATCTACGTATGAGAAAAGAAAAGTCATCAGAATTGATTCTAATTCTGCTGTGAGCTGTGAGTATCTTAAATACCTGAAATTACAAAAAAAGCCGCCACTTAATGCTCCTCGTAAGGAAAAGCGGCTTCAATTCGCAAGGTATGGGATGTTCAGCCAAGAGGACATGGGATGTTCAGCCAAGAGGACATGTAAATGACTGGAGAAGGGTGGTATTTACGAATGAAAAGAAGTTTAATTTGGATGGGCCTGATGGCTACAAATATTATTTGCATTATCTGCGCAAAGGAAAGCTTTTTTTGAACCGACATCACAGCCGAGAGGGCGGTGTTATGGTGTGGGTGCTATTACGTACTATGGCACCATTGATCTTGAATTTCAAAGTGCAAAAATGACTGGTGCAAGCTATAAAACGTTATTGGAATCAGCTTTTCCGAAGTTCAGTGAACTTTTTGGTCCCATATCTTGGATATTGCAACAGGATAATGCCCCTATACACAACGCCAGAGAAGTAAAGGAGTTCATTGCAAGCCAAAATGTTAATATTCTTGACTGGCCACCCTATTCACCAGATCTAAACATTATCGAAAATGTCTGGGTTTGGTTATCTCGTAAGGTCTATGAAGGAGGTAGACAATTTGATGACAAGCAGTCACTAATTCAGGCCATTAAGGATGCTTGGAATCAAATTTCGTTGGATTACATAAATTCTCTTTATCTCTCAATAAAAACCCGTATATTTGAATTCATTAAAAACAAAGCGGGTGGTACCCATTACTACATCTTAAATAAAGTAAAATAAAATAAAAAAACAAGAAAAACTGTTTTTCATTAAAATTAGTCAAGTGAACCAAAAAAATAGCACATTTTTGGCCTTTTTTATATAAATTACTCAAAAAAGTTCTTTAGTTAAGAAACCACTATTGTTATCATTTTTTTTTATATCTCAAGGTGCCTAGCTTCCATTTCCATTCTAAAATTCTGCAATTGCAAAAGATACAGGCTGCTGAATAAGGAATTTTTAGTGCTTTTAAATAGGTGAACCGGAGTGTATATTGCACATTTTCAATTGAATCTCTTATAGATTTTATACTATCTACTATAGCTATTAAATAATTGTCCTTATACTCTATTTCATTAAATATCACAAACTTTATCACATTTTTGGCTTTCGTCACTAAATTTTTAATTCGGTTCCACATTTCCCTTTGGACTTTTGTATTGTTTATCTGGTCTTTTGTATACTTAAATTTCGTGTGCTACTTTGTACTTATTCCTGAGTTCAGTATATTTTCGCCATGACTCGTTTGTGTTTTCGAATTTAGACCTTTCATATAGCTCAAGATTCTTTGACTTCATCGCATTTAGTTCATTTCAAAACCACCTACCAGCATTACAATGGTCTTTTATTCCACATTTTGGTTTGTGTCGTATCTCATTATTTCACTCATTTCATTCAGCCTTATTACGAATGTCGTTCTCGTATTTCGACTACGACAGTTTTGTAAAAGATTAAAAATAACACGCCAACTTTGTCTTTAATCTTTAACAAAACTGTCGTAGTCGAAATACGAGAACGACATACGTAATAGCGCTGATAGTTTTTTTCCATCCCAGGTACAAAGAATTAGAAAATATCAAACTCATATGAAAGCATGAACATACTTTATAGTATTTTTGGCTCTGAGCATCAATTTTTTTTTTATAATAATTATGATAATCTGACGGAAAATTGGTAACAGTCAATATTTCATTACAGGTCATTGTCATAATGGCCAAGTAGAACATACAGTTAACAATTTCAAATTCAATACAAACTGTAAAGGAACTATCTTTAAAGGAACTCGGAATCGTGGTAATAGGTGTTAATATGCTATTTTCTAGACACGTCACCCTATAAATAAACAAAAATAAGTACGGGAACAAAATTTGTCGATGTATTCTATTGCAAAATTATAAGCACAGTTGGGCAATTCCCAGGCTCCGTCACATTATCCTATTTGTTGTATATCATAAAATTATCTGGCAAATTGTGATTGATTTGCTTTATTTGTATGCAATATTCATAAATGTAATTTAAATAATATAAATACATACCTGTGCGACTCCGAGGACAACACCACAATACGTGAATTGTGATCGAATAAGGATTCCAACTCAAGCGTTAAATAATAATGCGATAAATGCGAAACCTGGAATGTTGTTTCAAGACCGTCTTCAGTGACGGTGTAAGGTAATGCGAATACTCCCGCGTTTAAAATGAAATAATCGATATGCCTTTCAATACAAATTATTAGATATAAATTATTAGATTTATATTAAAACTTCCTTCGCAAGAATATAACAAATACTCACTTTACACTTCGTTTCAATTCCTCCACAAACTGGCATAATGACTTAAATGAAGACAAATTCAGCTCCATCCATCGTAAACGACTGCGACACGCTGCTCTATCCTTAACAATACGTTCAATGGCCAGTTCTGTCGAAGACCGATTGCGACAGGCCATAATTACATCACACCCATGAAATGCCAAAGAGCGAGTTGTTTCATAACCAATTCCACTATTTGCTCCCGTTATCACAGCTAAACGACCATGTAGATCCTTACCGTGCAGAACCTGCAATGCATTTGTGCTGCTATCGAAGCGTTGCCGTACTTGGGAAATGTTCATGGGCGGCTCTTCAACGGCAAAAGCAAGACGAGGATCAATGTAAGTTGTTTGATTCGTTTGTGTATTAAAGAATACAGTTTTGTGCCCACTATCATCGAAACGCTTCTCCCAACCTAAGGGCAGTTCGTTGGTCATACGTTTTGTGCGTCCCGTTCGGGGATGTGTCATTTGGGCGACTTTAGTCTGTTTGCTTTTCACAAGCAGAAAAATAACAATTGTATACAGGGAAACTAATGTTGAATTGCACTCATTCACTTACTTTATATAGCAAACATATCCATTTTCTGTGGCCTGTTCCTCCCATCCTGGCGGAAGTTCGTCTTCACTATCAGAATCTGGCATAAAACCTGTTAATATATTAAATTTAATACTTTCCACGGAGATTATCGTCACATTATATACGCCTTACTCATAATTTAGAAATTTTACGAAACGAGGTATTTTAGTTTAATTAGTTATTTAGTATTCCAGTTTCTGGCAATCAATAATTACTACAATTACTATAAGACTGATGTGTACTTTGTTTATTTATTTTTAAATCAGCTGTTATTTTGCCGAGTTCATAGTTCAACTGGATTAACAGGGTGACAAAGAAATTGATGTACTAAGGCCCTGTGTCAAATGGGAGTGTCTTTTTCTGAGAGAGCCCGTGCAATCGGTATCAAAATACTGTGGTGAATAAAAATTTGTTATGATGAGAAAAATTTCTATTTCGATATCTTTTTTGACAATAGTAAATTTTGACAGCTTCATCATAAGAATAAGTCTTAGGACGCTTTTACCAATTATTATGCGAATGTGATCTTTACAATCCATGAATATTTTCATTCTGCAAAATTTCTTCCAAATTGTTAGAAAGTTTCATCCAAATTGCTACCCAACTTCTTCGTATTTCTTCGCAGCTACAAGTCGAGATAAATATTTGGCGGCGGCGCCATACAAAAAGGTCGAACGGAGTTGGATCAAGCCGATGATTAAAAACAATTTTAGAAACAAAATTTTGTCATTACAAAATATAAATATGCATGTAAATGCTAAAAAACTGACAAATATATTTATTAAAATTGTGTAAGTCATCGTAATCCCAATTAGTATCTAAAAAACTTCGGCGGCACCTCACCGAAATGAAAATATTGGCGGCGGCGGCAATTCGGTTTCGCTTTACACAGCTTGTTTGTCCGCTGGTGTGTTTTTGTTAAACGTCAAAAATTTCCATCCACTTGTCAAAAATTTACCTAGCCCCATGGGCTGGTGAAATTTTATTCACCACGCATATGTCATATTTTGATTAACCTGTGCGCTTTGATACCGATTGGCACAGGCTCAGACATGGTACAAACAAATGGTAGAAGCACTAGCCCAACTGATTTGAACTTTTTTCTGGAGTGAGTTTTTCTCTTATGTCAAAGTTTGTTTACTTTTGTTTGTATACAACCACCGTTCGCCTACAATTGCTGTTTTGAAACGTTTTCTTCGTAAAAATCACAAAGAACCGTTTTAATTTTCATACTTAAACACTTTCAAAATATCAAATAAAACACACGCATTTTGTAAATGGCACTTTTTCCAATTTTGTATACATTTTCATTATTTTCAATCAGCTGAGTTGACACAATACATGCACTGAGTAAAAAAATTACAGCAGACAGTTGTCCGAGGCCTTCGGCCACGGACTGTCCCTGCAGGCTGTGTCAGAGACACGGCCATTAAGTTTAACGTAGAATACGCCATCCGATAAGACAGAAAACATATATAACAATAAATTCATTTGCTTATATTATTTATCATTTATTGTTATATATGTTTTTTGTCTTATCGGATGGCGTATTCTACGTTAAACTTAATGGCCGTGTCTCTGACACAGCCTGCAGGGACAGTCCGAAGGCCTCGGACAATTGTCTGCTGTAATTTTTATATTTACCAACGGCATTTGATTCAAGTCCGTTTTAAAAAAAATATTATGTTCAATTTTTTTAAACTTAATTTAATTTATGTATTTTAATTAATATTTTTATTGAAATAAGTTCTGCGAATGTTGAGAGGGCCGCCCTAATATTAAAAAAGGTTTACCTTATCGAGTCTTCGCGTTAGCATTCGAGCGTTGTGTGAAAGCTTTACGCTTTACAATTCAAAATTAATGTTACAACAGCTTTATTGAAGCTTTCGCAAAAAAGCTTTATTACGTTAGCTTACTGTTTGTTTCACTTTTTACTAGATACATGTTCCTAAGCAATGTTGAGCAACCAAAAACACTCAACCAAACACCACACATATGTTTGAGTGTATGTGTTTAAACAATTTTCATTTGAGAAATTAAAATATTAGAAATATATCAACCAATATGAAATGTATATCAAACGAAAGATAACATCTTCATTTACCTACAAAAAAAATTTTAAAAAAATTCATCTAGCCGTTTCCTCAAATTCAATGAAATAAAGATTACAACAATAAAAACCTGACATGACTCCTCATACCGTAAGGTAAGACGTATTCTACGTCAAAACAAAAAGCCTGTTGTTTTTGGATTGTTGTATTTGTTGTCGTACTGCATCTACCATTATATTTCTACCATGGTCTCAGAGTAATATGTTGGCATTTGTGTGGTGAGTTTAGTTGTCAAATTTTTTTTACTATTCCCACATTGAATAAAAAATCGGTGTGAAGTTATGTGTTTATGTTGGTGCATGCTTTGCTACACACAGAAATTCGTTTTCGTACAATCACTCATTTTCGTTCAGCTTCCGAGCCAAAAGGTTGTTGCATTGTGTGCTATATATTTTGTCAAAAGATGTTTTAGATGCTATGACCGTTGTAATCAAAGAAAAACAAAAGCAAAAAACGGCTTTGTATATCCCACAAATCAGTAAGCGAACGATATGCATCACTAAATTCAAAAAGGAATTTTTTTCGTGTCTTCCGCGAAAAACGTATGTATACTCTTTCGTTTTTCGACACAAAATGAGCAGTTTTAACACACACTATAATTCGCGATAGCATCAAGCCAAAATATCAAAATATTTTGATTTTCGCGATTCATGCATGCATCACGTCGGTATGGCTCATACATTCATATTTTCATTTACTCATACAAAATTAGGGGTTTCACCATAGAGTAATCTCAGACTAGAGAGATTATTTGGCTCATCTGACGTTTTCTTTCACACTCTTCGTGATGCGGTCGGTGTGATAGAGAGATGTTTGACGAAAAGTGATATACAACAGGTGGAATTATAATAACTTCTTGCTTTAATTTTTCATGCCATTTTAGTGAAAAACTGAAATTTAAATATGTTTTAAACTTTTTTATTGACTGTTATTGTTAGCATACATTTGTGTTGTATTTAACACAATAATTTTAACGCACAAAACGAAATGTTATTTTGTTCGTTGTTTTGAACCATTGCCTCTATCTGGTATTAGTAAAGCAATTCTTTTCAACATCAGATGTAAATATCACACCAGGCCAAATGTCATAAATATGGTGGGAGGACTAGTAGATCTACTATAAGTATTAATCTATGGGTTTCACAAGCTCTCGTACTTGGACGTATTGTCGTATTTTTATACAACAGTTGTACAATTTTTGTTGTTGGCTTCCACATAAAACTAATATACGACAATACAATCGCGAATATGTTTACTGCTTGTCATATTTTAGTAGTGCTGTTCTTGTACCGAGTTTGTTATTACTGAATACATTTGATAAGTAACATCACTACCATAAGAGCTGTTGTTGTTATTTATTATTAATTATGTTGTGATAATATGGTGATATTATTATTATTACGTTATGTTATTGTGTTACTTACTTATTTATCCGGTCTCGAACAACCCCGAGGCAGAACCTTACAAAACGAATATAACATATTTGGCAAACCAGTTACTGTGTTTTTGATGTTATTATTTTATTATATTCGTTTAGTTTAGGCATTTGAGTTTTAAAAAATTTGTTCTTCGATCAACTGTCTCTTGATTCAGTTGAATAAATACGACATACAACTAAAAATGTAATAATAAACCTGTTTTTTTTATTCCATTAAGGCCTAATTGTTGAGTGGAAAACCATCTTTGATCAACGATCAAACATAATTTAAACTCTGAATTCATTTTTTATGGTAATAGTTAATTGCTGTTTAAA
Source organism: Phaonia tiefii (assembly GCA_963931995.1). Taxonomy (NCBI): domain Eukaryota; kingdom Metazoa; phylum Arthropoda; class Insecta; order Diptera; family Muscidae; genus Phaonia; species Phaonia tiefii. The sequence goes on along the minus strand of OZ008368.1, from coordinate 271,169,431 downwards.
CAGCCAAAGTTGAGCATTTGCCACTGTTGCCATATAGGTAGTACGATTATTTGACAAAGCATATAAAAACTCTTTTCGTATTTAAAGCCAGATCAAACATAACTCAAAAGCAACTAATTACCAATTTAAATAACCAGTCAAAAATTGGCCCTCAATCTCTCAAAAAATTTGTTTTGGTAAAGTGTCAATACACGAGATTCTGAATCGTGAATCATTTTGGGTTTTCACAAGCTATCGCATTGTTGTAAATAAGTACAACAGTTGTGAACACACAAATAAGTGTGTTTTTACCCCGCTAAAGTTAATTATAGCTTAATTTGTACGGGACAGTTAAGCGATATTAAGTGGCATTTCAATTTCCCACTTAAATTCCGACTTCAGCAATGACAATGTTGCAACATGTTCAATTTCAAGAAATGGCAACAAAAAGTTATCGTAGGGTGAATAAATTTTGTTATGGTAAATAAAATATTGTCATTTTGCTGTGCGGATTCATGTGATAAAATTTTGACAGATCATTAACAAATTTTTGACATTCAGTGGCCACACAAAACAGGACACGTCAGCGAGTGGTGGCGTTGAAATGCAAAAATAACTTATTTTTGCGGCTTTGGAAGAATTGGTGAAGTTGCAGTTCAGCCAAAGGCCGTTTTTGTTAATATTCCGCGTAAAAGACAAACGACCTAACCAAAACACATAAAACATTTGTGTCCCTGTTTAGCAAGATGTATTCAATAAGGTGGTGGGAGCAGCAGATGTTGATGTTGTATAACAAACTTTGGTTTTAATATGACCTGATTAAAATTAAAGTAAAACTCTAAAAATTACTTAAAATTGCATTTATTTATATTTTTCATTTTAAACAATACAAACACAATTGTTTGTCGTTGGCCAAATTAATGAAACAAACCCAATCAGCATTGTTGATGCTATCACCTTACCAAATACATCTTGTTGTTAAACAAATGTCATTATTTGGTTCGTTGTCAAAATTTATAGTAGCCCTGGGGCATAAGTAAGTTAAACTCGTTAGAACAGCTGATTTCTTGCTTAGGTATCTCTCTTATGTCAAATTCACATGTATTTTGTTTTTGTACCGTTTTGTTACACATGAAGAAAATTTGACAGATTATGGACACCAAACAAAAACAAAATGCCTGTGTTTGTTGTAACAATTCCTAGTGCGTTTACCTTACTTATTTTACCATGCCCTGGGGCTAGTCTAATTTTTGACACTAGAAATTTACCACGCAAACTTCAAAATTTTGTTCGGTGAAAAATATTTGAACCAATCCACCCACAGTCTTAAGGGTGGACTTCACCTTACACCATGGATAAGTTGATATCAACTTGAAGTCGCTGCAACTTATCCACAGGTCTAAGGGCCCCTTTAGATAATATTTGTTATCATTTCTTGCGAATGAAAATGTTATCAAGGAGAGATTCAAAAGCTGAAAGTTGCAAAATGGCCTAAGGTCCAATTAGTCTTGACGGTTGACGGTTGACGGTAAGCGATCAGCTGTTTGAGTTGGGGTTGCATTTTTCGTGTGTTAGAGAGAGACAACTAAAATTGACGGTTTACGACGGTAGACTTCTGCAGGTTGCAGAATCAACCGTCAGTCGTCAAGACCGATCAGCTGTTATTGTTATTGCTTTTACTTCGACATTTTGTGCGCGGCAATACACAATTTTCTTTTTATTTTTAATTTTTTTATTTGACACAATCACTTTTTAACACAAAACTCATGCATGCAAATTATGTTTTGTACAAATGCTCTTCGATCAGTTTTTTTTGGTTTTGTTTTGTCTTTCTACCGTCTAACCGTCATGACTAATCGCGCAATATTAAGTAGAACGTCAACCGTCAATACTAATTGAACTTTTACACATGGTAACTTCATTAAAATTATTTTATTTAATGGAAGACTACGTATCTCTAAATTTGAAGGATAGATTTTTGTTGGCAATGGTTAAAAACGTGTTGCCTTATCGCATTTTTTCACCCATTGCAGGAATGTTTCCCCATTTCGTAGTATTAAGTGTGGATCGTTTTATTTGGAAAGTCGTAAGTGGCGATAGCTTCATGGAACAAAAAACAACCTTGTTATCATATTATAAGGGTGCATGTAAACGCGCTATTACCACCTATCTCTGATTTACCTGTAAAATATTTTATTAATCTATCCTCTTCGTAGTCAATTTTATTTTGAACGCATGTGGTGATACTTTGTTATCGAAATGTCAAAATGCAGGTCCCAAACATTTGTCTTCACACGAAATAACTTTAGCGTAACAACCCAGTAATTGATTTTGCCTAATAAAAATATACTCAAAAAATCAACTGTTTGACAGTCGAAAATTTTACGGCTCGTCGCCGCCACCAACAATTTTTTGAAGCCGCAGTCGATGTAATCGGCTTTCATCGGCATAAAATGTGAGCCAATTTGACCGACTAGCCCGATTTGACCAACTGATCTAATTTTAAAGATGCAGTTATTTCGAAAACATCACAATTTTGTACAAAAATAACAAAACCAATATCCGACAATTTTGTCTAGAGTTCCTATAAAGCGGCATTTACACCTACCAAGACTATCGCATTTTCGGGATTATATACGTTTTTTTCTTATGGAGTTTGACATTTATAATTCTGAAAAAGCGAAAATCTTGGTAGGTGTAACTGCAGTTTAAGTTGGCCTAAGCTCAAAGCTGTCACCTGAAATGTCAATTTAATCTCAAAATGTGTGACGTAAACGGCAGATTACAGAACAATGTTATCGCCAACATGGTAGCGATAAACTGCGGTGTAAATGCGGCATAAGGATGTTACATTTGGTGGTGTCACTGGTTTTCCAAAAGAAATTGCAATTTAAATGTATTATTGCTGTCTCAATCAAATCAAGGTCAAATACCATAATTATTGGGGGAAATACATAGAGAGTTACAAAAATCTGTTACAGTAAAGAGAATATTACCAGCAGTAATTCCGGTTGACACATCTCCACCCAGGCGAGTATTTCAACATGAAAAATTTTCCAGTTTCTGAAATCGAATAAGTATGAGAGCTTTCAAACCTATTAGATCAACTTCAAAAAGCAATGAGCTCAGTGTCATCTAAAATAAAATACATTGAACTCAAATCATCGACCTTATCGCGCAACATATCAGTTTCCCCAGAATATTTCTTTTTTGTATCGCGTATCTCACCGCAGTGACTACATGCGTTTTGTTAAGTGAAAAAGTAAAGCGCCGCGGGGATTGTTTCGTCACCTGAAGTGTCAAAACTGAATGCGTCGATTTTCTGAGCCTTTGACGGATGGTTATGTCTCTTCACCACCATTGTATAAAGATTTGGCTAACGCATCTTCGTCAAAATAAGGATCTATAATGCATGCAAAAATTGTCCGCGGACCAACTAGTGATCCCTTTAGATATACCGCAAATCACTACCATGTAGACCAGTACAACGTACAACGTTTTTCTCCGTCTTCTCAAGCCTTATAAACCCCAAAAGAACTCAAAATTAACCTTTGAACCCTCTTCTAATATTGAACATGCTCGAAATATTTATCTTACTTCGGGCAACATTTCTTTTTTGTTCCATTTCAGTTTGTTGTGCTGTTATATACTTTTCTGTGGTATGTAATAAAGTAATTTATTACATATTATTTTTCATCACTGGCCAAACGCTGGGAAAATTGGCGCGTATCCCCGCTGCGCTTTATAAAATATAAAAAAACGCATGCGTTCACTTATCGAAACGCATGTAGGCGCTGCGGTGACATACGCGATACAAAAAACAAAAACTCTGTGAAAGTGATGTGTTGTGTGATACGGTCGTAAGCATGGTAAAATAAGTAAGGTAAACTCGTTAGAACAGCTGATTTGAAAATTTTTCTTGGTAAGGTGTTTCTCTTATGTCAAATTCACATGTATTTTGTTTTTGTACCTTTTTGTTTACATTTGCAGTAGATACACACATGTATAAAATTTGACAGAATATGGACACCAAACAAAAACAAAATGCATGTTTACCTTATTTATTTTACCATGGTCGTAAGACCATGGGAGCCTAAAGAAGCGACTACGGGATTTACTAATATGTAATCGGCGGCATCAAATCCCACAAACGTCGGCGGCGGCTCAAGTTCTCATACCTGTCGACTTGGTTCTCTGCCGGAAAGCAATCCAATGAAATAGCAATAACTCGATTGCAAACATTATTTACTGACACCGGGTTAATATTTATATCCTTAACAGCATTATGGATGGAGATCGGCGCTTTGTAAAGGTATGAATTGAAATTTCCACCATGTTCATTGTCTGTTTATTAAAACTAATTCTTTAATTCAAGAGTGCTTTAGAAGAGAATCTCAATCAATACTTTTCCGTTCAGAGGAATGTCAGGCGTGCGAATGCGAAAAGTTTCAAGTTTGAAAGAGCACCGCCGCGGGATTCTGAAATGGTCCACCACAGTCCAGGTAAGTGCGATCAAGTGAAGGGGCAAAAACTCAGGACCAATGGGCAGGCAAAAAAAGATTTGACTCATATCCAGTATAGGTCGGTATATCGGATCGGCTCCAAAGTACCATCACTGGGTAGAACTTGTCATCCAGAAAAAAAGGTGAAAATTTTTTTTTGGTGCTGACCCTTATTTCCCGGATTACGGGACCCCTAAGATTCAACATATAAACCCCTATATATTCCACATATATTGACGCACAGGGACAATGTGGGTATCATTGGAAAGCTTATCAAGATATCTTCAAAACTGCATTTGCTAACCCATTGCGAGCCTATATCGAAAATTCGACTTTTATAGCCCCACTTTTTAGACATTAGGCTAAAAAATTAGATATCACTTGTTCTTTTAACCCATTAATGACCGAAGATATCAAGGGTCAAAGTTCACAAAAACGAAACAAAAATAAAAAATTATTTTAAAAAAATCGCGCGATTTCTTATTTCCAACTTTTTTACATAAACAAGTGGTCAGATCGCTCCCATTAGACGGCACCACACTCGCAATACAACCCCCTATGTCCGAACTTTGGAGGCCCATAACTCTGAAAATAGGGGTTGGCACCGATCTTTTTATTTTACATTTTTATCTTAAAAATCCGTGTTTTACTCCCTCAAAAAAAAAATTGGACGTTCGGCACTAAACTGGATATGTTCCAAAATTCCTTCCACTTTAAGTCGATGTGGCAAAGCCCGAAAAATCGCTCGATTTTTTTAAAAAAAAATTTATTTTTCTGGATGGATACCATAAACAATCTCATGGTCACTGTACGTACAAAAGTTTCTGAATTAGAAGGACATTTATATTATATGTATATAATCCATTCCTAACTCCATATTTTCAAAAATGGTCGGTGGGTGAAACCAATAATGAGGTGACAAAAATAATTTTTGTGTTTATTTTTTGTAGTGGTTAAAACCACCGACTTATTGGGAAAGTAATGAGTAGTTACTAGTGTTGCCAACCGGCCTGGATTTAGCTTGATTGCCAAGATTGCACTTCACTTGTCAAGAGTCAAGAAGAAAAAAAATATGGAAGTTCATACTACAAGCTTACAAGGTCAGAACATGTTTCCAAGAGAAAATTTGTTGGAATAACAGACCATTCAGGAAAGCACACACTGGCATGACTATTTTCGAACTCTGTGACCAGTTCATGTACATATCGTCATCTAAAATGCAAAAGGCCGTAACTACACTTTTTAGTTTTTTACAGGACAAGGTATAAACGTTATAAATTAAAGACTACTTAATTAAAACTTAATATCCAAATTTTAGAATCAAGCCTAGAAAACAAAGACGAATTTGTTTCTGAAAAACAAATTAATGGAGAAAAGTGGTTTTTAAGAAATTTGTTTAACGTTTATACCTTCTCCTGTAGATAACTAAAAAGTGCAGTTACGGCCTTTTGCATTTTAGGTAACGATATGTATTTAGTGGGTAATGAGTTACCCAGGGTAACCTATTATTATTGCCGTGTGGAATGGGTAGCGATCGTTTACCCATTACCCACAGGGTATGGGGAAAATAATGGGTAGCTACCCACGAAAATGAGTAATTACCCATCACGATTACCCATTACCCTCAGGGCAATGGGGAAAAAATGGGTAACTACCCACGAAATGGGGAATTACCCATCACGATTACCCTCAGGGAAATGGTGAAAATAATGGGCAGCTACCCACGACAATGGGGAATTACTCATCACGATTACTCATTACCCTCAGGGAAATGGGGGAAATAATGGGTAGCTACCCACGACGATGGGTAATGGGTTGCCCAGGGTAACCCATCCCCATTTTTGATCGAAAAATCAAAAAATTAGAAACAATCTCTATATCTCGGAAACGGAGCTTCCAATTGAAAAAAATAACCAATTTTTGCTGGTTACTAAGGGGTTTTAATAAAGTCCAATTCGTATGTACGAATTTTTTTTTCGAAACATCGCTAAAATAAAAAAGTGGCTATAACTCAAAAACGGTTCGTCCAGTCGAAAAAATAATAAAAATTTTAACTCCAGGAGGATTAACCAATGGGTGTCTCCAATATAGCCACTTCTTTATTTTAGGTATTTTCTTATTTTGGCGATTTTTCGAAAAAATAAGTCTTCCATACGAGTTGGAGTTGGTATTTTATTATATTATAAATTCATCTAGGACAGGGTTTAATATTTTAAAGCCTTCTGTTGAAATTAGCTTTCTGCTCTAGCCGAATTTGTTTTTTAAAAAACTTTTATTTTTGTGAGTAATTTTCACGTTATTGTCATGAATCACGAGTGAATGTTAGAAGGATAACATTTTGCTCACGTGAGCGCGTGTGAACTTGAGCAGCCAAAAATGTTCATGTGTGATCTTACGTGAGTGACCGTCTTCCTTTCGTGAGCATGAACCAAAATATAATCACGAGCACATCTCTAATACATACATGTTTCGTTACTAAATCAAATTAAAAATTATTTTGCATCCACAAATATGAAATCTAATAGATTCGTGATTAACAATAGAAAAATGTACTAGAAATTATTTAATTTATGCAACACTTATCCTTAATCTTAAGGATATAAAGTTATGAAGACGACATAACGTACCATGAAGGACAAGCTTTGGTGTCAAACACTATTGTCGAAAAAATTTCAGATAAGGGGGTTTGAATGTTATGCTTTACAATCTTAATTTCTTATATTCTAAGGCCCGTAACCTATGGTTTAAAAAGCAAAAGAATAGTCTAACAAACATCTTACAAGTATTATGTATATCTACAATTTTAAAATGAAATCAAGTTACTTTTAATTTTTTTGAATAAATTTTATTTTCATGCTTTACTTGCGACTCCCTTGAGAGCAGATAATAAATACACAAGATCTGTCTCATCAACGGCATGCAATAAACTTTACGGTCAAAACTCACCAGTTAGTTGTGAACAAAAACCTCTCTTCTTTCGAAGAGGCGACATTCAAATTGAAACTTCCGAAAGATACAGGAACAGGAATGATGATTGTTCTAATGAAACACTTTATGGAAGCAGGAATGTTAACGCCGTTAGAGACAGTTATAGTTCTAGAAGCAATAGAGATTGTAGCGCCGATTTTGGCCACTATGAAAGAAATTCTAGCTCAAAAAATTATGGCCGAACCGGAAATGGCAGCAACTTAAGAAATAGCGACTTTTATGGAAACGTTTCTAATTCTAGAAACCGCTATAATTGCACTGATAATTACGAGTCATGGAACAACAAAAGTCAAGAAAAAAATTGTGATGTAATAGCCAGAGATCGAATTAGCAACTATAATGACGATAGAAACAATGGAGATCACTATGACATTAACAGCGACCCCAGAAATGAAAATGGACCAACTAACAATTACGTCAGCAAGAATATAGATCCGTTTGCAACCAGCAATGTGAGTAATTATAGAGCTGTTAGTACAAGACGACAAACAGAAAATAACAACATGGAGGCGAGCAACGTCTTCATGGATGTGAGACACGTTTTGGCTTCAAATCAAGGGACCATCACTAACCTTCCAAGCACTAGTAATAGTGCTTTATCCATTAATAAAAGAAACGTGACCAAGCTGTCCAAATTACAACAAATGAAGAAAAAATATCAGCGCGCATGTTTTCTCCTCAAAAAGGTCGAGACAAACAAACAAGCTGGAAAAATAGACCCACGTGACTCGATAGACGAGGTGGAAAGTAAGAGAGTGGTGGATGCGTATGAGCAGCTACTCGCCACCAGAAGAATGTGGGAGAAAATTCAGCCGGCGGAACGTGACCTCCATTGTTCTAATGAAACTGTTAATGGAAGCAGGAACGTTAGCGCCGTCAGAGACAGTTATTGCTCTAGAATCAATGGTGATCGTAGCGCAGATAGTGGCCACTATGAAAGAAATTCTCTCTAAAAATTATGGTCGATCCGGAAATGACAACTTAAGAAATAACAACTTCTACAGCAACGATTCTAATTCTAGAAACCGCGATAATTGCACTGGTTATTATGAGACATGGAACACCAAAAGTCAAAAAAGGATTTGAGATGTGATAGCCACAGATGAATTTTTTTTTTTTTTGCTTTATTGGCTTGTAATTAGAAGCCTAGTGGCCAATTAGAGATAAATTACAATATTCTTCAAAAAAATAGTTAAACAAAATTAAATAAGATAGATAAACTACTACAATGAGGACTACTACCCACAAATGTGGCATTCTTAGGTATGTGTAAGTCTAAACAAATTTCAATGATTACTAAAATTAGTAAAAGCAGAGAATAATAAATAAATAAATAAAATATATATAAAAATGTCGATAGGACCGTCGCATAATGTTTCCAACAATGGATAGTATAGTCGCATATTGTCCCCAATAATGGAGGATAAACAGGCTAAAATTTAATTAAAATATATGTAATTATATAACGTTAATATTAAAGTCACAAAGTTCGGAAGTGCTGCAGAAGATGTTTTCGAAAAGTTAAAACTGACATATTAAAGTCCTTAACACTACTAGGAAGTATATTATAAGACCGGGCTACTCTACCAAGAAAAGATTTGTCCATGTGGCATGTTATTTGAGGTATAACCAAATTTCTAACTCTTGAGGAGTGTGTGATTGTGAATGTTTCAGCTAAAAATAATGGGCACTTATTTTTATAAATTTTGTAAAAAAAATAGGAGAGACCTGAACTCTACGAACTTGTTAAAGGTACATCCCAGAAAATCTATTACGAAGGGAGTAACATGTTTATAACGATTAAGTGAATACAAATAACGAATAACTGCATTAAAAGCCACCTGTACTTTTTTATATTACGACTACAAGTTCCAGCATATACCTCTAGACAGTATAAAAGATTAGGCATGACTAGAGCATGCGCCAATACATTCTTTACAGCTCGAGGTAAAATGAGATCAGTATTATACAAACTACGAAGACAATTATAGATACATTTAACTACCATGTTCACGTGAAGGTCAAATTTTAACTTGTTATCAATAATAACCCCTAAACATTTAATATTATCAACGAATTCTATGGCCACACCATTATAAACCAAATTTAATTTATTGTCGCCGTGCTGCGAAAAAAAAAGGTTTCGATTTGGACGGATTAATACGCAAGCTGTTATTAGACATCCATAAGCTTAGTTTATGTAATGTGTAATCAACTTTGGCCTGCGTGACGTCCAAATAATCTCGATCGCCATTGAATACAATTTGAACATCATCAGCGTAAGAGTACATTGTACAAAACTCACCTAAACTACTAAAAAGGTCATTAACAAACATAATGAAAAGGAGTGGGCCAAGGACTGAGCCTTGAGGGACTCCACTTTTAACAGGTAAAACATTTGACGACATTCCATTTACAGATACAAACTGACTCCTTCCATATATATATGATGAAATCAAATTATATATTTCCCATATAGCATATTTCCCAATCAGCTTTTTTATCAAAATGCCATGATCCACTCTGTCAAAAGCTTTTTCCAAGTCTAACGATAACAAAGCACATACTTTCCCGATATGAAAATTTTTCCTTATAGAATCTGTAAGGCCAACTAAAAGTGATGACGTACTTCTCAAACTACGAAACCCACATTGACAATCCCTAAGTTTAGATTCGCTATCCAAGAAGTCTAGCATCTGTCGCTTAAGCACGTGCTCCACTACCTTTGATAAAACTGGCAATAGGGAGATCGGTCTCAAATCCAGAGAATTAGTGCACGTCTTCTTTTTAATGGGCCTTACTTTAGCTAATTTCCAGTCATTTGGAAACGTTGAAGTCATGATTATGGTGTTAACGATATGTAAAAAGTAAGAGGAAATACATGGAAATGCTACTCTCAAAAATTTTAGTGGAACTCCGTCGTTACCCGGAGCATTGGACTTGATAGAGGAAAAAGCACACATCAGTTCATCAAGTGATATACTACGAAAAGAGAATCCATTCACTTCCCGCTGATAGTTCACATTAGTAGGATTTAATAATTGATTACTTATAAACATCTCATTTAAGTCATCAGCACTAACGTTGACATCAATCACAGATGAGTCATCTTCCAACAACCCATTACCTTTAACACGACCCCACATCACCCTACTGCCGCCACCTACATCAAATTGTGCTGCATGTGCATTCATTTTCATTTTCCTCACAAAAGTTTTTGTGCTATTTCTCAATTTGCAAAATGTTCTCCAATTAGTTTCATTGGGAATTTCGAGGTAGGCTTGGTAGGCAAGATCTCTCATCGAACAAGGAAATTGTATTTCAGGGCAAGAATTAAACCACTTATTTTCATCATGATTTACAATTCCTCTTTTAAGAGGTACCACAGAATGCATTCTTTCCAAACCGGACATAAAAACATTTAATTGTTCGTTAACATTAGATGTACGATAAATATACGAAAAATCGAATTCACATACGGAGGCGTACACCTCTTCCTGACTTATGGCATTATAATCATAGTATTCATAGAATTTTTCCGTGCGCCGTATAGCAAATTCTATCGAAATGCGCAGGAAAGCGTGTCTGGAAATACTCGGACAAACGAATTGCTCTGAAAACAAAATATTATCCGGGTTAGACAAGAGAAAATAATCAATTAGAGACGAGGACTGGTGGACAATATCAAAATGAGTCGGCTTGCCATTATGATGGACATGGACATTAAGCCTAGAACACGAAGTTCGCACCAGAGAATGTCGATAAGTACCATTTAGAATACACTTACAAGTATTATTCGCAAAACAAATACAAATACATACAAGTAATAGACGAAACGCATACAATACTCTACATATTTATGCCAACGATAACTTAAGTAGCTACAAGTGCTAACATTCGATGGGTAGTACATAAGTACAATTGCGAGTTAGGGTTGTTGTTGGGCGCTTGTTAAACGAAAGTAAACGAAAACACTTATGTGTGTAAGGTTATACAGAAGTATACAAAAACACTTGTGTCTGTTAGGTACTTAATACCCACTGGGTATGAGTAAAAAATTGGTTGCTGTGTAAAGGAACGCTGTTGTACGGTGAAATTATGTGGAAATATGTATGTATGTATGTACATTTACAAAGTGTGGAAAAGTGAATAATAGAACTAGAAAATATTGAAAATTAGCGCACTGGTTTTTAACTAACATTTGAATATTGGGGCTTATGCAACAAGACCTGGCAATGCATTGTTTTGACGTAGTTTAGTGGCCTTATTAAAAAATCGACAACAAAAATTAATCTCATTCTGGTCCTCAAACAAAATAAAATTGAATTAAAAAATTATTATTTTCGATGGGTTTGGTATTAAGGACCATTCAAGCCATTCAACATTTCTCAGTTTCTCACTAAATCAACTACATTTTTCCGTTTCCACAGCACTTGCTGTATACTTATAATACTTGTGTGTACCCATACTTATAACACGACTCTGTATACAAATTATGAAATAATACTTCAGTACATGTGTGTACAATCTTCTTTAGATGTATTCTGGCGAAGAGAGCGAATAGGAGTGGATGTGTAGAGAAAATGTTCCTTATAAGTATAGAGTACACACATAAATTGTACAAAGCAAATATGTGGTGGTATGTATTCTGCGTGTTAAAAATTTGGGTACACACAAGTATGAAAATTCTGTGTACGTACTTGGGTATACTTTTGCAACGAGTACTTATTGCTATTCTCTGGTTCGCACAGCGCTGGAACGTGACAAATCAAACAGATTATTGTTGAAATCCCCCATAATGATAACTTTTGAATACCTTACAAATATATCAGAAACATCACTCTCAAAAGAATCGAAGTCACCGTGTGGTAAGTACACTACACCAATTAACATTTTATTGCCACGAGATACCACTTCAATGAAAATACACTCAACTACACCGTAATTATCACTTTTATAAACGACTTTGTAATCTAACTTTTCCGAAATAAATATTGCAACACCTCCACCTCTCTGAACTGGACGATCATTCCTACAGCAACAAAATCCCGGTATATTTATACTTTTAGTTGAGATCGAGGGTTTCAGCCACGTCTCACTGACACCAACAACATCCAACGAACTATTCTCCAAAATATTTCTAATTTCCGAAAGCTTTGTTGACTTTGGACTTAAATTAAAACTTTGGCAATTAAAGTGAGCGAAATTAATATTATTGAATCTATCCAATTGCGTACGAAGAATGCGACCATCACTAACGGCATTTCCTATATTCGCGGAAGGCATATTTTATAGTAATATCAAAAATTAAAAATATATATCACTAGCACCGTCGGAATATAAAAAAATAAAAATTATGTACATATATTAACAGCTACACTTAAATAACTGGAAGTGACTGATTGTCATCACCACCGCTACGAAGCAATCGTTCGCAGTCTTCCAAGTCGCACCTTTTGATGCCACCATTCCAAAGAGTTACCAAGACTTTGGGCAAGTCTCCATTAATTAATTTGTAACTATGTACCAGTTTCCGCTCTCGCATTCTCCGGCACAAATGCGTAAGTTTGGAGGCATTCGGCGTCAGATGATCATTCAGATAAATCCTTGAGCTGACTTCACCTGCAATAACATCGTTAAGGCGAATAGGTGGAGATAGATGGTAGTTTGCCATAATTAAGTCTCTTGCATAAACCGAATTGAATTTAACAAGGACCGATTTTCCGCCAGCGAAATAACAGCAATGTTGAATGTCAGCCGAAACCTATTGAACATTGCACAATCTACTAATAGTCATAATAGGATCTCTAATATCCTGTATGCCCCGTGGAAGACCATTTACAATAATGTCTGCTCGATTGAGCCTTCTCTGCAGTATCTGGTTTTGATTCTGAACCATTTCCAACTTATTTTCGACATCGGATACCCTTTCATTCACGCTATCAACTCACACGGTAAGATTGTTTATGCTGGCTGTAAATTCAGTTCGCAATTGGCCAATAAGCTGATCAATCTTACTCTCGAAGTCTGCAACACATTTCTTTAGTTGGTTGTCTAACTCCTGCTGTTGTTTTCTTATTGACTCCGTAAAGTTCGCGAAACATTTTTCCAATGCCAAATTGTAAACGCTGCTGTTGTTAATCGGTTCCTCTTCATTGCCGTTGCGATTATTAACAATGGATCTTTCAGAACTCTGTCTGCTGGAATTTCCGTTTTCATCAATATTGTTATTGTTTTCTGTACAATTGCCAATTCCGCTGCCGGATCTACGCGGGATTCTGCTGCCGTTGTTCTTGTTATTTCCATTCGGTGTATGTGTGACACTTTTCGTTTTGCCGGTGCATTTACTACAACAAAATGTTAGCTGCTTGTTCTTCCGCAGCTCACCCTCCAATATGTTTACACATTTAGGATGAAAATAATCAGAGCATCCAATGCGGTATTGGGATTTGGTAAGATTTCTCTTACAAACCGGACAAACAAAGCTTTTAGGCAACATCGCATATACACTGCGCGTCATCAGGTTAGCGCCCCCTATTCCATCATTTGTTTTTACATTTTTCTATTCTCCCATTGGACCCAACTTCGTAATTTTTGAATTATTTTTGCAATCATAGTAGGCGATCTCTCTCACAAGAAAATAAAGCTGGATAGAAGAACCGTTATATATTATTTGCTATTTTCTTTCATTCAAGACGAAAAATTTGAACTTATTTTGCGTCATCAGATTAGCGCCCCCAAATTCATTTCTAGTTTTCTCGCTTGTTTTGACAGTCACGGTTACCAATTTTTTTGTGTAAATAAAAATAATAGTTTTCTTTAAAAAAATCAATAAAATGGGAAGAGCAGCAGTTTTGTCTTCTGAAGAAAAAGCTAAGATTGAATTTTACTACGATTGTGGACTATCCTTCTATAAAATTGCTGAAAAAATTGGCAGGCACAGAAAAACGGTTGCTAGTTTTCTTCAAAATACGGAAAACTATGGAAAAGACTTCAAGGGCGGAAATAATCGAGTGGTTTCCCAAGCAGACAAACGAGCTATACTGAGGCAAGCATCAAATTCCCACGGCTCGTCGGCAAAAATTAAGGAAAAAACTCGTGTAAGGGTGAGCTTGTCAACGATTCAAAGAGTGATTAAGAAAGCTGCACATCTCCAGAGACAAAAATTAAAAAAGACGCCACCACTTAATACGTTAAGAAAAGAAAATCGCCTCTATTTTTCTCAAACTCACATGACGTGGTCTACTCAGTGGCATTACGTTGTCTTTTCAGATGAAAAGAAATTTAATTTAGAAGGGCCCGATGGATATAATTATTATTATCTTGATCTACGTAAGGAGGAGCATTATTTGGACCGTCTTCACAGCCGTGTGGGAGGTGTGATGGTGTGGGGAGCAATATCCTTTTATGGCACCTGCGAGTTGCAGTTTTTAACACCGCGAATGAATGCCGAGAACTACTGCAGCGTTTTGAAAACGGCTTTTCCCCACTTTCAAAACTTATTTGGAAATCTAAAGTGGCATTTTCAGCACGATAATGCTCCGATCCACACTGCCCGATCCGTGAAATCGTGGATTCAGAGTCAAAACGTTGATGTAATAGAATGGCTACCTTATTCGCCCGACCTAAATATCATCGAGAATGTCTGGGGATGGTTGGCTAGGAAAGTGTACGAGTCCGGAAAACAATATAACACTAAGTCTGAATTAATCGAAGGCATCAAACACGCTTGGTCAACCATTTCGTTAAATTACATTGAAAAACTTTACAATTCAATTCCCAATCGAATTTTTGAAGTGATTTCAAACAAAGGCGGCACCACGCACTACTAATTATCGTTAGAACTGCTTAAAATATAATATGTCAGTATTCAAAATGTTTATAGTTGCTCAAAATACTAATTAAATTGAAATTTCTGCAGATGGCGCTATCCTGTTGACCAGTTTTTCACGACGTTTTTTATATATAGTTTCTCTAAAACATTTAATAAAACATTTCCTTAAATGTTACACCCGTTATTGTTTTTGTATGTATAAAAGAATGGTTTAAAAGTATACAGCATAAAAATGGTAAGGCTATAGCTCAATTGGTTTAGATAATATTTAACATTAACCGACAGTGAAAGAAGGGGCGCTAACCTGATGACGTGCAGTGTATATATGTATAAAAATGGAGTTTATTGTATTTGTTGTTGTTAGGTTTGATGGTTGTTTGTTTATTTATTATTGGCGGGTTTCAACCTTTACACTAACGATCTGCACGACACAATTAAGAGCTGGCGGAATTTCTTTGATAAATCTCGATTGTTAAACTTCAATGGATCATTTCACGTACACAAATTATAGTCCCTACTGCATTTTAATATTGTTAATAATTTATTTTCTTATTTTTTATCGACAGCGAAGAAATTTTGTTTAACTATCCATTACGGCGTTGCCAGATTGAGCAACTATAACTATAATGACGATAGAAAAATTGGAGATCACTATGACTTTAAGTACAACCCTATAAACGATGATGGACCAATTAACAATTACGTTACCAATAATATCGATCCCTTTGTAAGCAGCAATATGAGTAACTAGAAAATGCCCGCTACTTCGTATGCGGATGTACAGTAATATGTATAAAAGTAGCTAATTAAATTTTGCCACATTTATCGAAATTCTCGCCATTATTATCGATTTTCCTTTAAATTTTCCTCAAAAAATCGTTCTTTAGTCGACAATACTTTCATACATCTACTTAGGCATGTTTGATGAGCATTTTTTAATCCCCCGATGCATATAAAAAATATATTCTTAATTGATGTCTTCTTCATACAGTCCACGTAACCTCAAAACTTCATCATAATTAGTCAGAATGAATTGTATTCTGTTACACGCGGTTTACGGCACCCCTCATAGACTTGAAATGTTATGAATATTCCACTATTCGTATTTCAAAAATCCCATCATTATATGTATATGTCGAGGCAATATTTTAACCGTGTTCAATTCGTTTTAAAGTTGCAGTAGTATCATGTCTTCATGTAAAAGAATTACACAAATATATAGTCCTGTTTTGGTGTTACGCTCTTGTTTCCCGGTCACAATTAAGCATGAAACACATAGACGACGACAGGCTACATGAACACACGACTACAAATGCCGCTGACTGCAAATGTAGACGTGTGGCAGCTACGGAATTATTTTCAAGACGGCAACTGCAAAGTAAACAACTGATCTGTAATGTTGACGTTTGTGTTATTGTGTTATTTGTGTTAGAAGAAAATAAAATGTCCGGAGAATATTTAATAAATATTATTACAAACATAACAAAAATTGTGAAAACAGTTGATTATTCTGTCAGTGGTGCCACTTCAGGCATTGACAGCTCTAACCTGTTGATTGTCGCCCACACAAATAGAAATTAGTTTAATTCAACTACAGCTACATAAGTAGCATAGACAACAACCTGCAGTCGTGTCGCCTTGCCGTCATTAAAATATTCACTTGCATATAAACGCATGTATTTTATTTTTGACAGGTTGTGGTCGGTAGCCTGTCGTCGTCTATGTGTTTCATGCTTTAGATTTAAGGTAAATTCTTTTCCATATTAATATTTTTTTAATTTTAAATATCCCAGAAGGAAAAAATACTAGTTTAGAACTAGTATTTTTGAACCATAGCTCTAGTACTCGCCCATACAAATAACTGTAGAAATTAACATTGCCTGTAAATTGCAATTAAAAATATAATTGATTTTTTTCAAAAAATTCTAATAAAAATTAATTGAATCAATTAAATTTTTAATCAAATTTACAATTTATTTTACGAAAAGAAGCTTTAAGACTCACCTTCACTTTTCAACGTGTAAAACAAGAGTGCCCTAAATTGGATAAAAGCAATACATTTCTCCAACAAAGCTGTGAATATGCAGAAGAGATGG
Organism: Phaonia tiefii; assembly: GCA_963931995.1. Taxonomy (NCBI): domain Eukaryota; kingdom Metazoa; phylum Arthropoda; class Insecta; order Diptera; family Muscidae; genus Phaonia; species Phaonia tiefii. Next base: position 271,152,032 of record OZ008368.1, on the reverse strand, counting down.
AATGCGACAATGGAGTGACTGTTGCTGTGGAAGGAGCAGATAAATTGAATGTTTCTCCAGAACCACCAGATGTACCTATTTTTTTTGTATTTAATACAAATCGTTTAAATATTAAATGTTTAATATATAATAATAGTTTAAGAAAACCGGACATTAGTTCCGATTATGAATCCAAATTCTAAAAAATTTAATTTTTTATAGATATGTATAACTACATGCGTATCGGTGAAACCTTGAATAAAATCGCTTTAAAAATAGAACATTTTATTTGTTTAGCGTCGTCGCAAAGGGTGGGGTTTCATGCTGAAAAAGACAACTGTTTTAATTGATTCAATTCAAAATTTTATCAAAAATCAGGAAAAAAAATCAATAATTTTTTTAATTAACTTGATTACATACTTAATCAATATTTTTGAAAAAATCAATAAATGTTTTTTTGTTTAATTGAAGTTTTTTATGAAAAATTTACAAATAAATTTAATTAATATTATCATTTCCGTGATTACACCAAAATCAATTAAAAAATTAGTCAAATAAACAATAGTCAACAATCCACATTTTCCAAAAGTGGTCTATCAGGGGTGTCATAGAAACTAATGTTGTCACTATTGGTTTTGAAAACAAAAAGAACAAATGCTTTGGTGTCATGAAAACCAATGTTATCGGTTTTATATTCGAACTAGAATTTATGATATTGGAAATAAACCAAGCAGCTAACAGCTGTCAGTTTTCATTTGCGCGCTTTTGGTTTGTTATTTGTTTGCACCGGGATGTTTTGTAAAAATGTAAGTGAATTGATTTATTTTAATAATTGCTTAATAAAAAGATAAATTTTTGCATTTTTGTTTTTATTTTTTAGGAGAAAGGCTAAAAATAGGGCTTTGTCTATTATACGGCTTACTCTCCAAAAATTAAAAAAAAAATAGAACATGTCGGATAGAACATGTTATTTTAAGAAAAAGAAATTCAAATAAAATCGGGGCAAATGCATAGTTACGAAGTTATGGACCCCCGTTTTTTGAAATTTTGACAAATTATCGATTATTTTCTTTTACTTTTCTCAGAAATATAAAGCTTTATACCACAAATATACTATGCCGAAGCCGGTGTTGACCTACCCCAAAGGGGAAATCCCTTAGCCCGGCCACGCTGAAAGCGTTATACAACAAAAATAATATGCCGAAGCCGGTGTTGGACCTACGCCAGAGGAGAAAGTCCCTTAATTTAAAAAAAATCGATTATTTCTCAAAATTTCAACATACGAGGGGTCCATAACTTCAAAACTATGCATTTGACCCGATTTTGTTATTTTATTATCGAGAAATGCTGGCACATTTTTTGAGCTTATTTTGACTTCTTTTATACCCCATTACCCTCTCACACATCCGAAATTTCGGGAACCATAACTCCGAAACAATGCATTTGCATGGATTTTGTTATTTTACTTTTTTTGCTTAAAATAACGTGTTCTGTCCCCCTCAAAAAATGGTGGTTTTTTTTGGAGAGAAGTCCGTAAAATAGTCCTGTTCCCAAAAATTGTCGATACTGACAAGACAACTCATCTTGGATTCGAGCCACGTCAAAGACTTCCTCGAACCGCTTAGCCTCTTGGTCCAAAAAAATTCTTCCCATTATCAATGCGTATCTTCAATGGGGTACCACCACGCCGATTTATAAAATTCCTTATTGCCAAGATACAAACATCTGTTGAAAGATCGACGAACACCTCCAAATGCACTGCTCTGATAGTTAGGCAGGTGAACAGAGCTATCCAGCGCTTTTCGTGGCGACATCCAATAGTTATGTTGACTAGCCCAAAGTAATCCACACCAGTGTATGTAAATGGCCGCACATATGGAGTCAGTCTGTCCGTTGGCAAGGGGCCCATGTATGCTGGTACTGGAGTGGCACGACGAATTTTGTAAATATTGCAACTTGAGACTTATTCAGAGCACTAATAAGTCGTGGATTCCTAAACGTTCTTCTTATTTCACCCAATGTAGCTTCAAAGGTTTTATGTTTCATGTTGATATGCACATGAGCCACAATAAGTTGGGTTAGGTGATGATTGGACGACAAAATGATGGGGCGCCTGGAATCCTGTTCAGCACCAGCATCGATACTACCATATACTCGGAGACAATTGTTTTCATCAATATATGGCGAAAGGGTATACAGGTCGTTACATTTCGGTATTTTATCACCAGGCCTTAAAATTTTTAACTCATCCGCAAAACTCTCCTCTTGTGCAAGCCGGTAGAGAATTGTTTCTGCACATCGCAATTCGATAGCAGTCAGGCAAGTTGTGTTATTATTAGTGGTCTTCATGAAAGCTCGAAAGAACCTCGAAAACTTCGTAAACTTACACAGCAAACGTCAAAACAAACAAATTTCCCATACAAAGCGACTTGCTCAAAAGTGGACAGTTTTCGAGGCAAATTTGCTGCGCAAACGTGGGATGGAGAAACGTGTAAACTTTTGACATTTCGTTGTCATCTGACTAGGATGGATAAATAAGGTGATAGCACTAGAACAGTAGAAAAAGTACACATACATAATACATGCAATTGCTACTGCTACCACCTTATGTATCCATCTTGGTCAGCTGATATGGTTTTGAGCACAACTACGCTGAGCAACTTTACCTGGTGCCTCATGCAACGGTGCGAGGGAAACTTGCGCTGAGCAAAAGTTCTCGGCTTTCACGTTTGCATGAATACCGCTATTAATGTTTCTCTTACGACAGCAATCAACAAATCTCAGTACATATGCCACAGTACGTTTGAGCCTGAGAAATGAAGAGAAACGATTAAAATCATTGATTAAATTTGAACTAACCAGTAATGCAAATTTAGGACGCAGTTCTTCGCAGGAATCATCTTGTACTGTAGAAACAGGCGTTGGCCAAACATCTTCGTGGCTATAAAGAAATAGAGGCTCCTGGAACCATCGTGTCTCATTAGAAAAGTCAACTTTGCTTTTCATTCTGGTAGTCTCATCTGCAACGTTAAGGTCTGTGGGCAATCATCTGGGCGAGTGGAATCCAATATTTCTGTGATTCTATGGGCATCAAATGGCTTATATCTTCTGCTTTCAGATCCAATTCAATTAATAACAGTTGTAGAATCACTCCAACAAATACTTCGGACAACTTTGAGTGAGTGTTCTTCCAATATAGTACCCATCAATCTTGTTCCCAATTTGGCGGCTTGTAGTTCCAGTCGGGGAATGGTCATGGTCTTCATTGGAGCACATTTAGACTTAGCTGAAATAAAGGAGTCACCAATTTCTCCACCAGCTGTTATATAACAGCTGTTGACACGCCACCAATTGCGTCTTCACTGGCATCGACAAATACATGTAGCTCCAACACACCAGGCATACCATTTCCAAAATAAAAACGTGGCACATGGACATGAGCAACGTTATTCAGCTCCTGCCTCCAATTATCCCAGATGACTTCTAGTCCCTCATTCAATTTTTCGTCCCAACGTAAATTGTTTCTCAAAATTTCTCTCAATAACAATTTTGCAGTTATCAGAAAATGGCACAAAATTCCAATTGGATCACATACGGACATGATAACACTGAGCAGCTCACGTTTTGTAGGATACCTTAGGCCGTTTATAATTTCTGCATTTAATCGATGAAATTTAAAAATAAATTTGAATGCGTCGTCCCGGATGCCAATATATGCCCAGAATTTTTTCTACGGATGACACAAATTCATTTAAAGCTCCTTCAAAACTGGCGTTCTGATCCGAATCACCTTCAAGAGCCATGATCACATCTGACGAGTTTGAAGTAAAACGACGCAGTTCAAAACCAGCAGACTTACGTATATCAGGAACTTGCTTCGCTATTTCGATAGCTTTTGATGCGTTGTCAAAACTGTCAACAAAATCGTCAAAATAATGGTGATCCAATATTGACTTCACGACTTTTGGGAAACGATCTCGATATTCTAAATCATGGGGAAAGTACCATGTCCTCGGGTTATAAGCTTGTGCCTCATTTGGTGAAAATTTCCGTACATGCCCTTTCTCCTCATATTCAGCAACTGTATTTGTATATGCCACGCCCAACTCGGGATTCTTCTTCACCTTTCGCTCCATGTCATAAAGGCGATTGAGGGCCATGGAATAGCTACGTTGTACTACGGCACCACAGTAGTCTGGATTGAAATCTTCTGGCAACCCTCTTTGTAGAACTTTCCAAAGTCTTCCGAGCACGTGTATCGTCCTTCGACTCAATGACTGGTAGAGCCTTGGCGCCAAAATTCTCTGTCTCAAAATATCTTGCCACCAAATTATTCAAATTGTCCGGCTGAGCTGTCAGCGAACAAGTGCGGATGTACGGTGATCTCCATCCATTTTCTCGAACACGGTCCACCCCAAAGGAGTGTTGGCAGCATATGGACCAGCTTCCTCCAACGGAACTATCTCATCGGGTAATCCTAAATGGCAATGGTTCAATCCAATGAGCAATTTTGGAGCCACATCGCCGTATGAGACTATAGGAATGCCATGCTTCTTTATCAAGTCCGCATTGAAACTGATTGGGCAACTTCAAATTTGGCACACCATAAACACATTTCAAAGATATTTCCGTTGCTTATTTACACCACTCATATGAAGATCGACGACTGTGGCTACCTCTTGAGACGACTTTCCACCATACCAGCTCAAATGTACTTAATTTGTTTTGTCTTCCCTGAAGTCTACTTTCCACCATACCAGCTCAAATGTAAGTAATTTGTTTTGTCTTCCCTGAAGTCTAAGTTGTCTCATCGGTTATTACGATGGATAGTTCATCCACCTTCAGCCTTATTCTGCATTACAATTCCGTCTCCGCATTCCGTTACGTTACGATCGTAAAATGGTATTCCAACTAAAAACTGAATTGGAAGAAAAAGAGGAAGACAAGAGTGTATTCACAAAGAGCTGTTGTGAAACGTATGAGATAGAAACAAAAAATATTGTCAATTGTGTAAACATTTTAATAAAAAGTTGAATTTAGTGCAAATAAAACAGTGATTCAGTGATAAAACAGATGACAATTAAATATTGTTGATACTTCACCAAATTTAACACATCAGTGAGTACCGAAATACAAAAAAAAAGTCAGAACATAAGTAAAAGGTATTTGTGGATATTGTGCCGGAGAAGAATTTTGTTGTGCCGGAGGTGTTATTTTCATGTGTTTAACATCATTGTAGCACAAAGTAAAGTTAAGAGAAATGGAATCGACAGCAGCGGCGTTTTTGTTGGATGAGGAGAACAACGTGCTTCGGAATACAGAGGGGAAGACTTGAAAAGCGAAAATTGAGAGACAATTGCAATCCGTTCGAGATGAGCGATCAATTCTAAGAGATTTGTTTTAAAAGTGTTGTTGTGTTAAATAATTTTTTACTTTTACAGATTCCAAAAAAAACTTTCGCCTAAATAAAGACGCGTTTAAATATGTGTTAGATACTTTTGCACAAGAAGCTCGGGCGAATACGTTAACGTCTTTATCACCGCTTAACAGAGTAGTGGCTGCTTTATTCCATCTTGCAATGCCATCTTTTGTTGGTGGCCCTAATGAATTTAGCTCCACTCTGACCTCTTCCCGAAATGCCAGGACTTCTTCTTTCGGACGCTTCGAGTACGCAGTGCCCATGTCTAATTTTCCTGACATTAAAGTCACCAACTTCGCCTATTGCTCCGGTGTTGTTGTTTTTGACCTGCAATAAATTAAATAAAACTCACAAATCAGTACAAACAAATAAACAATTTATGTATATTATTTATGAAACGTTATATTTATTTTTTTTATTGTATTTTATACTTACATTTTGCTCAATTAATTCCTCTTTTTTACACTTAAAATTGATTTTTTGACTAATTTTTTCACCAAACACAACAATTTTAAGACGCTCCGTCAAGTAATTATCAACTTAGAAAAACTGAGTTACGATTGTAACGCAGAATACACACGATCGTAAAAAACTCAGTCACGATAAGAATTTGAATCGAAACGGAATGGAGAATACCAAAGTTGCAATAGCGGAGAAAATTACGATTGGATTGTAATGTAGAATATGGCTGACTATTTCCACTTGAAGCTCTAGCAGTCTGCTCTTTTTTCACAGTGATTGCAAAATCACAGTTCGTCACTGTGATTGAAAATAGCTATTCACTGCGATTGGTCTTTCGCAGTTTTTGGTAGTGTTGTGCAGTGAGCACAAACAAAAGAGCAGTATGCTTGTGATTGCGATTATGATTGTGATTGTGACTGACAGCGTTGAATCTGTTTCTGTTATTCAGTTTGATACCAAAAACTGTGACTGTGTCGCAGATTGCTATGCATCAGCAGGTTGTTTAGACTTTTAAGAACACTAAAACAAAGAGCGTTAAAGAGAGTATATTCCGGTCACACTGTGTTTTGTTTTTCAATGTTTCTTCTTTCTTCGAAGGACATAGTCGGGATTGAAAATTTATTTTGAATGTAAAATCATTATTAACATTTAATATAAATTGTTAATCCTGATGATGTCTTTTGAGGAGGGACAAAACATTGAAAAATAAAATAAAATACAAAGTGTCATTCATTCCTAAATGATCTCAATTTTTATCTATTTTTTAATTATTTTTTTTGTTACATATGAATTAAAAAAATTTTGTTTTTGTTATTTTATTATTTAGAAAAAACTATGAATTGTTTTCTGTTTTGAAAATCTAAAATGTCCTTAGGACCACTGCTATTGGAACTACCGGCGACACTGTTTACCGACATAACTGGTGATGTGCTACTCGATGTTGTCATACTTGTTGAAATGTTCAAGATATTTGTAGTTGAAGCTGCTTTCAGGGCTCGTTGGGCATTTTACCTGACGCCGTCTGAATCGTCTCGGCTGTATTGAAGAACATGGATGATGTTCCGGCAGTAGAGGAACTTGTATTGGGCTCCGACGGCATATGGGCCACATTCACATTTTCATTTGTTCCGACAGGCATGGAACTGTTGAGTGTACTTACAGAGGAGGGCAATGAATCAACAATTGTCAGATTCCGCGGACTTCTTCTTGGAGGTGAACGCTGCATAGCAATGTAAATGGACACGGCAACAGGCAAAAAAAATAACAAAATCGCACAAAGTTTGCGAAATAAAATTTGTCGCTGACTGCGACTCGAGTTATTCCTATGGGGATGCGAATTTAGCACCGAATAAAAAACACGGCAGCAAGAAAAAACACGGCAGAAATAAATTTTGCACGGCAGTATGTATTTACATACGGTAGGGTTTATTTCTAAAAAATGTTAAAATTATAATAAAAAAATCAAACAAACAAAAAAAATCACACGACTACTTACCGCAGTCTTTATCCCCAGCAAACTGACTTAACAGCAGAACAACTGCTTTGCTGGAGCCCTACATTGTACTTGTTTACAAAACTTAACAGTTCCTTTCCAACATAAAGAACTGTTTCGCACTAACAAGTACAATGTAGTGACAAGGGGCACTGCGGTAAGTCGTAAACAAATAACGACACAAAAAAGAGACAAAAAACTCAAAAAAGGGCAAATAAACTAATGATCATAGGCAAATTAAATAAATGTACATTAACATACTTAACAACAAAGAGATAATGACGATATGAAAACAATGTAATGACAACAAAATATATAGCAGACTCAAAATATGTAACAAAAACATTAGCATCAGCGACAACAATAGTGCTGATACGATAATTCCGGTCGACAAACAGTAAATAACAGCATGGAGGCAGGGAATGCCTTCATATGTGTAAGACACGTCTCTGAAGACTAGCAATAGAGCTTTATCCATTAATAAACATCAACAGAAAGTGATTAAGCCGTCCACTTTAAAACAAATGTAGATGAAATATTAGCATGGCGAAAAAGACGAGGTGGAATGTAATAGAGTGGTTGATAAATATTTGATATATTGATCAAATTAAGCCGGCCAAAAGTGACCTCTATTGTTCTAATGAAAAACTTTATGGAAACAGGAATGTTAGTGCCGGTAGAAACAGTTATTGTTTCTTCATCCGGGATTCGAGTTGGAAGGGTCTACAACACAGTGGATTTTTTTCCCCAGGTGCCGTGGTATTACTTGATCATCCTGCGAACTGACAGAAATCGGGAAACACACAGTCCATCATCCATCCATATTATTTTTATAACAGGTGCGTTCAAAATTTATTGAGCTTCCGCGAGTTACGTGTCTCGGCTATACAACTTTCGGGTTCAGTTGAAAGAGGTTTCCCCCGCCAGCGCGGTCGTACTGGGGAAAGCTGTACAGACACGTATACCCTCAAATTTGGGACGACCCGGGGATTTTCCCGCTCACACGTCACTTGCCTCATTGCAAGATTCTACACCTACATATATCGCTAATCATCGGGATGGAACGCCTAATCAGACCCCACCGGTGCATCCCTCGATCGCCGATGGGGGTGATAATTTGGTGCTACCGCCGTGTGACACCGACATTTTTACAGGAAACTTCCCGTCTTGGCCCACGTTCATGGACCTTTCTACCGCGGTTTATATTAATAATTCACGTTTGAGTGACATTGAACGGCTTTGCCATCTTCATATGAAAACGAGCGGTGAGGCGCGGGAAATAGCTCGATTTCCCCTCACTAATTCGAGCTTTCGCTTGGCATGGCAAAGATTGGGCGACACGTATGATAACCCGCGAATGTTAGTCAAAGACCAGATCATGATTCTCTTCGGGCTTCCCATAATCGATACGGAAACCAGTTCTGGTCTTCTGTGTCGAAACCTCAGATTGGGATCCGAAAATAGTTGTTTTGTGTATCCAGCGGTTGCAGCACCATGTCATCTCATTGTGGGAACAGACTATTCGAGATAAGTTCGCCTTATCCACTTCGAGAGGCCTCAATCAATTTATACTGGAACGAGTCCAGACTTTCAAATGCCTCCACGACTTGAAGGGTAATGCCGTCGCGCAAAACCCTTCGATCCTGGGTTCGAACACCCATGTTACAAAGAGCCTTCCTTCTGATTCATCTCCATTTGTGGTCTCTTGGTAGCAGGGCCATTCCTACGGCGATGCCCGCATTTTCGGAAATTGTTCGTCTCGGAAGTATTCGACACTATTAAGCATCATCACATGTGCATCAATTTCCTGTCGCCCGGACATGAGTTGTAGCACTGCAAAAGTTCTTATAACTGTCCGTTGTTCGACAAGAGGCATAACGCTACGCTACATCGTAAAGCTCATACCGCAGGGACTTCTTCGACTCCAGCTGTGCCTCCTGGCGCTATTGCCGCACCGGTATTTCGACCGGCTTGACAATCATACGGGGATCGAGATTGCCCCTTCTCCCTCGTCCACTCTCGGTTCGAGTACTGTCTATCGACTGGTTCACCTTGCTTCACGTCGCGGTGTTTATTTTGGGTACTGCCATGGTGAACATTATTCACCAAGGTACTTCGTACGTGGCAAGGGCCCTTATAGGTCCAGCTTCAGAGGCTTCGTTTATTACGGAACGCCTTCGAAACTTATTGAAACTGGTACTTCACCCAATTGAAGCTCGCATTTCTGGTGTCGGCCAGTCGATTTTGACCATCTCACGTAAAATCTGTTCCATTCGGATAGGTTCACCTTTGGATTTTTCGGGGTGAATGGATACGGGGGCTTACGTCCTTTCGCATAATTCGGTAAATCTGCATCTTTCAAGACACTTGTTGCGCTTAACACGAACATGCGGTTTGCGAATGACAATTTCTTTGATTCCCGTCCTGTGGATTTATTGCTTGGAGCGGATCTCTATTCCGACTTTATCGCGGAGGGTATTCGAAGACACATTCTGGGCTCCCTAGTAGCACAAAATACGGTATTCGGCTGGATACTAACGGGACCAGTAAGTGAAGGCTCCGAAAACTCTTCGTCGGTCTATGTCTTTCCACCACGGTTGAATTTACCGAAGAGGGTAACCTCAAACGCAACCTCCTTCGGTTTTGAGAATTGGAGGAGATACCTAGGAGGATATTTCTCTCACCAGCTGATAAATACTGTGAGCCGTGATTCAGATGGAATATAAGTACATATATGTGGTTACGCTTCCGTTCAGGCCCGAGTTCCCGAATTCTTTACAGTTGGGTGCCTCAAGACCAGCGGCCATGAGGCGGTTTCTTAGAAATGAACGATCACTTTTGCGAAGACCTGAGGTGAAGGCTGTTTACGACGAAGTAGTGGGTGAATACCTCTCGCGGTGATATATGCGCCCCGTGGAGGCAACTATCACGGCCAATGACCAGGTATGTTATTTACCTCATCATCCTGTGATCAACCCTCACAAACAGAACACTAAATTGCGGGTGGTATTTAATGCATCAAGTTAGACATCCAACGGTATTTGTCTCAACGACCTACTCTATGTCGGTCCCATCCTGCAGTCTGACCTTGTGTTTCTGTTAATTCAAAGGCGTATGTTTAAGTTCGTATTTAACTGCGACATCACTCAGATGTATCGGGACCCTGGACCCTACACAAAATTCAGTTCAGCGTATTCTCCTTCTAAACTCGTAATGGATTATGAATTGCTGACGGTCACCTTTGGCGTTAACTACGCTCCTTACCTCGCAATCCTGCTGTTTCAGCTTGCTGAAGACTGCGAGGCGGTGTTTTCTTTGGTGGCGCACATTATGCGGATGTGAATGTATGTTGGTGTTCTGGCGGGTACTCGCAACCTAAGAACCGGGCTAGGGACCAGCTTATCGACGCCATACTGTCTGGGTTTGAACTTCGCAAGAGGACGGCGAACCACAGGTCCATTCTGTTCCGTTTTCCAGCGCAACTACTATCCTTCGTCGAAAATATTGTTCCAAACCGTTGGGAATCCTGTGGAATGCTCGGCTGGACACATTCTATTTCAAAATGGAGTTCAGAATGGTCCTGTTGGTGATCGCTCATTTGTACGACCCGGTTGGCTGGCTGGCTCCCGTGGTCATAGTTGCCAAGATAATTATGCTACAGGTGTGGTTGGATCACATCGTCTGGGATGAAGCCCTCCCCAGGTTGACCGCAAGGTCCTGGGAAAACTTCATTGTACATTTGCATGAGGTGAATTCCATCAGAGTATCGCATTGGGTTGAATACACCCAGGCTTGTGTTGAGGAGCTTCACGTTTTCCTTGATGCCTCGGAGAAGGCATACAGGGGCGTGATATACCACGACTAGAGTTGGGCGAGTTCGAGTTCAATTGTTTTTCTACATCCCATGCTCGATGACGACGGGGTTATGCGTCTTAATGGACATCTGGCGCGATCCCCGTCTCTGTCATATGCGAAAAAATATCCTGTACTGTTGCCTCACTCCTGCCGGTTTTTATTGTTGCTCATGGAGTTTGTCCATTTGATTTCCATTCACGGAGGAAATCAATTGATGATGCGTATTCGCATCAAGTAATGGGATCCTCGCTTGAAAACTAATCCACGCTGTTGTTCAGCAGTGCAAGTTTTGTTTGGTCGACCCGAAGCGTGTAGCGAGGCTCTTCCACCCGAGAGAACTAACCGAATTAGACCCTTCACGACTACCGGGGTGAACTTTGTCGGTCCGTTCCATGTAAACATCTCTAGGGCGCTCGATTATAACCACGAAAGGGTACGTTTGTGTGTTCGTCTGCTTTACCACGAAAGCGGTTCATATGGAAGTCACCTCGGTTTTGTCAACAGATGCGGCGGTTTGTGGCCAGGCGAGGCTATCCCAGTACAATTTTATCTAATAACGGGACGAACTTGGTTTGCGCATCCCCTGATTTAGCGCAGGACTTCGCGGCGGTTTTACAGGAGAGTCGCCTCTGTATCGATCACACTATGGGTTACCCGTGAATCAGCTGGAAGTTTATACCCACAGGGGCGCCTCATATGGGGGGCCTGTGGGAGACGGCGGTGAAAAGTTTAAGCTTCACTTCCGCAAGCATGTTCAATCTTCGAATTATACGTTCGAAGAGCTTTCTACGCTACTAGCACGTATCGAAGCGTGTCTCAATTTGCGTCCGCTCTGTCCGATGAGCGACAACCCGGACAAGACTTTGGCCTTAACGCCTGGTAATTTTCCTCCTCCCGAGCCGGTCATGGCTGATCATCCGCTTGACTTGGTGAACCGTTTTCGCAAAATGTATGCATTATCGCATCAACTGTGTCTTCGGTGGAGATATTAGTGTTAACGATATCGTGGTCGTGAAAAACGAACTTCCAACATTTTGGAAACTCGGTACCGTCGTCGGTGTTTGCCCGGGAATCGACGGCCATGTTAGGGTCGTGGAAGGTCGGACGGAAAATTACGTGATTAGGCATTCGATCGGGAAACTGGTCGTTCTGACCCATTAAACTAAGCTTTTTATCTGACGTTTTACCTGCTACACAGATATGTACATCTACCACTTCGACCGGTACTGCTACCATCGTCATCACCCCAGTCATCGCAACGTCGGTGTCTTCCGTAATCCCGGCACTCGCCATTGACTCCAACCCCTACCCTATTGCGTTGGCACCTTACAATGCACCGCGTAACCCCTCACGAATTCGACGACGATGTGGTATGCTATGGATCACACCCCACTATAAAATGCTACCAGTTTCTACGATTGAGTAACGAGAAGAAACTGTGACCTTTGATTCTGTGCGGGTGCTATTCTAATTGTCTTCAGATGGGCCACCGGCTTGCAGACTCCCAGCCGCTTCGCCAGAATCCGTCCCCGTCAGCCTGGCGGAAGCGTGTCAAGGGTTCACTTTAGCGGACCCCAATTTTTATCGTTCTACCGGAGTTGCCATCGTCTTGGGGCTTGATTTTCTTTCGCAAATTTTTCGCGACTGATATCAGCGAACGAATGGGCTGGCGGCGCAGCTTACCATTTTCGGCTGGGTCATCTCGGGCGCCTATTATCGATAAGCAGTAGCGTAGCGGTGCGATCGTTCTCGCGTTCATGTTAGTTCCATATGTTTAACTAATATATTACATCAACTGAATTTAAGTCCACTAACTAAATAAAGCTCATGAATTTTGATAGCACTGTTTTTTATTTTTTATTATTATTATTTACATGTGTATATACCTAATTAACACGGCTATATGTTGCAAGGTAGCCGGCAATGTTTAGGCCAGAATACGACCTAATGAGTTCCATATCGTACTAGGAAATAGTCACCGGGGGCTAAATCCGGAGAATATGGTGGATGAGGTACCAATTCGTAGTCCAATTCTGCCATTGAGACTACACACGTGAGCATCCGTACGTTTAGGGTCAATTGAGAGCAAACGCGGCACCAATCTTGCAGACAGCTTTCTTAAACCCAACTGATCATTTAAAATCGAAACCACACTGCCATATGAAATGCCTATGGGATCAACAATCTCACGCACTTTTACTCTTCGAACCGCCAACACCATATCGTGGATTTTTGTATTCACCTCAATTGGCCGTCCAGAACGTTCAGCGTCATTTGTACTTTTGCGAACACAACGAAAGTCAGCAAACCACATTTTTACCATTGAAATCGATGGTGTAGAGTCCCCATAGTATTTATCAAGCTTTTCCTTGGTTTGATTGACGTTTTTTTCGCAAAAAATAATGTTTAATGAGAACTCGAAATTCACTTTTTTCCATTTTTAAAAATATGTACGAGGTTGTATGTTCTGAACAGCTGTATATGACGGAACTTGCTCAAAATTTGACAGTAGTCTATTAACAGGTGGTAATTGATGGGAGCAGTGTTGCATTTCATATAACTACGAGGGAAGTTCGAAAATTTACGGATTTATTGGTCCTCCCTCGTATATATACGATTGATGATCATCCGATGGTATCAATTCAGGCGCAGTAGTTACGCATCTGATGATGAACTTGTCACGAAGTTCGAAATTAGTCATGCCAGTGAGCGTGCTATTGCCTATTATTTCCAACAAAAACCAACCATATTTCAATTAGAAAAATGTTCCTGGCCTTGCAAGCTTGTAGTATGAATTTCTCACACATTAAAATAAGTAAATAAATGGTTTCCCGTTACATCCCACGAAGGGATTAGGGAGAGCCCTTCTCATACATTACCTCAAAAAAAATACATATGAGTTTGACAATTGAAACGAAAAATTACATGGAAAAAATTGAATCACCTGTTTAAAGGATAGATATTTCTACCCTGATCAATTTGTATAACATTTACCGCGCGTTGTTGTCAACAATTTAATTCCAATTTTGTTTTCAATCGGAAATAATCTATCCTTCAAGTTTAGAGATATATAAATAGAAATATATAGTCTTCCATTAAATAAAATAATTTAAATAAACTTACCATGTCGTCGACTTATTATTGTTTTGTCGTAAGCTCCAATTGTTTGAAACGGAGATACCAATATTCACAACTATACAACTATTACTAGAAAATTGAACATGTCGCAACATTGTCTTTGCTCAAGTTGGAATTTAATAGCTCATTCGCACTGCAAAATATTTTCCCGATTTCGTATCAAATGTCCTAATAAAATCCGAAGTGCTCGCATTGGGATTTTTCCTGATTTGATTGAAAGTCAAGGCGCATTGACGAGATAGTGTTACTACGACAACAAACACAACAAGCCTACAACAATAAGCATTTCTCTGTGTCTGGTATTTTTCCACAATAAAATTCAGCACAAATGTATTCCAAAAATAAAATAAATCAAAAAAGTATAAAATATTATGTTTGAGAATCAATAAATACCTAAGAAATGGCAAAAGTAACTAACTCGGTTATTCTAATAGTGCCACCACATTAATGCGACTTCATTGAAATGGTTGTAAACAAACGTACTATTCGTGCGTAGTGTGAGATAAAACAGCGTTGCATGAAGTAAACAAAAACGATGTACAAGCCCTTCAGAAAAAAATAGTACTCCAGCAGATGTCTTCGGGTACTCGCAAAGCGATAGCGTGTGCTCCCTCTACATTTACCCGTTAATGGCTTCAAGTGCAGATTTTAACATTGGACTGTCATAGGAAAAAGAGCACTTGCTTTTTTTGTGCAGACGTGGGAGGTTTTAGGGAGTAGTGTCACGATCGTAGTGTATTCGTCTTGAAAACAGGGGGTTGCATGTTCGAATCCCACCACGGCAAACTTTTTAAAAAAAAAAACATTTTTTTCTTCAATTTTGTTTTGTTTTTGTAATTTTTTTTTTATTTTTTGTTATACATTTATATAAAAAATTCAAAAAAAATCAGGCACTTCATTGGCATACAAAAAATTAAGTTTAATAAAATAAGGACTCTATTGGCTATTTTTTATCACAACAACAAAAAGTAAATTACTTAAAAAATACATAAACTTAAATGTTTTGGTATATATATAAAAAATATAAAAAATTCACTTCACTGGCATAAAAAAAATTTATTTAAAAAAATAAGGACTTTATTTACTTTTTTATTTGTTTTCAATATTGTTGTTCGACTCCTCAGGATTATCCACATTTACCTGAGCGCTATTTTCTTTGGACTTCTGTTTGCTCTTTATTCTGTGGTATTTCTGTTTCTCGCTGTGGAGTGCGACTTTGAATTTCTCTTCTGGACGTTCTTGATTATTTATTTTAATAAAACAGTTCGGGAATTTTCTCAACCAAAAACTTTCACAGGAATGTAAACCGTACGTATGTGACATATGTATGTATATAAAATAAAAAGGCTTGCTCTCGGCCTTAACTGTATCTAACAGAGTACGAATCTGTAAACAAAACAGACTTAAAAATAAATAACACCTAAAATACGTTTACAACATAAAAACAAAAAGGAATGTTAACATACAATGGCATTAACATTATCGAACATACATATAAGTACATATGTTATAAAAAGTAAATGTGTTATCACAAAGCGAACGTACAAAAGTACGAATAATGTAAGCAAAACAATATAAATTTAAAAAATTGCACATGAATGAATTGTGTCAATATACGAAATCGCTTGTACATTTAAGTAATAAAAAAAAGTAAGTACAAATAACATACAAATATAATTTTAATGCGATACATGTAGTATACCGATATATACATAAATACATTTCAGCCCCTGAGAGACCCCACAGCAGTCTTCTTGTAAAAGTCAGGTAATAGCAAATGTTCTGGATCATTGTCAAGGAGATATCCCAAGATGCATACGGGAGACATATATGCGGATTCAGACCACATGGTGCTTTTTTCTGCATTGTAAATTTCTTTTGTAGGGTAAATCCATAAGTACAAAGTGGTTGTACTCCTGAGTTGCTATAAATGTAAGTATTTGAGAATCTCTTGGTGAAATTTTCAAAGTTTTTATCAATACATTTCCTTAGGATTCGGCATTCAAAAATTTCCAATTCCATGGCTATTATTGGGGAAATAGTAAACCAGATTGGAAAACCATATAACAGGACTGGTCGGATGGCAACTTTATAGAGAAGGAGCTTGGTTTTCTGTGGCAGGTATTTATTGTGCAATATACGAGAAAACATACCTGCTATTCGTTTTGATTTCTGCAAAGCCATTCTGGCATGGTTATTGAATTTCATTAACTTATTAAATTCAACTCCCAGATATTTAATTCCATTTTTGAATGGTATATCTACACCATCCAGGGAGAGCTGCAACAATTTGCTCTGTGGTGCAACATAGCGGGCACATTTTCCAGAGGCATTCCTAAAGCAAATTGCCTCCGATTTAGCAACGTTAACTTTGATGCCCGTGGCCGTCGGTGGTGCAATGGTTAGTGTGCGCGGCTCTTGTACATGAGATCCTGGGTTCGAACCCGGCTCTGACCACCTTCAAATTTCTTTCGGCGGCGGTCACCTCGCATAGTGACGGCGACACTATCGAGTATCTAGCCATGAAAAAGCTTCTCAAATTACCGTTCGGAATCGGTGTAAAACTGTAGGTCCCAATCAGTGAGTGAAAACTGGAAAGCGCACAGCTCAGTGATTGTGAGAAGTTCTCCCCAGTCCCTTCATGGGATGTAATGGGAAACCATTTATTTTTTTTTAACTTTGATGCCCCACGTTTTATTAAATACACTGATGAGGCCAAGGTGGAAAGCAGCAGTATTAAGAGCCTGGATTGGGGGCTCATCATCAGCATATAGTGTTGCCTTTGAGTTTGCTGCAACATGTGGAAAATCGTGTAGAAAAATGTTAAACAAGAATGGAGCCAGTACACTACCCTGTGGCATGCCGCTTTTCACTGGACCATATTGAGAGCTAGAGTTGTTTATCTGGACCATAAACGTACGATCTGCAAGGTAACTGTACATAATTTTTACCAAATAAGGGTCCACACCAAGATCTACCATTTTATATAGTATACCCATATGACAAGCCGAATCGAACGCTTTTTCGATATCAAGAGATATTGCCACAGTACATGACTTTTGTTTCAAATTAGTTACGTCAGTGTGGAGTTTTAGTAGGGCGTGCTGAGTTGAGTGACATTTTCTGAAGCCAAATTGGTACTCCGAGATTAGATTGATCACAAACTCATTCTCAGTTTTCTCTCTTAACACGCCTTCAAAGATTTTCCCAACGTTGGACAACAAGGAAATTGGGCGGAAGTCTTCTGGGCCCTTACAATGTGATTTCTTTTTAATAGGCAATATTTTGGCAGAAGTAAGTAAGTTAATAGGAGCTTCAGAAAACTTCTTCAGAATAAAATTTGAAATCACATCTATACCGCTAGATTTTTTGCTGTTACTACCATTTATAACCTCTCTTATTTTTCCAGGTGCAATAAAATGGTAGCCACTCGGATTTTCCATGGAGTTGAACATATCAGAGAAGCTGTAGATATGAGCCGATGGCAAATTTATATAGCTATCCACTCGGGTGTATAGATTATCAACAGGCCTCTCCGGAGTGGACTCACGAAAAGTTGAGCAATAATATTCTTGGAAAATGCTAGCTATTTCAGAGTTGTATGAGATGGATCTATTGTTATGGATCAAGTGATGACAAAAAGCAGAATACTTTTTACCCACAATCTGATGTATCTGTTTAAAAGCTCGTGAACCAGGTTTTATCTTCTAAAGTCTGTTGCCAAAACTTTGACCGTCTTCAATACATATCCTTTGCCTGATAAGTATTTGCAGCAGTTGAATTTGTTTTGACAAAATGTTGTACTCACGACTGAGTCTGTTAAAGTTGCGATCTTTAATTCTTTCTGCCACTGATTTTTAACTTTGAAAACATATTTGTTACTGTCAGAAAGAGCTGGTTTGTTATCTCTGGGCTCAATCTTTTCGGTATGTTTATCATGTATCAAAGAAAATGTAAAAAAATAAATAAATGGTTTCCCATTACATCCCATGAAGGGACCGGGGAGAACTTCTCACAATCACTGAGCTGTGCGCTTTCCAGTTTTCACTCATTGATTGGGACCTACAGTTTTACACCGATTCCGAACGGTATTTTGAGAAGCTTTTTCATGGCTATATACTCGATAGTGTCGCCGTCACTATGCGAGGACCGCCGCCGAAAGAATTTTTTTTTTTTTTTTGAAGGTGGTCAGAGCAGGGTTCGAACCCAGGATCTCATGTACAAGAGCCGCGCACAGTAACCATTGCACCACCGACGGCCAAAGAAAATGTATTATTATATTTATCTATAAATTTATCTATTTCAGCATTTAATAGATTTTTATTTGAAGGCGGCATTATTGTAAGGATGGCTGATTCTAGCTCGATTTTGAAGTTTTCCCAGTTTGTATTCCTGTACGAGATGTAGAGACGCGCACTTCTAATCAGGAAATTGAAGATATTAGAGCGTAGCTTTAATTTCAGAGGGAAATGATCGGAAAAAGTTGAGAGACTGGATATCTCATAATTCGTCGCATTCAAATCCAGAAGATGAGGACTTAAAAGAAAATGATCCAAGTAGGATGATCCATTAGGATATGATGGAGATGAGTCACAAACACGGATGACGTTCATAGAATTATCCTGGAGTCAGTTGAAAAGTATTTTACCGTTACTATTATCAATAACGTCTCCCCAGCTAATATTTTTGGAATTTAGGTCTCCTCCAAATATAAATCCATCAAACCCGCTAGCCACTTGGAGGAGTTTATTGAGGCTGTCACTAAGATCCACCGCTGCCATCTTACACGGAATATATACCGATCCAAACAGATATTTTTTGTATATGCCATTAGATTTCATATTTATTTGAATAAATGTGCTATTAAATTTTAGATCGTTGACTGCAATGCGTGTTTAATTTATTGATTTTCTGATAAAAATAGCAACTCCCAGGGGAGAGAAGTCATATACAAAATTATAGCCCGACAAATGCAGTTTCTGGTTTCTTCTCAGATGGCATTCTTGCACGAATCCGATGTCAATATTGTTTTTTGGTCAATGTTTTTAAGAGTTCGATTTCGCGGCTTCTATCGATCAGCGATCGAACGTTATAAGTGAAGGTGGTAATAGATATATGGCCCATAGGTTGCCTTAACTTTAGCAAGTATGCGAATAAACTCACTTTTGGCGTCTTTCCGTGGCATGTTTTGAAATTTGTCAAGAAAAATGTTTATTTCTTGTTCAATGGTCAACTCCTCCGACTCCAAGAAATAATTCGCTAGTTGCAGAATATCGTTCACTATGCTTGGTTTCTGTTGAAAACCATTAGAACTTTGTTGCTGAAACAGAGAGGAGAATGATTTTCCCGGAACTCTGTGTGCTGCATTTACTGCTCTTCTCACATTGGATGCCGCTATATCCTTGTCTATACGGGCCTTGATCACGCGCTCGTTCTTCGCTTTTATATAGTCCTTGTAAGCTTTGCAGCCTCGCCAGCTAACTGGATGTCCCGTCTGACCGCAATTTACACAGAATGGAGAAGACACCTCAGAGCGCAAATAACTGGATTCTCCGGGTAAGTGTTTTTTGTCGCACTTAACACATTTATATTACCATTGTTCACTGACGTGAACATTCTCCCGGCCCTGGGGAACCTGTGAAGTAAAAAGACACTTATTTTTATGTGTTCAAATGAGGGTTTAGGGTACTTCAAAGGTGAATATTATAAAACAAATACTTGTTCGGGTGAAATGGTGTGTTCAGGTTGAAATCGATCCCATGACCAACCAACCAAGGGAGGAGTCTTGGGCAATCAATGATCCTCCATCTACCCGGATCGTATTAGACCTTAGGATCGAGGTGTATAGGTCTCCACCAATCTCGATTGATACTGGAGAGTTGCCATAGAAGTCCGGGTCGGCTAAAGAAATGCGGCAAACCTTTTCCTTAATCGTGTCACTCACGGCGCTTCGGTAGGGGGGTTTGGGTAAGTCATCTACTACCAACATGTAAGCTTCATACTTGACAGCTGATGATATGTGCGCCGTCATCTCAACTTTCGCGTAGACCTGCTCGTCAAGTTTGAAAGGCGAGAGGCCACTGTCCCGTACAAGCGACACTGCTATGCGGGACATGGTGAGGCTGGGATTTAACACAGCTCTAACCAACTGTGTCTTCTTTTTCGCAACTACCTGAATCATGGCCGTCGGAACGAAGGTTTTTGCGATTGTTGAGGCTAATAGGGTTGACTGCACAGACACCTTCGACAATCGAGGAGCGGCAATTGGTGCTGATGGTAGAATAGGAGCTGGCGTCGTCGAACTCTTAGACGAAATACCACTCAAGATGCTTTGAGGTCCGTGTAGAACGGAGTGATGTTTGCCACCACATTTTTGGCATCGATTTTTGCTGGTGCACTCCCCAATTAAATGGTTGCGAGCCAAGCAATTCACGCAGTAATGCAATTTGACCGCCGTTTTGTATTTCTTCGACAAATTCATGCGCTCAAATTGTTTACAAGCGGTGAGCCGATGGTCTGCCTTGCATATACCGCATCCGAAATAACGGCGACTTGGGGAAGAATGTCGACTGGCATTGTTTCTTCTCGGTCTGTCCTCATTGGTGACGATTCTACGATCAGACCTTTGGCGATTCTTCTGGTCAGAAGCCTGACGTCCACGACGTGCCTGGCTATTGTTGTGTCTGGGTGCCATTTTCTGTGTAAATTAGAATGATTAAATTAGAAAATGGATGACTGAGTATGAGTGGGTTAGCGTAGTCTTAATATATAAAGGGTGGATCATTTTGATAAGATACACCAGTTGGGCGAGAATCTAAGGGTTTATCATGTAAATTGGTGTATCTGAATGTTAAACATTAAAGAGTTAAATAAAATGTTAACAATGATCCAATCTTTACATACTAAGCTTGGGGGGTAAGTATGTGTGTGAGTGTATTATGGGTAAGTGTAAGTGTTTTATGGATGAGTATGAAATGTTAGGGTTTAGTATACAAGTGGGTGTTAGTTAATAAGACAAGAGGGTTAAAATCATTTAGTGGGCAGAACTACGACTTTTGCTATAGGTCGAGTTAAGTTCCCCGTGGGGGTGCGTAAGTCTACGACTCTTGTACGACCATCGGAACCTGGGTAAACTTTGATCACACATCCGAGTGACCATTCATTAGGGGGTAGATTATCCTGTCTTACAACTACCACATCATTTACTTCAACTTGACGTTGTGGGTGCTTCCACTTGTATCTCTTGTGGAGCTCTTTCAGATATTCATCCTTCCATCTCCGACAGAAGTAATGGTGTTGAATCCTGAGCTTCTGCCATCTATTTGCCAGGGAAACATTTCCTTCGCTTTGATCTGGTTCAGCAGGGGTGAATAAAGCCGATCCAATTAAAAAGTGACCTGGGGTTAAAGGGTTTAAGTCTTGTGGGTTTTCACTTGACGGGCTGAGTGGTCTTGAGTTGAGACATCCTTCAATTCGAGCAAGTAGGGTAGCCAGTTCTTCAAAAGTATATCTCTGGATGTTAGACTTTTTGAGAGGCGATTTGAAGCTCTTCACTCCAGCTTCCCATAAACCTCCCATGTGAGGAGCTCCTGGCGGAATAAAATGCCACGTCACGTTCTGGAAACTATTATTAGACACGACAGAACCTCTCAGGGTTTTCATAAATTCTTGACGCTCTTTCTTCAGCAACTGACTTGCTCCAATGAAGTTCTTACCGTTGTCTGAATAAATAGCGGCAGGGCATCCCCGTCTCGAAAAAAATCGGGCAAATGCCGCCATAAACGCTTGTGTAGAGAGGTCTGAAGTAGGTTCCAAGTGAATTGCCTTTGTTGCAAAGCAAACAAAGACGCATACGTAACCCTTTGTAATTTTGCATGCTCGTCCAGTGTAATTTTTGATTTCAAAAGGTCCTGCAAAATCAACTCCAACATTACAAAAGGGTCTTGATATCTGAGTACGTTCTGGAGGTAAGGCTGCCATAAATTGAGTCGCTTGATGGTTTTTGTATCGCGTACAGGGTGAGCAATTGTTAATCACAAAGCTTATAAGATTCTGAAGCTTTGGAATCCAATAGCCTGAACGAATTACTCTAAGCATTACCTGATTTCCTCCGTGTAATGTTATCAAATGGACGTGATGCGTTAGTAGTTTGGCAAATGAGCTAGCATAGGGTAACAAAATTGGGTGCCTTTCATCGTATGACAAGGCGTTGCAGCTAGCTAATCATCCATTTGCACGCATGATGTCTTTAGAGTCTAGAAAGGGTGTAAGGGTAAGAAGGGTGCTTTTTCTGGGTATTGGGGTTTTCCTTTTTAAGCAGTTATATTCTTCTTGAAAATAAAGATTTTGACATATAATTACTAGTCTATCTTTCGTTGATTGTATTTCTTGTGCCTCAAGTTGAATACTTGGGTGATTCAACAAGATTTTCAGCCTCTCTTCGACTGATTTTGTTGTTGTTCGATCAAGAACAACTCGTTCATGACGAATAGTGTTCTTACGGGTACATGAGGCACGATCAATAAATCGATTAACATAAGATGAGACTCGAAGAGCTCTAGACCATTTTGAAAATCTTTTTAGAATGTCTGGGTGGGTATCATCATTCGTATTATCCGAGGATTTATTTCTATTGTGGGTAGGGTGGGTCACTACGGTAGTACTAAAAGAACTACCAATTTTTGCTTCAGCTTGAGTAACAAAATTTTGTGTTGTACTTGGCCATGTTGACACGGAATCCTTCAACCAAGGGGGTCCATTCCACCAAAGTGAATCATCTTTTAGGTCATCGGCTGTGCATCCACGGCTTGCGACGTCAGCAGGGTTATCATATGATGCTATGTGGTTCCAGTTTTCCACTCCAACTGTCCGGGAAATAGCAGATACACGATTCGCTACAAAAGTGTTCCAAGAGTTTGGATGCTTATTAAGCCAAGCCAACACGATGGTCGAATCTGTCCAAAAATACGTGTGATGTACAGGTAAGTTGAGTTGAGGAATTAAATTGTGTACCATATTGGCCAGCAATACAGCACCACAAAGTTCTAGTTTGGGTAAAGACAGAACTTTAATGGGTGCAACTCTCGTCTTAGCGAAAAGTAGGGTTACGGCGTTTGGTCCGTTTATGGGCTTTACTCGTACATATAAAGCTGCAGAGTATGCTTTTTCAGAGGCATCTGAAAAGCCATGAAACTCATATTTGGCTGAGGGGGTAAATTGAATCCATCTCGGAATACGAATTTGATTAATATTGTCATAAAATTGCAAAAACTTTTGCCATTTTACGAGGGTAAGGGGTTTAATACATTCATCCCAAGCTGTGTTATCTTGCCAAATTTGCTGCATAATAATTTTAGCAGAAATAACAATCGGTGCCAACCAACCAGCTGGGTCAAAAAGACGCGCAATATCAGATAGAACTGTACGCTTAGTGTTTCCTGCTTTTCGGTCAATTAAGGGTACATTGAAGAAAAATAAATCTTCTCTCGCATTCCAGCGAATTCCAAGAGTTTTAGCATTATCTGATTCTGGAAGGGTAAGTAAATCAACGTTGAGTAAATGATCTTTGGGTAAGTGTGTTAATAGATCCACAGAGTTCGAAATCCACTTTCTTAATGGAAACCCGGCGGAATCTAATACTGTTATCAATTCCTTCTGAGCTAATTTAGCATCATTAAGAGTATGCGCTCCAGCTAAAACATCATCAACGTACATGTAATTCTTCAAAATATCTGAAGCAATTGGGTGGGTATTTTGTACGTCTTTAGCCAGTTCGTGTAGGGTACGAATTGCCAAATATGGCGCGCAATTCACTCCAAACGTGACTGTTTGAAGCTCATAATCTTGAATGGGTTCATTTACGCTTTTGCGGAATAATATTCGCTGAAAGGGTGTGTGGGTGTTGTTTAATAAGATCTGCCTGTACATTTTTGTAATGTCGGCGTTATAGACGATCTTATAAAAGCGCCATTTCAAGATTAATACAACTAAATCTTGTTGTAGTGTGGGACCAATGTGTAACGCATCATTTAAGCTGCTGCCATTCGAGGTTTTGCTTGACGCATTAAAAACAACTCGAACCTTTGTTGTAACACGATCAGGTTTTACAACAGCATGATGGGGTAGATAATAATGGTCAGTTGAAGAAGTGTTAGGTTTGTAGGCTATGGGTTTCATATGACCTAAGTCAACATATTCCTGTAGCACGTTATCATATTCTTTCTTCAACTCGGGTTTCTTCATTAGATTCTTCTCGTTCCTTAAGTATTGAGCCATTGCCACATGACGTGAGTTTCCTAACTCAATTCGTGGGATACGAAACGGAAGATTAACTTGATACCGGCCATTGGGTAGGCGTAGGGTTGTCTTTTTATAAGTTTCTTCACAAAAAGAATCTTCGGCAGGCTGAATGGATTTTCCTGGGGCTTCTTCAATTTCCCAAAATTTTGTCAAACACTTATCAAGTGCGACTGAATTAAAATATGATACAATGGCTTGTGTCTTGTTCGATTCCTCAACGGGTCCTGTCAAGATCCAACCAAATTCGGTTTCTTGAGCAATAAGTGTGTTAAGAACACGTTTCTTAACACCAGATTTTAAAATCTGTGGGTAGAAATCGCTGCCAATTATGAAATCAATTGGTCTGCTTTCAAAGAATTGACGGTCAGCTAGCTGAATATTTTCCAAGTTTTTAATAATATTTGGGTTAATATTTTGGGTGGGTAAATGTGTTGTAAGGGTTTTAACAACAATTGCTTGGATTGTCAGACTAAATTTTGGGTTTATATTTGACCGTAATTTGACTTCGCACATTTTGTTTGACCGTGCTGACACAATCTCATTCAATCCCGAGATTTCAGCATCAATGGGTGTAGTGGATAACCGCAGTTTACGTCTGAGCTGATCAGAAATGAAAGAAAAATCTGACGCTGGGTCTATGAGCGCTCTTGCGAGAAACAGCGTACGATGAACTTCCACATTCAAAACAGCTGTTCCTAATAACTTTTTCCGGTCATCTATTTGGGGTTTACTCGACTGTGTAATTGTCGAGAATGATTGTGACGATGTTGACGGTACTTGAATATCTCTTACTTGGTTGGGTGTACTTTGTACTTGAGGTTGGGTGTTTATATTCGATGCTGGCTTGTGTATAAGGGTATTATGTCGGCCTCCACAATATCTACAAGTAAATGTGCTATGACATTCCTTGATAGAGTGACCAGTTGCCAGACAATTGTAACAAAAACCGTTATTTTTTACGAAATCAATTCTCTCACTTATTCCGAGTGAATTAAATGATGAACATTCTCGAAGTGTGTGTCTATTATTGCAAAGTTTGCAAATTGAGCCATCTGGCTTCTCGGAATGTGGGTGGGTTGGGTTGGATTTCGAGAAATTTGGTTCCTTTTGTGTCTTTTTCTTTGAACGGATGTCTTTTTTCTGATCTTGGGTAACATTGTGGAAAGTGTTGCCTTTTCTTTCTTGCTGATTCCTATTATCAGAGAACTGTTTGGGTTTAGAGTAAGGGTTTGGATTCTTGATATCATTAACAGATTCAAGTCCTTGATATTTATTCGTAAGAAACTGGTTTATTTCAGTCCAAGAGGGTATAAGTGAACTATCTTTAAGAGATTTTTCAAAATCTTCTAGGGTTTCCCTGGGTAATTTGGAGGAACAAAGGTATACAAAGATAGGACCCCAACTCTCCGTATCCACCTCTAAAATGTTCAGATTTGAAATGCAACCGTTAATTTTCCTTTGTAGTTTTCTTATAGAAACACCACACTGTACAGTAATTGTAGGTAAATTGAACAAAGTTTTGAGTTGTGCATTTACTTGCATTCTCTGGTTCTCATATTGAGCAGTTAATTGCGACCAAGCTGTAACGTAGCCAGCATTGGTCAGGGGTGCGTTGTCAACTATCTCTTTGGCCTCGCCTCGGGTCTTTTGTTTGAGGTAAAACAGTTTTTCAACTCCACTCAACCGGGTATTATTACCATATATAGCTCTAAACATATCTCTAAAGGAAGCCCAGAACCTATAGTCGCCATTAAAAACTTGCATATCGCAAGGAGCAACGCTGAAGTTCACCGTATTTGTGTTAGTAGGGGTAGAGGAATTTTCGTGTTTTTCCTTGATATTCTGGATGGCTTCCTCTATTGAGACAGAGCGGGTTCGGAACCATTTTTTCACCTTCCTGTACTCCGTGGTAATTTCCTCTATTTTAATGGTTGTCTGTTCCTTCGGGTCATCCATGAGTGGAGATTCCCGTATGTTCTCAAACCGGGTACAAAGTTTCTCATAAATCTCCTCCAGCTCTCTCTTTTGGATTTTAAGAGTTGCTAAGGATGGGGTTTTTTCTTCCGTTTTAAATTCTTCTTCAAAATCCGCTAAATCAATTTGGATTATTCGGGTAAACCCGGCGGCCATGTTTTGAAGAGACATTTTTGGGTTGTAATGGGTGTGACAACTGTGTCGAAAGGGTTAATAATGGGTATAAATGGGATTCTAAATGGTTCCAAAAGATGGGTTATAAATCCCTGCGCTAACAAATGGGTTTAACACGGGTGATTGCGACACAAAATGGGTGAAATTAAGTTAAAAACGGGTTAAAAAATATTCCACAATTAATACAAAAATATTTTTTCCTTTCTTTTTTACGCGACCAAATGTCCAACTGGGTATTTTCACACAAATTTGCCTACGGTACTCACTGTAAGCGGCAATATCAGTTTGTCAGACAATATAAAAAAAAACCTGTGAAATAACTATTAAAAGGGTGGGTGGGTGTTTAAATACAGGTATTCAGTTAAAATTGATCTGACGGCTGTGTAAAAATGTGTGAATTCGCATAAAATTTGGGGTTATAAATTTCAAATAAGTTGCAAAGTTGACAACTTACCGATTCTGCTTACTTATCGTGTAGGGTACCAATACCTTCCGTATGTATGTATGTATGAATGTGTGAGGTTTTTACACGTCGTCTCCCTTTTGTGCTGTTGTTCCCGCTTTGTATGTTGCTGCTGTGTTATGGAGTTTTTGGGTTTTTTGTTATTGTAATTAGTATGTTAGAATTTTTGTCTTAACACCAGTTTGTTATTATGTTTAATGTTGTAGGTATTTATTTGTTTTCTGACACAAAATGTTTTTAACTACACAGTTCTCTTTCATCAACAAATTGTTTTTCTAATCACCTTATTATTTGTTTTTATTGTGATTGTTATTTTCTTTTAATATTTTTACTTTTTAACACATCACCATTGAAGCTATTGGCCTAGGTTTTGTTTTTTATTTTACACACTGGCACAATGCTCAGGCTTAGTACTTAGACCAGCTTTTTGTTTTCTTTTTCAATTTGTTCTTTTGTTTAGTGGACTGTATTTTTTGTCTTTAAAACTTCTTTGATATTTATGTATTGTTTCAATGTCACTGTTTCACTTTTACTTAAGGTTTGAAAGGACCATGTTTTTACGGGTTAGAGGGAGAGGGTTGAATAGGGTTAATAAACTTTACCGTCCATATATGCCTACATATATGTAATTCCAAATCAAGTAAATAGGGATTTTCGGTAAACGTTACAATATAGGTTACTTTATTAGAATTCACAACATATATTATAATTTTAGGGTTAGGGTTTTAGTTCATAAATTGGTGTTAAAATTTGATTATTTTAGTTATTCACAATGCTATTTTACTCAGCCTTTTAACTAATATTAAGTTTTAACTTTAGAATTAAGATTTTAACTTTTGCTTTAGAATTTAGTTTTAGAATTAACTTTAGAATTAATATTTTAACTTTTGCTTTACAATTTTCACTATCGTTTTAGGATTTTAACTTTAGTTTTAAGATTTTAGCTAGTTTAGTTTTAGAATGTAAAAACTTTCACAAAAATTCACTCGAACTGCTCCTTGATGTACTGCTTGAAGTTGGTTGCCGTTGGTGAGGGTAAAAATCAACAGCTGATGATGGGGTGTTGATGGTGTTAGGGTTACCATTGTTCACTGACGTGAACATTATTAAATACAAAATGTGTGCCATTTGTAGAAACGTACAAATTGTATACCCAAGTGTTTTATACTTTTGTCTAATCATTAATTAATTTCTTCACAGAGAACGTGACTGGTTTCTTCGGCATTGAAAAACGAGAGGTGCTTCTACATTTGAGGAGCCTATAATGTTATTATTTATTTAAATTTTTATATTATGCAATAAATACTTCTTCAATTAAAAACAATAATTGTTTCCGTTAATAAAAAAAACATTTGGTACATTGAAATTATTCTAATTCACCTACAATAAAATCTGTACATTGCGCTTTTTGCATTGTGTAAATCACAAATATGCAAGGCAAATTTTCAAATCGTTGGTGAACGTAACATTGCCTATGTTTATTGGTAATATTGCTAAACAGCTGACCCTATGTTGCCCTTTGCATTGTCTGATATCAGACCACGAATTGGGGTAATATTACAGTAGGTATTTGCTTTGTATAGTAGGTGTTGTAGACAACATTAACGGGCATTTTGTTTTTGATTGGAGGGCCGATGCTATCAAATTCAATACAAACGAATACCAATAATAACAGTAAACAAAATAGCACAAACAAAATAAATTTTAATTTGAAATTCGGGAACACTACGACATGAAAGAAATTAAACCGGGAAAATAATAAATTTTTTGTATGTGAAAAATTCCCAGTGTTTAATAAACGTCAATAAAAGTTATAAAAAACCCCTTATTAGACAGCTTATATTTTATTGGCAACGACTGATCAATTTCCAATTTTAATTTCGTTTGACATATTAAGTGTGTTGTTTTTTACACCGCTAAAGTTAATAGTAGTTCAATTTATACGGGGCAGCTAAGCAATATTTAGAGTCATTTCAATTTCCCACTTAAATTCCAACCCGAGCATTGACAAAGTTGTCACTTGTTCAATATCAAGAAATGGCAACAAAAATTATCTTAGATAAATTTTGTTATCAAGGAGACTCAAAAACAGAAATGGTTATTTACTTTTGTCATTTCTTATACAGCATTCGCACTGGCATCGATTTTCTTGATTTTGCCACTTTTGTTGATTTTAGGCAGAAATCAAGAAAATTTGCTTGATGTCCCATACGTTTTGACAGACGACAAGTCAGGTATTTTTCCTTATTTTTCTAATTAGACGACCAGAAGATGTGCGCAACTTGGCAACCCTGGTAAAAGAGAACCAAAAAGTACTAGGAGTTCACTCAAACGCATTTCTCTCTCGCGTCATATCTTGCTTATTTCATACTTTTTGCATAGTTTATGTAATTTTACTTCAACATGGTTGGAATTTGTATAGTTATATACAATAACACAATCAAAAAGCTGCTCGTGTATTGAAATATTCAATGAAGAGAGTAAGAGAGAGAGTAGAGAAGTACTAAGGTTTCACTCGTTTTGTTTGTTGGCATTTGAGTGAAGAGAAATTTTGACTGTCTACTTGTACATCGTTTTTGTCACGGCGCATTGATGTGGTGGTACCACTAAAATAGCCGACTTTATATTTTTCTCCTTACTTAGGTATTTATTGTTTCTCAAACATAGATTTTTTATACTTTTTTGTTTTCTTTTATTTTTGGAATACATTTCCAGACACAGAGAAATGCTAATTGTTGTAGGCTAGGTGTGTTTGTTGTCGTAGTAACACTATCTCAAACAAAAAGTTATCTTAGGCTGTGTGTTCATCGAAAATATTTCAGTCGTGGTAAATTGTGTTGAATTTATTTCTGTGTGGTGAAGATACAATTCCGATTTTGCTGTGTGAAATTGAAAATCAAAATTTTGACAGCTGAAAATTCATGTCCTTTCACTTTTTTGAAATTAACATAATTTTTAAAAAATATTTCGGTATTTTTATTCAAATTATAAACAAAATGGATAAATTTCGATTACACCAAAGGATGTATGTGATGTATCAAATAGAGAGAAGGGGTGAGGTATGCTCTTATTGTTTTATATTTTGTATACTGCGTCGGATAGAACATGTCATTTTAAGCAAAAAAAGTAAAATAGCAAAATCGGCGCAAATTCACAGTTTCGGAGTTGAAATTTTGAAAAATTATAGATTATTTTCTTTTACTTTTCTCAAAAATATAAAGCTATATACCACAAAAATACTATGCCGAAGCCGTGAAGCCGGTGTTGGACCTACCCCAGAGTAGAAAATTCCATACTATGCCGAAGCCGGTGTTGGACCTACCCAAGAGGAAATAGTCCCTTAGCCCGGTCCAGCAGAAACCTCTATGCCATTTATCGATAACTCACTAAGTTATCGAGTTATTGGATGTTGAAAATTTGAAAAAAATCGATCATTTTTAAAAATTTCAACATCCCATAACTCGATAACAAAGCGAGTTATAGAGAAATGCTAGCTAATTTTTTGTGTTTATTTTGACTTCTTTTATACAAAAAAGTAATGATATCAATAGCTTTACACAGTAGCTTAACCCCATTACCCTCTCACACATCCGATATTTCGGGGACTATAACTCGGAAACAATGCATTTGCCCGGATTTTGTTGTTTTACTTTTTTTGCTTAAAATAATGTATTGTTTTTTTTAAGCGTAAGCTGTAAAATAGACCTGTATAGAACTCATGTATTTTGTTTTTGTACTCTTGTAGGCTTATGTTGTTGGTATGTATGTATTTGTGTAGAGTTTCGCAACTGAAGCGAATGAGACAAAAACAAAATGCCTGTTGTTGCTGCCTACAACTACAACAACTCCTGCTGCTATTACCATGTTTCCGAGCAAATGCTGCATAAAATACAAACGTCAAAATTTAGACTACCTGTCAAAATTTTGTGTAGCCCTGGGGCTAGTGAAAATTTTGACAATAAATACTCACCACGCTAATGTCAAAATTTTGGTCAATCAAAATTATTTGGCTCGATAAACACACAGCATTAGATAACAAAAGGCAACAGAAGTTATCTTATATAAATTTTGTTATCAAGGTGACTCAAAAACACAAATTTGCAAAATAGCTTACACATGGTAAGTTCATTTAAATTATTTTATTTAATGGCAATGGTTAGTGTGCACGGCTTTTGTACTTGAGAACGTGGGTTCGACCACTGCTCAGACAACCTTACATTTCTTTCACCGACGGCCACCTCGCTTAGTGATGACGACAGTATCGAGTACTTAGCAATGAAAAAGCTGCTGCTAACTATAAAGTTTGGACACACATTTATATTCTTCAAGTGGCTAAGAAGTATTTATTTTCCCGTCGCTTACAAGACACTTTTCTAATTACAAAAATTTGACAACCTAATCTTGGACAATGCAAATGAGTTGGCTATTAAATCACTTGGAAATCAAATTTGTACTGACGCTTTATGCAATTAAAAATTTATGATATTCGACTTTTATAAACCTGTCTTTTACATTTTCTGACGGACCAGAACGAATATGAAAGCTTATGAAAATATATATAAGACCGCATCCTTATACCTCACATTCATTAACCCATTGCGAGCCAATTTATAATACCACAAAAAAATAAAAATTATTTTTAAAAAATCGCGCGATTTTTTTAAAATAATTTTTCGAAAAAACAAATAAAAATTATTTCAACAAAATCGCGCGATGTAAAAAAATACAAAAAAATTGAAATTCAATACTAACAAAATTTATTCAAACAGGAAAAAAACAAAACAAATTCAAATGGAAAAAAAACAAATATTCTAATAAATAATATAATCGTGATTATAAATCTCCCTCATACTCGGAGAGCGGGAGCGATTCACAATCGGAGTCGTCTTCTAAATCCTCCACGCGGGCCATATTTACAATTTCGCTCATACTGTTACATTCGCTGAGAGGGTTATACATGGTCCCCGCAAAACGGAGGAATTCTTCAAAAGGTGCCGTTAAATTGGATTTGCACCAACGCAAAAAGATAAATTTTTGCACATAGCCATTGAAGAACTGTTTGCGCCGGTTATACTCAGGAATAGAGCATTTTAAATGGCGCCACAAACCTTCAATTGTATTTGTATGTTGGCCCGATTCCTCATCGACAAAGGCCACTGAGTGGTTAACCCTAAAATGGGTGTAACCCTCATATTTTAAGCTGTCATAAGCCTGAAATATAAAAAAGGAATTAAAAACAGGAAATTAATATACTTTATTAATCTTACCTTCCAAAAGTCCGAAATTATAATTGAGCCAGGCCTTATGTACTTCTTAATAAGAGGCACCAATGTATTCCGGCTTCGGTCAGGAACGGGCAGCATAAAGCATTTTCCGCTAACCCTTTCTACTCCCCCGAACACCCATTGACCTTCTACGCGGTGGCCCCTATTATATTTCCGTTTCCCCAGCTGGGACTCGTCAATTTCGACTATGATATTTGCGCACCCTATAATTAAGTTTGTTTGGAAGGACCCAAATATAACAACTTCCCTGCAAAAGCTGTTCCAGTCCACGGCTGTCCCCGGCTATTTATCCCGACAGTTTTACGTATTATTTCTAATCCGGAGTCATCGGTCCACATTAACACAAACATAAGTATTTTACATATGCTTAGATGGGATCGCTCAAAAAAGGTTTTTTTTCTTAACGACACTTCTACGTTACACTGCTTTCTTTTATTTTTATTTTTTGAGAATGTCTCGAAGCATCTAAAATCATATACACACGTACGTAAATAAAATTGTTTAACACTTGTTACCTTAACACTTGTAGCTTACCTCCAACTCCATCCATCAACATTTGACCGCTTCATTAGCTTCATCGGGTGACCATTTGGGCAAAGGTAATCCCCTTCCCTAGGGATCAACCCCCAATCCTATAATAATTGGAGTGCCGCTTCGGGTACAGGACCTTCATCATTATCAAACGCTTTATAGATTTGAAGAACACTTTTTATCTCCATTTTTGACCTCCGCGAATTACTAACTTTAAGCGGTTATTAGTCGAATAAAATGTTTAAATGTACTTCCCCGTTTTATAGAGATGCATTTAGGACACAAGGTTGCCATACTGGCTGGAAAAGAACTTTTCGAATAACGTTCAATACACCGAAAGTAACCGATTATATTAAATGTATTATCATAATTCCTTAATATCCGATATCTCGATAACTAAGCAAGTTATCGAAAATTTGTATTTAGTATTTATCACTTATCTTTTTATTTACTGTCAGAAAACAGTATCTCTTTAAGGGAATTACCATAAAAAATCGATAAGTTTTAAAAATGTCAATATTCGATATCTCGATAACTAAGCAAGTTATCGAAAATTTTTATTTAGTATTTATCACTTACCTTTTTATTCACTGTCAGAAAACATTATTTCTTTAAGGGAAATACCATAAAAAACCGATAAGTTTTAAAACTTGCAATATTCGATATCTCGATAACTAAGCAAGTTATCGAAAATTTTCATTTATTATTTATCGTTTATTTTGACCTATATTACAGGAAGAAGTTATAACCGTAATGGATAAAGACGATTTTCCAGACGTAATACCCTTCAACATGTCCGAACTTTGGAGGCCCATAACTCCGAAAATATGGGTTTCCGACAAAAAATTTTAAACCCCCACCCCCCGTTGAGCAACTTTACTTGGTGCCTCATGCAACGGTACGAGGGAAACTTGCGCTGAGCAAAAGTTCTCGGCTTTCACGTTTGCATGAATACTGCTAGTGTATTTTGTTGTTGTACTTTTTATGTTTACTGTGTTTGTTCATATGGTTGAATTTGACGGTTAGAGTCATGAAACAAAAACTAAATGCCTGTTGGTATAACACAATTACAACAAATCCTACTGCGTCAACCTCTACTAGTTCACCCATCGGCCATATCGGTGACGTTTCGTAGTAATTTGAGAAAAAAGTAAAACATCGCAAACGACTTTACAAATTGGGAAATACATTTGTTTTTGAAAATAAAATTTGTTTTTGAATAAAAATAAATACACGAATAAAAATAGTTAACAACCAATACATCCCATGAAGGGACAGGGGAGAACTTCTCACAATCACTAATGGCCAGTTTTTAAGTGGGTAGTTAACTATCGGATTACTTACAGGCCTATTCTAGCAGGATTACAAAATTCACCACGGTTACTATTTGACAGGTAAGTGACAATTGTCACAAATCGGTATTCTAACACATTTTTTGGTGACAAAAGTAACAAAAACTGTTACCTGCCAAAGAGGAGGTAAAAGCGCGTAACAGCTGTTTTATTTGCCGGAAAGTTGATACAAAACATTTTATAAATTCTGAAAGAAAAAAATAAAACTGTATACGGGAAAAATTAATAATATATTTTGTACCAAAACGACAAGAGGGCATAATTAAATGGAGGAAGGACTTTTGTTACTTTGTGCTATGGAAATGCAGCAGAAAGAAGAAAGAATTTGCTTTTGTGTTACAAAGATTGAAAAAGCGCGAAATGTATTACAAAATTTTAACGTAAATATCTCCGGTCTTTGAAGGGATATTGGTGAGTAATATATGTATGTACCTTTAAAAGAACCTAAGGTCTTGTCTTTTATCGGACCTGCCAAAAATAAGTATAATGGGTAATTTTGTTGAAAAAAATAATAATTTTTAGCAGAAAAGTGAGGTTAGAAAACTTTTTTTAATTAGCTCCCCAATTGGTTAATAAAAATGAATATGTTTATGCACTGATTTATAGAGCTTAGAAACACCTTTATAATGATTCCCATTTCAACCAGATCGGATTATAAATACCGGAGATACGAACGATTATATACTCAAGCCTTAAAGACCTATATCTCAAGAAGTAGGACCGACCCCGGGGGGAAACCCAACTTTTTGAAGTCAGTGTAGAAGCTTTCGTCGGTGGTGAAATTTTGATGTAGATCAGAGAGTTGCGGGGATGCGCAGGTGTATTCTTTCCGCTTAGCATCTTTGGATGTTCCTTGAGGAAGGCAATATAGCATTCCAGCTGTGCCTTTGCGGTGCGCTCAAATTCCCCTAATAATAATGTATTAATTTTAATTCAATAAATCATAAATACATTAAATACTTAATTTTCCTTTTTTACCGCGTTCATTTTGTACAGAAAACCATATGTTGTTGTTTTGTTGTCCCTGAGGTGAATTATTTGTTACGAGGTGAATTTTTCGTTGTCACCGTGTTGCCAGAATACCAGATACAAACAATGTTGACAGCTTTGTAACAATTTTGTGGTTACAATTTGATTGTTACCACGTACACAGAATAGGGGTGTTAATCTTAATTCTAAGTTAATTAGAGGTTAACTTTGCATTCTGTTTTTCAGTGGTGAGTTACACCCCTATTCTGTGTATGTGGTAACAGTCAAACTGTAACCACAAAATTGTTACAAAGTTGTCACCATTGTTTTTATCTGGTATTCTGGCTACACAGTGACAACGAAAAATTCACCTCATAAGAAATAATTCACCTCACAATAACAGGTTGTCAAAAGCAGGGACAAAAACACAAAAACATATTATTTATGGTTTTCTGCATAAAATGAACGCGGTAAAAAAACGAAATGTAGGTGTTTAATATATTTATCTTTTATTGAATTAAAATTAATGCATTATTATGTAGGGAATTTGAGCGCACCGCAATGGCACAGCTGGAATGCTATACCGCCTTCCTCAAGGAACATCCAGAGATGCTATGTAAGTGGAAAGAATACTACTGCACATCCGCGCCATATAGAAGAAGAAATTTACTTTAGCGCCAAATCTCTGATTTACATCAAAATTTCACCACTGACAAAAGCTTCTCCGCTGAGTTCAATAAGTTGTTTTCCCTCCGCGGTCGGTCCAACTTCTTGAGATATAGGCCTTTAAAGCTTGAGTATATAATCGTTAGTATCTCTGGTATTTCTAATCCGATCTGGTTGAAATGGGAATCATTACAAAGGTCTTCCGAAGCTCTATAAATCAGTGCATAAACATATTTATTTTTATTAGCCCATAGGGGAGCTAATTAAAAAAAAACCTTTTTTAACCCCACTTTTCTGCAAATTTTTTTAAAAAAAAAAAAAAAATTCCCTATTATATTTTCGATAGTACACAAGAGCTTAGCCTTTTTTAAAGGTATAATACTCAATATCCCTTGAAAGGCCGGAGATATTTACGTTAAAAATTTTTGTAATACTTTTCACGCTTTTTCAATCTTTCTACAACAAATTAAGTTCATTCTTCTTTCTGGACATAGGACAAAGTAACAAAAGTCCTTCCTTAATTTAATTATGCCTTCTTGTCATTTTGGTACAAAATATATTATTATTTTTCCCTGTATACAGTTCTATTGTTTACTTGCAGAATTTATAAAATGATTTTGTATCAACTTTCCGGCAAATAACACAGCTGTCACGCGCTGTTACCTCCTCTTTGGCAGGTAACAATTTTTGTTACTTTTGTCACCAAAAAAATTGTGTCAGAATACCGATTTGTGACAATTGTCACGTTGCTGTCAAATAGTAACCGTGGTGACTTTTGTAACCCTGCCAGAATAGGGCTGTTAATGTAAGTCGCCATATTGTCACCTAATATGGCAACCCTTGTATTCTTATTGGAGGAAACGTGTGTCTTGGGATAAATACCAAAACAACAAAGGGGAACAAACAAAATGGAATTATGTAAAATCGGAAATAGATGCATAAAATCGAAGTAATTTTAACAAAAATGTGTAAAAAACTATATAGGCGCTACAATGTAACGATCTAGACTCAACGTATGTGTACAAATACGCAAATCTGAAACATGTATTTTATACAATCTTCATTTCTCACTTTGACTGTCAGTAATTTGATTGTCAAAATAATATGGTTCTGACCATGGTAGAATGAGAAGGTAAACTCGGTAGACAGCTGTTTTCAAGTTTTTCTCGTTGTTTAGTTGGCCACTTCTGTCAGATTCAAAGGGTTTGTTTCTGTTTACATTTAGTTGTTGGTATACGTATGTGTTGAGTTTGACATGAGGAGAGCCTAAACAAAAACAAAATGCCTGTTGTTGTTGCCCATAATTGTTGTTGTATCTACTGCGACTACTTGGTATTTTTACTATGGTTCTGACTATAAGTTAACCAACCAACATTGGGTGGTTAAATCATAGTTAAACAATGACTAAAAAATACAAATCGATGTTTAACCACAATTTAACTAAGAAACGAAGATCACCACTGACTGAAAAACTGGCCATAAGAGCCACTTTACACTGTGCCTTTTTCATGATTGTTTTTCATGACTGCTTCTCGTGACCAAAGTTTCAGGGGTGCTTTTGACGTTTCACTTTCTTGTCTTTCGTATTATCGCATCGTTGCTTCATTTTGTTTTTTAACTTGACTGATAAGCACGGCAAAAGTTTTGGTATAAAAAAATTGTGCAAAACCAGTAAACTAAAAATGGATAAAGTCTGGACAAAGGATTTGGTGGAGTTGTTGATACTAAAATATGTACAACACTTCAACACTTCACACCCTCATTATTCAGATAGGGTTAAAAGATCAAACGCGATGTTTGAAATCTGTACAGAATTAAAGGAGGTTAATAGTGATATTTCGGAGGAGTATGTTAAAAGAAAAATACATACATTGCGTTCAGAGTTCATTAAAGAACGGCGACTTATTGAAAGCAGCAAACGGAGTGGTGCTGGCGTTGACGACATATATCAGCCAAAACTTTGGTGCTCTCGGAGCTACAATTTTTGAAAACTTTTTGCGCTGTTAAGAAATCTCAGTCGAACATTTCGCAAGTAAGTGTTTGTATTTAAGTTTAAAAATATATAGTTGAAAATATATATATATATCTGGTGTTTCAAATTTATATTGTATTATTATTTTTAGATTACTATACCAGATACATTGGAAAGTGAATACGGCTCTATGCCCAGGCCGTCTACACCCATTCCAACTATAAATACAGTTCGTTACAAAAGAGTAATTATTTTTTGTTTTGTTAATATTTGTTCATTATTTAGTAATTAAGGGAAATTCTAATATTGATTGATTGATTTATTAGTATTTAAAATACTTTAATTTAGCACTTTACATATCAGTAATTTAATGTAGTACATGAATTATTTTTACATAACAGAGACATTCGCTTTTAAATACGTTTTCGTTACTTTCACTCTTGACGAATTATACAGCTTCAAACCTTTATAAAATTAACTTGTTTTCATAGATGAATATATGCTCATGTTTTATCTTTTATTTTCAGAAAACAAAAATAATAATATAGATAATTTTAAGGAGCAGTTGTACAAAAAGTTGGAAAAACCACAGAAGTATGACTGGCTGGGCAAACAAGTTGTAGAAGAACTAAATTCAATCAAGAATGTCAAAATTCCACGGGAGACAGCATGGAAAATTCAAAGCGATCTGCGAGAAGGCATCCTTGCAGATGAAAAAAACGTTGAGAGTGAACCAGAAGGAGCATCACCATCAGTGCTAGAAGACACCACCTCTGCTAGTCGAAAATCCCCCGATATATTGCAAGAATCATTGGAGGAATATCTAGATGATGAAAATTATTATGATTTTTAATTTTTTATTTTCATTTATTATTAATTTTGTTGGTATTACAAACTATTTGAATTAAACCATAAAAACCAGATCAAGTACTGTAAATTTTTCATTTATATTTATTATTTTTCTTTAATTACAAAACATAAATAAATCAAAATAAATAAATCATGTAAAGGCAGATAAAATACTGCAAATGTATAAAACTTAACTTTTATTTATAATTTTGAATCTTGCCAATGTAGCTGTCCTTCTTGCGTGAAATATTCTTCGAATCCTTGTCGAACATATTGGACTGATCGTCGTACACATTGTTGTTTTCCATCAATTATATTTGTAGAAGTGGATTCTGCCGTGGAAGTTGTGATATTAATGTAATTTCCATTCTTGTGGCTTAATAAATTATGCAAAACGCAACACGTTTTGGTAATTAATTCCACCTTTTTAACTGGTAACTTCATTTTCCTTTGAAATATCAGAAATCTATTACTGAGTATGCCGAAAGCATGTTCCTCTACATGCCTAGCCCGTGAAATTCGAAGATTAAATATTTTGTTACTTTTTATTTTTGTGTTGTACGGATATGGCTTTAGTATATGCTTCTGAAGTGGGAAAGCATCATCTCCGACAATTACATATGGAAGTTTTCTACCATTTTCCAAGACTTCATCTGGTGGAAAGTGTTGATCGGCCTTGTCAATAGTTTGCCTCAAATCACTTTGCATTAACATGCCAGCATCATGTGTGCGTCCATTAAATCCATCGTCAATATATATAAAGCGGCAGTCTGCATCAACTAATGCCAACAACACAAGAACTAAAGAAAGAGAAAGAAGTGAAATGTCAAAACTCCCACCAAATAGACGCAGGAATAATAGTATAAACATATCGTGACTTACGAAGGGTGAGCAAAAGAGAATTTCATGACTTTTATGTGCGAAAAAGTCACAATGTAAAGTGGCTCTAAGCTGTGCGCTTTCCAGTTTTCACTCACTGATTGGGACCTACAGTTTTACACCGATTCCGAACGGTATTTTGAGAAGCTATATACTCGATAGTGTCGCCGTCACTATGCGAGGTGACCGCCGCCGAAAGAAATTTTAATGTGTTCAGAGCAGGATTCGAACCCAGGATCTCATGTGCAAGAGCCGCGCACACTAACCATTGCACCACCGACGGCCACCGCATATAAACATTAATACATGTCTAATTTTGCAGAGTACATCAGTTCCATTGTAATTTGGAGAAGTAAAGCAAAACACAATGGCAAAAGAGCGAAGAAACAAAAAATCAGGACACGAAATTTAATGAAACTACATTGTCGTCACACAAACAATTTTTCTCTTTGTGACAACTAATGCATATTCTCAACTATCTTGTCTCAAACTGTCCCGTGTAAACGAACCGTAACGCACGGTGTCTAGTCGGTATGCTGCTGCCGTAATTATTGATATACATATAAGAAGCAGCGTATTTGCAACATTAGATTGTAAATTCAGCATTGCTGTTGGTAGTGTGTTTTACGTTGCGTTTACACGGAACAGTTTTAGACAAGATAGTTGAAAATACATATGTATGAGTTGTCACAAACAGAAAAATTGTTTGTGTGACGTACGCGTCCAGCCAGTTATAGAGACAGTACAGTTTTAAGCAACCGCCGACAGTGTCGTTTCGTTAAATTTCGTGCTCTGATTTTTTTGTTTCTTCGCTCTTTTGCCATTGTGTTTTGTTTTACTTCTCCAAATTACAATGGAACTGATGTTCTCTGCAAAATTAGACATGTATTCATGGTTATATGTTAGTATTGCCAAACAATAGTGGTCTTCATGAAAGCTCGAAAGAACCTCGTAAACTCGAAAACATCGTAAACTTGCACAGCAAACGTCAAAACAAACAAAGCGACCAT
Source organism: Phaonia tiefii (assembly GCA_963931995.1). Taxonomy (NCBI): domain Eukaryota; kingdom Metazoa; phylum Arthropoda; class Insecta; order Diptera; family Muscidae; genus Phaonia; species Phaonia tiefii. The sequence goes on along the minus strand of OZ008368.1, from coordinate 271,111,264 downwards.
ACAAAGCGACTTGCTCAAAAGTCGAAAGTTGTCGAGGCAAATTTGCTGCGCAAACGTGGGATGGAGAAACGAGTAAACTTTTGAAATTTCGTTGTCATCTGACTAGGATGGATAAATAAGGTGATAGCACTAGAACAGTAGAAAAAGTACACATACATAATACATGCAATTGCTACTGCTACCACCTTATGTATCCATCTTGGTCAGCTGATAGGGTTTTGAGCACAACTACGCTGAGCAACTTTACCTGGTGCCTCATGCAACGGTGCGAGGGAAACTTGCGCTGAGCAAAAGTTCTCGGCTTTCACGTTTGCATGAATGCCGCTAATATTTCAATAAAAATTAGCAAAATTTTCAAATACAAATATATTTCCCAATTTGTAAAGTCGTTTGCGATGTTTTGCTTTTTTCTCAAATTACTACGAAACGTCACCTATATGGCCGATGGATGAACTAGTAGAGGTTGACGCAGTAGGATTTGTTGTAATTGTATGAACCAACAACAGGCATTAAGTTTTTGTTTCATGACTCTAACTGTGAAATTCAACACAGATCCATATGAACAAACACAGTAAACAAATAAGTACAACAACAAAATACACTGAATTTAACAGATGGAGGCATAAGAAAGCAAAATCAGTTGTTTTATTGCGCCAACCTTTAATTGTTCAGCCATGATCTTTCCGCTTATGTCAAATCTCTTGCCGAAGTTGCTTTCGTTGAAAAATCAGAGACAGTGGCGAGGCAAGTGAGAGAAGTGTAAGTGTGGTAGTAAAGCGCCGTGGCCACACATCAAACTGTTTGATCAAATTTATGTATGGATTGGTAATATTTTGTTTGACTTAGCACAGAAACACATCAAATTCATACCATCAAATTTCATTTCAAAGTTGGTGTAAAAACGAAAAATGTATGATTTTTTGGTCGAAAAAATTTCATTATTTGTCAAATTATTTATTGATTGTTGAAAATATTTTTTTTTGAATTTCAAGTGTTTTTTTTCAGAAATATTTTTTAACCATTTTTCATAACACGGCTTCACCAACAAAAAATAATGTTGTCACTGCGAAAACTAAACAGAAATAAAATTTGAAGTAATTACGCGCACACACATCAAACCGGCTTCAAATCTCTGCAGCAGCGGCAGTGTGTTTGATGAAATATCTAAACTGTTTAGATTTTCATCAAACTCACATCAACCTATCCGTGTGAGTTTTTTTTTTTTTACTAATACAATCAAAATTATGACAGTTTGATGAGCCAGTTTGATGTGTGGCCATGCCGCTTAAAAATGTTTGAATGTGTTGCTACTGTCGGAGCAAAACTGTCCCGTGTAAACGCCAGATTACACTTTGGATTTAAGCAATAATGCCACCTTTTCTTGCCTTCACATAAAAAAATTACCAAACACAAACTTTGTAATATTACCAAAGTTAATTTTTTTCTGTGCAAAATGTCAAAACTAAATCGAGTAAAAATGCATGTAAACACCTTTTTGCGTAGAATGATAATCACGATATTATCATGATAAAGAGTGCATGTAACGGTGCGTTTACACGTGACAGTTTGCGACAAGACAGTTGAGAATATGTATTAACTGTCAAAAACAGAAAAATTGTTTGCGTGACGTACGCGTCCAGCCAGTTATAAAGACAGTACAGTTCTAAGCAACCGCCGACAGTGTCGTTTCGATAAATTTCGTGCTCCGATTTTTTGTTTCTTCACTCTTTTGCCATTGTGTTTTGTCTTACTTCTCCAAATTACAATGGAACTGATATACTCTGCAAAATTAGACATGTACTCATGTTTATATTTTTGTATTGTCAAACAATATTTCAATAAAAATTAGCAAAAATTTCATATATTTCCCAATTTGTAAAGTCGTTTGCGATGTTTTGCTTTTTTCTCCAATTACTACGAAACGTCACCGATATGGCCGATGGCTGAACTAGTAGAGGTTGACGCAGTAGCATTTGGTGTAATTGTGTGAACCAACAACAGGCATTTAGTTTTTGTTTCATGACTCTAACCGTCAAATTCAACACAGATCCATATGAACAAACACAGTAAACAAAAAAGTACAACAACAAAATACACTGAATTTAACAGATGGAGTCATAAGAAAGCAAAATCAGTTGTTCTATTGCGCCAACCTTTACTAGTTCAGCCATGATATGGCCGCTTATGTCAAATCTCTTGCCGAAGTTACTGTCATTGAAAAATCAGAGACAGTGGCGAGGCAAGTGAGAGAAGTGTAAGTGTGGTAGTAAAAATGTGTGAATGTATTGCTACTGTCGGAGCTAAACTGTCACGTGTAAACGCCAGGTAAGCGCGCTATAAAGAAATATCCAAGCATAAGATTTCGAGTGCAGCGTGTTCAGAGCTTTACGAAACTTTCGTAAGAACTGAATACGGGGCTTGTACCACCATATATAATAAATGCGCCTTGATATTTGCAATCATTGATTGCCAATCACTGTTTTGCTTCGAAAGGTTGGCAACGGTGTCAGGATTTTATTGTTTGATGCAAGAAATTCATAGACGGAATTCAGATAAATTAAATGTAAAGGCGATTGTGAACAATTATTCTTAATAAATAGAGATTAATGGCACGTCGAAGTGTTTTTGATGTCGACAACAGCATCATGGAAAGAAATCAATGTTTTACAAAGGTTAGTAGCGAAAAGACAGTTCTGTGTATACTAAAATTGATTTGTCCCCCCTCTTAAATTAATATTTTCAGAGTGGTTTGGAAGAAAATCTCTGTCAATACTTTTCGGAACATAGGGGTAGCAGTAGTAATAATTATGCCGAAACTTTAGCAGCTCAATCCAGCGATTTTAATATTGTTCCTCCTTGTCCAGGTAACGAAAATTATTAATATGGCCAAGAGTCTATAGGAGAGTACATGTTTTCATTTTGAGTAAATTTACCGCAAATCATGTATTATTCTTTTCCGCTGTATCTAAATCCGCTTTTCGAATATCTCCACCATACACAATACATTAACAAATTTGCGACAGAACACCTAAGAAGTGCACCGGACACTCACTCATTTAACTGCATTTATCAATGAAAAAGTAAGTTCCATTCTTAACTAGTAATTGTTTAAACAATTAATATGTTACCCTTGACCGGCACGTGGTTTTTATTTTAGCGTTATGTGCTGGATATATTTGGATAGCGAATTTTGATACAATAGCTTACAACCTAAGTAATGGATAGAAATCAGAATTGTACATAATTTAATCATCTATCGCGAATGTATGTATGTAATTCCGCGGAGAGAGAAACGGTGGAAAACTTCCGCGCTTATAGCCATGTTTGATTAAGGCTTTTACGTTTGATTTTTTCCTTTTTATTGATTTGTTCGCTGTAGTATTTCTGGGAAGTTTTATTTGCTTTAAAATCAAAGGAAACACTGATTTAAGTGCTGTACGAATGGAAGAAAATCAGTGCATGACATATAAATGAGCTGAACAAGCTGTTTGCTCTGGTTTTATCAAGCTTGTATTTCACTTGAATTTCGGACCTGTATTAAATTGCGCACATGCTGTTTCGGTTAGCTGAAATTCAACCATTTCTTAAAATAAATAAATGGTTTCCCATTACATCCCATGAAGGTATTGGGGGGGACCTTCTTCATTTCTTACACTAGGTCAAAGCCTTGTTTTCCATTACACTGATATAGAACAATCCAGGAAGTTTGTATATTTCAGATATTTATTATTTTAAAACACTAGTACACACCTAAGTAATGTCATGTTAGTTTGTGTTTCTAGACATTTGCTCTTTAATCTTCAGCTGACAACTATAAGATTAAGAATTACTCCTTTTAAACACCAGCTGTGTTTATGGTGTTATGATGCTTCGATTTTTAAAATCAATTAGAGAAGAATCTCATCTGGATTACTTTTATACAAAATGTTCTGTATAGGCTTTTGATTTTAAGTTTTTTATATTGAGTGCTGCAGATGTTATTATTATCACTCAGCCTAGTAAATAAATTTGGTTTGGTGTGTTCCTTGATGTAGAACGTATAATTTCGGTCCAGTTCCAGTCAAACAAAGACCAAAGTGCTTATTAAATCGTGTAAGTGCAAATTTGAGTTTTCTTAGTTTGAAAGCACTGCGAACAAGATAAAGCCCGTCTTGCGGAGATTTACGACTTGGAGAATCTCAATTTTTGTCGTATTTGATTGACTGACTTTCGTTTGCTTAGCTTTTCATTCGAGATCAACGAATGAACAAACCAGAGTTAAAATGTATTCATGTTAGTTAGCATTTCTGTTTATAAGCCTTTATATAATCGTGGTTCTATCCATTTTGTCGTATAGATATTAATTTAAGAATTTGTACTTTAGAATGAAATTAATACTTCTCATACATTTATTTTCATTTTCGTATTCATTAATCCGTGAATCAGCAATTGAAAGATTTGGATTAAATGCAAGTAATAAGAATTTTCAACAAGTTTCGCATGACAATAATACTGGAGCCTTCGGAAATAAAAATCATTCCCAAAAGGAGCGACCATCATTTAAGAGTTACGAAAGCTCAAACTATAAAAACCGGAACTTCGTGAATGACGAGGGATTTTCTCCTAAAACAGCAGAATACACCTCATACAACTATCCAAAAAATAATCTAATCGAAAACAGTTTGAGATATGAACCTATGCGGGTATTCGGTAATAATAACAGTGATCTAAATTACACTGGAAATTACGAAGACTGCTCAACGGGCTATAGAAATGAAGACCAATTAAGGAATAACACACTGTTCCCCTTAAATAGAGATCAATTCAGAAATGATACACATTTTGAAGGTTCAGTGAACGACATTGGAACTCTGCCAAGAAATGATCAATATTTTGGTGGAAATTTTGGTACTTTCGGGTCTTGTGAGGACGGTTCTACAAACTACAGCCGATTTTCGGCATATCAAAGAGATAATGTACCACCAAGGAGCAATTCTATACCGAGAAATACTCCTGAATTTAATCATAATTTTGGACCATGTGATTCTGTGTCTAGAATTGATGATTGCTACTCGAGCAACATTATTGGGAATGTTGGGCATAGCCATGATCAATCCAACAATTACGAGTTGTACTCTTCTGACAATGTAAACGAATGGAAATGTGTTCGAAATCCAGAATATTTCCCGGTATTATCTAGCGAAAATTACCATTTCTCGAGAGACATGAGGAATGAAGAACAATACAGAAGCAATGGCATATCTAGAAAAATTCGTAGACATTCTGAAGAAAGTATTCTTCCCAGAGATATGGGAAGAAGCCGTCCGTCAAGCTACGGCAGAAGAGGTTCCACAAGTCGCGACGAACATGAATTTGGGAATAGCAATAATTTTGTGATTCGCAACGAGCGTAGATCGCAGCGTTTTAGAAGAAATTCTAGAGATGACCGTCATATAAAGGGTTACGATTCACACAGATATAAATATAGCAAGATAGATAAAACACATGAATTCAAAACTAACAGGAAATATCCCTACAAAAAAGATGAGACATCAGTAAGTCATAGGAGTAAATCATATAAAAAGAACTCGGAGCGCGATATTTCCCCTAACCTTCGCCAATCTTCTACACGACGCTCGTCAAAGAGAATTGATTCCAACAAAATATCGGAGATAGAAAATAAAGAGAAAGTGCGGAAAAATACCAAAGTTAGTAGAAATACAGACATATCTTCGTGTTCTCAATATTCTAGAAAAATTGCATCACCACGTTTGGTGGACGTTTGCAACACAACTGCTTCTACGCACAAACCGAAAACAAGGAAAGAAAAACTAAGAGAGAGATCAAAATTATTCATACGAAAATGTATGAAGAAGAAGTCTAAAGCACTTTTACAGCGACGTAAAGAGGCAGCTAAACTAAAAGCAGAGAAACTAGAACTGAAAGACCGCGGTATTCTAGAAAAACCTCCCAAAGGCCAGATAAAGCATGACCCGGAGAAATATTGGAAAGAATGGTGGTCAAAGTTTGCGTACATAGAAAGAGTTATTGAAAAGGTCGATCACAATGACGAAACAGTAAAGGGATTCCTAAAATTTCGTTATGACTTAAACAAAACCGATTTAGATAGCAATGTCAGTGCGGTCCTTTCCCTGGGGCTTAGCAGAATCAGAAAAACATCAAATATTAATGAAATTAACTACGAGCGCCGTAGCGATGTTTATAAAACCCTCAAATACAAGAAGCTATTGGAAGATAAAGACTTTCAAACCTTTTTACTACCCAGGGAACAAAAAACTCTTGCCACCATTCTTCAGAGTCTAAAAAACAAAAAAATGTTAGCTTTATTGTATCAAAGCATAATACACAGATGGCATATTTCAATGGAATTAATAAAAACTGAAGAAAGCGGTGAAGAAGCTGATAAAGTCAAATATGCCAATACCCTTTTAAATGACAAATTATTCCAATATTTAGTTTTGGATTCTATTCATCTATTGAAGGTATGTGAATTTGCTTTAATTCAACGTAATAAAATTATACAGACTGTGCTTGTTTTTGATTGCAGAAATTAACTATCAACGATTGGGACGAATTTAATGAATTTTACAATAACTTACAGTAAATTTTATGCATTTTTATTACTATTGTCTTTTATTTACAGTTCCGTTCTGGCTTTCACTTTATAATGAAAGTGATTTAATTTCGCCAAATAAATCATTTGAACGTTTTTCCATGAAGTATTGCAAAAGCAATTTAAAATATTAACTGCCGACATATTATGTTCTATATTAAGTTTTAACGCAAAAATACAAACGTTTCACACGCCAAATTTCTAAGATCGCCTCACTTATACAATTTGCAAATTTTGCAATTTTTTAAATATTTTTTTTTTCACAAATGACAATCGTTGTTTGCGGTCAGTTTCCTTCAAGGTGATTTGAATAGCCAACTTTCAGCTGAGTGATTACAAAAGCATAGTGAACGTCAGAACGGTCTGTTAATGTGTATTATAATACAAGATTTAAGTGGTACATTAATAAACATGGTCTCGCGTGAAATCAGTGCAAATCTGTATATTACTTTTAGGATCGTGCGGATAGATTGAATGTGGGTATATAAATATTGCGCACAACAGAAATGGTGCACATTTTTCGGCTCATGATGTTTGAACAAAAACGGATTATTAAAATTTGCAACTAAAATCCACGCCCTGCATTTAAAAAATTGTTTGGAATGCGAGGGTGTCCCGTAATACAGTTCCTAGAATTATAAATGAAATCTAAATATCATCCCGAATATGTTGAACTGGATTATACTGTGGTGTGCCCCTTTTTCGGTTTGCTAATGAGAATATAAAAGTACTATAGCAACACACTTAGCATAGAGTAATGACATCTAGAGAAGCGATTTGACTCAGTAAATTTACGAATTTTGGTGTGTTGCATGTGGACGTTGCATGTTGGAAAGTATACTTACGTTACTTTTATTGACTATTTTACAACCTCCTGAGGTCAGACGGCTTACACTTATTAATTAAACAAACAAATTTCAACATACTCTTCCAACTGGCTCTATCCTTCGCCTTTTCTCGCCAGTTGGTAACACCAAGGACACGGAGGAGTTCTTCTGCCTGGTCTTTCCAGAGGAGTCTTCGTCGTCCTCTTTTTCCTGCTTCCATCGGGTACTTTATAGAAAACCTTTCGCGCTGGTTCCTCATCTTCATCCATTCTGATAACATGGCCTAGCCAACACAATTGGCCTTATTTGATTCGCCTAGCTATGTCAATGTCAGAATATAAATTATATAGCTCTTGGTTCCAGCGACGTCGGTACTCGCCGTTTTCCCTAACAGGACCATATATTTTACGGAGAATTTTTCTCTGGAATACTCCCAGGTTGTTTTTTTCATCCGCTTGCGATATGACCCAAGTTTCGGAGCCATATGTCCAGACAGGTAAAATGAGAGGCTTTCTTCCGAAACTGCTTGCTGATCCCAAAATAGCATCTATTTGCAAGCACAATTCTCCTATTTACATATCTCCAGGCTGACGTTGTTGTCATTGTTCACGGCGAATCCAAGGTAGATAAATTCATTAACGAATTAAAAATTAAATCGGTTTTCGACGTTCAAGTGCGGACCAAGTCGAGAGGTTTCTCTAGTCGTATACACCATAAATTTTGTCATTCCCTCATTAACAGCAAGACCCACATTCGCTGATTCCTTTTCTAGTCTTGAAAATACTGCAGTAACCTCTCGCAAATTTCGCCCAATGATGTCTATGTCGTCAGCATACGCCAACAATATATGGCTTTTCGTATTAATGTTCTTGTTCGTATTTACTGCTGCTTTTCTCATTATTATCTCCATTAAGATGTTGAAGAGATTGCACGAAAGTGTGTCGCCTTGCCTCAGTCGTCGCTTGGTACAGAACGGTTCAGTGAGGTCTTCCCCACTTTCACTGCTGATTTGGTGTTGGTCAGCGTAATCATACAGAGCCGGATCAGTTTTGCTGGAATCCCAAGTTCAGACATAGCTTCGTACAGTTTTCCGCGTATGGGGCTATCGAAAGCAGCTTTGTAATCGACAAAAAGGTGGTATGTATCGATTTGCTCTTCGTGGAAATTGTAGCGTGAATATTTGGTCAGTAGTGGACCAACACTGCTAAGGTCCAAATAGGGTTTTAATAATTGGCTTTAGTCTTTCGCATAATACGCTCGACAAGACGTTATACGCGATGGATAAGAGATTGATACAATATACGTTATCTTCCACTATCATTACTTCCTGATCTTCAGTGGAAGAATCTGAGTGGAGTAGTGCTGAAAAAGGGTCTACACATTTTGAGCACACACTGCTTATCAGTCACAAGATTCCCATTCTCGTCCTTGCAGTAGGGCAGCCCGTTATTCGATCTTCTTACCCTCTGGAAAAGTTTTCGGGATTCACCATTCATCCTGCACAATTCGGTTTTTTCACTCTCAGCCTCTTGTACCGGTCACTCGCAGCACGCGTTGTAACTGACTGTTTCGTTTCCATACGTGCAGCGCCTTTTTCATCAGTTGCAATGCATTCTTCATCGACCATGGCTTATCCTTCTGCGGTTTTTGATAGCCAAGTTCAGTCCTTGCAGCGGTTCCCAAAGAATGGGAGATGTGCTTCCACTGCGCAACTCGGGAGGGGGGTAGTCTGCCCTAGCAGGAGAGAGCTTCTGTTGATAGGACATTGATATCTCCGGTATTTGTAGCTTGTCAATATCTAGCTTTTCTTTTAGCCCAGGAGAGAGCTTCTGTTGATAGGACATTGATATCTCCGGTATTTGTAGCTTGTCAATATCTAGCTTTTCCATGTTCGGCTTCGTACGTATTTCGCCCTGCTCAGTCTTGTGCGAACTTTCGCAGCCACCAAGTAATTATCCGATTCGATATTGGCACCTCGAATCATACGTACATCCATTACACTAGAAGAGTGCCTGCCATCTATTACTAAGTGACAATCTGGTTCTTCGTCCTCAGATCAGGAGATATCCAGGTCGCCTGATGTATGTTCTTATGCTGGAATCGTGTGCTACTAACTACCATGTTCTTTGCAGCGGCGAAGTCTATCAGGCTTATTCCATTATCATGTAGACTGTGATTACCGATGGTTGGTCGAAAGACACTTTCCTTTCCCAATTTGGCATTAAAATCGCCTACAATAATCTTAATGTCGTGGTCAGGGCAGCGTTCGTATACTTTCGCCAGATGCTCATAAAATGATTTTTTAACCCCATCATCTTTATTCTCTGTCGGTACGTGCACACAAATTAACGAGATGGTAAAATATTTCGCTTTGATACGAATTGTGGGTATGCGTCCACCCACTGGGTTGAGCCTTGAAACTAGGTGTCGCAGTCTCTTGCACACTAAAAATCCGCACCCGAATTTGTGCTTTCGCTGGTGGCAGATGTAGTAAATATCGCAGTTTTTCTTTCTGGTGCAACAATATCCTGTCCATCGCATTTCCTGGACCGCTGTGATGTCAGCTTTATATTTTCCAAGGACATCCGCCATTTGGAAAATGGCACCCGTCCAAGGACAGTCCCATGTCCCAAGGGAACATCACAGATGAAGATGACACCGACTACACTCGGCCGCATAAATCTGCGTAAAAGGATGAAAAATATATTGACCGTATAAGAATAAAAAAATATTAAATATATACACGTATGAAACTATTTTTTATACAACAGAAGTATACTTAAGATCATCAAGATACATATTGTTACGAATTTCCTTATTCGTCCTTTTTGCGTTGTTTTATTCCCAATAATAAAACAAGGTTCGTTTTCAATTACGATAATTACAACGGTATCACTTCCTTTTATTTTACTTATATAGTACAACAGTTTACTTTATTTACACCACTTTAATAAGTCTTACATTTTACTATCAAATCGCGTTGCTTACTTTACGGCGGCTAATCACAAACTGAACTCTCCATTCCAAAGACCTCCGCTATTTATACCAACTCACCATACTCAAATGAAGTTATATCTAGCGAATTCAAGATCCATCTAGCCGTTACTTATCTTTGTAGAATCATCTCGAATGGCGGAGAATTATCTTAACTGAGGCGAATTCGTGTTACTGGTTGGTATGGTGAGCTGGTACGTTGTTACAATGCATACTTTCAGGCGCAGCACTAACCGCCTGTTATTTACATAATGTTAGTAGAGTCATTAAGAGAAAACAAAAGCTTTTACTTATTCGTAACACTGCCCCCCACTTAAGCCTGTTCGTCCCGAGCAGACTCAACCCTCCGTTTTCCGTATAGGGCTAGTCTTTCCAAATGCACGACTTTCATTTTAGCCCTTGGACTTTGACATTTCTGGATTCTATAAACACGTCATTTATTCGTTTGACAACCTTGTAAGGGCCTTCCCAGTGAGTCTGAAGTTTTGGAGATAAACCTTTCTTGTGCTGTGGGTTGAACAGTAAAACTAGCTGGCCTTCATGGAATCCTTCTGAATTTGCCGCTCGGTCGTATCTGGCTTTCATTTTATTACTGACCATCTTTATTTTGTTGCGCACAAATTCATGGAGATCATTAAGATCCCCCGTATCATGGTAATTGACATCACTGTTCGCAGAGTCAGATGCTGGTTTGGTACCGAACTCCAAATCTCCAGGCAGCTTCAGCTCATTTCCGAAAATTACTTTAGCGGGTGTTCGCGAAGTGGAGTCATGGGTGGCCGTCCTATATGCCAAAAGGAACTTCGGTATATGTTCATCCAAATCTCTTTGATCTGCGCTGACTACTTTTCTCAAAAATTCCTCAAGAGCCTGATTAAATCTCTCTTCCGTGCCGTCAGTCCGAAGGCGCAATGATGTTCTCATACCACGAATTCCATTCCTCTCGCATATTTCTTTCAAGATGGCAGATTCAAAATTCCTACCCTGCTCCGAATGCAGTCCTAAAGGGACGACTAGGCCATATTGGTTCCCAGAGCTACTTGTTGGATATGGGCCAACCACATTCATGGATATTCGCTCGAAGGGAGCACTCTGTCAGCAGCTCCTCCGCGTTGGTCCTTTAGTTGTCAAGCACTGAGTGCAGCCTGCAATGCACTCGGATACAGCTTTTTGACGACCAACCCAATAGAAACGTTCACTTAGTTTCTCCATAGTTTTGCCTTTACCGAGGTGCCTACCACTCGGACCATTATGAGATTCTGCAATTATCTCTTTCACTTTCAAGGCAGGTACAATTAGATGTTTCTCCGTTTTACCATCTTCACTTTCCCATACACGGTTTAGACAACAGCCATCTAGCAATCTCACGCTATTCTTAGACTTAGAATCCTGCTTACGCTCGATTACATGTGGACGGTCATTTACTCGTCCGGTATCGGCCGTTATCGCTGGAGATCTTGACCGTTTTCTCAAGTCTCTACAGTCCCGCCCTATATGGCCACGTTCGCCATGATTGTCACCTTTCAATTTTGTTGCTTGCCTTAGTGCTTTCGTGAGAATCTGAATCACTTCTTTCAGTTCGCTAGCGGCGCCTTTCAAATCTTTTGATTTGCCTTCCGTTTCTACCCTTCGCACATGATGTGTCTGTTGACTGGAAACAATTATTATTTATTAATAGATTCATAATATACATTACAGTTCAAAATAATTAGTATTAGAAAATAGAGTTATGATCTATAATTGGCGAAGCATTTATTGCTGTAGTCAGATTGACAATTAAGTATTACACATTTTTAGCAAATTTCCTCCCCTTTATATAATGCAAATGTAGTTAAGTATTATAAATGACTAAATCTCAAATTCTTTCATTATTAACTTTCTAAATTTAAAAATAGAGCGATTTATAAATAGAGCGAGTTGAAATTATTCCCATTTAATATATTAATTACTTCATTATAAGCTTTCTCTGTTTACTTTTCCAGCAAGATTTATCCAGTAACTTTTTGCAGAGAGTAAAACAACGCTCTTTTTTTTCTCTATTCCAAAAAGTAAACAGACAACATTTTGTGAAATATTTCAAGAAAACAGCAACAAGTGTAAACAATTGAAATGACCAAGCCACTTGCATTACGGTCGCACTGTATGTATGGACGTTTCTAGCATAAAAACAAATGTTTTTTATATTATAATTTACAATAGACGTTAAAAAAACAATACAATTTTAAACACTTACCTCTGCCATTGTTAAATTTCAACTTTATTCTTCTTTTTCACACAAAAATATTGCAATCAAAATGTAAATAAAAAACAGCTGATCGAACTTGCAAAATCTTGATAGAAGAAATTCCTCCAGTAACATTTTGCAAGTTCTCTATCATCCAACTGTCAAAAAATCTCTCTTTGGTTCTCTCGTTGCAAAAGTTTTGCAGTAAACAGACAACATTTTGTAACATTTTGTACAATATTGTACAATATTGCAGTAAACAGACAGACCTATAATCTAGAGAAGTATGACCAAAGTGAATTCTTCTTATTTCTCTATAAATGGGGCAAATGCCAATGAAGTGAAATGTATTTTCTGATTCGTGCATGTTGCAAATTGTACAAATACCATCAGTATTGTTCTTGAAGCATCTAGAATTAAGATCTAATATCCCACCTCTAGCTCTTATAATCAGGCTCGTAGCACGCGCTGAAAATTCAGACGTCAGGAATGGTGTGATGCTGTAGTCAAGCTGCGGATATAAATCGTGAAACTGAGAATTTGACGCATCGATGGCAAAGTTGTCCCTCTCCTTGATCACCAACAAATCTAATATCTCCCTCCAGTATAGACAAACAGGACTGCCACTATTCGGAGGGGAAAAATTTACCACGTCACATAAATTCACCCATTCCCTTGCCCAAAATACGTTCATTCGTATTATCGTCTCTGCCAATTTTCTAGGTAATCTATCTGAGCCTAAGGAAAGTACCCTATTTACGTAGGAGAAGTGTAGTTGTAGTGAAGAAATATAAAGTGAGTTAAACCCGGTTTCTAAATATAGCATATAATTTGGAGTATTAGCCGGAGGGTATAGCATTTTTTTTAATAAAAAAAAAACCGAACAATTTCTCCACATCATCATATTTTTCGTAACCCCATATTTGAGCCGCATACAGCATTATAGATTTTGACGCTGCGTTAAAAATTTTCAGTTTGTTGGCTTTAGATATGCTTGGATTGTTTATATATTTTGACCATGTCGAACTAATAGCAACTTTGGAAGCAGAAAGTTTGTCTCGTAAATGGCTTCTAAATGACAAATTGTATGTTATATCCACTCCAAGATACACATAATAATTGACTATTTCAATATTCTCCTCACCATAGTGCCACTTCAAATTCTGAGGTATTCTAGTACATTTTCGAAATACCATAAACTTAGATTTTAACAAATTAACCTTTAAATTCCACTTTGAACAATATCCATGTAGAGCATCAATCATATCCTGTAGTCCATTAGGAGTATCAGACATTATAACAATGTCATCTGCGTACAAAAGAATTTTTACATCAATACCAGCCACTTTTACACCACCTGGCAGAATATCAGGAAGGTCATTTATGTAGAGAGAAAATAACATTGGACTCAATATACATCCTTGCTTGACCCCTGTTTCCACTGCAAAATTATCGGAAAACATACAACCGTCCCAGACACGGCTTTCTGTATTATACAAAGATTGCAAAATCCTAATAATCTTGGATGAAAGACCTATACACGACAGTCGAACCACCACTGTCTTGATTTGAAGAAAGATCTACCTGGTTTTTTGACATTTGCCTTCTTAATTTTATTTTTTATCTCATACACCATTTCATCAACAGAATGGTTAGTTTCAAACAACTGATTATTTGAAAAGTTTCTACGATATTGATCAGCTAATTTCCCGTTCCAATAAAGTTTTTGAAAAGTTGTCTCCCTTCTATTGTCAGAGGATTGGGGCGCAACCTTGATTTTCAGGCATAACGACATATGGTCAGAATAAGGTTTAGATGCTACAGAGAAACTATCAACCAATTGTAGAAAGTTATACGAACATATATAATAATCGATCACAGAGCTACCCATAACATTCGCCACAGCAAATGAAACTGTTTCCACAAATGTAGCTCTTTGTGAGGCAAATACCGCATATCTAACATCAGGATCGTTAATGCCCCTAACAAATGCCTCTATCTTAAATTGCTCTAAGAAAGTTTGGGGTTCTCCAGGATATGTCATCAATACCAAGCGTTCCATATCCGTTGCGAAATCTTGTAGCGTTTCATTATGCTTTTGCACTCTGCCTCTTAATTCCATGCGATATAAATCCTTCTTGTGAAGGACTTCTTCTGCGCTGCCTTTCAGTACTAAAATTAGCTCTACTACTTTGTCGTTGTTGTTACACAAGTTCTTATTTGCGACCATTTCGAATTGGAATTTAAAAACGTCGAATGGTGTAGAGCCATCGAAACTGGGAGCTTTCAAACTACTAGAGCCTTCAGAAATTACTCGCTCTGGCCCTTCTTGCAACTGGAGATCATTCATCTTTCTTTCCAGTTCGGCGAATCTTTCCTCCACATCCTGTTCGATCTTCTGCTGAAATTCCTCGAATTTCTGTTCGACCTTTCCGAATTGATCATTAACCTGTATCTCCATGTTATTCATAGCTTCTGAAATTTCATGTAGCTTGTCATTTGTGGCGTTTGATGTTTCCTGCATAATTCTAAAATTTTCACCAAATTTCTCGTCCAATTTAGCCATCATGGCAGCAAACATTGTAGAAACATCTACATTACCAGTTGCCTCTTTTGCACAAATTCTTCTATTAATCGCCTCTGCAGCTCTACCTTATTACCAGTTGTCGGTTGATCCAATCTACTCAACTCCTTTTTTAGTTGTTCAACT
Source organism: Phaonia tiefii (assembly GCA_963931995.1). NCBI lineage: Eukaryota > Metazoa > Arthropoda > Insecta > Diptera > Muscidae > Phaonia > Phaonia tiefii. The sequence continues at coordinate 271,095,896 of OZ008368.1, read as the reverse complement.
TTGAGTTCTTCAAACTTCATCGTTGTCCTTAATTCGTAATTTCACTTCTGGCACCAATGTTAAGAATTTCCTTATTTATCCTTTTTGCGTTGTTTTATTCCCAATAATAAAACAATGTTCGTTTTCAATTACGATAATTACAACGGTATCACTTCCTTTTATTTTACTTATATAGTACAACAGTTTACTTTATTTACACCACTTTAATAAGTCTTACATTTTACTATCAAATCGCGTTGCTTACTTTACGGTGGATAACCGCAAGCTGAACTCTCCATTCCAAAGACCTCCGCTATTTATACCAACTCACCATACTCAAATGAAGTTATATCTAGCGAATTCAAGAACCTTCTAGCCGTTACTTATCTTTGTAGAATCATCTCGAATGGCGGAGAATTATCTTAACTGAGGCGAATTCGTATTACTGGTTTAGCGAGCTGGTACGTTGTTACAATGCATACTTTCAGGCGCAGCACTAACCGCCTGTTATTTACATAATGTTAGTAGAGTCATTAAGAGCAAGCAAAAGGTTTTACTTATTCGTAACATTATTTTATGTATTTTGAAAGCTTCAAGAAAAGGTGAATTTTTAAATACAAAATGTGGTAACTTTGTTGACGGGCAAAAGTGTGCGTACAGAAAATATTACAGTGCTTTGTAACTGTTTAGCAAGGTGTTGATTGTAGTCATTGCGTAGAAAGTGATACATAAAAAAGTCGACGATTAAATCTTGTAGTTTAAAAGTAATCCCGAAGGACGTCAGTACAAACAAAAAATGAATGCAAAACGAAAGGACATTAGTGTTGCCTAGCGAGACATTGTTGTCCATCTGTGAAAGGAAGGACAAACTTTTCGAGAAATTGCGGAAGCAGTTGAAAGATGTGATCTTCAATTCAGAGGATAGTTAATAATTATAAAAAGAGTGGAGTTTTACTGTCGAAACCCCGTTCTGGACGTCCTCCGAAACTGATCTCAACTGACGCGAGTTACGGTGCAAACTGTACAGCAAAACACCAAATTATCGATATCAAACATCGCTGAAAACTTGCGCAAATAGTTGAAAAGTCAGTTTCCAAGGACACCGTGCGCAGAATTTTGAAAAGGCCGATTATCTTAGCCATGTAGCCTCTAGTGCAGTGGTAACCAACCCATAGTCTCGCGAGGCAGACAACAATCGCATTTTTTACACACACACGATCGGCAACACACATGTAAACAATAACTCCCTGCAAATATTTTCTATCGCATAAGTTACGTGACTGTAACGCTGTCTGGATGAAAAACATCGTATACGATATCGTAGTTGTAGAAAAGTGTACCCCGCCTAAGATACCATGATGTTTCAACTCTTGTGATACTTTCATAAGATTGCATCACGATACAATAAAAAGTAATCTAATAGCATCTTTTACAAGTTATATTTAAGAGTTTTACCCATGCCGACAGCTTCAGACGTATAAGTCACGTTAATGTAACGTCGTGTGGATGAAATTCATCGTAATCCTTCATTCTCTTCTATCTTATAAGTAAAAGGGGACTAAGGGAATTGGTTTTCTGACTTCTTCTTTCCATTTTGCAAAAACGGTAAATTCTAAAAATTCAGACTGTCGTGAAGACATATGTTTAAAAGATGAAAATATGGCGTGCATTTTGTTTTTGTAAAGTTGTTTACATCTAAAAATCAACTTAGAAATGTGACGTTTAAGTAAATATTTAGGGATGGCGATGAAAACGATCATTGACATGCTTGCAGGGACTGCTCTAGTGTCATTTGTCAACAACATATTGCGTTTGTAAAAGAGCACATAAGTAAGCCTCCAGAGTTCTGGTGGAAGGTCTTGTTTACTGGCGAAAGCAAATATTGCATTTCGTCATTAAAGGGCGTCAGCTAGTTTGGAGAAACCCTTTTGCAGCGATCGATCCAAACAATTTGAAACCTACGGTGCAGGTGGTGTGATGGATTGGCGTTGCATTCCAGTAACGAGGGGAGCAATTTGCAATTCCATCAATCAGATCATAGGTTTATCTAGATATTCTTAAAGAAAATCTACGGAGCAGTGCCAATAAATTGGGAATACTTATAGAAGATGATTATTACTTCCAACAGGACAATAAAAAAGTGTAAAACACATTTAAATTTCAAAGTTTTTCACCACAACGACATGAAAAATTAAAGTCAGAAATTCTAGTAATTCCACCTAGTGTAAGTCACTTTTCGTCAAACATTTCTGGTGTAAGTCACTTTTCGTCAAACATCTCTGGTGTAAGTCACTTTTCGTCAAACATCTCTATCACAACCACCGCATCACGAATGGTTTCTCCCATAGAGTAAATCTTACTAGAGAGAATATTTAACTCATCTGACGTTTCCTTTCACACTCTTCGTGATGCGGTCGGTGTAATAGAGAGATGTTTGACGAAAAGTGACTTACACCAGGTGGAATTACAAGAACTTCTGACTTTAATTTTTCATGTCGTTTTGGTGAAAAGCTCTGAAATTTAAATGTATTTTACAGTTTTTTATTGACTGTCATTGTCAGCATACATTTGTGTTGTATTTAAGAAGACTATGTTTTGAAGTTTGGCAGAATTTTGTGCATAAACGAAAGAATTATTTTTATAATGTTTTTGAGTGTTTTTAGTATGAAGGCCTAAACTATATATGTTGTGGGGATGAGGAAAACAAGGTAAGTAGAGGAGCGGAACAAGCACGCCATGAAATCCAGAAGGAAAGCCAGTGTACCGTATTTCAAGTATCGGGCGGTTGATAACTAACTGTAATTCCCGTATTTTGAATTATTTTAAAATTTTCCGTAGTTTTTTTATTTTCGTTATAAGAGCTGGTATGATATTTTTCAGTACTAGTCAGAGTTTTCGGCAAGGACTACCGCCATCCTACAAGCGTAGCCGCGCAGCAAGGCAATATACCAGCCAAGCCGGCAATCTGACAATTCTATTTCATTTTTTGAAAATCTGACAGTGACTGGTACACTTTTAGTAAAGGAATATCTACCGGACTTTACGAGACGATCGAAATGGTTTCGAACAGCACTGGAATTCTGTAACTTTTTAAAAGAGAAAAATCGGTAGTTAAACTGACAAAATTCGGGAATTTTTTATTGAAATTTTATGAATTTTGACAATTTAACTACCTAGTTTTCTCGGTAAAAAAATTACAGAATTCCGGTGCAGAGAAACTGTAAAGTGTCGGTACCATTGTACTGATTTGCGATATTAATGAACCTAGAATGGAAAAGAGGCAGAGTTTTGAACTTGGTATATGGAAAAGATGATTTTCCGATCTGCTTAGGTGGCCAAAGCTAATGGCTGACTTTCCAGACCTGCCAACAAGTTAACAGTCATAGATGTGGAAGACGGTGGTGAATCTCAAAAAAAAAGAGACGATTAATGTCCATTATTATTATAATGTCTATTATTATTATATAGATATGAGCATCTCTATTTATTCTTGAATTTGTGAAGTATAGTTCTCTCTGACCTTAGTTAACCTACCGAGAAAGAGACGTTTATTAAAATAATGTGAAATTTATTGATTTATTTTTAATTTATAAACAGAATAAACGTAACCAGTCGGATTAGGCATTCTCCAAGGTAGCTTACAGAATTTGGGCGTGTGAAAATGGACCCGGCCAAAACGAGCTGGTCCTTTTTACCCGAAGGTATAAAATACCTATCGTGAAACCTATCACGTTGAATAGTTCTTGGATAGTGCGCCAAATACCTGAGTGTTATTAGCATAGTTTCAGGCGCAACATAGAGGAAAGGGAGAAAAATGCGGTGATAGCCTAATACACCTGCAATTGATCTTTAGGTTGTAAATGGGGACTTTCTCCGAGTATTGTTCACCAAACCTTTACAGCGTTGGTGAGACGTTGTGGTTGGCGTGAGGTGGAAGGTCCTTGAGAAATCCTCGTATAGTGCACTACTGTCTAGGATTCAGAGAATGCTGCACTGAATGCACGTTAATACTTGGCAGGCAGATTGCTTCCACGACTGTCATCAGGTTAAGGGAACATAATTGAGTGGTTCTTCTGTTTGTCCTAAGTCAATCTATCTATAGAAATATCCACTATTACTGGGGCTCGTCCCCTTTTCTTTTTGTTCTTTTCAGATTATAAGGGCAATCACAATGGGTCCGAGTGTAGTGATGGTAACGGTGTGTTTACACGGGACAGTTTGAGACAAGATAGTTGAGAATGTGTATTAGTTGTCACAATGAGAAAAATTGTTTGTGTGACATATTCGTCCAGCCAGTTAGAAAGACAGTACAGTTTTAACCTGGCGTTTACACGGGACAGTTTTGCTCCGACAGTAGAAATACCTTCACACATTTTTACTACCACACTTACACTTCTCTCACTTGCCTCGCCACTGTCTCTGATTTTTCAATGACAGTAACTTCGGCAAGAGATTTGACATAAGCGGCCAGATCGTGGCTGAACTAGCAAAGGTTGGCGCAATAGAACAACTGATTTTGATTTCTTATGACTCCATCTGTTAAATTCAGTGTATTTTGTTGTTGTACTTTTTTGCTAGAGTCATGAAACAAAAACTAAATGCCTGTTGTTGGTTCACACAATTACAACAAATCCTACTGCGTCAACTCTACTAGTTCAGCCACCGCCCATATCGGTGACGTTTCGTAGTAATTTGTGAAAAAAGCAAAACATCGCAAACGACTACAAATTGGGAAATATATTTGTATTTGAAAATGTTGCTAATTTTTATTGAAATATTGTTTGACACTACAAACATATAAACATGAATATATGTCTAATTTTACATCAGTTCCAATGTAATTTGGAGAAGTAAGACAAAATACAATGGCAAAAGAGCGAAGAAACAAAAAATCAGAGCACGAAATTTAACGAAACGACACCGTCGGCGGTTGCTTAAAACTGTACTGTCTTTATAACTGGCTGGACGCGTACGTCACACAAACAATTTTTCTCTTTGTGACAACTAATACATATTCTATTATATCTTGTCTCAAACTGTCCCGTGTAAACGCACCGTAAGCAACCGCGGACAGTGTCGTTTCGTTAAATTTCGTGCTCTGATTTTTTGTTTCTTTGCTCTTTTACCATAGTGTTTTGTCTTACTTCTCCAAATTACAATGGAACTGATGTACTCTGCAAAATTAGACATGTATTCATGTTTATATGTTTGTATTGTCAAACAATATTTCAATAAAAATTACCAAAATGTTCAAATACAAATATATTTCCCAATTTGTAAGTTCGTTTGCGATGTCTTGCTTTTTTCTCAAATTACTACGAAACGTCAGCGATATGGCCGATGGCTGAACTAGTAGAGGTTGACGCAGTAGGATTTGTTGTAATTGTGTGAACCAACAACAGGCGTTGTTTCATGGCTAACCGTCAAATTCAACACAGATCCATATGAACAAACACAGTAAACAAATAAGTACAACAACAAAATACACTGAATTTAACAGATGGAGTCATAAAAAAGCAAAATTAGTTGTTCTAATGAGCCAACCTATACTAGTTCAGCCATGATCTGGCCGCTTATGTCAAATCTCTTGCCGAAGTTACTGTCGTTGAAAAATCAGAGACAGTGGCGAGCATTATAGTAGATCTACTAGTTCTCCCACCAAATTTATGACATTTGGCCTGGTGTGATATTTACGTTTGATGTTGAAAAGAATTGCTTTACTAATACAAGATAGAGGCAATAGTTCAAAACAACGAACAAAATAACAACAACGCGTTTCATTTTGTGTGTTAAAATTATTGTGTTAAATACAACACAAATGTATGCTAACAATAACAGTCAATAAAAAAGTTTAAAACACATTTAAATTTCACAGTTTTTTACCAAAATGGCATGAAAAATTAAAGCAAGAAGTTATTGTAATTCCACCTGTTGTATATCACTTTTCGTCAAACATCTCTCTATCACACCGACCGCATCACGAAGAGTGTGAAAGGAAACGTCAGATGAGCCAAATATTCTCTCTAGTCTGAGATTACTCTATGATTTCTACTGTCGGAGTATTGTCACGTGTCCTAAACCATACCAATACCCATCGGCTGAGGGATAATATTCTAGCAGTGTTTTGGGTCAATGTCTTATCGGACATTCAGGCGGTCATCAGGTGCCTGGAATCAGTAGTCCTGAATTCATCATCTGCCCAGGACTGCCACAGATCTTAACAAGATGACCCGGCAGTACGATATTCACCACATGTGGGTGTCATGGCAAAGGGATATTCCGGGGAACTGCAGATCGTATTGGCATGCTCCTAGCGACTTCTAAGCATTTTTTGCAAGTACGCTCCTATATGATTATGCAGGAGAGATGGACGAGGGACACAGATTGTGTACGCTCAAGACAAATCTGGACGATTGTGGATAGCAGGAGATCCATGAACCTTCTGTTTGTTTCAGTTTTGAAGGGACATTGTCTGATTGGTAGACATGCGACGAGACTAGAGGTCAGGGAAACTTATTTCCGTAGAAGCTCTAACGATGAGGAGAATCCAGCACTAGCCGGCAGGAGGATATCTACTATGGGATCCTACCTATTTAGTGACTTGGGAGAATTTTCTCAGATAGGCGTAGACAAGATCTTGAGTTTCTTGAAGCAGACTAAATGGTTCTTTGGTGGGGCTATTGCTTAATCTCGTTAGCCCGTGGTATCACATTGGACTAATAAGTCTAAGTCAGTCGTTAATCGACTGCCACCAACCCCTAACCTAAGGCAGTGTTGATTTTTTTAATTTGCATTGCGTTTTAATTTTCATTACTTTATCGAATGCAAAAGAATTATCATTGTTCGCCATTAAAATTAAAAAAAAAATTTCCACCTTCCTCATATTATATAAGGACTTTTTCCATCCGATGGCGAAATACGGCGCTGTGGCCCTGTAATCGCACGCTGGGTTAACACTTTTTTGATTTAGTTTCAACCCAGAGAAATTTAGTAACACATGTCTGACCGAATACCTGAGATAAGGGTTAAGGCGAATTGCGTGACCTTAACGCCAACTAGAGACGCCTGGCAGAATGGGACCCTGGCACAAATGCCAAATGGGACTTGCTGCTACACGGATGGCTCAAAGCTAGGAGAAAGAACGGGTCTAGGATTCTTCATTGAAAATCCAGCAACCGAATCCCATCTACGCCTCCCGGATCATAATACAAACTTTCAGGCGAAAGTACGGGCGATTACGAAGTGTATCAAAAAGCTCGGCGATAATACAATCCTAGCCGAGGCAAATATCTTCATGGATAGCCAAATGACAATCAAGGCAATATCATCGGAAACTGCCAAACCTAGAACGGTGCTTGACTGTAAGGTGATAAACGATTATTCTATGCACTGCAGACTCAACATCATCTGGGTGCCGGGCACAGCACAGTATTCGGCAACTCCAAACGTTGAGCCTAGATGGAGCGAAACACTTTGGGGTGACGAAGGCTGAGTTGAGTAAATGGGCGGAGCCGGCACATACTGCCCAGTGGAACCAGGAATCAGTAGGCAGGATGACAAAGATCCTATGGGGAGACCCAGATGGATTGAGGACAAAAGGTTTACTGAAACTTGGAAAATCTGAAATAAGCAAGATGATGTGAGTCTTAACGGGGCATTCGGGATTACGGGCTCATCTGTACCCTATTGGACTAGTAGCGAATAGTGAGTACAGGGCCATGCATGGAGGACGATGGAGCATTTCTTATGCCACTGCCCGGCCTTCACACAATCTAGATCCAGATATCTTTCGGATAGTACGATACCGGACGTGACCAAACTTGTGGGTATGGACTGAAACAACTTAAGGAATTTCGTGAATAGCACCGAATACCTATAAGGGATATAGTAAATTTAGTAGGGTAAACTTAGAGCGCACAACAGGTCGAATCAGCGGCTTAAGTGTATGTCTGACTGACATGGGAAGGTTTAGAGTGCTCCTTTTGAACACTCAACACCGCACCTCTCTTTTCAAACTAATTAACTAACACATGTCGGAAATGCTGCTGAGATTCCAGTCCGAGTTGTCGGCAGAAAGGTGACGAAGGTCATGTCCCTTGACCTACCAGAGGTTGCGACCCTGCGGAGGACGAGGTGTGGAAGGACTTATCGGAAATTTCTCGATATAGTTTCGGTCGTTGGAGGAAGGGAACTGCTGGGCAGAAGGATGGGAAACGAATGAAAATTGTGTGCGTTTTCATTAATGGCTAGACGAGAAAGAAACCGGTGGCATGCATCGAGCTAGTGAAATCCCTGTCAGATCGATTGAGTTATCCAAGAGGTTAATTTTGTCCAATGTTATCCGATCTTTCTATGTCGACGAGAGGTTTTCCTCCACATCTGCCGAAATCATGTCAATTATCAAGGCGATCGAACATGCTACTGAGAATAATTTCCCTACGATTGGTATATTATCGTACAGCCACACCACGAACTTCCAGGCAAACAGATTTCACGTCCTAGCATGAGATTCCGTTCGGTGTTGGAACTACGATATGTACCCTGTAACGGGGGTGTCGAACAGAATAATGATGCGGATGATGCTGCTGGAAATGCAAATCGTAGTGGAAGTATGATGAATATCCGTGACTGTCACGAACACGGTTGCATAAATTAGATGAATTTGGACGGAGTGGTCGGCCAAGTATGAAGTTTTTGAATCGAATATACTCAACTGAAACAACAATTTTGCATCACACCACTGCCAAACCTTCCTTTCACAAGTAACGGGGTTTTCAATAAGAGCGCTACAAAAGATTTTTTAAATAAAACAAAACCGGTTTTAGATACCAATGAAATTATTTATTCCTGTGAAAGTACGTTCGATGCCATTATGTATGGAACTCGATTTCTTTTGCATGGCCACCACGGGCACGCTCCACTGCCAAACCTTCCTTTCACAAGTAACGGGGTTTTCAATAAGAGCGCTACAAAAGTTTTTTAAATAAAACAAAACCGGTTTTAGATACCAATGAAATTCTTTATTCCCGTGAAAGTACGTTCGATGCCATTATGTATGGAACTCGATTTCTTTTGCATAGCCACCACGGGCACGCTTGCAGAAGTCCAGACGCTGAACCCAATTTTCGACGGTTTTCCAACATAAATCGGCCGATACTGCTGCAATTTCACGTTCGATATTCGTACGAAGTTCATGAATCGTCGCTGGCTTGTTGGCATAGACCATAGACTCAAATCGCATGACCGAGGCGGCCAATCGACTGGGCCACTTCGTGAGATAACACGTTCACCAAACTTGGTTTCCAATAAATTGATTGCGGCATTCGCTGTGTGGCTTGTGGCGCCGTCCTGTTGGAACCACATGTTCTCCAAGTCCATATTATCCAATTGGGGCCAAAAATATTCGGTTATCATTGAACGGTAGCGATTCGCATTCACAGTAATGTGCCGGTCTTGATCATCACGGAAGAAGTACGGCCCAATGACGCCGCCGGCCCATAAACCGTATTTTTTTCGGGATGCAATGATGACTCATTGATTACGTGTGGATTGCTGTCTGACCAATAACGCATATTTTGCTTATTGACGAAGACATTCAGCCAGAAATAAGCCTCATCGCTGATTGTTGAGGCCTCTTAAAGTTGAGGCCACTGACTCCATACTTCGGTAGTAAATTTTAATAATTTCGACTCGTTGTTGGCTCGTATATCTTTCCATGATGAAATGGCAAACCTTACTGAAGAGAAATGTCAAAAGAGCGGAAAAAATTTGGCGTCGTTTGCTGTCCCTATCGATTTACTTTTGTAGCGTCTCTGTTGAAAAACCCTTTACATGTTGAATATTGATTTTGCAGATATACTTTGAATGCAACCGAGGTGAAACCTTCTGGGGATTGTGATTCCTGCAGAGTCCACTATCGTAATTTGGATTACGGTACGAAACAAATGTGGTCATCCGAGCGCAGGGTTTGCAACAATTGGCATTAGTCTTTCGAGCATTACGCTTGAGAGGACATTATATGTAATGAACAAAAGGCTTATTCGCGATAGTTGGCACGTTCACTGGGATCGAAATTTTAACATTAATTATTCACTCAACAATTCAGTGGTGAAACATTAATAAAAGGGGTAATGGAAAAATGTGGTTTTGTTGTCTCACTTTGGAATTACCCTAATCAAAACGCAGATAATCCCGTATTCATGAAATAACCTATCTTACAAATTGTTTGTAAAACTTGTTGATTTATTCGCATTTAATTTTAAATTCTAGATATATTGTAGTACATATTTCATAATCGTCAGCATGAAGGCTTTGTCCAAGATGGATTTATTTATATCAGTTCCTTGTATTAGAATAGCTGATTTAATTTTTTTCGTTGTGGTTCCAAACTGTCTAATTCAATTTATTGTTTTTATATTTTTTGGTTTAGTTTTATTGAATTCGATGATAACCAAAAATAATGTCTGTTATTGTAGGTAATCACCTGTTGTAAATAAATACATCTTGGTATTATCCTGGCAACAAAAAATAACAAATAATTGTGTCGTTTTTTTTATGATTTGAATTAAATTCACATCTCTTTATTTATTATGCTGGTTCTTTAAGTAAATATTTAATCAGTTTCTCTAAATACGTAAATACTAAAACATAATAAATCAGTTGTTGTTGTGGCATTTCGTATTAACTAAAATATTGAAAAAATAATCGAAGACAATCGTAAATAGTGTGTAATAATATAAATATGTTCTGAATTACTTTGTAATTTTAATAAGTGTTGATATCGACATTCGATTCATATTTCTGTTTTAAACAATACAAATGTAAACAAAATTAAAAGGATTTACAGACAAAATTTAATAATATTTTTCGTTTTCTTTTATGTATAAGTGTTCCATAAACCTGCCGGCGGTAAGGTCCGTCATTTGGAATCAACTAAATCAATTAGATCTAAAACTTAAAATGAATAAAGAACATCTCTCAAGGGAACGAAAGCAAAACCAAAAACTGTTCCTGTTCGTGGGGCAGGAAACGTTACTTGTTTGAGGGGGGATAGCATGCAGAAATCTCATTACTCAAAAAAATTTAATTGCCAGATATTTCTTTCATGCGGTTGAGAGCGCTACCAGCCTTGAACCATGTAATTTGTTGTTCATTCATGGTGTGGTTCAATTTGATCTTATCGACTTTATCGCCGTTCTTGATTTCGCAATCGACTTGTTGGCCGGGAGCCAAATTTCCTAAACCGACCAAAGAAATTTTGCTAGTGGGTTGAACCTAAAATAATAAAAAGTAGAACATGAACATCATTAAAATCCAACACTGGTAGCCTATATTTATATGTTACCTTATCATAATCAGCAGGATTGGCAAAAGTCAGTGGCAAAAGACCTTGTTTCTTTAAGTTGGTTTCGTGGATGCGGGCAAAGGACTTAACAATAATAGCACGGCCACCTAAGTGACGTGGTTCCAAGGCGGCATGTTCGCGGGATGAACCTTCACCGTAGTTATCATCACCAACAGCAACCCAATTGATGCCATTGGCCTTGTAGTCACGGGCAACATCCGGTACACCTCCGAATTTACCAGTGCGTTGATTTTTGATGTTGTTCATTTCATTATTTTCAAAGTTGGTTGCTCCAATGAACATGTTGTTGGAGATGTTATCCAAATGTCCACGATATTTCAACCAGGGACCAGCAGCGGAGATGTGATCAGTGGTACACTTGCCCTTGACCTTAATGAGAACAGTCATATCGGTGAGATCTTTGCCGTCCCATTTATCGAAAGGATCCAAGAGTTGTAAACGCTGGCTTTTAGGATCAACAGCAACTTTGACACTTTCACCGCTCTGTGAAATAAAGTCAAGTGATTAAATTCCCTCACTAGTTGATGTGACGGATCAAGGTGTTTGATTGAATAACTTACGGCTGGTGGGGCATCATAAGTATCCATGCCGGGGTCGAATCCCTTGGAGGGCAATTCATCACCGAAGGGAGCATCGAGTTTGAATTTCTTACCATCGGCACCAGTCAACTCGTCGGTAAGAGGATTGAAGTCCAAACGGCCGGCGATGGAAAGAGCGGTAACCAATTCGGGGCTAAAATATGATTTAAAAATTGATTCTATATAATTTTAAAATTGATTCTATTCGATTTTTGTAAAGTCGTCGACGAGCGCTAAATAAATTTAATATGTCTAATAAGTTACAACAACATTTCGATTTTACCTTGTAACAAAGGCATGGGTGGCGGGATTGGCATCATTACGGCCGGTAAAGTTACGATTGTATGAGGTGACAATAGTGTTCTTGTCACCCTTTTTGATGTCCTTACGATCCCACTGGCCAATGCATGGGCCGCAAGCGTTAGCTAAAACAGTACCTCCGAATTTATCGAAAACTTTAGAGATACCATCACGTTCAATTGTAGCGCGAATTTGTTCAGATCCGGGGGTAACGTTAAATGGAATCTTTGATTTCAAACCATGTTTCATAGCATTGTTGGCAATGCTGGCGCAACGACCCATATCTTCATATGAGGAGTTTGTGCAGGATCCAATTAACCCGACCTTAATGTCTACGGGATAACCGTTCTTCTTGGCATTAGCGCCCAGTTTGCTAATGGGATGGGCCAAGTCTGGAGTGAAGGGACCGTTTACATGAGGTTCCAATGTATCCAAGTTAATTTCAATAACTTCATCGTATTGACAGTTGCTATCAGGAGACAAAATTTTAGACTGGAATTTCTGGGCTTCAGATGCGATACCAGAACGTCCAGTAGATTTCAGGTAAGCAGCCATGCGTTCGTTGAATGGGAAAACGGAGGTGGTTGCACCAATTTCGGCCCCCATATTGCAAATAGTGGCCATGCCTGTGCAAGAAATGGAATCAACACCATTGCCGTGGTATTCAATGATGGCGCCAGTACCACCCTTGACGGTGAGAATATCAGCAACCTTCAAGATAACGTCCTTGGGGGAGGTCCAACCGCTGATCTTACCGGTTAGTTTGACACCAATGACATTGGGGCACTTCAATTCCCAGGGAATGTTGGCCATAACATCAACAGCGTCAGCACCACCGACACCAATGCACAAACCACCAAGCCCACCACCGTTGGGGGTGTGGGAATCTGTGCCGATCATCAATAAACCGGGGAAGGCGTAATTTTCCAAAATGATCTGATGGATAATGCCACTTCCTGGTTTCCAGAAACCCAATCCGTATTTGGCGCAAGCGCTAGCCAAGAAATCGTAAACTTCCTTGTTTAAGTCCTTAGCACGAGCCAAATCCTTAACACCGCCAATTTGGGCTTCAATCAAGTGATCGCAGTGAACGGTGGACGGCACAGCCACCTTCTTCAAACCGGATGATATGAATTGCAACAAAGCCATTTGGGCGGTAGCATCTTGCATAGCAACGCGATCGGGGCGCAAGCGCAAGTAGGAATTACCACGTTTAATATCCTGATTTTTTGGATCGTCCAAGTGGGAGTACAAAATCTTTTCAGACAATGTAAGGGGACGATTCAAACGGCCCTTAACAATATCTAATGTCTTGGCCAATTTGTCATAAGGCATATAAACATTAGTATCGAACTTGGAGAGAGCAACCTGGGCAGCGGTACAAGCGGAAGCATGAAATTGGCGGGATTGCACATCGAAACCATATTTGCCGGCTTGGCGCACCTAAAAATACAGAGGAAAATAATAGTATATACATAATTTCGAATCAATGTTCATAAAATAAACAAATTTGTTTGTAGATAAGAACAATTATCTTGAAAATAATGCTAAAGAATGATAGGAACCGACGTTTTAATTCGTTGATGAAGTGTGATTATGGTCTTAAATTTTTTTTTGCTAACTTAGTATGCACATTTTAGTATTTTTCAGCCGCTCGTCGTTATCGTTTTGCGGCGACAACAACAACCATCCTATTCCACTTTAACGGTGACCACAACATTAATAACTTTACTTCAAAATATGTCACAAAAGTATTTGGTATACACTACCCCAGACAGTAGCATGTGTTTCTATTGATAAGGTTTCTAAATATTTGTTAACAATTTCATACCATAAGATTTTCACAATCCCTAGTCGCAATAGATCAGATGGACAAGTACAAATGGAAGATTTCCGTATTAATCTATATACACTCTGTTAACATAGGATAGCCTCACTTTAAATCGATGTTTACGGCGACCAAAAGCTTTCTAACCGCTCTATTGCTGAAAAAATTGGTCAGAATTCAAAGATGGTAAACAACTATTTAAAGAATACTATGGATTGTGGAAAGACTTTCAAAAAGGGTACAGCACGATATAAACGTAAAATTCTTCAACTGTCTTCGAATTCTAGTATGACTTTAAATAAAATTGGAGACATTGCAAGATTGAACGTTAGCAAAACCACAATCCATAAAATTATAAAAACGTCTACGATCCCAAAGGGTCGAAAATTGCAGAAAAACCGCCAACTTAATCCCGCTCGTAAGCAGCAGAGGTTGCAGTTTGCGAAGGATCACATGTCATGGACTGTGCTTCAAGATCAACAACTGGAGAAATGATATTTTTTCTGATGAAAAGCGGTTCAATATCAATGGTCCGGACGGCAATAATTACTATTTTCATGATATCAGAGGAAGGAGTAATGCTTTGGGGTGCCATATCCTACTATGGCCCTTCCAGTTTTGTGCTTGTGAATGAGCGAATGACTGGATACAGTTACAGAGACTTACTCCAAACTGCTTTTGACGAGTTCAAAGACACTTTTGCTCCCTTTTCAGCATGATAATACGCCCATCCATACTGCTCGCGTTGTTAGGGATTGGGTTCAGACCCAGGATGTTGAAATATTACCGTGGCCGCCATATTCACCTGACCTAAATATTATTGAAAATGTTTGGGGATGGTTAACACGCAAAATTTATGAAGGCAGTTTTCAAATAGAGATGAGCTCATTGAAGCGGTAGACATCCTGGGCCGAAATTTCATTGAATTATCATACATCTCTCTACAATTCTATGCAAACCAGAATGTTTGATGTTATTTTAAACAACGGAGGCCACACTAAGTATTAAATATTGTAAAACAATGTAAAAACTTAAAAATAAATTAAACTTGCTAACACAAGAAGTCTCAAAATTCCAATTTTATTAATTTTAATGAGGTGAGTCTAATCTAAGTTAACACTGAAAATCACATCTTTTTACAATTGGTTACGAAAACAACAGCGCAAATACCGTTAACTTCAACTGACCCTAGTGGTTTTGTTGTTATTACAAAAATAGAATACCCTCTTTTCAATGGCGTTAATACGCTTTTGGTGGCGTTTGAGGGAGTATCAGAATTTGGTATTTTCGTTTTGTTTCTAAGTGTGGCTATCCTATGTTAACGGAGTGTATATCTATAAAAATTAATATTTGTACGTTTGTTCTGTACAGACGTCTAAACGGCTGGACCGATCTTCTTCAAACTTTCACAGATTGTAGCTGTATGACCTGGGGTGCAAATAGGCTACTTGAATATCTGATACATCCATTAGGCGTGGCCTGCCCATAGAACCCTGTTTTTGAAAATGCAATATATGAAGTACTATTGCACCAACCGGCTAGACAAGTAAATCGTGTTTCATAAATAATGGGTATATTTAATTAAGTTTAGTTCATTTTATTTAATTTTTAAAAAGGTATTTGTATTTGTACCACCCTGTATATAGATATGTGTATATGTATATATTAACATGTATAAAAACGAGCTGACTTCAATGAATGATGATGATGTCCGGTTGTTCGAACCTGAACAATGATGTCCGGTTGTTCGAACCTGAAAAGGAACCATGGTTTATTTAAGTAATTCTCTAAAATAGTTCGGTTGTATCCATCATTGCCCATCCTTAGCTAGACGAACATAACGTCTAAAAAAAACCAACCCATAAAAAACATAGTTTTTGACTATAAATTCTTTATATGTATATGACATTGGTTTTTTATTTTACACATTTACTCTAGACACAAACTTTAAATGACAACCAATCCCGACCATATTTGCAGCAGATCTTAGAATATGTACACCTAACCAACATACGCAATTTTGTTCAAATACCGTTAACAGAAGTAGAAATAATGGATTTTTAATTTGTGATTTGTATGGGAGGTACCACAAACGAAACTTGTAACGAAATAAAGTCGTTCAATTAGTGACACAATTGAGCAGGACGGTCACTGGTCTAGAACGCTAAGGCGCTGATGAGAAGACTCACAATCTTTGCAACGATCACCCGCTAATGTGAGTTCAAATCTCAGTGCCGACTGTTACAAAAAGTTGGATAATTAATGTAAGAGCTACTCGCATCCAACTTATATGCTCATGATCAAGAATCACGCAGGTTAAATAGTTAGCGATAAATCATATTATTTAAAAATATGAGAAAGGGTTGAATATAATGCGCCCATCCATATGGTAAAAGATGTAAAGAAAATATAAACTTAGCGAACATTTTTCGTGTCGCTAATATTACAATAATTACAAGTCAAATATTACAATAAATATTAAAAATTAAATATTACAAGTCAATAATAAATAAATATTGAAATTATGGACCTTTCAGTAAGTGTGTTCGTTCACCTGCAAATTGTTGCTAGTTTTCTGTTCGTTTACTCCAAAAAAACCAGCAAAAGAGAGCTAGGAGAACGTAAATTTTGACAGTTCGATGTTAGAGAGTTTACAAATTTTGGTTGGATAAATTTTAGCCAACCAAAATTTGCAAGATAGAACAGCTGTTTAAAATCGGCTGTTTTGTAAATAAAGCAAATGAAAAATAAATTATCAAAGACAAGTAAGTAGAATCATATTTGTTTTTTTTTTTTCTTGTTTTCTTTAATATTTTAAAGCAATTTGTAACTAATATGAATAATATTGATGTGCAGAGTGATTCCACAAATTCTGGTGAGCCGACGACGTCATCAGTAGTCAACTGTGGCAGTAGCAATTCACATTCGCAATCACAATTAAAAAACAAACATAAACTCATCAGCTGTTTTCTTGCAAATTTTTGTTGGATGCTGTTAGTTTACTTCTTCTGTAAATTTTCAAAAAGAGCGCAAAATCTTTCTTACTCTCTCAAACTACAATCTTGCAAATTATTGTTGGGAATTCACATACAGTAGCTTTGATCCTTTACTTTACGGGTAAAGTTCGGGTAAATGAGAGTAAAAGCAAAATTCATTGTCAAATACTCAAATTTACCCAAAAGTAAAGGAACGCAAAAAACCACTTTTCTAGCCCGAAAACAAATGTCACAACACAAAACATATGCTTGACAACAAATCTTGCATATCATGTTAATTTTCACTGTTCATTTGCACACTTCCCATCTTCTTTAAATAAGCACTCTCAAAGCAATCACTTTTCAAGTTAATAAAATTGTAAATTCAATAATTTTTGATGTGTTAACATCTATACGCGCGCCTCTAGGGCAGTAAACTATAAATTTAATACATACGCAAGTGTTAGGTTTGTAAGAGTAAATCATCGTTTGTTTGTTCGTTGCTTGGCAGTCGGTATTGAAAGTGATTATTGGGCGATTTTCATATACTTTTCCCACGCGATTTTCTCCGAAAATTCATAGCCGATTTTATTAATTTTTGGATTAAAAAGCTAGTGCGGGTTTCGACGAAGAGTTTAGGCCAAAAATTAAGGTGATCCGATATCGGCGAGCCGAGATTGAAGTGTTTTAATTTGGAGTATTAATTTGGAGTAATATTAAAAAAGTATTTTATGTTGAGAAAAGCGAGACGCAACTCCTGGAGACTATTCAGTGAACAGGTGGATAGCGTCAACGATATGTCGAAGATGAAAAAATTCCTCTCTAAGACCCACGTACAGGCGGAAACGCTAGTAGATGACACGGGAAAGAGAATGGATACAATGGAACAAACACTTAGGCACCTGATGGATACACACTTTCCAAATGGGAACGCGGAACCCACATGGGAGTGGTCACAAGATGAGAATGTGGTACATCAGTCGCCAATCATTACGGACCAAATGGTCCAAAAAGCTATAAAGAGTTTCTCCCCATATAAAGCGGCGGGACCGGATGGTATTTTCCCGGCTATCCTACAGCATGGGGTTGACCAAATAACAACCCATCTGGCAGGAATTTTTTCCGCATGCTTAAAATACGTCTACACACCGAGAAACTGGCAAGAGGCCAGGGTAGTATTTATACCCAAACCTGGAAAAGCAAGCTATGCAACGGCAAAGGCTTATAGACCAATTAGCCTCACCTCGTTTCTACTCAAAACCTTGGAGAGAATAGTGGACGACATGGTAAAAAGTGGAATACCGAGCGATATGCTGAAGTTTAGACAACACGCCTATGTCAAAGGCAGATCAGTGGACACCGCACTTCATGAGGTAACCTACTACATAGAGCAATCTCTCAATGACAAACTATACACACTCGCTGTATGCATAGACATTGAGGGAGCGTTCAATAATGTCCGGACCGAAACACTTATCCAATCCTTAGACCAGTTTATGGTGGACCGGGCATTAAAAGACTGGATCAACCATATGCTAAGGAATAGATGGATAAGCTGTAGTTCCCATGATGTAAATATTAGAGACAGAGTACAACGTGGAACCCCACAGGGAGGGATTATATCACCACTCCTATGGGTCCTCACTATACACAGTCTCCTAAGGAAACTTACCGACGAGGGACTTAAACCAATCTGCTACGCAGATGACGTTATAATACTTCTTAAGGGAAAGAACCCAAACCAATTATGCAGAGAGGCCGAGAGGGCACTGAGTATAGCGTATGAATGGGCACAGCCAAGGGGCTTAAATGTAAACCCGGACAAAACGGAAATATGTCTATTCACAAGGAAGACGAAAATCTCAGATTATGAAGAGCCACGATTCTTGGGAAAGACGATTAAAATATCCGATAAGGTTAAATACTTAGGAGTAATCCTAGATCGGAAACTGAATTGGAAGCACCACATAGAGGAAAGGGCTAATAAGGCCTACAGATGCTGGTCGCTATGCAGAAGGGCTATAGGGTCCAAATGGGGCCTCAAACCGACTATGACACACTGGCTCTACAGAAGCGTAATCAGGCCTGTACTAACATATGCTTCTGTAGTATGGTGGACGGCAGTTGAGAGGAAATGTAACATCGCAACACTGCAGAGGGTTCAGAGAATGTGCTGCATTGGTATCAGCGGTGCAATAAGGACAACCTCGACAAGAGCCATGGAGACTATTTTATGTATCCAGCCAATCGAGATTAGAATCAAATACGAGGCTGCCCTTGCGGCAAAACGCCTACAAGCTACAGGTGAATGGATCAACAGGGATCTCACGTCAAAACACCAACGGATAAATGGGGCCTTAGTCGGGTACACTCAGGATACGTGTGAATCTGACCGAATACCCGAGATAAGGGTTAAGGCGAACTGCGTGACCCTAACGCCAACTAGAGACGCCTGGCAGAATGGGACCCTGACACCAATGCCAAATGGGACTTACTGCTACACGGATGGCTCAAAGCTAGGAGAAAAAACGGGTCTAGGATTCTTTATTGAAAATCCAGCAACCGAATCCCACCTACGGCTCCCGGATCATAATACGAACTTTCAGGCGGAAGTTCGGGCGATTACGGAGTGTATCAAATGGCTCGGCGATAATACAATCCCAGCCGAGGCAAATATATTCACGGATAGCCAAATGGCAATAAACGCAATATCATCAGAAACGGTAAAATCTAGAACGGTCCTTGACTGTAAGAAGGTGATAAACGACTACTCTATGCACGGCAGACTCAATATCATCTGGGTGCCGGGGCACAGCGGGGTATTCGGCAACGAGAAAGCGAACCTCCTGGCAAAGAAAGCCAGGGAACTCCAAACGGTAAGCCTAGATGGAGCGAAACCCTTTGGGGTGACGAAGGCTGAGTTAAATAAATGGGCGGAGTCGGCACATATAGCCCAGTGGAACCGGGAATCAGTAGGCAGGATGACAAAGATTCTATGGGGAGACCCAGATGAATCGAGAACAAAAGGTTTGCTGAAACTGGGAAAAGCCGAAATGGGCAAAATGATGGGAGTCTTAACGGGGCATTCGGGATTACGAGCCCACCTATACCGTATTGGACTAGTGGCGAACAGTGAGTGCAGGGCATGCATGGAGGACGATGAGACGTTGGAGCACTTCTTATGCCACTGCCCGGCCTTCACACAAGCTAGATCCAGATATTTTTCGGATAGTACGATACCGGACATGACCAAACTTATGGGTATGGACTGGAATAAACTAAGGAATTTCGTGAATAGCACCGAATTCCTATAAGGGACATAGTGAAGCGAAGTAGTAGGATAATCTTAGAGCGCACAACAGGTCGAACTTAGCGGCTTAAGTGTATGTCTTTACTGACATGGGAAGGTTTAGAGTGCTCCTTCTGAACACTCAACACCACGCCCCTCTTTTCGAACTAACTAACTAACTAACTATGTTGATCTTCGGTTATATCGTACGAATATAACAATGTATGTATGTATGTACAAGTGTCTGTTGCTTTGCATTCTTTGACTTTTGTGGGAATAAAACAAAAACTATTGCGCAAGAAAATAATGACACATGTGCTTGCACTGGGTCTTTAAATAATTTTAAGTATTAATATTATTTAACTGTAACGTCATCATATGATTGAACGCTGTTTTTTATTTTCCAATGTAACATTTACGAATGTGTTCATAGAAATCGAACAGGTACCGTGTAGCAAAAAGGTGTTAACACATCGCCCGTGAGTTCGAACACTCATTGGATTTTTTTTTCACTTGTGTTATTTTTTTCACAATTAATACATGTTTTTATGTTGACGTTTCGAACAGCTGATTGTTTGACACTTTGCCCAAACTTACCCGAAGAAAAAGTCTGGGTAAGTTCGGTAAAAAGAGAAACGCATTTTGACGTTAAGAGAAACAAAAAGTCGCTCTCATTTACCCAATTTTTGCGTACGGGAACGCTTTTGGGTAAATTTGGGTTCCCGCGGGATCCCGCGGTAAAGTAAAGGAACAAAGCTAATATGTCAAGAAAGTGTTTTGACACTAGAACAAAATTGTTTCTTTGATATTATTCATTGAAACAACAACATATTCTGTTGTAAATTGGTTTGTATTTTTATGCGTTTTCCTTTATTGGCATCTCGACCATCGAACTGTACCAATAAATAGTAATACATACCTGTGAAAGATGAAACAGAACACAAACAACAACAAAAACAACGCATAACTGTGCTTGTCAATAAAGTGTTTTTACAACTCTCTGAGCAAATTCGTAGTGAGTAAGAAAATTACCGTTATTTTTTGAAGTGTGCTTGTCGATTAGGCAGGTTTTTAGTTACCTAGATGAGTTTTGTTTGATAAATACTTCAGTAGTGATATTATTACTCAGAGATGAGGATGCCTGGCAAACGAATACCATTTGAAGTTATCCAGTTGATGTATTATAATCACCATATGGGTAAAAGTGTGCAAGAGTTGGCCGAGATGTTTACCTTAACAAGGCAAACAGTATATAATATTTTAAATTCCGCCAAAAACAAGGGTCGCTTGGAACCAAAGCCAACCAGAGGCCGCCAACAAAAGTATCGGAACGGATAGAACATAATTGATAAGAAAAATAGATAGAAACCCAAAAATTTCGACCAGAACTTTTGCAAGGGAAATCAACGAAGAATGTGGTGTGCAAGTTTCCCACGAAACAATAAGACAGATATTAAAAAGGAACCAGTACACATCGCGAGTCTCTCGAAGAAAACCATTCCTTTCAGCACAAAATATTGAAAAGAGGTTATCGTTTTCGAAAATATATGTTGAGAAACCTGATGACTATTGGAATGATGTTATATTTTATGATGAGACTACAATGATGGGCCCAATAGAGTTTGGCGTCAGCCCCTTGAAGCATGAAGAAACCACAATATTATACCAACTGTAGAATTTGGCAAATTTTCGGTAATGGTGTGGGGGTGCATTTCCAGCAAGGGAGTTGGAGATTTAGTGTTTATAGAAAATACCATGGATTCACAGCATTATTTAAATATGTATATTGAAGGGTCATTTGATATCAAGTACACAAAAATTTGACTTCACTAATGACAAAAAACCCAAATTCAACTTCTACCAGGATAATGACCCAAAAGATAAGGAGCATCAAGTTAAGATGTGGCTTCTTTTTAACTGCAACAAAGTATTAGAGACGCCTGCCCAAAGCCCGGACTTGAACCCTATTGAAAATTTATGGGCTTATCGGAAGAAGAAGGTAGCCAAACGGGACCCAAAAGGTCGAGCAGAGCTGAAAACTGTAATATTGGAAGATTGGTATGAAATACCGGACGACTACGACATGCAGAATTTAATTTTTTCGATGTAGAGACGACTACAAGTTGTTGTTGCTGCAAATATTTACCATACTAAATATTAAACATTGAATTGATTTGGTTTTCTTATGATTTTATAAAATTGGCCTAATTGTAAAAACACTTTCTTGACACATTGATATCGAAGTGTTTTTGGATTTCTCTTTTTATTTCCTATAATCTCGTGAAATTGTTTTCATTTGTGCTGGAATTAAGCAATAGTGGTTACAAATAAATAAATTTAATAAAAAAAAATTAACAATACCAAAAAACCAGTTGTTTCTTTAAAACAAATTCATTACAATTCAAAATTACTTCTATGTCAAAACACTTTCTTGACAGACTGTATGTACATAAATTGCACAATTAAATTTGTATAAAAATGTATCAATTCAGGAACAGTAGTTAGGCATCTGATGATGAACTTGTCACGGAGTTCGAAACTAGTCAAGCCAGTGAGTGTGCTTAACAGAATTGTATATTATTCCAAAAAAAACGCAAACCATTTTTCTATTAGAAAAATGTTCCTGACCTTGTATGCTTGTAGTATGAATTTCCCATACATTAACTAAAAACTAACGAAATCGGTACTAAAATTCAAATTAAAAAAAAATAAATATTAAACAAACAAATGTATGCACAATTAACTTATATGAACTAGATTTTTAATGAAGTAATACATTTGTCAATTACCACTAATAAATACGAAATGTATGTAATAATAGACAACACTTGCGAGCAAGAGTCATACAAATACAGTAGTGGTATTCATGCAATAGGGCAAGAGCCTCAATAACCCGAAAACCTCGAAAATTTGCACAACAAACGTCAAAACAAAAATCTTTCTCATACAAACGACTTGCACAAGTATTACTACAAACATCGAAAACGAAACGTTGGACATTTGTTCAAATCGTTTTGTCTGAAAACATTTTTGTTTTGTTCTGACGTTCGCAGTGCAAGTTTCCGAAGTTTTCGCGTTCACATGAATACCACTAGTGTGTCTTGTTTTGTTGCTGATCTCGACATATTAATATATTTATAACAGAGAGTACATATATCTAGAGAGAACATTCGTCTCATCTGAAGTTTCATTTCGCACTCTTCGTGATGTGGTCGGTGTGATAGATAGGGCAATGTTCGACGTACACCAGCAGAAGGTAGAAGAATTGTTGACTTAAATGTCGTTTTTAAAGCAATTCATTTCAACATTTAACGTCCATATGCAACGACGCCTAATGCCATTAATTTGCTGCGAGAGATGTTACATCTACGTATCTTCACACAATGACTGAATTTCTTAACAATTAATATCTCGTATGTAAAACTTCTACTTAATAAAAAAATATCCGAGCACCGACAAGTATTAAACAATAGTAGTGTAGTGCACATATAGTAAATCACTAGGTAAACTGCAAAACAATGTAACTATAATTTTTTACTGGAGGAAAAACGAAAACGTATACAATTTTGTAAAGAATAGATTTTGAGAGTCATAATTTCAAATCTTACTTAACATAAGATTGTATTTACCATATTATAAGGCGCCTTAATCTTCTAATATAAAATAAATATTAAATTGTAGTTAGGTTGTTTTGCATTTCAGCTGGCGATATACTCATTCCATATGCAAATTAATAGAACAGATACAATGCAATAAATACCTTGGCAACATGGTTATGATAAAATGGATTTTTGTTGTCATACGATGTTAAACAGACGTATAATTATAAAACAATTTAACAAGGTATTGCGTTGCAATTCCCACTGTTATGGGTTGATACACTTTTTAGTTAAAAAACTAGAGACAAGTTACGTTTAAAAACAATAAGGGCTTGTTAGTAAGGTTAAAACATGCTTAAACTCAAATGAGATAAGATTGATAATACAGTAATTTATATACATAAGTGTGAAGTAATGAGTCCAAAAGTAGATAGCACATATCTCACTGAATGTGAGAAGAAGCCCTGCACTATCTCCTTTCATAGCGTATAGTGTGCAAATAGTTCAGTGAAGTAGAAGTATTTAAAGATAATTAAGCCATATAATTCTTTGAAAAAATTTTCCTTTTCTACTTATATTTCGCCTTGCGTGTGTTATGCGACTAAGTGTTGGTTAGGCTATGTACATATAATGGATGAAAATGGGCCAGACCATAAGGTTTAGACATAATTGCAGAAACAGCTGGCCGTCGGTGGTGCAATGGTTCCTGTACATGAGAGCATGGGTTCAATCTCTGCTCATACCACCTTACGGACGATCACCTCGCTTAGTGATGGCGACACTACCGAGTACTTAGTCATGAAAAAAGTTTCTTAAAATACCGTTCGGAACCGGGGTAAGACTGTATGTCCCTTATCAGTGAGTATAAAACTAGAAATCGCACAGGTCACTGATTTTAACAAGCTCTCCCCCATCCCTTCATCGGATGTAATGAGAAACCATTTTTTTTTATTGCAGAAACACGGCCAAGAATCTGACTCTGGAAGACAGCCAAGAGTCTGCGTGAAGATTTACGCAAATAAATCGCTGTGAATGATTGTGATGAATTGGAAACTCCTGTGTTGGCCCGACATTTCGGAGCCCCGTTTAGGAAAAAAATTATGCATGCCCTACGATAACTTAGAGTCCCACTAGAAACCTCTTACAGCTACCGGAAATAAAACCATTTCCCTAAAATTTATTTAGAAGAATTACATGTAAAGTTAAATGAAATGAAATTACGTACATAAAGGTTTATTTTTATTTTCCAAATGTTAACTACCGATACAAAGAGCATGGGTTGTAGAGAATCGATCCCTCTCAGAGTCTATAAACAAATTAAAATTCCCCATGAGGCTAGGCCGATGAGTGTCGTCAAAAGTTTTGCTTTGTAGTAGTTTTTTTGGGCTGTACTTTTAGCAAGTTCGTAGGGAAAAACTGGGAGACACGGGTCTTTTTCTTTTTTGTCTTTTATCACGTAGTGGTGTCCGTATTTGGTTATATTTCCATGACTTTAAAAATTACACACAGTGTTATTTACTTTTTACACATTTCTTTCATGCTGGGAAACATGAAATTCATAATGCGCAACACGTTCGTAAATGCAACATCTGACAACTTTTTAGATGTTTTGAGAAGGTAACTGCAAACAAAATGCGCAACAAACAAGCACCTGCATTAGCTGATGCATTTCCGTACAGACCCAATTTGTTGCACATAATTATCCTAACGATATAACCACATAGTAAATATACCAGACTCTCATACAACCGGTCTTGCTTTATGGCGCAGAATCCTGGGTCTTATCGCAAGCAGACGAAACATCTATAGGAGTCTTCGAGAGAAAAATACTCTGAAAAATGTATGCCGACCCATGAACGAACCAACGAACGGATCAAAATAACACGATTGCGCTTGGTTAGGCTATGTCGGTAGAATGGATGAAGACGAACCAGAACGAAGGTTTTTCGAAACCGAACTCGAAGGAAGACGAAAAGTAGGAATACCAAGACCCCGCTGGAGGGATCAGCTTGACAACACTTGGTTTTACCAATGGAGAGATAAAGCAAAAGATCGAACAGGTTGGTGAAATTTGTTATCTCCGTTTTTTAAGGTCCCTGACGCCCCCCCCCCCCCCCCCCGGGATTGTTCGAGATCGGATAAGTAGGTAAATATATTTTTCACACGGAATCGTAAGCAATTTAACTCAATTTAATTATCATTTACAATAATTTTTTTTATTTTTTTTTTTATTTTAATTTAAATATATGGGAGATGTTTTTTATACCCACTGCGTGTGTTTCTAAATTCCTATACGATAACCATACCATTTTGACTTATATTCGTTAAAACAGAAAATAGTCAACTGAAACTTAACTCATCGGCCTGGCGCCATGTAAATTGGATCACCCTGAACAACCATAGAATACCCCTGACCGATATCTAGACAACTAACTTAACTTATCATTCACAGGGCTACATTTCCTTGTTAATTCATTTCTTCAACATGTAGTTCAAATTTAAATTGTCTAAATTCGAAATAAATAGTAAACATGGAAGAAAAGTAACATTTGTGAAGCCAAGTAGGAGTGCAAAATCGATAGCACGGGCAAAATGAGGTCTGTTACGTATTACAACAAGGGAGCAATACTTCCTTGCAATTAAATACGATTCAATAAAACCTCTATATTAAATTTGTATACATAGAAATTATTATTTATTATGAGAAAGAACTGTTTTACTGATTCATTTGAAAGGCATTCCACACGTATTTATTGCTGTATTTCTAGCAACAGGCGTCTTCCAGATGAATTTCTTAGAAAACAAAAAGCTTTCTGCAAGTATTTTTTATAGAAATTCGTCTTCAGGACTTATCGTATCTAAAAATAATTATTATCCCAATTTTTTCTCGACTTCGACGCATAAATCTGTATTGTACATAAAAATATGTGTTGGCCTACCAAGAAAACAGCATCGGGCGAAAGTAACCCTAGTTGGAACCTTTTTTAATCCTGTTTTAATTGACTTTTCAGAGTGAGTTGGTACTTAGGGATCTTCGATTGATACTAATTAGCATATGTAAAAAGGTGCAAGTGCAGGACAAAAGAAAGGAAAACTTGAAAATAAATAAATATTCAAATTTGATGGTGTCAATTAACTCTTTTCACCAACGATAAGATGTGTGGTTTAAATAACTGTATATTTATGATGGTTTGGATCTACACCGCATTATAAGGTTTTTTTTTTCATGGAATGAATAAACTTTTCCAGGTCTGTTGCTCGGTATCTTTTCCCACTTTCCCAATATCGCGGTTTGAAGTGTATTGAGGGAGCGTTTAATAATGTCCGTACCGAAACACTCATCCAATCCTTAGACCAGTTTATGGTGGGCCAGGCATTAAAAGACTGGATTAATCATATGCTAAGGAATGGATATATAAACTGCGGTTCCCATGACATAAATATTAGAGAGGTTTATATCACCACTCTTATGGATTCTAATCAATTATGCGGAGAGGATTCTAATCAATTATGCGGAGAGGCCGAAAGGACACTGAATATTGCATAGAACTAGACACAGCCAAGGGAGTTAAAGAGCCACGATTCCTGGAAAAGACGATTAAAATATAGTAAGGGTGTGTATTTCTGAGCTCGGAGTGAGAAAACACGATACCCAAGTTTGTATCAATTTAATTAAAAATGTCGCAGTTCCAAAAGGCAAAGGTCTAATTGGTGAGAACTTCATACTACATCAGGATAATTCACAGCCGACAAGCTCATTAATATTTTGGATCTGAAAATACATGAGTGACGCTAAAAACTAAGATAAGTGAGAGTGGAGCTCGAAATTTGACGGAACTAAAAGATATAATAATTGAGACCTGGCAAGTAAATACGTTCTTTCTTTGCAAAGGCAGTTGGCATTAATGTCTCAAAATTATGGTGGCCACTGTGGTCATTAACTCATACGTTAATTTATTTATGACGTATAGAACTTTTTACTTTTTCATAAAAATCGCTTTATTATTTATTTTATACAGTTCAAAAACAGAGCCAATAAGGCCTTACTTGGTTATAACATTTCTGCAACATATTTCTACTCAAATAAAAATTTAATAAAATTAAAATAAAGTTGATGTATAAAAACTGACATCAAATACTAATAATAAACTAATAATAATGATAAACACAGAATTTAATCAAACAAAGAATATAGAAACAGACAATTAATATAGATAATAATTGATAATATTGATACGATTCCCGTTCCCAAATAAAAAATTGAAGTAGTATTAAATAAGAATACCCGTGACATTTAAAGTATAAGTGACAATACAAATTTTCACTTGTTAAGCGCTTGGTGTTGTGACATGGAGCAATAGCTTATATTAGCCAAAGTTAATATAACTGAAAGATTATGGCGTGAAGTGTTCTGAAACATGCAAAACGTAAGTGGTCACATATTTATACACTGAAGTTACAACACCACAATTCATTAATTGCTGGTAGTCTTTTTTTAAATGTATCTAACGAATGATTAAAAGTTTTAAGGCTAGACGGAAGTTTGTTTTAAAATCTTGCTACCCTAACATGAAAAGAACGTTCCACTTAAGAAGACATTCTAGGGCTTAAACCTAGAATAGGTCGGCAACTCGCTTCGGCTCCAAACTATTACCATTGGATAGAACTTTTAATTTTAAGTAAAAAAAATTAAATAAAAAAATCGGGGGCAACGCCTATTTTCGGAGTTGTGGGCACCCAAAGTTCGGACATACAGGATGATACTACGGCACCACGTGTTATGGGACCGATTTCACAACTTTTTTGTGTAAAACGAGTCGAAATAAACAAAAATAAATAAATACATTTTTTCGATAACTGCTTAGTTATCCACGTATCGGATTTTTAAAAATATCCAGAAAATATTTTTTTTTCAAGCAATCGAGTGATTTTTCGGATTTTGCCACACATCGACTTCAGGTACAGAGGGAATTTTAACCCCCCTGCCTGAGCCCGGCCGGACGGCCGGGCGACTAATTGCAATATAAATTTAACGATTTTCCAAAAGTTCTACCACGCGGTACGAGCAACATAGATACCTGCCAGGGCTACTTGGCCCGTAACTCCCAAAATAGGGGTTCCCCCCGATTTTTTTATTTTACTTTTTTTACTTAAAATAGCGATCCCTACAACCAAAAAAAAAAAGCAAAAAAATTGGACGTGCCGATCTATACTAGGTCTGTTCCTTTATTTTTTTTTATTTTATTAGTAAAATATGGGTTATTCATAAATAATTGTGAAGTTTTTGAAGTTTATATTATTTGTATTGTTGACATTTATAAATTATTAGATATGATTCGGTAATCATCTTGAATTTGATGAGAAAACCCTCTATAGCCAGCAAAAAAAATGTGTGCACTAGTAGAGGAATGACATTCCTTTCGTTTGTGCTACTCGCTAGTTGCCATTCGAATCTTGCAAATGGGCGCAAACGCCTGGCATTTGCTAGAGTGCATGAACATTAGGGTGTACTGAAACACGCTTTTTTGGAATTTAACAATTCCCTGTTCCAAAACACGCCGTGGACTTTTCAGCAAGATTCATCACCATCTCATAAGGCTAAAACAACATAAACCTGACTTCGAAACAATTTGCCAGCTTTTATATGCCCTGAAGAATGGCCCTCTGGCAGCCCTGATCTGCACCTTCTGGATTACAAATTGTGTACCGTTTTAGAGGATATGGTCTGCCACAAAAGATACCCAAACATTGATTCTCTTAAGACAGCTCTGGTTCGTGATGTATCCAATTTTCCAATGGATGAGGTGCGTGCAGCTACTGATGATTGGCTAATGCGGCTGAAGGCGTGCGTGAAGGCCAAGGGCGGAAATTTTGAATAAAACTTAGCTTCTTGTATACAATTGGTTGGTTGAAAAGGCTGCAAGACAGCACGCTGTCTACACACTTAGGCTAAAGGAGCCCATTGTGATACCTGCAGTTTCCTCCATAGCAACTATTGACTAGTCGTCTAGCCAATTTGCCCTTTCAATAAATTTGTCTATAAGACCTACAGGAATATCCTGTAGGGCTACGGTGCTAACTAGAAGTTTCCGAATATCCTACTTCTCAGTCCTGCCAGAGCAGGGCTATCCAAGAGAAGGTGTTTCGTCGTTTCCTCGTCCTCTTCCATGCAGCATCTACAGAGAGTGGAGTATCTATGTCCAAATCTTAGGGCGTGTTTTCCTACAAGACAATGTCCCGTTCGTGTTCCTATCATTGTGGATAACCTGCCTCTCGGCAAGTTAAGTAGTTGCCTAGTACTCTTCCTGTCCACCTGTGGCCAGAGGACCCTGGCTTGTTTGCAAGTTGAAGTCACCACTTGTCCTTAAACATATTACATATATATATATATCTTTAGTTTTGGGTTTATAGTCCAAAATATAATGTCAAAATATATGTATGTAAATATTTGTCTGTGCTAAGTACATATTATTTTCACAGTTCTATCAGTTTGCCGATTTTTATGCTTATTTCTTTCTTTTTGTAAGAAACAAGTTTCATTTTGTCAATTTCGATTTATTGAAAATTTCTAGAAATTTTAAAAATAAACAAGCAAAGTAGACAGTACAGATATGCCCAGGTCATGATAGAATAAGGTAAACTCGTTAGAATAGCTGATTTGAACATTCTAACTGCTTGTGTTTCTCTTATGTCAAACTTAGTCTTTTGTATTTTGACTTTGTAATTTGTTGTTTATTTTTATTGTACACACGCACGTATTAAATTTGTCAGAAAAAAAAACAAATTAAATGCGTTTTTGTTGCCCTTAATTACAATTCGTACTGTGATTTCCTTGCTGATACTACAATGGCCCAAGTAAACAATTTTCAGTAAACTTCATCCCTTTCTCTCCGGCTCATTCGTTAAGGTTTTTGGGGTAAACGAACCAACGACTCCCAGTAATTAATAGTAACAATTTGTTCACGTTGTAACGTAAACGAACAGACCTAATATTGCAAAAAAAAACACCGGCTCTAATCATTAAAATTTGTTGCTACGTAGCACGTAAGTATGTATGTTTAGGGATATAGTTTTAAAAACAACCATTTCACTTTCATTTTTTGGCGAAGATCAAATATTTTTAGAAAAGACAAACAACTTTTGGCAATAGATCTCAATTTTATTTGGTTGCAAGAGAAACGGAACAACCATATAAAAAGGGACAGACAAACTTCGAGTGCAACGTAATCAAAAATTATTTAAACATTAACACGAGCTTATTTTATATGTATGTAGATATAAATAAGTCTACTTATCATTATTTATTGTTGTTTATCACATGTCACACTTCAAATCATTATGCAGAAACTCCCAGAAGGTAGCTAGTTTGTTTATTTACTATTATCTGGGTATTTCCCTCTCGCCCCACTCACTGATAGAATGCATTTATTTTTATTTACCAACCCTATCCCATCATACATCTTCACCGCCCCCAACAACATAGATGTCATAAAAGACCAATAAACAATGTTGTCTTCTCGAAAATAAGTGAAACGAGAACGACTGAAGAACAAATTACATATGTATATACGAAGGAGGCAAATGAGCATTCGGTTAGGTAACACTCGATTGAGGTTAGAATTGGTTTTACGCAAACATCTCTCGGTCCATCTAATTGCACAATTGGTAGGAATGGAAGTGCAATTTCTCCATCAACTCACACACTAAAAATCCATTGTAATGGCTTTCTTGATTGATATATTATGAACTATTTGTGAATTATCAAGTTATTGTTTATTGGAAGAAAAACTTCGGTCTTTTTGCACTTATTCACACAAACGTTTTAAAATCGTAGTAACTGCTGACATTTTTGTGTTATTAACTCCGTCAAGAAACTTACCTGCGTTTGGAGTAATCTTATTGTGGCTGCCATTATGTTACGAGACCACAATATTATTTAAAATATATAATTCTTTTCTTTTTTAACCGCTGTTTTTTCAACGAATCTTCAGCCTTCTCAGCTGGAAGAATTCAATTCTGACTGACGACTGAAAGCAAACAAATCACAAAAGAGAATATGAATTTTGTGAAGACACTTGGTTTATCGATAACAAATCGTTAACAGCAGGCGAGAGAGAGAGAGCACAAGTAGCTGAGCGCATGTTGTCAAATAAAACTTGTCAGAGATGGAAAGGGAGTTAGTGCAAAAGATGGCAAAAGTGTTTTGAAATTGAATTCAGAAACATTTGGAAATGTTTTTTATTTAACTTTTTGCCAAACTTTCTCCAATAAACGGACTGCTTCGCCATCAGCGTGGCATGTGTCAGCTGAACCAGTTGTGCCCTTTAGGTGATTTTTTGGCATCTTTTATTGGTATCGACAAATTTATTTGAGAGAAGATTTTTTAAAAGATTGGATCTTTCTACACATTTTTTAAAAATAATTTCCATATTTGGCACTACCATTATCCAAATTTTGAGTTTGTTTGGTCGATGAATTCTGTGAAATTTAAAACAAATGTATAACCAAAGTATAACAACAACGAAACCTAACAAGAGTATAAAATAACTTTGAATTTTACAATTACTTTTACACTTTTTGATCATTAATGAAAAATAAAGTGGGCATAATGGGAAATTCTAAAAGATTATATTATTCAGCACCTTTTTTGACATCTTTTGGCAACACTGACAAAAACGATGTACAAGTAGACAGTCAAAATTTCTCTTCACTCAAATGCCAACAAAAACAACGAGTGAAACCCTAGTAATTCTGTTCTCTCTCTTACTCTCTTCATTGAATATTTCAAAAAACGAGCAGCTTTTTGATAGCGTTATTGTATATAAACTATACAAATTCCAACCATGTTGAAGTAAAATTACAAAAATTATCCAAAAGGTATGAAATAATCAAGATATGACGCGGGAGAGAAAGGCCTTTGAGTGAATTTGTACAAATTTTTGGTTCTCTTTTACCAGGGTTGCCAAATTGCACACATCTTCTGGTCGTCTAGTTCTAGATCGTCTTTGACACTGAGCTGAACCCATGATACAAACAAAGACGATTTACAATTAGACGACCAGAAGATGTGCGCAACTTGGCAACCCTGGTAAAAGACAACCAAAAAGTACTAGGAGTTCACTCAAACGCATTTCTCTCTCGCGTCATATCTTGCTTATTTCATACTTTTTGCATAGTTTATGTAATTTAACTTCAACATGGTTGGAATTTGTATAGTTATATACAATAACACTATCAAAAAGCTGCTCGTGTATTGAAATATTCAATGAAGAGAGTAAGAGAGAGAGTAGAGAAGTACTAGGGAAGAGAATTTTATTTATTTTTTGGTTCAGTATTTACATTTTCCCGATAATGTTTCCTCATAAACGCTTCCCATCGAAATGCGTATGAAAGTTGATGCAACTTCCCCTTACACTGATGGATAAGTTGATATCAACTTCAAAAAATCAAAATCGCTTTGATTTTACATCAACTAGTTTGTACAAACCTCCAACTTCACCTTACACCATGGATAAGTTGATCTCAACTTGAAGTCGCTGCAACTTATCCACAGGTCTAAGGGCCCCTTTAGACCTGTGGATAAGTTGCTCGACTTTAAGTTGACATAAACTTCGATTATTTCACATCAACTTTGATTTTGCCCTCACACTCTCAAACTAGTTTAGGCAACTTCATTTTCTTGTCATTTCGATGTGAATGGTGGGGAGCACACTGCGAAAATATCACGAATTTTAAGAAAAAACACAATTTTATTTTCTTTAAATATTTGTAAATAACACTACAAATCATATTTAGTTAGTTTATATTTTTCCGATAATGTTTGATATATTTATTTTTTGGTTCATTTATTTACATTTTGCCGATAATGCGTATGACAGTTGATGCAACTTCCTTTAAGTGGAATATAAATTATCAGACAGATCTGAAAGACATATCTGAATGAGTTATCGATTTTTCGTCCACACAGAAAGATTTGTCTGACAGACTTCATTTGAAGCCAGACATGTCAGGGGTTAACATCAACAGTTTGTGCTTGCAAATGTCTCACAACAATTACTTAATTGCCCACAGAAAGCTAAGAGACACTGCTGACAACATTTGTTATGCACACGCTCACACATCTTTGCTGCCATAGCTATTTTATTATTGTAGGAACTAGAAAAAAGTATTATGTATCATAGATAAGGGAAATAATAGATATAGCGCGTCCATTGTCAACTTTGTTCACTAGGTGCTGTCCTGTACTACTGTCACTATCATTAAAGTTTCCCATAATTCTCATTGACGTTTATTCAAAATTGTGGGAAATTTTCGTAAAAGTAATTTAAATAAGGGAAAATGTGGCAAAATTTGGAACAGACCTAGTATAGATCGGCACGTCCAATTTTTTTTGCTTTTTTTGGGTGTAGGGAAAGTTATTTTAAGTAAACAAAGTAAAATAAAAAGATCGGGGGGAACCCCTATTTTGGGAGTTACGGGCGCTAAAAGTTCGGGCATACGGGAAAAGGAGTAATTTTTATTTATTTTTGTTGCGATCTCGATAACTAAGATAGTTATCGAAAAAATGTATTTAATATTTCGGCTTATTTTTTGATTACTATTAAGACCTAAATTTCTGTGATCCAATATCTCGATAACTAAACAGTTAGACAGAATAAACTACAAAACTGACACTGACAACTGTGCATATATATACAGGCAAATAATAGCAAAACAAAGACGAGATAGAAAGACAAAATAGTTGAGACTAGAGTGTCCAAAACCGCTGAAAACGGATTTTTTTGCCCTTAACTGTGTGCCAGTTTTTTAAAAACCGTAATTTTCGAACAATCCGGAAACCGGTTATTTGACGTCGGTTAACCGGGTTTTACTTTATTTGTGTTCATATCCTTAAACAAATTAATACTAAACTATATGATTTTCGAATGTTAATGAAATTTTGGAATTAAGAAACATGATTTCTCTTCTCAAATATGATTTTATGTTCCAAAAAATTCTAAATGACATTTCCAAACAATTTTTTTTTAATCAACTTTCAAAATAATTTTACGACGTGAATAAGAAATAACTACAAATTATTTAATAATTCATTAAACTCTCCAAACATTTTTTTTTTCAAATTTAAAAATTACAATTATTTTATAAATTACTGTTTTCAAGTTAATAAGATTTTTGAATATAATTTTCGGTTTTTTATGAATATGATTTTGAATTTAAATCAGTTTAATGTAAATTTGAACAAAACTTTAAAATTGTATTTTAAACACGCACTCCAAATTGGAATATGACATTTTATTTTTTAAATAGAGTTGTGAAATTTTGAGTTTTAAACACTAATAAGTATATGAAATGATCTCGAAACAAGTGTATTGTAAGTGCTACATGTGTAATTTAATTTAAAGCAAAAAAACGGCTCTACCGGCTTTTTTCAATATTAAAAACCGAAAACCGGTTTCTTGAAAACTTGAGTTTTCGAACAAACCGAAAACCGGTTTCTTGAAAAATTGATTTTTCGAACAAACAGAAAACCGGTTTTCAAAAAATTACTGTTTTTTTGACAGTTTAGTTGAGACGCAACTGGAACAGTGTTGAGAAGTTTGTGTGTTTAATGTACGTAACGTATTGCACATATTAGTAATAAATGAATAATTTTTGTAACGTTTTTTAAATAAGATCCTGAAGATGATTGTCGATGACTGTCGAAATATTGAAATAAAATAAAATATAAAGAATACAAATTGAAAAACATTTTTATTTTTTATTTATGTGGACCTTGAGCCGGAAAAATTAGAAATACAATAACAACGAAAATAAGGTCGAAAAATAACATCTATAAATTTTTTCTTTTGATATGAAATTTTAGAATTGTAAAGTCATATTTTTTATTCCTTTCAATCATTTATTGCTTTCAACGACTTCTAGAAAATTACCCATTACACTAAAATTTTCCCAACACTTCTGCTTCATCTATTAGTTTACTTTATGTATGTTATGTATTACCCATGCCAGTATCTGTTTTATACGAGTACACTGTCACTTTGCTATTTGCTTGGTAAATAATACCATACATAATATTCGAAAATTTAAAGAAATAAAAATAATACAAATAATAATTGCAGATTATTGTAAGATCTACACGATGAATTTGGACCATGCAGTCAAAATTTATAAAAGGGTTAGTTCATTAAATGCTGGATTATACCCTTTAACATTTCATACATACATATTATACATAAAAATTCGTATTTCTAGATTCTTTATATACTTTGTTAGTTAATTATTGTAAATATCTACTACAGTCACTCACATTTAAAGTCGGGCAGTACCATGAAAATATTTTCAGTCCAAATATTTCTGTGTTTATAAATTTTATATTTTACCCCTTTTGTTACAAAAACTCTTGGCTTTAAAAACAACTACAATGAAATATTCTAAGTACCGTTATAAAATGCTCATGAAGTCTAAACTAAGACTTCTTCTCTTTTTTGCCTCACATTGAAAGTCGGGCAAGCAATGTTTTGAGCGAGAAGTCAGTAAATATACCGTTAATTTTTCGTTTTCTGTAATTGTTTTTAAAATTATTGGTCATTGTTATCTTCTCAAGTGCTCAGTGAAGTCAATTAAAATATTCTGTAAAAATGTCACGTAATATTAAACAGTCCACCTTTTAAGAACGCAAAATAGTTATTGATCAGCATTTAGAAGGAAAATCTGAACACGAAAATTCGAAACTAGTGAAGAAAAGCAAATCAACGGTTCATGACATCATAGCTAGATATAAAAAAGATGGGTTGATTGCCAACAAACAACGCCTATCCCGATTAAAGAAACTCTCCTCTAGGGATGCGAGTATGATTTTAAGAAAAGTTAAGAATGATCCCTTTATTTCTGCACCAAAGCTAACTGCGATGGTCAAAGAAGCTTCTGGGACAGAGGTTAACCCAGAAACAGTATGAAGATTTCTTCGAAAAAATAACTTTCATGGCCGAGTTGCACGGAAGAAGCACCTCATTAGCAAGAAGAACCAAAACGACCGACTTGTTTTTGCCCATCAATATATGGCCAAGGACTTTGACTTCTGGAGCACTGTAAGTGGGGACAAAAAATAATGCTTTATGATTTTAACAATCTATTATTAGGTACTGTTTACTGATGAAAGTAAATTTAATCTATTTGGCTGCGTTGGAAGGGGTAAAATATGGCGCAAACCAAGCAAAGAAGTAGAATCAAAAAATTTGAGAAAAACGGTCAAACATGGTGGTGGGTCCGTGATGGTTTGGGGGTGTATGGCGGTTTCAGGAGTTGGCAACTTACACTTTATCGAAGGAATAATGAACAAGAATGTGTATTTGACGATTTTGAAGAAAAATCTGAAAGATAGCGTAAAAAAACTTGGCATTGAATCAAACTTCAAATTTTATCAAGATAACGACCCTAAGAGCTGGTTGTTATATAATTGTCCGAAGGTGATCAAAACTGCTGCACAAAGACGAATTAGGGACGAATTAGGACGCAGGATGCAGGACAGGCTCTGTTCATCAAATCAGCTGAAAAATGCTCTGTTTGAAGAATGGAACAATATTAATCCAGATTTTTGCAAAAACCTTGTTCAATCAATGCCAAGCCGCCTACAAGCTGTAGAGAACCCAAAAGGCGGAGCAACAAAATATTAACTTTTTTTTCTTAATATTTTTTATTATGCCCGACTTTCAATGTGGGGCAAAAAAGTGTAGAAGGCTTAGTTTAGACTTCATATGCTTTTTATAAAAGTACTTAGAATATTTCATTGTAGTTGTTTTTAAAGCCAAGAGTATTTGTAACAAAAGGGTAAAAAATAAAATATTTCTTTTATAAACACAGAAATATTTGGACTGAAAATATTTGCATGGTAGTGCCCGACTTTAAATGTGAGTGACTGTATATTATAAACACCATATGTTAATACCTATTGCATATACATGTTCATAATATCTTTTAAATTAAATAAATTGATAATTTAAAGAAGTCTTTCTTTTTAGTGATACATAGGGGAACATTCACCAATATATGTAGGTGTATTAACCTATGTAAAATTATTCAACTGAAATTTATGGGTATATTTACTTTGTAGAACTAGCTTAATTGTAATTTTGTGGAAGCTAAATCAGCAATAATTATAGGTAATTTTTCGAACATAAAAATTAGCATCGAAAATTTGTAAAATTATACATAAAAAACAAACTATATGTTACCTATGCCAATGACTGATGATATACAATGTTTATATCCAATATTGCCACTATATTTTTTGTGTGTACATACATTTATATGTAAGTAATTATATAAACCAATCCTATCCTAAAATCCAATCCAATTTCTATTTATTTATTGTAACAAGCATTTATGTTTTTTATTTATTCATATTCAAATTTATTTCATATTTTTATTCATAAACTGAAAATCGAGTAAAATATGACAATTTGAGAAACCAACATTTTTTTAACGAGGCCCGTAATCGAAGAAATTATTTCAAAATACGAGCAGTTTTCTGGTGATGTTACAGTATCTAACTATAGAAATTCCAAGCATGTTTTAATAAAATTAAATAAAGTATGTAAAAAGTATTATTATTGGTAGTAGAAATGCGTTTGAGTGAATCGCGACGACTTTTGTGGTTCTCTTCTACTAGGGTTGCCAAGTTGCGCCGTGTTTCTCTCTACCAAAAAGGATGTACAGGTAGAGAACAAAAAAAACCCCGCAATTTGGCAACCCTAGCAGAAGAGAACCAAAAAAGTCGACGCGATTCACTCAAACGCATTTCTTTCCGCATAATAACTTGATTATTTCATACTTTTTACATACTTTTTGAAATTTTATTTAAATATGGTTGAAATTTATATAGTTAGAATAACATCATCAGAAAACTGCTCGTGTATTGAAATATTGCACGAAAAGAGTAAGAGAGCGAGCAGAGAAACGACACGCTTCACTCGTTTTCTTTGTTGGCATTCCACTCCATGAGAAAATTTTCTTCTCTATACAATAGTTGCTTTATGTCTCTAATTGTACATCGTTTTTGGTCACCGCCCATCGATGGGGTCGTACCACTAGAATACCAAAGACTATCTAGAATTAGACGACCAGAAGATGTGCGCAATTTGGCAACCCTAGTAAAAGAGAACCAAAAAGTGCCAGAAATTCATTCAAAGGCATTTCTCTCACGCGTCATATCTTGATTATTTCATACTTTTCGCATAGTTTATGTAATTTTACTTCAACATGGTTGAAAATTTGTATAGTTATATACAATAACACTATCAAAAACCTGCTCGTGCATTGGAATATTCAATGAAGAGACTAAGAGAGAGAACCATGAGAACTAAGGTTTCACTCGTTTTGTTTGTTGGCATTAGAGTGAAGAGAAATTTTGTCTGTCTACTTGTACATCGTTTTTGAGAATACCCGACTTATTTATTTTTCGCATTTCGTACACAGAAAAAATAACCATCGGTAATATTGCCTAATTTGGGTTTGGTGATTTTTTTTTGTATGAAAAAAAGAAAAGGTGGCATTATTGCTTAAATCAAAGTGCAAAACACACTACCAATAATAATGGTGAATTTGCATATGGATGTTGGCAAATTCCCCGTTTCTTATTTTTTATTATTCTGACTAAACACCGTGAGTTAGTGCGAGACGAATATAAACCTCTATAAACCTACCGCTATGTATGTATGTAACCATTTACTTGTGAAAAGAAAAACAAAGGAGTTTTGCCAAATTTTCCAAGAGTAATTTTTATTCAATTTCTTAAAAAATATGAGTGAATTTACAAAGAAATGTAAGTAAAAATGTATTCTGCAAGTGTTTTTAACAAGGAATATATTTCCATTGGTCAAAAATCTATATTGTAAAACTTTTGTAAGTAGAAAAGTGCGTTGTGTTGCTTGTGTTTGATATGTATATTTATCAAATAAAAAGTACTGAGTGTTTTAATAGGCCACAGAAAATGTACATCTCTTAGCCACTTTAAGAATAAAAATGTGTGTCCTTTATAGAAACGAACAAATTTGATACCCAACTGTTTAATAGATTTATCTAATCATTAATATATTTCTTCACAGGGAACGTGACTGGAATCTTCGGCAGTGACTAATGAGAGGTCCTACTACAATTGAGGAGCCTGGTAATTAGTGATTATAATTTTGAATTTATTTATTATTGTAAGCAACAATACAATAAATACTTTTTTGATTAAAAATAAAATTTTTTCTGTAATACATTTGGTAAGATTGCACATTAAAATTAATCTAATTCACCTACATATGTACAATAAATTCTGTATATTGCCCTTTTTGCATGTGTTAAATCTACAAATATGCAAGGCAAATTTTCATATTGTCGGTGAACGTAAGATTTCCTAAGTTTATTGGTAATATCGCCCAATTAAATAGCTGACCCTATGTTGACCCTATGTTGCCCAATATGGCAAAATCGCTAAAAATAAATTTTTTCATACAAAAAAATCGCTAAAACGCCCTCATGTTTATATCTCGGTAACGGAGCGTCCAATCGAAAAATATCAAATTTTTGTGGGTTTTTACGGGGTTTTCATAAATTGGTCCAATTCGTATGGAAGATTTTGTTTTCGAAAAATCGCCAAAATAATAAAATCGCTAAAATAAAAAAGTGGATATAAATCGAAAATTGAAATGACAATAAAAACGTATCATTTAACCAGTAGTGCAGTTAGAACAATTTTTCTGCTCAAATATTCTCTAATTTCATTAAACATTTTGTATTTTATCACTTCACTTTTGTTTTGCAAATGTCGTCAATTTGATGCATCGTAACGATTAGCCGATAAATGTATGAATACTGGTTATTTTTCGTAGCATTTGCCACTATTGCCACATGGTAGTAAGATTATTTGACAAAGCACTGAAAAACTCTTTTCGTATTTAAAGTCAGATCAAACATAAATCAAAATCAACTGATTACCAATTGAAATAACCAGGCAAAAATTGGGCTTAAGGATAGTACATCACATGTATCGTGTAATCACCGCTATCGTTTAATCAACCTACGAGGAAGAGTGTGAAATGAAACGTCAGATGAGAAAGAAATACTCTATGCATATACCAATACAAACATAGATACTTTTATTCTCTCATCTGACGTTTCATTTCACACTCTTCGTCGTAGGTTTGTGGAAATGAGAGCAATTAAATTTAAAATTACCTTACATCAGGTGGGGTTAAAAATTATGTTCACTTAACTTTTTCCTGTCGTTTTGGTGTATAACTGAAAAATTTAAATATATTTTGCACTTTTTTTGACTTTTATCGTTGGTATACATTTGTATTGTATTTAACACAACTAGTTTGCCACAAAAACACGAAATTCGGTTGTTGTTCCTTTGTTGATCGTTGTATACTATTGCCACTATCTGGTATTATAGAACCCATATTTTCCACCATCCAATGTTTACTTTCCACCGTACCTATGACGTTTAATTTATTGAGCGAATAAAATTGTCTATGTATGTATTGGTCTATGACTCTATGGAAGAACGACAGGTCTATTTGACCTTAATAGAGCAAATTAGAATAGAGTATTTTGTTCTCTCAATAATTTTAACTTCATAGGTTTGGTTGCATATAAACGTTGGGTGTTTCAAGGCCTAGTTTCAATACTACCAGAATAATACACAACCTCCAACAAAGCAACAAAAACCGCATTTCGTGTTTGTGTGGAGAAGTAGTTGTGCAAAAACAATGTACAAGTAGACAGTCAAAATTTCTCTTCACTCGAATGCCAACAAACAAAACGAGTGAAACCCTAGCCATTCTCTGGTCTCTCTCTTACTCTCTTCATTGATCATTTCAATACACGAGCAGCTTTTTGATAGTGTTATTGTATATAACTATACAAATTCCAGCCATGCGTTTGAGTGCATTTCAAGCACTTTTTGGTTCTCTCCCGTCAGGGTTGCCAAATTGCGCACATCTTCTGGTTGTCTAATTCTAGATCGTCTTTGAGTTGTGTTAAAAACGATAAAAGTCAACAAAAAAGTGCAAATTACATTTAAATTTCACAGTTTTATACCAAAACGAAATGAAAAAGTTAAGTCAACTGTTCTTGTAACTCCAACTGGCGTAATTTAATTTTTGACGAATTTCTCTCATTTTCACAAACCTACGACAAATGAAACTTCAGATGAGTGAATAATATACTCCATCCTTAATTCCTCTATGATGACATTAATCTATGACAAACATAAACCAAATTAGAATAGATAGTTTATTCTCTCAATAATTTTAACTTCATAGGTTGCCGTCGGTGGTGCAATGGTAGTGTACGCGCATCTTCTACATGAGATCCTGGGTTCGATCTGACCACCTTAAAAAAAATTTGTTGCGGCGGCGGTCACCTCGCATAATGACGGCGACACTATCGAGTATTTAGCCATGAAAAAGCTTCTCAAAATACTGTAGACCCCAATCAGTGAGTGAAAACTGGAAAGCGCACAGCTCAGTGAATGTGAGAAGCTCTCCCCTGTCCCTTCATGGGATGTCCTGTCCCTGTCCCTTTATTCATTTTTTTTAGGTTTGGTTGCACGTAAACGTTGGATGTTTCAAGGCCTGGCTTCAATACTACCAGATAGAGTCAATAATACACGACCTCCAACAACCGCATTTCGTGTTTGTGTGGAACAGTAGTTGTGTTAAATGCAATACAACCAAAACAAAATGAAAAAGTTAAATCTACAGTTCTTGTAACTCCAACTGGCGTAATTTAGTTTTTGTCGAATTTCTCTCATTTGCACAAACCTATGATCGGTCAGTGTCATAGAGAGATATTTGACGTAAAGTGACTTACACCAGGTAGAATTACAAGAACTTCTGACTGTAATTTTTCATATTGCTTTGGTGAAAAACTGTGAAGTTTTAATGTGTTTTACACTGTTTATTGACTGTTATTGTATTGTTGACTGTTATACATTTGTGTTGTATTTAACACAATAATTTTAACACATAAAACGAAATACCGTTGTTGGTATTTTGTTGGTTGTTTTTAAACCATTGCATGGGAACCGTTTTTTTTGGTATTCGAGAACATCGACACACATTCAAGAACTTCACTGCACTTACTCCACGTGTTTTAAATAGAAAACTGAAGTTCCGCTACTTTTTTCGGTGAGAGCAAATCAGAGTAAAATCAAACACAACCGCACTGACATGTTTGATTTAAGTGACAAATGACTTGTAAGACAGAAAAGCAGAAAGCAGATAGCGAGTGAAGTAATTGAGCAATTTATGGTTGAACAAAGAGAACAGAAAAAAATAAATGTATTTACATATGTAAATATATCAAGATCAGTATGTCTGACAGTAAATGCAAAGAAAACAAACGAGTTAATATTAATTCCAAAAACCATTTATTTTGTACCGTTTTTCTTTGAAAAGAATATTAAAACCTATAATTTCTAACTTTAGCCATAGCCTTTTATGTATATAAAAAATGCAATTGTTATCTTTCAAAATTCACTTAAATTTACCAATGTACATTGACAATTTAATTTAAACAAAGAAATTAAATTAAGAGAAATGTTTTTATTAAGCACTTAATTCTACTAATCAATTATGTTGCAAAGCAAAAAATACCAACAATTATAACTGTATACCGTGTGTGTATGCATTAAGGTGGACTCTCAATGTATGGGAGAACTGAAAACTCATCTGTTCCAAAAAACCGGTTAGAATTGTGTGGGGTTAGGTTAAAAAAATTTGACAAAAATATGAGCTCGATCGGTTGAAAATTGACGTGCCGCTCGCGTTTTGAAGTTTGTGAAAACTAGTGTAAAACTTTTTTTTTCGATTTTACCGGCTTTTTTGGAAAATCTAAAAA
The DNA here is from genome assembly GCA_963931995.1 of Phaonia tiefii. Lineage (NCBI taxonomy): Eukaryota > Metazoa > Arthropoda > Insecta > Diptera > Muscidae > Phaonia > Phaonia tiefii. The sequence goes on along the minus strand of OZ008368.1, from coordinate 271,052,093 downwards.
AAAATTACACTAGTTTTCACAAACTGCAAACCGCGAGCGGCACGTCAATTTTCAACCGATCGAGCTCATATTTTTGTCAATTTTTTTAGCTTCACCCATTACAAAACTTACTGGCTTTTTTGGAAAATCAAAAAAAAAATTACACTAATTTTCACAAAGTTCAAACCGCGAGCGGCACGTCAATCTTCAACCGATCGAGCTCATATTTTTGTAAATTGTTTTTAGCCTCACCCATCACAACACTTACTGGCTTTTTTGGAAAATCAAAAAAAATTTTACACTAGTTTTCACAAAGTTCACACCTCGAGCGGCACGTCAATTTTCAACCGATCGAGCTCATATTGTTGTCTATTTTTTTTAGCCTAACCCTTCACAAAACTTACTATTTTTGTCAATTTTTTTTTAGAAAATCAAAATTTTGGAAAATAAAAAAAAATGTACACTAGTTTTCACAAACTTCAAACTGCGAGCGGCCCGTCAATTTTTAACCGATCAATTGTTTTGTCAATTTTTTGTTAGCCTAACTTTTCACAAAAATTAACGGCGTTTTTGGAAAATAAAAACAAATTTACACAAAAAATTTTAGCCTACCCCACACAAATCTAACCGGTTTTTTTGGAAAATCGAAAAAAATAAGGTCCACCTTTGTGTTTATATTGACAACTTAAGCGATTGAAACAAAAACAAAATGCCTGTTGTTGCTGCCTACAACAACAACAACATATACTGCTACTACTTGGTTATTTTACTATGCATCCAGCGCAGGGATGATATTTGTAGAGGTAAAGGACTTTTGACGTAGAATACGTCTTACCTTACGGTATGAGGAGTCATGTCAGGTTTTTATTGTTGTAATCCTTATTTCATTGAATTTGAGGAAACGGCTAGATGAATTTTTTTAAAATTTTTTTGTAGGTAAATGAAGATGTTATCTTTCGTTTGATATACATTTCATATTGGTTGATATATTTCTAGTATTTTAATTTCTTAAATGAAAATTGTTTAAACACATACACTCAAACATATGTGTGGTGTTTGGTTGAGTGTTTTTGGTTGCTCAACATTGCTTAGGAACATGTATCTAGTAAAAAGTGAAACGAACAGCAAGCTAATGGTGCTTGGCAACATGTATCTAGTAAAAAGTGAAACAAACAGTAAGCTAACGTAATAAAGCTTTTTTGCGAAAGCTTCAATAAAGCTGTTGTAACATTAATTTTGAATTGTAAAGCGTAAAGCTTTCACACAACGCTCGAATGCTAATGCGAAGACTCGATAAGGTAAACCTTTTTTAATATTAGGGCGGCCCTCTCAACATTCGCAGAACTTATTTCAATAAAAATATTAATTAAAATACATAAATTAAATTAAGTTTAAAAAAATTGAACATAATATTTTTTTTTTAAACGGCCTTGAATCAACTGCCGTTGGTAAATATAAAAATTACAGCAGACAGTTGTCCGAGGCCTTCGGCCACGGACTGTCCCTGCAGGCTGTGTCAAAGACACGGCCATTAAGTTTAACGTAGAATACGCCATCCGATAAGACAGAAAACATATATAACAATAAATGATAAATAATATAAGCAAATGAATTTATTGTTATATATGTTTTCTGTCTTATCGGATGGCGTATTCTACGTTAAACTTAATGGCCGTGTCTCTGACACAGCCTGCAGGGACAGTCCGTGGCCGAAGGCCTCGGACAACTGTCTGCTGTAATTTTTTTACCTCCTTTCGATTGTAAAAAGTCCCCAACTCCTTTTGGTCCAATAAGAGTACTTTGGGATTTGACTCAACAAATTTTATATGAGAGGTTTTTAAATACCACACATGGCAAATTAAGTAAGGCAGAAACAGTAGGAATTGGACGAATTTTGGTTTTTATACAAAAATGATGTACAGGTATAGGAGAAAAAATCCCGCAATTTGGCAACCCTAGTAGAAGAGGACCAAAAAAGTTTCATTCAAACGCATTTCTTTCCCGCGTCATAACTTGATTATTTCATACTTTATGAAATTTTATTTAAATATGGTTGGAATTTCTTTAGTTAGATAGAATAGCATCATCAGAAAACTGCTCGTGTATGGAAATCAAGGCTGATCTAGTAGAGGTTAACGCATTAGAACAGCTGATTTTGCTTTCTTATGACTCTATCTCTCAAATTCAGTGTATATTGCTATTGTACTTTTTTGTTTACTTTGTTTGGTCATATGTATTTGTGTTGAATTTGACATTTAGAGTCATAGAACAAAAACAAAATCCTTGTTGTTGGTGCCCACAACAACATTAAATCCTACTGCGTTAACCTCTACTAGATAAGCCCTGATGGATATATTCCACGAAGAGAGTAAGAGAGCGAACAGAGAAACGACACGCTTCACACGTTTTCTTTGTTGGCATTCCACTCACGGTTGCCACAGGGATAGTTTTTTATTACCAAAATTTTCCAAAAAAAAGTTACCAAAAATTACCAAATTTTTAAATTTTTTATTTAGAACATTAAATGTTTATTTCAAATAATTCGTTACAGAAAATCATATTACATACATACATCAATAAAAAAAATAAATAAATGGTTTCCCATTACATCCCATGAAGGGATCGGGGAGAGATTCACACAACCAGTGAGCAGTGCTCTTTCGAGGTTTATACTCACTGAATGGGACCTACGGTTTTACACCGGTTCCGAACGGTATTTTGAGAAGCTTTTTCATCATCATACATCAATATAAAGATTAAAAAAAGCAAATCATAAAATATGGCATAACACTTTTATATTCAGACCAATCAAAGCACAAAGAGTTCGTTAGTGCGAAAGAGACGAATATATTTGGTTATTTAGTACGAACGACAAGTGCGTATTTTGGTTAGGCTCATAATCATTCAATTCTCCCAAATAGTGTTGCCAGTGCTTCATGTTTTCTTCTGTTTGTAAGTAACATTTTAGATCACATTTCGTCAAATTTTCTAATAGAAGCATGAAATTAAATGCTTTTTCTTATACTAATTATTTCATTTCCAAAGGGTACCAAAATTAATAAAATGTTACCATGTTACCAAGCCATTTAAATGTTACCAATTTTGGTTGGATATTACCAACTGTGGCAACCGTGATCAAAGACGATCTAGAATTAGAATTAGACCTAGAATTAGACGCAATTCCGGTAAAAGAGAACCAAAAAGTGCTAGAAATTCACTCAAACGCATTCCTCTCTCGCTTCATATCTTGATTATTTCATACTTTTTGCATTGTTTATGTAATTTTACTCCAACATGATTAGGATTTGTATAGTTAAGTGCAATTACACTATTAACAAGCTGCTCGTGAGCTGAAATATTCAATGAAGAGAGTAAGAGAGAGACCAGAGAGTGACTAGGGTTTCACTCGTTGTGGTTGTTGGCATTTGAGTGAAGACAAATTTTGACTGTCTACTTGTACAGCGTTTTTGCCGTGATTCCACTCTATGAGTGGACAATAGTTGTCAAAGACGATTTAGAATTAGACAACCTGAAGATGAGCGCAATTTGGCAACCCTGGTAATATCTTGATTATTTCATACTTTTAGCATAGTTTATGAAATTTTATTTCAACACGGTTGGAATTTGTATAGTTATACACAATAACACTATCAAAAAGCCGCTTGTGTATTCAAATATTCAATGAAGAGAGTAAGAGAGAGGGCAGAGAAGTGCTAGGGTATCACTCGTTTTTTTGTTGGCATTTGAGTGAAGAGAAATTTTGACTGTCTATTTGTACATCGTTTTTGTAGTTGCTTTATGTTTTATATCAAGGGTTAATCCATAGAATAATACATACCACAGAAGCTTTTATTCGCTCAATAAATTAAACGTCATAGGTACGACGGAAAGTAAACATTGGATGGTGGAAAGTATGGGTTCAATAGTACCAGATGGTGGCAATTTTATACAGCGATCAACAAAGGAACAACAAACGAATTTCGTGTTTTTGTGGCAAACTAGTTATGTTAAATACAATACAAATGTATACCAACGATAAAAGTCAACAAAAAAGTGCAAAATATATTTAAAATTTTTCAGTTCTACACCAAAACGACAGGAAAAAGTTAAGTGGACATATTTTGTAACTCCACCTGGTGTAAGATAATTTTAAATTTAATTGCTCTCATTTCCACAAACCGACGATGAAGAGTGTGAAATGAAACGTCAGATGAGAGAATAAGTTTATCTACGTATGTATTATTCTATGGGTTAACCGATGATAAAACTACAAGGTAGTAGCGTCAGCCCATATGATTTCCTTTGTTTACATTTCATCGTACCGAGTAAATGTCAAAGTTGTTTGTGTGAGTGCGTTCTCTTTTGATTTCATCTATCCATGGTACAATAATATCTACGTGGTAATAGCAGCGCGCGTTGTTGCTGTTGTAGCCAGCAACAACAGGCATTTTGTTTTTGTTCTATTCACTTCAGTTGTCAAACTTTACACGAAGGCATACCAACAACACAAGAATGCTAAAGACAAAATACATGTGAGTGTGACAGCTGAAGCGAAGAACCTCATGAAAAAAATTAAAACAGCTGTTCTTACGACTTTACCATGAACATATTATTGTACCATGCATCTATCTATGTTCACAATTGCACATGTAAGTGCACATTTTTATCAGCTGATTTTGACAATAACTGGGTATGGAAATTACAACAATGCTAATGCTACTACCTTGTATTTGTATCATGGGTAGACCTATTCAAATAGACGACCAGAAGATGTGCGCAACTTGGCAACCCTGGTAAAAGAGAACCAAAAGGTGTCAGGAGTTCACTCAAACGCATTTCTCTCTCGCGTCATATCTTGCTTATTTCATACTTTTTGCATAGTTTATGTAATTTTACTTCAACATGGTTGGAATTTGTATAGTTATATACAATAACACTATCAAAAAGCAGCTCGTGAATTGAAATATTCAAAGAAGAGAGTAAGAGAGGGAGTAGAGAAGTACTAGGGTTTCACTCGTTTTGTTTGTTGGCATTTGAGTGAAGAGAAATTTTGACTGTCTACTTGTACTTCGTTTTTGACCTATTCAAACACAGATGATCGAAATGGGCAAGACTTATTTGTTATTTTTTGTGTAATAAGACTGAAAGCTTTCACTGCATTTACACCGAAACTGTACGCAGAATAAATACATTTCTTTATATGTTCTACAAACAGCCCGTTAATCTTTCGGAGTAAATAGAGATTTATTTAATGATTTTATAAAAAGTACTCTTACGTCGAAAAAAGTACTTTTGGAAGAATACAAAAAGTCCCCTCGAAAATTGTCAAATATCATCACTGATCCAGCGTACATATCACACCCATAGAATAATACATACCATAGAAGCTTTTATTCGCTCAATAAATTAAACGTCATAGGTACGACGGAAAGTAAACATTGGTTGGTGGAAAATATGGGTTTAATAGTACCAGATGGTGGCAATTTTATACAGCGATCTACAAAGGAACAACAAACGAATTTCGTGTTTTTGTGGCAAACTAGTTGTGTTAAATACAATACAAATGTATACCAACGATAAAAGTCAACAAAAAAGTGGAAAAATTTAAATTTTTCAGTTCTACACCAAAACGACAGGAAAAAGTTAAGTGAACATATTTTGTAACACCACCTGGTGTAAGATAATTTAAATTTAATTGCTCTTTTCCACAAACCTACGATGAAGAGTTTGAAATGAAACGTCAGATGAGAGAATAAGTTTATCTACGTATGTATTATTCTATGATCACACCAGGCCAATGTCATAAATTTACTGAGACAATATTAAGTCTATATATAAGAATTAGTGTATTCCTATGACGAAGAATGTGAAATTTAACGTCAGATGAGAGAATAAAATATTCTATCCATAGTTCCTCTATGAGGACAACAGGCAAGAGAACAGGGTTGTTTGCATCTATGTAAATCAAAATATCGCGGGTTGTAAGTAAAATCATTTGTTTATTTTTATATCTGAAATATTAACATTTGAAGGAAATATTAACTTAGCCAAAGTACAGAAGTAGTTAAAAATTACATAATTATTGGTAAACTAAGCTGTCCATTTCAAACACCTTGTATCCTGATGTGTTCCCAAACATCGTATGCAACAATAACGAGTACCACAAGCCGTACAGGAATATTTCGAGAAGTTGCCACAGACCGCACAAAAGTGACGTGATGGATTTTTGGGAGACGGCGCTAAAGCACTTATGTAATTTGGAGGTTCAGGATGAAGTTGTTTCTCTTCATCCAATAGCTGGGTAAAGTTTTTACGATATTTGGCGCGATAGTATTCAGGACCCTTACGTTTTGTTTTGCGGTTTTCTTTAGAACTCTTTAGACTATCCTGGAATTTGGGAACTTTTTTCGACATTACCAAGTCGGCATGGGGATCATCGTGAAAGTTATCTTGCTCCAAAGCCTCTAAAGCTTTTCGGGCACGACGTTGACGTGCTGCTTCGTCGAGCACACGTTTCTTCTCGGCATCCTTAATACGATTCGATTCACGACCAGTCATTCTTGTTATACAAGTTTATACAATTTATATGTATTAAATATTTATGCTTCTTTTTCGTGCAATGGAAAACTTATACGGTCCATAAGCTCATCAACGCGGGCCTGTAGGGTTTCCACAATTTCCGTGGATATGAATAGATGGCTTTCGTCCAAATCTTGAATAATGAATTTGCGGCCCAAAGCTAATGTTTCATCCAAATATAGTAAAAATTGTTTCATAGCAGGATCGCTGGAATAACAAATAATTTAAACACTTGTAAAATACAGATCAACATTTAAATTTTAGCTCCAGAGATATGGCAAAACGGAAGGCCTTATCGGCAGATGAGAAGCAAACAAAGCTACTGGAATTGTTTCATGAAAGCAATGATGTATACCAACTTAAAGATCTAGAACGTTTAGCACCTCAGCAAAAAGGTATCGTAATGCAGTCGGTTAAAAGTACACTACAAGAACTGGTTGACAATGGTCAAGTTGAATCTGATAAGATTGCTGGCAGCCTATACTATTGGTCGTTTCCTAGGTTCGTGATGCCAGTGTTTTAACTATGGAATCAATTATAATGCCTTTACACCTTTGTAGTGAATCTCTTCAAAAATTGCGGAGCGAATTGGCCGAAATGGACTTAAAGGCAACTAAAATACAGCAACGAATAGAGATTGCTCAATCACAAGTCCAAGTATCTGATGATGCTAAGAATGACGTAGCTTCTATTGAGGCTGTAATACGTGAAGTTGATGTTTTGCGCAAGGAAATGGAAGGTTTGAAGAAAGAAGCTGAAAAGTATAGCAAAACAGTGAATTATGAGGAAGTAAAAATCAAGGACCAAAATTCAAAGGTTAGTATATTTTGCATATAATATGCTGCCCCTTGTGCAGACTACATTAGCAGACGTTTTTAATAACAAATTTGTAAACTGGAAACAGCACCAGTATGTTCTGTATCCCAATCAGTGAGTTTAAAAAAGAAAGTGCACTCACTGTTTGCGAGAACCCACAGTCTCCTCATGGAAGGTAAATGGATATACCCCCATTATTAAGAATATGCCTCATTGGTCTACAAAACACAAAGATGACAAAAAGTGGATCTATAAATCCACAAAAAAAAAACTGTAACACCTACAAATTAAACCACTGACCCTAGTAATGTTGTCGCGAATAATGCAAATGAAAGACACTACTATAAATGATTTCGTCTGGCAAAATACGGATTTTACTTCACAAATACACATTTCGGCTGAAGTTCAGGACCAGGGGCATGCAAAAAAAATTTTTTAAAAAAAACCAAAATTCAAGAAATATTAAAGAATGTGAGAAAATTGAAAACCAGCCGTCGCACGGACCTATGGGGCCCACAGGGTCCAAAAAACCGTCACACCCAGGGACATTTGGGTATGGATTAGTGTGGGAACATCAACGAAAGCTATTTGTGTCACGAATTCCGTGGTGTCATTCTTTTTTTCGTGGGATGTCTGTAAGTCCACTTTTGTGCGTACAGTAACCATTAGATTGGTTATGGTAACCATCCAGAAAAATTAATTTTTTTTAAAATTATCGAGTGATTTTTCCGTTTTTGCCACACATCGACTTAAGGTACAAGAGGGAATTTAAGCCGGACGGCCGGGCGACTTAATGCAATATAAATTTAACGACTTTCCAAAAGTTCTACCACACGGTACAAGCGACATATGTATGTAGGTCCCTGCGAGGGCTACTTTTCCATTTTCTCACATTCTTTACCTTTTCTTTAATTTTGGTTTATTTTTAAAATTTTTTTTTGCCTGCCCCATGTCCTGAATTTTTGCCCACATTTCAACACAACTTTCTAATATAAATTAACCAAACGCATTTTTATCATCTACCCATCTCGTATTATAGAAAATTCAGGAAGCAGCCAATCGTTGGACGGACAACATTTTCATGGTCAAGAGCTGGTGTAAACGTAAGTTCGACAAGCAAGATAAAGATTTAAATAAGGCTTTTGGAATACCTGAAGATTTGGACTATGTGGACACTTGAGACGTCAATCGGATCACACTCACCATTCGACGAGAACTCCTTTCATAACATTCACCATGACTTTTGTTAAAAATACATTGGCGATGGCATTAAGAATAATGTCGAAAACCTAAAAAACAGTAGTATTCTATTGGTTTCACTTTGTTTACACGAGTATCTCAAAATGTGTCGCTTGCCGCAAACCTCTGAACGAAGCCAGCACCTAACTATGGGCATCGGCGTAAAAACAAATTTTATCGGCGGCGTAGTTGTAGATACTTTTCGGTTGGTCAAAAACCAATTACTGCGTAGACGGCAAAAAATTCTCTTAAGGGGAATGCCAGCAAAGAAAACTAGTGAATCGTATATGATACGATTAAGCCCTTGTTAGTGGCTATTAGTGAAAACGGAACTATTCACGGAGAGGGAAATGGGCAAAATTGCCGGACACGATGGTAGAAACCCCAAAATTAGAGTAAAATATAAGAAAAATAAAAATTTAAAAGAACCATAGACGAATACATACATAGATACATTTATTCTCTCATCTGACGTTTCATTTCACACTCTTCGTCGTAGGTTTGTGGAAATGAGAGAAATTCAATTTAAAATTAGTGAAGCTACAAAATATGTTCACTTAACTTTTTCATGTCGTTTTGGTGTAGAACTGAAAAATTTAAATGTATTTTGCACTTTTTTTGTTGACTTTTATCGTTGGTATAGATTTGTATTGTATTTAACACTAGTTTACCACAAAAACGCAAAATGCGGTTGTTGTTCCTTTGTTGGAAGTTGTTTAATATTGACTATCTGGTATTATTGAACCCATGTTGTCCACCATCCAATGTTTACTTTCCACCGCCCCTATGATGTTTAATTTATTGAGAGAATAAATGTGTCTATGTATGTATTCGTCTATGCATGGAACCCACTGGATCCATAAAAAAGTTTTGACGACCAAAGAGTATGCACAAGTAGAGAAGAAAAACCCGGCGTAATTTGGTAACCCTCGTAGAAGAGAACAAAAACACGAGTGAAGCGCCTCGTTCACCTGCTCTCTTTGTTACTCTCTTCGTTGAATATTTCAATACACGAGCAGTTTTCTGATCACGTTACAGTTTTTTTAAGTCATGGCAAAATAACCATATACGGACACCACTACGTGATAAAAGACTAAAAAAAAGATCCGTGTTTCCCAATTTTTCCCAAAGTCATGCACTTTTTTTTTATGGGCCGCCAAAGATTTGGGGCCTCGGTATCATTTTCGTAAAAATGTGATCATTTTCTCACGCTCATATCTTGCAAACCGTTCTTGTCATAAAGAACAAAAATTGCGAACATATAAAATCAAAAAAACTTCACCTTCCAGATCAAAATCGCAAAAAACTTAAAAAATTCGATTTTTTTTACCTTTTTTCCCGTGTTCAGGTCCATAGGTAGCAAACCGTTCAAAATTCAAGGAAACAATCAACTACAAAAATTTACCTAAGATCTCAATAAACAAATGTCTAGAACATATAAACTTCCTTGGAATTATTCTTAACACCGTTTTTTAATTTCATTTGTTTTTTATTTATTACAAAAATATTAAAAAAAAGTATTCGTATTATGTTTATAATGTTGATGGCCCTGGACTTGCAAATCGCGCTCTCTTAAGTTGTGGATCCAAATCGTCCGAATCTGACTGATTCAGCAATTATGGTGTCCACAGGCACGTTGCTTCCAGACTGCCCTCCATCATCAGCTCTTTCTTCTTCAAATACTTCATTAACATCATACAGGGTGATCTTGTGACTCCACCAACATACCTCTGCAAGCAATGCGTCGAGGTTTTTGCCTTTGTACCGTTTTTCCATGGGCATTGTGGTTTGGTGAAACCGTTCTCCTTGCTCATCGGATTCGGTAGGGAGTTGTTTGATAAAATCGTCAAAATGAAAATGAAGAAAATGCAGCTTTAATGTCATCGATGCGCCGATTATCTCAAAATAATGCAGCATTTGTTTCACCCATTCTCTTGCTTCCGGTTCCGCGTCTCGATCCCTCCCAAGACTCTGGTGCATACACGCTGCTGCTCTTGAATAGCTTTCTAATGTCAGGACCATTAAGTACGACTGTTAAATGAAAACAAAAAATAAAGACAGAAAAGAAAACATTAACATAGTGTAAATAGTACAATTAGGTGAACAAAAATTCGTTTTAAATTTACTACAATACCTATTTTAATTTTGTCATCGCTACGCTTTGGGAAAACGCTTTTCAAATAGTCGAATGCGTTTGGACAATTTACAACGGCCACTTCGATGAATTTTTTAACAATTCCCAATTTTATGTGGAGCGGTGGCAGCAAGATGTCTTGAGTATTGTCAATTAAAGGTGCATTCTTCAGTCTATGTTGTTGTATTTGTTCATTCACACTTCCTCTTGGCCTCCACGAGTTACATTGGAATTGATTCAGAGGTGAGCGTTAATCCCAATTACAAAGAAAACAAAAGAATTTTGGGAAGCCGCCCTTATCGATGATCCCTTGCAAAATGTTGATGACCTTCAAATCACAGCAAATCTTCCATTTATTTTCGTAATATTTGATTTTTTCCATTATATCTTTCAATGTTTCATAGCTTTCTTTCATGTTGATACCCATTGCTAGCGGAATGGAAGGTTTTCGGTTCGACACATGCAACAACACTGCTTTCAAGCTTGAAACAGAACCATCAATAAATAATCTCCACTCACTAGCGATGTAGTTCATTCCCATTTTTACCACCAAAGCTTTTATATCGTTGCAGTAAGTGAACGAATTGTCATCATTTAGAGTGTAGAGCATCTGAAATTCAGCTTGTCGTTTGCGGTACGCCGTAGAGTTAACATTAGCATGTGTGAGTTTTCTTTGCTTTAAAAAAGCTGTCAAAAATATTGCAAGTCGCTGCGATAATCCCAATATGGCCACAATGAAATCCATTTTCATTTGTGTTATTAGTTGTGGTCCATCTCTTCCCTGTTGGGGCTCATAATCGGTATCAAATGGATCTTCATAAGTAACACCACTTGCTGTACTCATTGCTGTAAATTCTGTAGTACGATCTGGAGTTGGCGGCCTTGGTGATACAAAATTTTCAGGTGCAAGCACTGGTAGTGTGGCTGTTGCAGTTGCTTTATAAATTTTGTTCTTCTCAGAATGTCGATTTAGACAACATGTGTAATTTACGCATGCATAGCAACTGGTTGCATCATGATCACCTGGGCGATTAATCCAGTTTACCGGCTTACAATACTTCATAGTACCTCTGCCTCCACTCAACCATGCCATGAGATTGTTATAACATTGGCGACACACTGTATTAGGTGTGTAATTTTCACCGGTCAAGTCCACTTCGTCGAAAAACAATGTATATGCTCTTTTGAATTCACTAGTTAAAAGATTCTTTTCCTTCTGAAATCTTGTAGATGTTTTTTTTCTGGTTTGATGACCGCAAACGTAGCAAAATAAATCAATATTTTCACACTGCATATTGAAATTGTCAGTTGCCAATGTTGTGTGCGAATTATACTGTAGCACTTTCACTTTCACTTTATAACTTTCACCGCTGAGCTCTCGTTGACGTCGCGCTGTGTAATGCCTCGATGTGAGCGTCGTGTCGCTTTTATATTGTGTGCTGCGTCCCTTGTTGCGTGTGCTGAGCTTACTGCATTGCCTGTGCTGCTGCTGTCGGTGCATGATCGCGTGATACCTAAGCGCTACCTAAACGGTGTTAACCCTTGGACAAACACATGGTTCTGGCCAGGCATATTTCATTTTTTGCTACCTATGGACCTGAACAGGAGAAAAAGGTAAAAAAAATGAAATTAAAAAATTTTCGGCAAATTTTTCACTTTTGCGTGCTACCTAAACAGTGTTAAGAATCATCTCTAGGAAGTTTATATGTTCTAGAAATTTGTTTATTGAGATCTTAGGTAAATTTTTGTAGTTGATTGTTTCCTTGAATTTTGAACGGTTTGCTACCTATGGACCTGAACACGGGAAAAAAGGTAAAAAAAAATCAATTTTTTTTAAGTTTTTTGCGATTTTGATCTCGAAGGTGAAGTTTTTTTGATTTGATATGTTCGCAATTTTTGTTTATGACAAGAGCTACAACTTAGCCTCAGAGAGTAAATCGAAATTCTGAACGGTTTGCAAGATATGAGCCTGAGAAAATGATCACATTTTTACGAAAATGATACCGAGGCCCCAAATTTTTGGCGGCCCATAAAAAAAATGCATGACTTTGGGAAAAATTGGGAGACACGGGTCTTTTTTTTTAGTCTTTTATCACGTAGTGGTGTCCGTATATGGTTATTTTTTTTCGTGTTGCACTGTGTTACAGTATCTAAGTATAGAAATTTCAAGCATGTTTAAATAAAATTACAAAAAGTATGACAATCAAATTACGACGCGAGAGAGAAATGCGTTTTGGTGTATCGCGTCACTTTTTCGTTCTCTTCTCAAAGACGATCAAAAAAATTTGGCAATCCTCGTAAAAGAGAACCAAAAAGTGGTCACAATTCACTCAAAGGCATTTCTCTCTCGCGCCATATCTTGACTATTTCATACTTTTTGCATAGTTTATGTAATTTTACTTCAACATTGTTGAATTTTTATAGTTATATACAATAACACTATCAAAAAGCTGCCCGTGAATTGCAATAATCAATGAAGAGAGTGAGAGAGAGAACAGAGAACGGTTAAAGCACAGAGCAATACTAAAGAGCCTCCATTACTCTCTTCGTTGACTCTTCATGACAACGAGTAGTAGGCATCGAGTTCGAGTTGCTTTGGTAAGTTACTCTTTGGTATGGAATAATTCGTTCGATGCAAACATAATTTATCTGTCATTAGTATCAATCAAACACTTTTAAACTTAGTTTGCTGCATGGTCTCTAATCAGTATGTCTTCTGTGGTCTCTCATTTTACATCATTTCCCTAGTGGCTTTTCGATCAGCTGTGCCACAGAAACCCCCTGGTTAAAGTTTCACTCGTTTTGTTTGTTGGCATTCGAGTGAAGAGATATGTTGAGTGTCTACTTGTATATCGTTTTTGCGGCATACATTTACTTTAGTCAAAAATCTCTGACCTACACTAAAATTTGACCACCGACAAAATTTCCTGCGCTGAGTTGAAAAATTTATTTTTCCCCCCGCACGCCGCACCTCATGAGATATAGGTCTTTAAAGCTTGAGTATATAGTCGGTCATATCTCAGGTATTTATTATTTTTATATTTATATATTATATATTTATATATTTTGTTTTATTAACCTTTTAGGGCCCACTTAAAAAAAGGTTTACCTCACTTTTTTTGTTCAAATGTACTATTTTTGATTCATACACTCCGATAATAGTTTTTTTTACAGGTATAATACTTCGCATTAAACCCTCAAAGACCGGAGATATTCACGTTCAAAGTTTTGGAATATAAGTATTTTACAATATAAAAAAATTAAATAAATATATGAAATAATTTTCGTCTGCGGCGCTTAATTAATAAATAAAATTAATAAAAAAAATTATATAAAAAAATTGCGCGATTTTTTAAAATCGCCTGCGCCCGTTTTAAATTTGTCTGCGGCGCTTCCAACTCATCAAAATTAATGACAGAAAAATACTCTGCCGATGTCGACCCACCCCAAAGGAGAAAATCCCTCAACCCTAAGGCAATTTTTTTAAAAAATAAATTTTTATCAAATAAGTACGGTTAATTGTTTTGTTTCTACTAGCCCCCAATGGGTTATTTAATTAAATTATTAAATAAGTACGGTTAATTGTTTTGTTTCTACTAGCCCCCAATGGGTTATTTAATTTTTTTTAAGTACACACTTACAGATTTTAGAAGGACCTTTATAGTGAAACCTACTTCAACAGGATCGGTTAACAAATGACCCAGTTATGCGCGATTATATATTAAAGCTTTGGAAGCCTATATTTCGGAGAAATCTTTTTATTCTTCATCAGCGTTCTATGCTTCTATTTTTCTATGTTCTATTTTTGACTAAAGTAAATTTGCTCCACACGGTTAAAATAATCCGAAAAACTTAATAAAATTTTGCGATAACTGTATTAGTTATCGAGTTATCGGAATACAAAACAACGGGTCTCGGGGACAATTTTAAAAAACTGCCGTTTTGATGAATTTTTTTATAGACCACAGAATAATAAATAACTATTAGTTATCGGGAAATATAATTTCGAAAGACGAGTCTCGAAGGCGACTATAAAAAACTGCCGTTAGAATACTTCAAAATAAGAAAAATATACTAAAATTTAAGGTGCTGGTATTTGTCAAGATTTATGCAGTCATAAGTCTTGAAAAATCCGATATTCTTGGTGTACCGGGAAGAATCCACTCCACGATAATGGGAATCAAGGTCAATTCATCCCTTGTCGACAAAGGATAACGCTGATTTGTAGGTAAAACTGTAACCAAATTCAAGTATGGCAAGCAAAGCATCACGGGAATTGAATTTGAATCGCAATGCATGCCACCCAACTCAAATGAAGCTGTGGCGTACCAAGTTTGTGTTATGATGAGCTAAGAGCTTTGTGAGAACTTCTCCCTAATTCCTTCACGGGATGTAATGGGAGACCCGTTTTTTCTAGGTGCTCAATTCAGTAGCTGTTATTTGCTTCTGAATGTGCTCCATATAGAGAAGGAACTATATCCGAATTTCATTAATGCAAGTAAATCCTATAGAAAGGTAAGTATATCGAAGTTAGTGAAATATTTTTCATATGTCCAAAATTGAACATTAACTTTCTTTGCCGATTTTAGATTTATCATTTACATTATCCAGAAAAATCGATAGCCAGTTTGTTCTTGTTAAGTGGAGGGTGGATTTTGCGAGTATCAGACTAAAAGAATTGCATTCAACTATTAAGTGTGAAACCTATAGATATAAATATATATAGACATTGATTATGCTTTCGTCGATTATGTTCCGGAATGGAATTTTTAACGAAATTTGTATTTCAGTGCAAAACAAGGTATCTTGCACTCCTACTAAAAAACTTTATATTTGATGTGAATAAAGAAAAATAGTAAGCAACAGCGTTTGGTTTCATTTCAGATAGTTTTAGGCAATTTTCTATAATTCTCTGTGATTCCTTTATTGAGAGTCTGAGTTTCATTTGTAAACAAAGTTTTTGTTTACAAATAAAGAATGACACAAAAGAGATTAAAGTGCTGCCAAATCATTTGTGTGTCACCGGGATGCGTTTTGTTTGTATCCTATACACGTCTCGTATATATGTTACAAAAAAAAAACACAACTAATATAATATAGAGCAATACTTAAGAGTTTCCATTGTTCTCTTCGATGCCTGTTCATGACGACGAGGTAGTAGGCTATTTCATCCAGTTTTATTTGCTGCTGTATTTTACCAATTTTACACTTTCGTTGGGCATAAAACTGGCAGAAATCAAGGGGATTGCGTAGTTTCGTTCAATGCAAACAACATACAACATAATTTAGCTGTCACTAGTATCAATAAACACAATTTAAAATTAGTTTCTGTCTTCTTTGGTCTCTCATTCTCCATCATGTCCCTAGTACCGTTTCGATCATAGAATAACACATACTATAGAAGTTTTTATTCGCTCAATAAATTAAACGTCATAGGTACGATGGAAATTACACAGTGGAGGGTGGAAAATATGGGTTCAATAATACCAGATGGTGGCAATAGTATACAGCGATCCACAAAGGAACTACACCCGAATTTCGTGTTTTTGTGGCAAACTAGTTGTGTTAAATACAATACAAATGTATACCAACGATAAAAATCAACAAAAAAGTGCAAACTACTTTTAAATTTTTCAGTTCTATACCAAAACGACAGGAAATAGTTAAGTGAACATATTTTGTAACTCCACCTGGTGTATGTAAATTTTAAATTTAATTTGCTCTCATTTCCACAAACCTACGATGAGAGTGTGAAATGAAACGTCAGATGAGCGAATAAAACCTTCTACGTATGTGTTATTCTATGGTTTCGATCAGCTGTACCATAGAATCCCCCTGGATATAAAGAGCAATAAAATAGATAATTTTTGATAACCGCCATAGATAAATAATAAACCATAGATGGTGAAAGATAAGTGGCGGATTTGAAAGAAAAGGGAAATTTTCTAGATGGCACCGGAGTGGTGGATATGGGAAAATTTATCTCAATGCAAAAACATTTGAAAAAACTATATAACCATGCTTTCTTGCATTTTGTATTGCCAACAAATATCAAAAGCGATATGCTTTTCTATTATTTATTTTTTATTTTCAAATTTATACAACAGCATCGAAATAAAAATGATGTTTGAGTGTTTTTTCGTCGCATCCGAGTGAAAAATGGTCGCACGGAAACAGCTTTTGTCCTCTGGTGAAAATGGTGATTTAGCGAATAATCATCCACGGTTTTTGTTTATCTATGTATATTATTATTTGTACAGTCTTTGGATACGATATTTGTCTGATTCGTACAGTTTTTGTGCACAGTCTGTTCCATGTATGCCATCAGCCATCTGCCGGCAATGGTTCGTGGCTGTACTCAAATATAACAGCATTGCCAGATTAGACGAGATTGGTTAGCGTTACCAGGGTGATATTTATTCAATCTTTTTATTTAGAACGTAAACTGGTTTAGAACACGGAACTTCTTACTGACTGATGAATTTGGAAAAAATATTACCAAAAAATTGTATTTTGTTATTCAACCTTTGTTTTACCAATAAGTAAACCAAATTTGCTTTACTGAGCTTGCGGTCAGTATTGCTGATTTTATTATTTTGTTGATTTTTATGATGAGTTTAAAAATAATTCACC
Source organism: Phaonia tiefii (assembly GCA_963931995.1). NCBI lineage: Eukaryota > Metazoa > Arthropoda > Insecta > Diptera > Muscidae > Phaonia > Phaonia tiefii. The sequence continues at coordinate 271,034,713 of OZ008368.1, read as the reverse complement.
AAAAATTTATTTTAGTATTCAACTCACATGTTTCGAGCTTGAAGTCAGTATTTTATTTACGAAAAAGTAGTTTATAATAAGAATTGCTCTTGAAACGAAAAAATATTAAAGATTATTCACATATTGAAGATCGAATAATATAAACTGTAACGGAAATAAGACGTTATACTGCAACGCCAATCTCGTGGCAACCGTAGTGTTGTTTCTTTATTTTAAGACATAACACTATTTGACGAATAGAAGGCCTCAACTAACGGTGCGTTTTCACGGGACAGTTTGAGCTAAGATAGTTGAGAATATGTATTAGTTGTCACAAAGAGAAACATTGTTTGTGTGACGTACGCGTCGAGCCAGTTATAAAGACAGTACAGTTTTAAGCAACCGCCGACAGTGTCGTTCGATTGCGATGTTTTGCTTTTTTCTCAAATTACTATGAAACGTTACCGATATGGCCGATGGCTGAACTGGCAGAGGTTAACTCAGTAGAATTGGTTGTAATTGTGTGAACCTACAACAGGCATTTAGTTTTTGTTTCATGACTCTAACCGTCAAATTCAAAACAGATCAAATGAACACAGTAAACAAAAAAGTACAACAACAAAATACACTGAATTTAACAGATGGAGTCATAAGAAAGCAAAATCAGGTGTTCTATTGCGGCAACCTTTGCTACTTCAGCCATGTTCTGTCCGCTTATGTCAAATCTCTTGCCGAAGTTACTGTCGTTGAAAAATTTGAGACAGTGGCGAGGCAAGTGAGAGAATTGTAAGTGTGGTAGTAAAAATGTGTGAATGTATTTCTACTGTCGGAGCAAAACTGTCCCGTGTAAACGCCAGGAAAATCAATAAATTATGAAAGAACATTGACGTGATAAATCAAAAACCTGCTAGGTTGTATCTCTGATCATGACATTTTACAGCACAAATAAGATTTCTTAATCCGTTCTAATATGCCTTTCAGAAAACACATACATACCAATACAGTATAAAATGACGAAACGTCAAAGTAAATTTAAAATATCATCAGGGATTATATTTATTTATTCGGCATTTTTATTGGTACCTATTTTTAAATTGTATTTATTCATTGTATATCTTCACTAATAGAAATATAGTTATAAAAAAATAAGTTTTGCAAAATGTATCCTCATGATTTCTGGAAAAGCGTTTCAGATCTATTAATAGGGATATAAAGTAGAATGGTCTTGAGTTTGAATAAATGAAATAAAAAACAAAGTATACATTTTAAATATTTTATATTTTTATTGCCATTTTCTTCGAAAGAATTGCAGCGTACGATTATTTTGACATCTTTTCCGAATACATTAATAAACGATAATTATATTTATAAGCAAAAATCGTATTCTAAAAAATTCCAATAGTTTTTTAAGAAACATTTATTTTTCTTTAAGCATTCCTTTACTTTCGTTACCGATGCTTAGTGTTTTCAAGGAGGTCACGTTGTTCGATTACCTAGACCTTTAGAGAAGGTAATACTAAAATATGGTTATCTGTGCTCACAGACGCAGCACAAAAAAAAGTATTCCTCCCTTTTTCGTGTTCGTAAATTGTTCCCTAATTTCGGCTTTTTGTATATTTTTGTGCTGTTCTACCAACTGCAATTGAATTTGTATTTTTGATAAATTTGTTTCTTTTTAATAAAAAAGTAAATGTTATCAGCTCTGCTAATTACTAAAAAAATGAACCATAATAAAACCATGCACAATAAATCAACTGTTTGACCGACGGAAGCCGATCGGAAATTTCCGACGCGTCGACGCCACCAAAATTGATTTGAAGCTCACTGGTTTAAAATTTGAGCTGATTTTATCGACTGGCCAGATTTGACCCACCGATTCAATATTAAATGTTCAGTTAAAACATTCAAAATTTGTACAAAACTACCAAAATCAATAGCCGCCAAACTAATTTTTGTGTTGTGCCGCCGTCTTCGATAATTTTGTCTCGGCGCGGAGTTGGTCTAAGCACGGAGTTGACACCTGAGATGTCTATTTAATCCCAAATTTGGTGATGTAAATGGAAAGGATTAGAGAACAATGTTATCGCTAACCGGGGCCGCGATAAACTGCGGTGTAAATTCGACATAATGCTACGTTACCACTGAACGTGTTTAACACTTTAAACAGGATTTGGGACTAAAATCAACTGCATTTTCATACAAGAATCAGCTGATTTCGGTCCCAAAACATTTTAAACTAATTCCTATGTAGATTCTTATAGACCAATTTACATATCTGAATAATCTCATTGGGCAAGTTAATTGTTTTAGAATGTACTAGGTAATTGTAGGGGAGCAGGTAGGCTTGAAATGGAGCATTCTATAGATTTATTTATTAAAGGTTAATTCTTTCAAATGTTGGCCGTAACAGCGGCTGATGATATTAAACGGCATTTACACCGACCAAGATTAAGGCATTTTGAAGGTTAACTCCGTTAAACCACGCTAACCCAGAAGATTACTCAAACAATTTTAATCTGTAAAAACTGTTGTTTAATTTTTAACCTCATTTTAAACTGGTGTACAATTTGATGCAGTTCTGCTAATTACTAAAAAAATGAACCATAATAAAACCATACACAATAAATCAACTGTTTGACCGACGTAAGCCGAATTTTCCAAATTTTTTTTAAGCTCACTGGTTTAAAACATGAGCTGATTTTATCGACTGGCCAAATTTGACCCCACTGATTCAATATTAAATGTTCAGTTAAAACATCCAAAATTTGTACAAAACTGCCAAAACCAAGAGCCGCCAAACTAATTTTTGTGTTGTGCCGCCGTCTTCTATAATTTTGTCTCGGTGCAGAGTTGGTCTAAGCACGGAGTTGCCACCTGAAATGCCAATTTAATCCCAAATTGGGTGATGATGTAAACGGAAAGGATCTATTTAATCAAAAATTGAGTCATGTAAACTGCAATAATTAGAGAACAAGGTTATCGCTAACCGGGCCGCGATAAATGCGGTGTAAATTCGACCTAATGCTACGTTACCACTGAAGGTGTTTAACACTTTAAACAGGATTTGGGGCCAAAATCAACTGCATTTTCATACAATGATCAGCCGATAGATTGTTACACACAGGCAATCTTTTTTTTTCACCAAGGTTAGAGCAATCCTACATATCCGTATAATCTCATTGGGTAAATTACGCTTCGTATCGGGGTGGCACGTGTAATTTTTGTAAGCGTGGACGATTGCGAAAAAATGTAATAATATCAGAACTTCTAAATTATTAGTGTGATTAATTTAGAATGTATTAGCAAAGAGTATGGAATTTTAAATTGAGAAGAAAATTTACGCATGGAGTGGAATGCCAACAAAGAAAACGAGTGAAGCGCCTGGTTTCTCTGCTCTCTCTCTCTTACACTCTTCATTGAATATTTCAACACAGGAGCAGTGGTTTGATGATATTATAGTATACGAGTATAACTATAGAAATTCCAACCATGTTTAAATAAAATTACATAAAGTATGTAAAAAGTATGAAATAGTCAAGTTATGACGCGAGAGAGAAATGCGTTTGAGTGAATCGCGTCGGCTATTTTGGTTCTCTTCTACTAGGGTTGCCAAATTGCGCCGGTTTTTTCTTCTCTACTTGTACATCTTTTTTTGGTATTAGCTACTTGTAGGAGAGCAGTCAGGCTTTCAGAATGCGGTAGCACCCTGTTTTGACGTACGTTTTGCTACAGGGTGTCAAAGTAGACCATCTTGGTGATGTTCAAACTTTCATGGCATGTAACTTCTAAACATGTAGCCCGATTTCAAAGATTTGTTGTTTTTGTGTGTAAGCAGGGCAAATAAAAAACATGCGAAGTCGGGTGTGGTGTTTCTAATCGTCGCAGAGATGTTTGGAATCAAATGATTAAAATGTAAGTTTTTGCAATGACTGTTTAGGGTTTTTGTAATAATTTGGTCATTTTGAACCAAAATGTAGTTGTAAAAACACAGCTACATTGGTAAGACTTTAACCAAAAGTGAGTTGAACAAATTTGATAACTATTTCAAACGTTTGGTATGACAAAAAAGTTTTAGTTGTTGATTTGTATACTATTTTCTAAACAAAATTGTATACTTAATTATAGTTTACTACCTACGACAAATAATTTTTTTGTGAGTAAAATTCGCACACTTCTTCCACTATTTCCCGAGTAATATTAATAGCATTAAATTAAATATACAAGAACTATACCTGGCACATTATAGAACAATCAGACCAATTGTGTATAAGTTCTGACATTATTGCTACTTTTTTTGCACTCGGCCCCACTGTGCATCAGAAAGATGCAGTTGATCTGATTTTCAGAGATTTTTTTCAGGTTCTGTCGTAGTACGAATTTTTAAAAGATGTTTATTGAAGAGCCGGTTACGGGACCGCCAAAGTTTTGTTTTATATGAGGGTACTTATAGTCTCCTACCGGCCGTTGTAGTTTCGATTTTCAGTGTATTTGTGTAAACGAAATGTTTTTTTTGTGCTCAATATTGGGCTAAAACGATTTCATGTCATAAATAGGAAAATATACTGTCAAAATATTAATAGAGTGTTTTTTATCAGCATCATTTTGAAATCTAGTCAAGCCTATTTTTTCTTCCTAATTTTCTTTTTTATCGAATTTTACAAGAAAATACTATCAAATATATACATATGTACAATAAGTATAACTAATACGCGAACTACAAAGAGAAAAATTGGAACAAACTGCTCTATCAAGACTTCAACGTGCTGCCTGTAGGGCATACATGGGGCAAATTCATTATAATTTGACAATTATAATTTGTAGTTTAATTTGAATTACCTCTATAAATGCAAATGCAAAAAAATGTAAATACCAATAGCAATTGTACATATTTTCAAAGCATTTCCTTCATATTGACAGTTTTGGATTTCAAATATTTTATTATGTTCATGAATTTGAAAGTATTACGCATAGACCAATACATACATAGATACTTTTATTCTTTCATCTGATGTTCACTTCACACTCTTCGTCGTAGGTTTGTGGAAATGAGAGCAATTAAATTTAAAATTAACTTACACCAGGTGGAGTTATAGCATATGTTCACTTAACTTTTTCCTGTCGTTTTGGTGTAGAACTGGAAAAAATATAATGTATTTTGAACGTGTTTGTTGACTTTTATGGTTGGTATACATTTGTATTGTATTTAACACAACTAACTAGTTTGCCACAAAAAACACGAAATTCGGTTGTTGTTCCTCTGTTGAACGTCTTTTACTATTGCCTCTATCTGGTATTAGTGAACCCATGTTTTCCACCATCCAATGTTTACTTTCCACCGTACCTATGACGTTTAATTTATTGAGAGAATAAAAGTATCTATATATGTATTAGTCTATGACTACGAGGCAATACCTATCGAAGTCACAAACCTCTACATATACAATTCTTTAAGTACAGAATTGCCAGCAGTCAAACAAATTCAAAACAATTCAAAGCATTCCCATAATTCATTACAATTGTTCCATTGCGAACAATGGTAATTATTTTGCATTTGCATTAGATAAAGTAATGCAAATTAAAATCCAAATCCATGTATGCTGTAGAGGACTATAAGTTAAAAAAATGGTTGAAATGGTTGAAAAAATGATTGAAAAATATATGTACTCGTATGTATATTTGAGCTCACCTCTGTAACGACCAATCTCTCGCTAGCACTATCCATTTCGACTATTGCTACCTATTATTCCGACTATGCTCAGGGCTTGGGGGGTGTTCTTGTCTACTGAGGATATGCTACGGTCATTTACAGAAATGTCATATTTGTAAGGTAGCTAGCAATTTATTATAATACCGACAGATTATAAGAAATCCTATAAAGGTTATTCTGATTTGGGGTGTGTGAGAAGATACCAAGATGATTTGTACCCTCTCAGCAGTCGTTAACCCTCCCAACCATGCCGACTACTGCCATTTCTGTCAGCCCAATAAATCCTTTATATGGTCATACCTTCACTTTCGTGGAATATATAGTCAAAACCAATTTAATTTAACATGACAAACATTTATTAACACGACGTGAATTCATTGCGATATCGGTGTATGAGATAAAATTAATAGCAAAATTTGAGATAGGATAAAAAAAATGTTAAGATTAAAATTTGAGAATATTTAGTTCTTGTAATAAAATAATAATTATTAAATTAATATAATGTTATGTCCGATTTTCTTATATTCAACGTGTTATGAGATCACTTATATATACTAAATTATATTTTATACTCACTTACTGCATTTCCGCCGACAAGCGCTTGTTGACTGCATTTAGTTGTAGACATTAAAAAAAATTATTGGATACTAATGAATATATAAAATCGAAGTCATAACACCTAAGGGTGAAAGTAAAAATGTTGACGCCACTGGCTTTTAATTAAAATTCTTCATTTCAGCTTCAGTGTGTCCTTTTAGATTAATAATGGTTTATTGATGGTTGCTTAAAATGCCAGTACCTGCATTTGGTACATGACTTCCAATTCAAGTTGCTCTGTAAGTCTGTAAAATTAGTTTAGACTAAATTGGTCCGATAATTGGATTTATTCCCAATATCGTGTTATATGGATATTGGCATTATATGGTATTAGCATCATTGGGAGGGGGAAAATCACGTTAACAATTAATTCTTTAATCCAGATAGATTCGTAGGTATTTGAATACGTAGGATCTCTACAGGAAATTGCTGTGGATTTCTTATCCGACAGCCAAATATTCTTTTTGACTCTTCGTCCAAGCCTATGAATAACATTTTCCGAATTACAAAAAATATTACATTCTTTAATGCAATAACTCACCGGGTTTCCTGTTCCTGCACTATGTTTTCCAATCTGATAATTGGAAATGAAACACCGTTGGGAAAATCCTGTTTTATTTCCGATTTCAATATAAAACCTAAAAATTGCAAATTATGATGGATCCGAACTCCCGAAATATTCCAATCAAATGAAGAAAAATTTTGAAGTGAATTGTCTAGTAGTAATTAAATTTTGAAAACGAACTCGATTGTTTTGAAATATATAACAGTCTCCTTCCAAATGTTTAAAACAGCCAATGTAGCAAAGTACGAATCTGTTCTACTCCACTATATTTGTAAACCCTTACAAATTTACACCAAAATTTAAAAAAAAAAAAAAAAAAAAAAAAAAAAAACTATAAGTTTTAGGTCCAAATGTCCTTAGCATGATACACGCCACGACTGTTACTATACATGTCCTGTAGTTCGTAATACACTTGACCAATTTTACGCAACACTTTTGCTTTCACGCCCACCGGCCCCAATTTTGCACTAAAATTCCTAATTTTCGAACTCTGAACAAAATACCGTCTAAACACTTCTTGTCCGACTTCGTATTGTTTAAATCTAGATTTTAGATTGTACGTTCGTTTATTCTTTTCATATGCTCTTTTCATATGATCTTGAAGAGAATCTCGAATCAAAGTAAAATTATCTTGTCGTTCCACCTTCGCATCATTTTCTGCCAACAAATTCAATTTCCTCAACAACTTATAATCCTCTCCGTGGGTTATCATATTTTGACCGAAAACCACGTGGTAAGGAGTTCTCCCTATACTCTGATGAATACTATTTCGAAGCGAACAGTTAATACTACTTATATATAAGTCCCATTCCCGTTGGTCGTTTCGAATATATGACCTTAATGCTTCATTTATTACGCGATTGACGCGCTCACTAGCATTGGCCTGAGGACTATACACGGCCGTTAAAACATGTTTTACGCCATGCATAGCCAAAAATTTTTGGAAATCTTTTCCTTTAAATTGAGAGCCGTTGTCTGAAACAACCACTTCCGGCACTCCAAAACAATGGAAAATGTCCGAACGCATATACTCAATGATCGGCTTCGCAACAAGTTTTTTCAAAGGCTTCAAGAAAGTGAATTTTGAAAAGTGATCCAAAATTATCAATATTCCGACATAACCGGATTTACTCCGAGGAAGAGGTCCAATAATATCAATATATAATCTTTGGAAAGGCCTTTCAGTTTCCACCATTTGTCCAAGAGGAGGTTTTAACGTCGTCGTTGGAGTCTTGGATGTTTTACAGAGCTCACAATTCATGACATATTCTCTTACGTCTGACACTAAACCAGGCCAATAAAAATAACGTCTAATCCTTTCCAAAGTTCTTGCTATTCCGCCGTGTCCTGAAGTTGGAATGTCATGGGCCGAGTACAAAATGTTTTTCCGCAAATCCTTTGGAACAAATAGTTTCCATGAATAAGATTCGTCTTCCTCTCCATTGGAAAATTCGGTTCGTTTGTAAATAATCTTATCGATCACTTTAAAGTCTGCTATGTCTGTTTCTTTATACTGTATGCGTAATTTCATATAGTCGTCGCTGTCAAATGCTTCTGAATTAACATCTATCGTTGGCATGCTGTTCAGTTCAACTTCTTCTATAACATCTTCACCATCATTGACCCGCGACAAAGCATCTGGCACCACATTGTATTTTCCCTTCCGATGTTCTATACTAAAATCAAATGCTTGCAATCTCAAAGACCACCTTGCTAAACGACCTGAAAGATCTTTCTGGCCCATTAACCATTTCAGGCTTGCGTGATCGGTGATAACTTTAAAATTTTGTCCTTCAATGTAAGGTCTAAATTTCTTAATGGCCATAACTACTGCCAGACATTCTAATTCCGTGACTGAATAATTTCTTTGGCCTTTGTTTAATTTGTGTGACATGAAAGCTATTGGTCTTTCATTATCATCCTCATCTTTCTGTGCAAGTACTGCTCCAATTCCATACGTACTAGCATCACATTGTAATATAAATTGTTTCTCATAATTGGGGTGTATTAACAAAGGTGCCGACGATAACTTCTCCTTTATTAACTCAAACGCCTGTTGTGCCTGTTGGTTCCATACAAAAGATTTCTTTTTGGATAACAATTCGGTTAACGGATATGTTAATGCAGAATAATCGTGAATAAATCGTCGGTACCAACCGGCCATACCTAAAAATCTACGCAGCTGTTTGATACTTTTAGGCTGTGGTAGATCTCTTACGGCTTTTACTTTCTCGTCGTCTACTTGAAGAGTGCCATTTCCTACAATATATCCTAAGTACTTAACTCTGCTAAGTCCAAAACTGCTCTTCTTAACATTGATCGTAAGTCCAGCTTTCCTTAAATTTGTTGCTACTTCTAACAAATGCATCAAGTGCTCATCAAAATTGTTCGAAACCACCAACAAATCATCTAGGTATACGAAAATATGGGTCCTTAAATTGTATGGGATTGTCTGGTCCATTAGCCTACACAAAGTTTGGGGAGCATTACATAGCCCAAATGGCATCCTAGTAAATTGGTAGAGGGGCCTGTTTGGGACCGTAAATGCAGTTTTCTGTTTCGACTTCTCAGTTAACTTAATTTGCCAAAAGGCATCTTTAAGGTCAATTTTTGATATACAGTAAACTGGTGGCAATCGTGATATCAACCCGTCTATATTTGGTATCGGATATGCATCTTTTTCCGTTACAGTATTCAGCTTCCTGCTATCTAAACACATCCTTATTTTGCCTGGTTTTACTACTACTACGGTTGGCGAAGACCACGGTGAGCTTGGCGCCTCTTCAATTACACCTAGTGATAGCATCCGATCCAATTCACCACAAAGTTGTTTTTCCACTGCCGGTGAAATAGGGTAATACCGTTGTTTTATGGGTTTTGCATCACCAGTTTCTATATGGTGTTCTACCAATGTAGTGCAACCTAACCCTTCAACTTCTGAATTTGGAAATTCTGCCACGACAGTATCTAGTTTCCGTCTCTGATCTGGTGTTAAATTTAGCCTATCTGATTCGTCACCCTGAAAATCTATTTCCTCAATGTGAGGTATTGAAATTTTCAGACCAAAGTGTTTCCAAAAATCATATCCACAAATAATCTCTTGTCGTACCGAAGGCACTACCAAAAACTCGAAAGGCATTGACTTACTCTGAAAGGTAATGTTCAATAATACCGAACCTAGTACAACTTGCTTTTGTCCATCCGCAGTGCGAACATTGCCGAAACATTTTCGAAATTCTCGATATGTTTGCACCAACTCACTTAATTTCCCACCTATAACACTCCTATTCGCTCCACTGTCTAATAAAGAAACATGAAAGGTTTGCCCTATCTTTAGATTAATGTATGGCCTATTATCTACGTCCTTGTTGACTATTGTCGAAATTATACATTTTCTATACTGTTTGATTTTTTTATAATATTCCCTCAAACGCTTAGTTGACCTTAGATTCTTGCGCGTTTGGATCCTTGTTTCCAGCATGTCTGCATCCATTGGTACTGGCAACGGTTCCTTTGTAGTCTTATCGGGGGTATTGTCATTATCATTTTGTTCAATTTCGGATATCCCCTTTATTTCCGGTGGATATCCGAGTTCCCGTTTCCCTGCTTCTTTTTGCAACATTTCGGGCAATTTGGCTTGTACATATTTACTAATCCGCAGCCATAGCAAAATATTCGTCGTACATCCGTACAGTCCATGTAAGTGTGGCCTAATCGTTCGCAATTCCAGCACTTCAGAACTCCCACTGCACAAATCTCATCACCTTCGTCACAATTTCCAATATCCATATCTTCAACACTATTTGTCAACTCAGATATTCGAACTTTGGGAGGTCTTGTATCCTTTTGTCCATAATCTTTCATAAACTTTTCGTGCTTCCGGACCTCTTTCCGCAGTTTAGAAATATTATTTATTTCTAAATGTAAGAGCTCATGACGCACTTCCGGCCTTATGTTTCTCATGACCGTCTCACACATATCAGTTTCAGATAAATTTTTCTTTAACTTATCAAACATCTTTGCGATTATATTCAAATACTCATCAATATCTTCGTTGGGTTTCTGTTTCCTCTTTCGTATATCATCCATAATATCATAATCACTGTAATCATGTTTGTACTGAGCCTTCAAAGCATCAGTCAAAGAGTCCCAGGTAATTTCCTCTTGCTGTCGATGGTACCTCCAATACCAACTTAGAGCCTCTCCATCAAATAGACTACTGATATGACGACACAATAAATCAAAATCACCTCTTAAATTGTTTACGGTCAAGGTGTTAACGCGATAAATAAATTCATTAACTCCAATGCTGTCGGAATGTCCAGAGAATTTAGTCCTCCAATTTCTAATAATATTCAGAACCTTTTCAGTATTCAATGGTTCACGAGGTTGTGAATCAGTAATTCTAGGAGAAACGTGAGGTGTTTGTCGATGTGGACCATTTTCATTGTCATTAATATTAGTTCTGTGCACCAATGCCCTCAACTCATTGGATATGACGTTCGAAATATCTTCTCTTAAACTACTAACTGATTCATTAACTATAAAACGTATACGATGTTCATCTGTAACATGATCACTGTCACCCCTATCTACATTTCTGGCCGTTTGCGATCTTGTTGTTCTTCTATTTCTGGTTTGACCTGTAGAATTGTCATCTTCAAGATTTACAACGAAACTACAGTTGGTTGGTTCATCCAACGTATTCAAATTTTCCCGACTTCTGGTCAAAGGCATTTTTCTATATTTTATATTTAGATTTTCCTTGTTTAATATGCCTACTTCTTTCTAATACGGCTTTATATATATATATTTGCTAAATTTCCACTACTCATGAAGGTATTCGTTTATAAGATACTTATCCTCCTCAGAATCCTCTTTATAAGATAAAATAAAAAATTATATCATCTGGAATTAATTCGCTGGTTGGAACCAATCATTTGTTCAATTCATCAAATCTCAGCAAGGTCAGTTTCCAAATGATATTTAAATAAAACTTTCCTAAGAAAACGGTTAATGTGAGTTTAAGATCAACAGCATGTCAATCTAGAAAATCTCCAACATATTTCCTATTTCTAACCACCAAAACTGTTCTATATTCATCTTAAAAATTTGGTTTCGAAATCGCCATTTAAATCAAAGTCGAAAATCCACTAATGTCAAAGATTGAATAGCCTTTTACATAAACAAAAGAAATAAAAAATATATCTTACAATCTGTGACTGTCGTTGAGTTATTTTGGAGAAACTTCAGTAGATAAACTTAATTCAGATTTGAAAATCATTCATTAGCTCAGAGTATGCTTTTAAAAGCAAAGTAAATCTATAGTATTACTGATGTTGCCCCACGTTGGGCGCCAATTAAATTTATGTAACGACCAATCTCTCGCTAGCACTATCCATTTCGACTATTGCTACCTATTATTCCGACTATGCTCAGGGCTTGGGGGGTGTTCTTGTCTACTGAGGATATGCTACGGTCATTTACAGAAATGTCATATTTGTAAGGTAGCTAGCAATTTATTATAATACCGACAGATTATAAGAAATCCTATAAAGGTTATTCTGATTTGGGGTGTGTGAGAAGATACCAAGATGATTTGTACCCTCTCAGCAGTCGTTAACCCTCCCAACCATGCCGACTACTGCCATTTCTGTCAGCCCAATAAATCCTTTATATGGTCATACCTTCACTTTCGTGGAATATATAGTCAAAACCAATTTAATTTAACATGACAAACATTTATTAACACGACGTGAATTCATTGCGATATCGGTGTATGAGATAAAATTAATAGCAAAATTTGAGATAGGATAAAAAAAATGTTAAGATTAAAATTTGAGAATATTTAGTTCTTGTAATAAAATAATAATTATTAAATTAATATAATGTTATGTCCGATTTTCTTATATTCAACGTGTTATGAGATCACTTATATATACTAAATTATATTTTATACTCACTTACTGCATTTCCGCCGACAAGCGCTTGTTGACTGCATTTAGTTGTAGACATTAAAAAAAATTATTGGATACTAATGAATATATAAAATCGAAGTCATAACACCTAAGGGTGAAAGTAAAAATGTTGACGCCACTGGCTTTTAATTAAAATTCTTCATTTCAGCTTCAGTGTGTCCTTTTAGATTAATAATGGTTTATTGATGGTTGCTTAAAATGCCAGTACCTGCATTTGGTACATGACTTCCAATTCAAGTTGCTCTGTAAGTCTGTAAAATTAGTTTAGACTAAATTGGTCCGATAATTGGATTTATTCCCAATATCGTGTTATATGGATATTGGCATTATATGGTATTAGCATCATTGGGAGGGGGAAAATCACGTTAACAATTAATTCTTTAATCCAGATAGATTCGTAGGTATTTGAATACGTAGGATCTCTACAGGAAATTGCTGTGGATTTCTTATCCGACAGCCAAATATTCTTTTTGACTCTTCGTCCAAGCCTATGAATAACATTTTCCGAATTACAAAAAATATTACATTCTTTAATGCAATAACTCACCGGGTTTCCTGTTCCTGCACTATGTTTTCCAATCTGATAATTGGAAATGAAACACCGTTGGGAAAATCCTGTTTTATTTCCGATTTCAATATAAAACCTAAAAATTGCAAATTATGATGGATCCGAACTCCCGAAATATTCCAATCAAATGAAGAAAAATTTTGAAGTGAATTGTCTAGTAGTAATTAAATTTTGAAAACGAACTCGATTGTTTTGAAATATATAACAGTCTCCTTCCAAATGTTTAAAACAGCCAATGTAGCAAAGTACGAATCTGTTCTACTCCACTATATTTGTAAACCCTTACACCTCAAAGAGTCATATTGATTGTTAAAAATAATTTTTTATGTATTTATTTTTGGTAAAGTCGTTAAAACCCCCCGCGAAATAAATTCCTGCGCACGGCCCTGCCCATAACATTGAGGATAGCTTCTCACAATCAGTCAGATGTGCGGTTTCTAGTTTTTACACTCAGTCATTGGGACCTACTGTTTTTTACACCGGCACCACTATTGCACTTTCTTTTTTGTTACATCTGCTTAAACATTAGAAGTAATATTTTTAAAATAAATAAAGCAATATGTGGCTCACTGAAATAATTCTGTTTCTTTTGTCATAAAAAGATCGACGACAAAAAGTATTGAATAGTATAGAGAACTTATTGCACTCTTTATCCGCTCTCATGTAGAGAGTCTGAGTAAAAGAGCATAAACGAGTCTTATTCTCTTTATAGAATATTTTAATATAAATGCACCATTTCGACAATGTTATTACATAAAACAATTTAAAAAGCATAAATGTTTCACATCAAAATTATGAATGGACCAAGTTATGACAAAAATAGAGTAATACGTTTTGAATCATTCGCAAAATGTCGCCAGTGCTTTTGAGTGATACAATTCGTTCCATGAGTTCTCTATACTATTCAATACTCTTTGGCGACGACGACTTGCTTGTTTGTTCGCTGCCGTTACATCAATACCATCATACTTATTTTCAGACAGAGACTATTGTGGTACAACAACCACGAATGTCATACTAACGCTGTGTGTTGTTTGCATGTGTTCACTTTGATAGATTGCCCTACCCGTGCCTATAAATGTTAACACATCAAAAGGTTTGTGTTCCTGTAATCAGCACTTCAATACGCATCTTTTGAGATGCCCATTAATTGAAATTCCGAAAATCGCGGGTATCAGTACACCGTAATATACATATATATGTATATTAAACTAAAAGATTCTCATTACATCCCATGAATGGATTGGGGAGAGGATCTTCTTCACATTTACAAATATATTGTTATGAAATCTTCATTAAGAAAGTTTCGTACAGATAACGAAAATGAATTAATTAACTCCATGTAGAATATAATGGTTGAAAAAAATTTTTTATAGAGCTGTTTTGTATTTTCTCTATATTTTGCAGGGCTGTGGAGTCGGGCCTAAATTGGACCACTCCGACTCCTGCATTTTGAAAATATACGACTCCCATCTGACTCCTACTCCAGCATTTTGAGAATACACATCTCCACTCTAACTCCTATATTCAATTAAACCATTTTCCAAGGTATAATTTTCATTAACAACGAAATATTTTGAACTGACTATAAATTGTCAAAAGACAAAATTGAAAATACACTTAAAAGGGCCGAAAACAACTACATTTAGCAACATATAAATATTACAGCCTGTTTCTCTATCTCGAACGAAAGTTTTCGTTCGTGTTCTATGCGAAAGAAAGTTGGTTAGTTCGAATATAATAAGGATGATGCAAAGCTTTTTATCCTCTCGGTCGTTTAGGGTACACATAGGTTCTAAATATTCCGACGTATTTCATATAAATGCTGGCTGCCCGCAGGGCTCGTGTTTATCACCAATTCTTTATAATATATATACGGCCGGCATTCCAATCATGGACCATTTTATTATGTCCATATTCGCAGACGACACCGTCATATTGTGTACGGGTAAATTATATACAGAAATATTGTCAGACCTACAGTGGGCCCTTGATATAATATGGGAATATTTTAGAAAATGGAAAATATCAATTAACTGTGATAAAAGTCAAGCTATCTATTTCGTAGGAAAAGAAAGCAATGTTATATTCCTCAGAATACCATAAATGTTAACAATGCGAAAATCAAATAAATATAAATAATGTTAAATATTTAGGTGTAATCCTAGATTCAAAACTAACATATAAGGAACATGTATCATACACTGTAGATAAATCTAATATTCTCATAAGAACATTATTCGGCTTTAAACATTGACAATAAAATATTAACATTCAAGTCAAAAGTTGCGAGAGCTTCCTTGAGTAAGCTGCGGCTACCTCTGCTTATTGCAGCTTTCCGATGCCCAGCTTCCTCTGCGTCTGGTTTCGTACGATTTTCTCTCTACCTAATACTGTGCGATCCTTTGATGTATAATTTAGATATAAGTATAATTTAGATGGGAGTTAAAATATTTTTACCGATATATAACAATGCATCGGCTTTGTTGCGCGATATGACATAACATTCACCGCATGAGAAACCAAGGAACTCATGACAAATCGATTTAGACGTACGCAAACTGATTTTATCTAATACAGTGTAAAAATATGTAGTAACCGAAAAAAATCGGGCAACAAATTATTCTTTTCGAATATTTGACTTTCTAAACTTGGAGTCGGAGTCTAATTTTTGCGACTCCAAGACCCCCAGACTCCGACTCTAAATCCAAGACTCCAACTCCGACTCCACAGCACTGATATAAAATAAATAAATAGTTTCCATTACATCCCATGAAGGGATAGGGGAGAGCTTCTCACTATAGTTTGTATAGTTTTACACTCACTGATTGGGACATACACCGGTTCCGAACGGTATTTTGAGAAGCTTTTCATGGCTGATTTTTAAAATATTTTCATAATATCGTGGAAATTATATACAAAATTCATTGGATTAATCATACATTTTCAATCATAAATGTTTCAAATCTATTACAAAGAACTGATTTTTACGGTTCACTGAAACTTTAAGCTCAATCTTATTATGTATAATATAATTTCTCTGTCAATTCTTATTATCAAACTTCATAGGTTGGATACTACAAATCTTAAATATAAAAACCTGTTGCTGTTGTAAATCCCTTACAAACAAATAAATGTTCAACAAAAGTGACCATTTAAGCCGTTATGCCTTAAGGACAAAAGTTCAACCACTAAAATTGGGAGATATAAAACAAGAACTTTAGTTTGATTTATGTGTAACTCTTAACTTGGGGGTAGAATAGAATAATATATTAACCACAAAAGATGTTTAAATATGAGGGACCCCTTTTACAGAATGTGGACTTTACCACAATTGAAAATGGCAAAGCAATTTGAATAGGAGTAAGGAAGTTTCGGGTGAAAGGATGCATTCTCCCATAAAAGCTAAATGTAATAATATACGTACAACTTTAAGGATCTGCTAATAGAAGAATAGAAAAGACTATGTAAAGTGTAAATAAGTATTACAACATTGAAGTCGTATTGAAATTTAATTAAATACGTATTAAAATGTTCTTATTCTTAAGTTCTTAACGTTAAATATTGCCTGAAATATTGTTTACTCAAAAGATTTCTTTAACCATTTTTTTTGTTTAATAATTTTACTTCGCCCCCAAAATATTTTCGCCTATAAAATAATCAAATTCTGTATACAAGTGCGTGTTTGTTGTACTATATTGATATCATATAAATCTTCCTTTGCAGCAAAACGTATTTAACTAAATTGACCACATAAATTATATGATGAAACTCATTCCTTGTATTATTTTCCCCTTCCTCATTTCCGTTTTCCCTTCTCACGCAACACTTGGTGCATTAAACGTCTAATAAAAAGTAAATTAACTGGAATTTCTTGTCCTGAGATATATTTTGTGTAGCTTTTTGGGATCGCTTATGTACACGATGTGTACTGGTATCCTTCAGATGTGTGGTTCTCTAGTAATTTACTGGTACATTAACACCCCCACATGTCTGCCATTACAACTACACTCACGTACCACAGTCAATTCATTTAACACTTATGAGCAACGGAAACAGTAGGAAATCTCTGTATGCGAATCTTTGTGTATTAGTAGATATATTAGTTGGTATATAAAATGATTCTAACACTTGGTTTGGGGTGACCAGAGGATATCCAGCACAGATTGTAATGTCTGCAAAGTACTGAAAGCCAAATGCATCGCTATGGTCCAAAATAATGACAATTTGGTTAAGTGGACCGTCAATGGTGCGATGGTTAGCATGCGCGTCTCTTGTACATGAGAACTTGGGTTCAAACCCCGCTCTGATCACCCTACGTTTCTTTTGGCGACAGCCACCCCACTTAGTGACGTTGGGGCCTCCACGCGGTATGACTAACCTGATAGCCATCCCGGTTTTCGATGTCCCATCCCGCCTTGAATTACATTCCCGCTTTTACAGGGAACTATAATTTACATACATGGGTTTTTTAATTTGCATTGGATTTTAATTTCCATTTCGTTATCTAATGCAAATGCAAAAGAATTATCAATGTTCGCAATGGAAATTATAAAATTTTGAATTTGCATTTGCTCAGGCAATGCCAATTGTAATGAAATATGGAAATGATTTGAATTATTTTGAATATGAATTTCTGTTTTTAAAGTATTTTATATGTAGAGGTTTGTGGTTTCGATAGGTATTGCCTCGTAGTACTTTCATATTCATACACCTGTACTGTATAAAATATTTGAAAACCAAAATTGCCAGCCGTGAAGGAAATGCTTTGAAAATAAGTACAATTGCCAAAGGTATTGAAAGTCTTTTGAATTTGCATTTGCAGAGGAAATTCAAATTAAACAACCAATTATAATTGATTTATAATTAATTTGCCCCATGTATGATAATTTAGCTCGAAAGTTATATATTTTTAATATAAAATTTTCAACACTCAGGCAGGATTTCAATTCACATTATCAGACGATCGTTTCGAAGTTGGTGAACGTCATCAACAGAGGCTTAGTTGTAGGCTACTCACATCTGTTCAAATATGTCACTAATTGGGAAAATTTGATATGGGCTTCTTAGATTTTTCTTAATATTAATCTGATATATCTAATTTTTTTTACCGTTGGATGGGTCACAAAATTGTCTTAATCAGAACCATGTGATGGGCAAAATATTTGAACAGATCTCAAAACGAACTAATTTCAAATTATACTCAAACTCCGGTCGTATTTCTGTTTTTTTGATGTCTTAACACCTATAGGTACTGGTAGGGCAATCTATCAAAGTGAACACATGCAAACAATACACAGCGTTAGCATCACATACGTGGTAGTTGTACAACAATAGTCTCTGCCTGAAAATAAGTATATTGGTATTGATGTAGCGGCTGCGAACAAACAAGCGGGTCGTCGTCACCAGAGAGTATTGAATAGTATAGAGAACGCATGGAACGAATTGTATGACTCAAAGGCACTGGCGACATCTGGCGAATGATTCAAAACGTATTACTCTCTGTTTATCATAACTTGGTCCATTCATAATTTTGATGTCAAACATTGATGCCTTTTGAAACATTTATCCTTTTTGTATTGTTTTATAATACAAATAATTTTTCATTGTCGAAATGGTTGCATTTATATTGAAATATTATATAAAGGGAATAAGACTCGTTTATGCTCTTTTACTCAGACTTCCTACATGAGAGCGGAAAAAGAGTTCAATAAGTTCTCTATACTATTCAATACTTTTTGTCGTCGCCCTGTTTATCACAAAGCAATTATTTCAGTGAGCTAAATATTGCCTTTTATTCAGTTGTATGCCAGCATTGTTTATGACAAAACAAAAATAATTATTTCAGTGAACTAAATATTGCTTTATTTATTTTAACAATATTATATCTAATGTTAAAGCAGATGAAAGGAAGTGCAATAGCAAAAGAGCCTTCACATAAAAAAACGATTTCAAACCACAACAAAACAATTTTAAACTAAATTTTATGTATAATGGAAGTAAGTACATTTCGAAAAATGGCTTTTGGAATTGACTGCATTCTGGGCATCATATAAACCTTGATGAATACATATTAAATTAATTTATTAATGTTTAGAAGCGCTTGACTTTTTTTTTTATTTTCCAATGTAACATTTACTAATGTGTTTATAGAAATCGAACAGGTACCGTGTAACAAAAAGGTGTTAAAACACATCGCCCACTCATCGAACACTCATTGACTTTTTTTGACCGTCGGATTTATTCTGGAATTTATGTCACAAATGTCGCCTAATGTGATATTGGTTATGGGAAAATCATTTAAACCAATTTCAAATATACAGTGGGGTTGCTTATTTCAATCATCGGTTACTTTCCCCAATCTGCTGAATTTCACGCGTTTTTACTCAATAGCAAAATACAGGCCTATATATTTTATTTTTAGTTTAAATTTAAACTATTTTTAATTTTAGGATTTATATTTTAAGTTTGGTAATGTTAACTTATTTAGTAAAAGAAAACAAACCCCGCCTTTTGCGTCAAAATCTCGCTTTTCGATCAAAACCTGACCAACGATCTTGCTTTTGGCGGGATTATCCCACTTTTCGATATTCGATCCCGCCTTGAATTTCAATCCCAAAATTAATTAACATGTATACGTCCCAAAATGAGATAACATGTAAACAAATAAAATATTCAAATTACAAATAGTTTGAATTAGATTTAAAAAAAATCACATGAGGTGTCAGGGGACACCCGGTTGGAACGAAGTTCCTTTCGCTATACGAGTATACGTTATTATATACTAGTTAGTTCCAACAAGTCTAAGGGGCACGTTGAAAAATACGATAATTTAAATGGAAAACCAACCCGTGAAAAATATAGTTCCTGACTATAAATTCTTTATATATGACACACAACAAAAATATGAAGGTACCACGCCCCTTTGTCCAATCCCGCCCATATTTGCAGCAGATCTTAGAATATGTACACTAACAGGAGG
This sequence comes from Phaonia tiefii, assembly GCA_963931995.1. Lineage (NCBI taxonomy): Eukaryota > Metazoa > Arthropoda > Insecta > Diptera > Muscidae > Phaonia > Phaonia tiefii. The sequence goes on along the minus strand of OZ008368.1, from coordinate 271,014,337 downwards.
AGAAATAATGGATTATTAGTTTGTGATTTGTATGGGAGGTACCACGCCCCTTTGTCCAATCCCGCCCATATACTTAATTTTTGTTGTCGCCATTAGTTTGCCTGTTTGGTTAAAAATCAATCCAAAGTTTTTTCGGCATGCATGCAGGTGACGTTAATATAAAGAATTAAAAAAAAAATACTTTTTGCAAAATATTAGTCTTTTTATAAGAATTTTTTTTAAAGAATGTATTTTTTTATGTGTTAACATCTATAGGCGCTGGTAGGGACTTAACTCACAAAGTTAACACATCCAAACATAGTTTGGCCGACTGCGATCGCACAGATTGTTTGACGTTAAACTCCTCCGAAACGGCTGGACCGATTTGTATGTAATTTTGTGTGCATATCGGGTAAGTCTCCGAATCGGCAAACATGTATTTTTCATACCCCTAAATGATAAGGGTGATCCACCCCTATATAGAACACAGATTTGTCCGACTACGAAACACAGATTGTCAGACTGCGAAAAAAAAACACGCACTGATGTAGAATAATGACGTGGTTATACCTATATAAAAATGAGATAGCAAGAGGGCAACGAAAATTGTGTGAAGTTGTGTAGCGTATGTACGAACATAACAATGCATGAATGTACATTAGAGAGGCACTGAAAATCCAACTTTTGATTTTCGTAAAAGCCCATGTGAATTATGGTAACACTTAGTCTAAAACATGAATGGTGAAAATTTGAGCTAAATCGGAGAACTCTAACCCGTGCCCCACTGGGGTCAAAGTTCAAATTGACCTAAATTCAGCAAATTGCTTACAATTTATAAAAAAAATTGTTATGTGTGCGCTCATTCTGATGACAGCCATCCAAATTATAGTTTTAGATAGTGTTAACTATATCCCAAAATACATTTCAGTAAATTTAACCCTTCTGTACCAAGGGGGTCAAAGTGACCTTTTTTTTATTAGGCATATAAAAACTATTTTGTTGAAATATTTGAAAATACACAAAACAGTATGCAATGATGACAATAGATATAAGCCTTAACGTATGCCACATTTTTCGTGTACTCTCCATTAATTCGTAGTATATTTCAAATTATCGAATTTATGAATAAAAAAGTCAAGGAGTACTAGATTTTTCAAATTTTTGTAAATTATCAAACTTGTAATGTGGAAAGCGATCGTCATAACAACAGTTGAAAGTTTTTAGCACTCGAGTAAACTAAGTTTGTCCAAGTGATTTTTTATCTGTTTTTTAAATTTTGTGAGTTAAAATATGGCAAAAGTACGAAGTGAAATTTATTTAATTGGTTATCCAAAAGACCATTTAACTGGCAGTAAGCTTCCATCAAAATTGGATTGCCTTAGAGTTTTTTTTCATCATACCAAAGTGGCGAAATTAAGTATTAAGGAGAGTGCTCGTCTAGTTGTTAACGAGTGCTCCGTTTTTTTTGGGAGAAAGCCCGCGTTCCCATCCAAAAAAGGATTAACGCTGAAAAAAAATTATTGTTCATTTACAATAATTGGAGGACATTATCGAGACATAAGGCTAGAACTTCTGACGGTTACAAAAAGAAGTTAGAATCTTGGAACAACTCACTTAATGATTTATTTGACATGGCTCATGTGGATGCACTCAATCTTATGAAAATCGAGGAAGACAAACACTTTTTGACCAGACAAAGACTTAAAGGACGTGAGGGTTGCATGCTAGGAATTGATGTAAGCTTACAAACGAAGGAAGAAAAACAACGCCAACAACAGGAAAGACTTAGGAAGCAACAGTTTCAGGAAACCCCATCAACTTCAAAAGGTATTGTACATTTAATAAACCCCTACTTTTACCTATGTCATATTAAAGAAATTATGGCAGGTTTTGTTACTTACGACTCTTTATGTTCGGATGCTTCAAAAAACGGATAATCGACTGAAAGTGAGGATGTTGAATATACTGAAACAATAAATGAGGATGTCATAAAACCAAAAAAAGGGCTTGCAAACAGATATTAACTCCTAGACTAGCGCCCGTTTTGCATAAATTATAGATTAGTTCATGAGATGCAGTTCACATAATAACAGCTGTTCTAGGTGCCGTTGGCGAAAGTTCGTCAGATTTCATTATAAACCGTAATTCAATACGTCAACAAAGGGATGAGTTACGAAAAGAAAACAGTATAGACGTTGTATCAAAATTCACCAAAGAATCTCAACCCCTAACAATAAACTGGGATACAAAACTATTGCCAGGTTTAACAGGGAAAACCGAAGATCGTCTTTCAGTAATAGCAACGGCTCCGAAAATTGAACACATTTTAAATATGCCTGATATTCCATCAGGAACTGGAATATAAATAGCATCTGCTATATATGATACTTTAGAGGAGAACCAGGTTTTAGAAAAAACAGAGGCGTTTGTATTCGATACAACTTCATCGAACACAGGCAAATTTAAAGGGGCGTGCACTATTTGCAGACATCATATATTTGAAATAGTGCTAGCAGCTGTGTTTGTGGAAGGAATGGGGGTATCAACTGGACCTGAAGTTGTAATATTTAAAAAGTTTAAGAAATATTGGCCAAATATAAATCACACTAATTTTTTGACGGGATTGTCGAAGGCTTATTTTTTAAGAAAATTTACTTATTTTCAGAAAGCCACTTGTCGCAAGAAAAAATGAAGAGAAAAGGTATTATTTTATTTTTAAGAAAAGGTACTTTTAAGAAACGGAATTTTTTTAAGAAAATGTATTATTTTAAGACAAGGTATTTTTTTGAATAAAAAATTTTTTTTTAAGAAATGAGGATTTTTTTTACAATTGGTCAATTTTTCAAGAATAGGTAAATTTTTAAGAGTGGGTACTTATTTCAAGAAAAGTTATTTTGGTTCACAAAAAGTGTACTCATTAAAGAAACGTAGTTTTTTAAGAAAAGGAAATTTGTTGTAAGAAAATTTACTTTTTTAAGAAAGGAACTTATTTAAAAAAAAAACTTTTTTATTGAGAAAATGTCCTTTTTGTATGAAAATTTACTTTTTTAAGCAGAGGTACTTGTTTGTTTGTTTAAGAATATGAATAGGCATTTTTTTTAGAAAATTTAGTTTTTTTAAGAAAAGGGACTCTTATTTAAAAAAAATTTTCTTTTTTTAAACTTCTTTCACTTTGGCTTTTCTAAATTTATATTTTATTGGGTTCAAAACTACAATATATACTAAATATTGGTTACAGGCTCTACCTAGAAAACTTCCCATTAAAGAAGAAATTTCCCAACATACTTTATGTTATTCTAGACACAAACCAAAGCAAAAGTACCCAATATAGTTGATAATACTGGGTTGTAGCATAATAGTGTTAATTTTTTTTTCATTTAGCCCCCATTCCGCAACCTGCGATAAGGAACTTCATTCCAATAAAATATATATTTTCTTCTTGATTTATTAATCTTTATTTAATATATTTTTAAAAAGCTAAAATAAAACAGTAACTAATTACAATAAGAAAATACCCCTCTTAGCCACAATTTGAAGTCGACGACTTCAGTGTAATTTGTAATGAGTTCAAATATTTTGCCCATAAAACGCATCCGACTACGCTACTTTTGTGACCCATCCAACGGTAAAAAAATTAGATATCAGATTAATGTGATGCAAAATCGACAAAAGCCCCTTTCAATTTATTTCAGTTAGTGGTACATTTGAACAGATGTATAACTATAACTAAGCCTTTGATAATGAAGTATACAAACTTCGAAACGATCGTCTGACAATGTGAATTGAAATCCTGCTTGTGACTGTTGAAAATTTGATATTAAAAAAATATAACTTTCAAGCTAAATTACGATTATACTAGACTAGTTCTAAAGACAAGAACGTTATAAAGCGGAACTGTAAATCAAATTACAGTCCTGAGCATGACTGAGCTTACCTCAGTCTACGACAAATCCTACAAAAAGTCACAATGTAATGGGGGAGTAAGGAAGATAATATGTGAGGCGGCATACAACTATGCTTTAATATTTAACTCCGTCAACTTTATGTCCATGTATTTGAGCATGGTTGCAAAAAAGTACTATAAGTATTATAATTGTACGGCGTTACATCGTACAATTTCATGGCTTAATTGAATACAAACCGGCTTGCGTCGCAATAGCGATTTCTTAGGTACAACAACTAACTCGATTCGTCAAGTCAAACACTCTTTGGGGAATGAAAGTCAACATTTGATCTGAAACTGCGCAATTTCTAATCCAGTTCTACTTCAAAAATGTATACATAAAAAAATATTTTCCAAGTGACATGTCACCGATTTTGATGAAATTTGCCGGAAGTAAGCCTATCCCAGGAAAAGCTCAACCCCAAAATTTGAGGTTTTGTGTGAGCGAATACCCCCACTCTTGAGGACCCAGATGCGCAGTGGAAGCACATCTCCCATTCTTTGGAAACCGCTGCAAGGACTGAACTTGGCTGTCAAAAACCGCAGTAGGATAGGATAAGCCATGGTACGATGAATAATGTCCCATTGCAACTGATGACAAAGACGCTGCACGTATGGACATGAAACATTCAGTTACAACGCGTGCTGTGAGTGGGCGGTATAAGGGAGAAGGGAGTAAAACCAACTATTTAGACGGAAAATGGCAGTGGGAGCAGTTGGGGTGTGGAAAAACCGAAATGTGCGGGATGAATAGTGAATCCCGAAAGTTTTTCTAGAGGGTACGAAGATCGAATAACGGGCCTAATAATGCGCTGCCCTTAAGCAAGGACGAGAATGGGAATCTGGTCACTGATAAGCAGTGTGTGCTCAAAATATGGAGAGACCACTTAACAGCACTACTCCACTCAGATTATCCCACAGAAGATCAGGAGGAAGTGATAGTGGAAGATAGTGTAGATTGTACCCCCCCCCCCCCCCCCAACCAAGGCGAGATTAGATACCCGCTGACCTTTTTAAGGTAGGTGGCGAAGGACTGCTAGTCCATGCATCGACATATATGCGGTATATGGCTGGGGGAATCTATGCCTGATGATTGAAGTCTCAGTGTATTATGTCCTGTATTCAAAATGGGTGATCCGTGTGTCTATTCCAACTATCGCGGTATCAGTCTTTTATCCATCGCGTATAAGATCTTGTCGAGAGTATGATGTGAAAGACTAAAGCCAATTATTGAAAACCTGGTTGGACTTTATCAGTGTGGTTTTAGACCAGGCAAGTCCACGACTGGCCAAATATTCACGGTACGCCAAATCCTGGAAAAGACCCACGAAAAGCAAATAGATACACAATCTTTTTGTCGATTACAAAGTTGCTTGCGATAGCCCCATACGGGGAAATTATAGCCATCTATGCCTGATCTTGGGATGCCTCTGTAGAATGACACTGAACAACACCAAATCAGCAGTGAAAGTGCTCTTAATCCAAGTGAGGACTGAGACAAGGCGGCACACTTTCGTGCAATCTTTTCAACATCTTAATGAAGATAACAATGAAAAAAGCTGCAGTAAAATATAAAACAAAAAGCCGTAAGGCTAACGTATGCTGACGACATAGACATCATTGGGCGAAATTTGCGAGAGGTTACTGGAGTATTTTCAAGAGAATCATCGGTCTTGCTGTTAATAAGGGCAAGACAAAATTGATGGTGTCAACGACTAGAGAAACCTCTCGACTTAATCCGCACTTGATCGTTGTAAACCGATTTAATTTTGAAGTGGTAGATGAATTTGTCTACCTTGGATCCGCCGTGAACAAGGACAACAACGTCAGCCTGGAGATAAACAGGAGAATTGTACTTGAAAAGCAGTTTAGGAACAAAACCCTCTCTCGACGGGCAAAAGTTTAGCTATATCAGACTATCATTTTACCTGTCTGGACATGTGGATCCGAAACTTGGTCCTATTAAGGAAACGGCGAGTGCCAAGGGCTTTATAATTTATATTCTGACATGGACATAGCTACAGGCCGAAAAATATCGGCCCCAGCAACATATTGCAGGAAAAATTTACATGTTTGCGAGCACTATTTTCAAGAATTGAAGATCTGCGTGCTTTTTGTCTCGTATTTGTTTTTTTTTTAGCGGTTTTCGACAAAAAATCCATATTTGGGTCTCAAAAACATATATTACAGCCTATCAATCATTGTGTCTCAAACATGTTATATTGAATAGCAAAAACTCCACGTATCGGGTTTTTCAATAAGAGCGCTACAAAAGTTTTTTTAAATAAAACAAAACCGGTTTTAGATACCAATAAAATTTAGATACCAATAAAATTTTTGGAACTCGATTTCTTTTGCATGGCCACCACGGGCACGCTTGCGGAAGTCCAGATGCTGAACCCAATTTTCGACGGTTTTCAAGCATAAATCGGCCGATACTGCTGCAATTTCACGTTCGATATTCGTACGAAGTTCATCAATCGTCGCTGGCTTGTTGGCATAGACAATAAACTTGACGTAGCCCCACAGGAAATAATCTAACGGCGTCAAATCGCACGACCGAGGCGGCCAATCGACTGGGCCATTTTGTGAGATAACACGTTCACCAAACTTGGTTTCCAATAAATTGATTGTGGCATTCGCTGTGTGGCTTGTGGCGCCGTCCTGTTGGTACCACATGTCCTCCAAGTCCATATTATCCAATTGGGGCCAAAAATATTCGCACCAAAAATTCGCAAAAATATAAACCGCACCAAACCGTAATTTTTTCGAGATGCAATGATGACTCATGGATTACGTGAGGATTGCTGTCTGACCAATAACGCATATTTTGCTTATTGACGAAGCCATTCAGCCAGAAATGAAATTCAGAATTCAGAAATTGGACGTAGCGCTCTTAAAGTTGAGGCCACTGACTCCAAAATTCGGTAGTAAATTTTAATAATTTCGACTCGTTGTTGGCTCGTATATCTTTCCATGATGAAATGGCAAACCTTACTGAAGAGAAATGTCAAAAGAGCGGGGAAAAATATGGCGTCGTTTGCTGTCCCTATCGATTTACTTTTGTTGCGTCTCTGTTAAAAAACCCTTTATATTTGCGACAAGCTACAAACACGCTATATTTGCATCCAAACAACAACAAAAGACGGACTTTTCAGCGTGTTATCAGAGTGGATGAAGATGCACCAGCGCGAAAAGTTTCCGATAACGTACCCGATGGAAGCAGGAAAAGAGGACGACCAAGGCTCCTCTGGAAAGACCAGCCAGAAGAATCCCTCCGTATCCTTGGTGTTACCAACTGGCGGGAAAAGGCGAAGGATAGAGCAAGTTGCACGCTGAAAAATGTCGGCACCAGCAAGATATTGCAGGAAGCATATACATGTTTGCAAGCACTGTCTTCATGAATGGAAGATTTGCTGCTTTTTTGTTCCTTTGTTGCCTGTTTCGTTTTTGTTTTTAGCGGTTTCAACCAGCAAAGCCACATTAGGGTCTCAAAAATGAATATTATAGCCCATTATTCATTGTGCCGCAAACACAAGTATACTATATATACAAACATGTTTTATTTGCAGCCAAACAACCCAAAAATACAGATTTTTGAAAAATGGAATGAAAATGAAATGATGCTTTTAACTTTCAGATTTGTCTCTACCACAAAGAAAAAAAATAACATCAGCCTACCTACTGTAGTTGCTCCGTTGCACAACGATTTGTACAAACCGCTGAAAGGACTGTTTGTCGAAAATTGATAATCATCTGGTCACCTCACAACAGTTCATTTAATACTACACGTAATAAAAGTATCAAATTAAATAAAGGCTGACACCCATTCTGACTATAGTACTAGTTACATTCGATGGGTTGTGGTAGAGTTACGAGACAGTCGTAGTATTAACTATTAACAGTTAGTACGTCTCTGTAGTTACATTTGGTTAAGAGTTGATGTAAACAAAATAACGCTAAAGTAATGATTCTCTTGTTATCACACAACAACAGTTTTATATGATTTGGTTTTTTGTTGCTCTTATTTTTCAACCAAAAAGTTAAAGTGCGCACTGTTGCATTTTGCGTTGTATGCTCGTATTTCATTTCAAATTTAAAACTTTTTATCATGTTATTTTATATAAAATCCATATTTCATGTTCAACTGTTTCGTTGCTTTGCTGTTGTTATTGTCGTCGTTCCTGTGTCCTTTTATTGTAAGATTTATGTCTGTTTTCTTTGTATTCTCGTCCCTGTTAAACGGCAAACACAATGTCGTATTTTTTTGTTTGTTTGTTGGCTAAAAAGGCTGTTGAGTTAAAGATAAAGAATGTCCTAGGGTTAAGAGTTTTAGTTTTTTTTTTTTTTTTTTTTGAAAAATAAAAGAAAGTTTACCACAGACAATTGACCACAGCAATTAATGGGAGTTTAAGTGAGACAAAACAAAAATTTCCGCAAATAAAATAACAAATATTTTTAGTCATGATTTCTTAAAAAACTTGTTTGCTGACACTTATTTGTATTGGTAAATAAAACGAAAGGTTGGGTAATGATTAAACTGACCAACTTGTTAGGACCAAAAAGCAGGACAGAAGGATAAAACAGCCGAATGTTTTATTACATTTCCCATAAATTTAATAAATAAAAAAAATTCCTGAAAAATAATTTTTGGTTTACATCGAGAGCGAGCAATATTTTACAATCTTTGCAAATTAAAGTTGTGATCGCGAGTTAAACATTAAATTTTGGAGCTAAAAATTAATTTTAGTAGCGACCCAAAACGAATGACTCTCCGTACTCTGGTTGGTATATAGGATATATATAATAAGGCGTTTCAGTGTCTTGTGCGAATGTAACTGGAAGCAATTCGAAAAATCGTACATTACATATATTCGAAAAATTATTTGTCATTCTAGTACAAAAGTCGCTGCTCAAATACAACAAAATCATGTTTAAAATACTCGTAGTATCGACATAAAAAAACTAGCTCTGCCCCTTTGGTGAGACATATAAGTAGTTCACTTTCCTTCTTCATGTAATTGATGATACTCCACCTTATTCCGGAAATGGCAAAAACCCTCAAAAGATTGCAAAATTTAACATAAATTACGCAAATCAAATACCTGCCTCCACATCAGTCTATATTTTGTTGTTGTGACGATTTCTTATCTCACCAAAGTCATCAAGCTACGGTTAAAAGTCAAAGGATATCTTCCAGTTCCACATCACTTCGTAACAAACAAAGTAGACAAACACAATGACACTCCACTCATTGCCAATATACCAGAGGTGTGTGTGATTCTTTTAAAGGCACTATTTTATGGCCGACCTGATAGGTTGTGATAGGTTTTCTTTTTATTTCGTTGCTTGAGTGATTTTTATGTGATTTTACAAATCGAAACGGAAAAGGGGTTCATCTCAAAGTGGTGCGTGCGAATGCGGTGAGACGATGCGACGTGTGTATGTGACATACCGTGGGTAAACAAAAGAAACCAAAGTAAACATGAAGTCATCATTGAATTCCTGGCAAGCGACTCGTATCTTTTTGCACATTTATCCTTTTAGCCACTCACATGCAAAATAAAGCACCCTCACCCCCCACATTTGATTCCATGTTTGGCAAATAAATGGATATCAATAAAAAACAACTCCTTTGGGCATTATCATCCACACCATTGTCGTCATCTCAGCAGCAGCTTTGGTAACAGTAGCGTTGGTTGTCGGCATCACCATTACCAAGCATTTGACATAAAAGGATAACGATAAAGATACCCCATTCACTTGGGCATATGTGTAAGTGTTGATTTCGCGTGACAACATTTGAAGCTAAAAAGGATTTTTACGGTTTACTTTTTACTTATGTGTATGCATCTTTTCTCGATTCGGTTTTTTTTTTTGCAAATATGACTTTATCCACCCTCTCTCCTGGGGATCCTTAACAAATAAATGTCATATCAATATTTGTTGTGACTTTTTGATATGAAATTATATTTTCTGTCTCGAAATATTTCTATACCCCTAAATAATGAATGTTAGAAGGTCATTTTTGGTTTGTCGTTTTGTTTGTAACATCTGGGAACATTGATGGAATTTGCTGCGCCCATTCAATTTTAAACGTGTTCGACTGTTTTGGTCACTGTTTAAATTTGTGCTACAACCTAGTATTATCAACTATATTGGGTACTTTTGCTTTGGTTTGTGTCTAGACTAACACATGTTGTGAAATTTCTCGTTTAATGGGAAGTTTTCTAGGTGGAGCCTGTAACCAATATTTAGAATATATTCATAGTTAAACAAAACTATAGATGATTCATTTGCTTAATCACCATTTTCACCCGAGGCCACATGCTGTTTCCGTGCGACAATTTTTCACTCGGATGCGACGAAAAAGAACTCAAAAATCATTTTCATTTCGATTCTGTTGTTTAAATTTGAAAATAGAATATAATTAATAGAAAATCATATCGCTTTTGGTATTTTTTGCCCATACAAAAGTAAAAAGCATAGTTATATAGTTTTTCCAATAGTTTTTGTCTCCACGGGAATTTGCCCATATCCACCACTCTGACGCCAACTAGAAAATTCCCTTTACTTTCAAATCCACCACTTATCTTTCACCATCTATGGTTTTGTATTTATCTATGATATATTTTAGTTTTGAACCCAATAAAAAGTAAATTTAGAAAAGCCAAAGTGAAAGAAAGTAAATACCATAAAATGGACGTAACTTGCGAAACACTTTTTTCACAGACCACGAATTTTGATACTAAAACTCAATCATTTGCAAGTCTCCTCGTGATGAAGTGACAAGGCAAACCGAACATTTTTGACTTTGACACATGTCACGAATCACGCGTGAACTGTCAAATACTTAACAATGAAAAACCAAATAGCAAAAAAATTGCCCATTACTATGTTCGACGATAATGGACATTAGACCCCAAAATGCTTTCAAATTTGAATGTAGTGTATCACCTGTTCAACTTAGCCCGACACTTTACTGATATAATGATATTTTACACTTATCATCAATATGTATGGATATTTTACCTACTGATATTTCTACATCTACCGACATAAATCGGGGTTAACCACCACTCAACCCTTTGTCTTAGCCACCCCTATTGGCATTAAGAATATAGATTATTCCTGCGGAATCTTTCAAAATATTCGTTCGAACATACATACATATGTATCAAACATACATACATATGAAAATTTATGTTTGACATTATTGAATGTTTATGTTTGACATTCGATATGCATTAGAAATCAATAATAATAAAATCGAATATTTGCTGAGGTCTTGTCATACTCTTATACCCTTCTATTCATAATACCCGAGTATGATGTTATTCCAGTTTTATGGTCTATTTGTGGATTTTTGTGATGCGAATTAAAGGATATTTTTTACACGTTTCCTTCAAAAGGGGAATTTATTGTACCAAGGATAAAAGGATTGTGAATATAACTTTTCCTTTACGGTAAGTAAAGTACATTTGAAAATGTTAGAACCGTCTTGGGGATTAACAATTAAAAGTTATTAAAAATATGTTAAATGTTTTTTTTAATACTCAAAAAAGGGTGCAATTTTAGTCTGGTTAAGGGGGAAAGACATGTTGTTTTAACACGTAGCATATGAATTAAGAAACCTATGTACATACATATCATATTCAGCTTTCTCCGATTAGTCATTTAGTCTTGAAACTAAATTAGCTTACAATTTAGTACAAATTAAGATGAATGGGAAAAATATTTTCTTTACTTCCTTTACTCTAAGATGATTGGGGCTATATCGGTGGCTTAACTACTGGGACACTTTAGACCGATTACAAATATATGAAAAAAGGCGAGTATTGAATTTTGTTCATTTTTAATATCGACCATGTCTTGTGGGTTGGGAGGGTCCGTCCCACTATAAAAGCAGTGCATTATTATATTGAAAGAAAGAGAGGTAACAACGCTGACGTTTGACTCAAACTTGTATATACACAGAAAAAAAGACGACTGTAAAATTTTAACAAAAAAATTGGTACGTGGAAAATCTCAGCACTCAATTACATTTTCCATTGATATACTAACAAATTACTCAAATATTGAAATTATAATCGATAAATGGTACCAACAAAAAAATGCATAAGAAATACCCCAATATTTAACGAAGTAAATACGATACGAACAACCACATATGTAACGTCAGTTAGAGATAAGTTTGCACAAGCAACCGGTGGCGTAACGGGGTAGACGCTGCGCGAAGCGACGCTGTGTCACAAACATTGAAACGATCTTCCAGTGGATGTGAGTTCGAATTCTACCACGGCTGTTTAATTTTTTTTTAAATAAACAAAATTTCTAAAAATACTTCGGATCGAAGACAAAACGAAAACTGAGATACAATTTAGTTTGGTAATATGTCAAATTCTTCATCGATTAAAAACGAAAATATTTTTGATAAATAACCTACAAATATTTTTGTAGATGGGTGAAATTTTGCATCGATTGAAAAATAATATTTTTCCAATAAACAGCCTATTTTATTTATCACAGGATTTTCAATTAATACTTTGTTTGAATTTTCGAATTTTTTAATTGAATTCAAAAATTATTTGTTACTGTGTATCATAAGTAATAACTGGTGGGGTATGCACAATTTGGAATTTTAACCACCCTTATTTAGACGCAGATGGCCAATTTGCCATTTATGAAGTGACAGATTATTAGCTAAAGGTTGGAAATATTAAAAACTTTATTCCTAAAATCTGAGTCTTTAACTCAAACTATAAGACATGTACGAAATAAATTCGATAGAAATAGAGTGCCATCAACGTAGAAAGTGTATAAATTTGTGGAGCGAGGTCGTTGTTTGACTGCTGGCAATTCTGTTTTTAAAGTATTTTATTTGTAGAGGTTTGTGGCTTCGATAGGTTTAGCCTCGTAGTACTTTCAAATTCATAAACCTGTACTGTATAAAATATTTGAAAACCAAAACTGCCACATATGAAGGAAATGCTTTAAAAATAAGCACATTTGCCAATGGTATTTACCTTTTTTTGAATTTGCATTTGTAGAGGTAAATCCACACGTTGTCGAGGAGAAGCCGATGCATTTATATCGAGTGGCTGTCATAAGTCCATTTTTCTTCGAAAATGAGCAAGATGCCGCTGTTACCGTCAATGGGAAGCGTTACCGTGTCATGCACAGAGGTTTTTATCCCAAAAGTTGAAGATGATGCCATCGACGACGTATAGTTTCAACAGAAAGTTGCGACGTGCCACACAGCTAACGTTACAATCGATTACACTGTGACACAAATGAAAGGAATTTGTTTCGGGCCTCAACCAAACCAAAAACTTGTGAAAGTACTTGGACGTGGTATCATAAAACCCCGCTCGGTTTTTTGTGTCATAAAACCCCGCTCGGTTTTGCCTCTATACGTAACAATTTTTTTTTACAGGCTGAAGAAAAATTTAAATCGTAAACAGCTTAAAATATTGCATTGGTCCATCGGCTTTCACAATTTCTTCTAATACATTTCTAAGGAAAAGTACACTGTTAATCGATTATTCCACGAAACGTCATTAAAAATTGCACATATTTTATATGTTCTAACATTTCTTGACTAACGGTAAATAAATTGTGGTAAATCTTTTGAACACAGCTACCGCAATTTATTAACCGTTAGGCAAGAAATGTCAAAAAATATAAAATATGTGCAATTTTTCATGACGTTTCGTGAAATAATCGATAAACAGTATACTTTTCCTTAGAAATATATTAGATGAAATTGTGAAATGCGAAAATAGCTACAATAGTGTCAAAGCTTGTAATGCAATATTTTAAGCTGTTTACGATTTATTGAAGGAAATCTGAAATAGGGCCCTACCCACCTTCAAAATTTTCTTGGGCCTGTAAAAAAAATTTTACATATAGGGGCAAAACCGAGAGGGGTTTTGTGATACCACGTCTAAGTACTTTCACTATTTTTTGGATTGGTTGAGGCCCGAAACCCACTGTTGCACAGTGTTATTTGCGTACTGTGTTCGAACACCGCATAATCAGCCGAAACTCGTAAACCCACTGACCGCCTCGCAGCTGCGATTTGGCCCCGTTGGACTATTATCTATGGGGCCCCGTGAAAGATAAGTGTTACGCAAAAAAATTCCCGATTCCACTGAGGTCTTCGAACACGAAATTGACTTTTTTTATTTCCCGCTAAACCTGGATGAAATAGTGGGTCTGGTTTTTTACCCCCCACTAACCAAATGTTTCGACCACTTTGTATGGGGAGCTATGGGATATTAAGCGACAAAGTCGTCGACAAATTAGTTTAGCATAAAATAAAAAAAACACCCTTAGTAACATATTAAGCTTGTTTTTTTATTCCCCGCTAAACTAATTTTTCGACGACTTTGTATGGAGTCCCGCTTAAAATCGCTTAATATCGCTTGGTTCCCCATACAAAGTGGTCGAAACATTAGTTTAGCAGGGAATAAAAAAACAGGCTTATTATATTCTAAACGTGGAACAGGTTATGGGCGGTTTTGTTATTGTATCTCCTCTTCCCACACAAAATAGTCGAACAATTAGTCCTGGCTTCTATCTCGTGAACGACAACAAGCCTGTTTTTTATTCTCTGCTAAACTAATTTTAAATCCTGGAGAAGACCCATAAAAAACACATCGGCACATATCATCTATTTGTTGATTATAAAGAGGCCGTGGACAGCCCGATACGGGAGAAACTCTACGAAGCAATGTCTGAGCGTGGTATTCCAGCAAGACTCATACACCTTTCCAGGATGACCTTAACGAACACTAAATCCGCAGTGGAAGTTGATCTTACCGAACGTTCAAAACTAAGCGAGGCCTCAGGCAGAGCGACATCCTATCGTGCGAACTCTTTAACATCTTAATGGAGATCATTATGAGGAAAGCTGCAGTCAACATGAATAAAACCATCAGCAGTAAAAGTTACATGCTGCTCGCTCGCGTATGCTGATGATATAGATAGCATTTGGCGCGCAATTTGGCGCACAATTTGGTGTTTTCGAGAATTGAGAAGATGTCAGCAAAAGTGGTTCTGACAGTAAATGAGGACAAGACAAAATTAATGATTTCAACGAACAACGCGATTAGCCCAAAGCGTGGACGTTGATAACGCTTATAATTTCGAGGTGATGGACAAATTTATATACCTCGGATCTGCCGTAAACAAAAACAACAATGTCAGCATTCAGATCAAGCGGTGAATTATGTTTGCGAATGGATGTTATTTTGGGCCAAGCAAGTACTTTAGGGATAAAGCCCTCTCTCGAGTGACAAAAGTCCAACTACACCAGACTCTCATACAACCCGTCTTGCGTTACGGCGCAGAATCCGAAAAATGCCCTATAGTGAACAACGGCGAGTATCGGCGACCCATGAACCATGAGCTGTATGAGGTACATATATCCCTAAATTTATATAGTTAAACGGTTCAAAATAATGTGATTGCGAAGGCTAGGCCTTGCCAGTAAAATGGATGAAGACGAACCAGTACGAAGGGTTTTCGAAACTGAACTCAAAGGAAGACGAAATATAGGAAGACCAAGACTCCGCTGGAGGGATGAAGTTGACAAATTCCTGCATACGCTTGGTACTGCCAACTGGAGAGATAAGGCAAAAGATCGAACTGCTTGGTGAAATATGTCACCTTCATTTTGTAAGAATAATTTTTTTGGAACGAAGTTCCTTATTGCACGTTGCGGGATGTGGGCTAAATGAAAAAAAAATGAAACAACTTTTTTTAACAACTTTATTACATCCCAGTATTATCAACTATGTTGGGTTCTTTTTGCTTCTTTTTGTGTCTATACTAACATATGTATGGTGGGAAATTTCTTGTTTAATGGGAAGTTGTCTAGGTAGAGCGCCTGTAACCAATATCTATCTATATATATAAATTGTGTGATGCTGCCGTGCCAGTGAGACAACAGGTTGATCGAAGTGACGAAAATATCGCTGCCGTTCAGGCGTCCGTAGCAAACGATCAAAATCAGTCGATTCCGCAGCGTTCTGAAGAACTGGGCATCGCCAAGATCACTTTATGGCGAATTTTGCGTAAAGATCTGGGTTTACACCCATACAAGATCAAGCTGACTCAAGAATTGAAGCCGATGGACCATTTGACGCGACGTACGTTCTCCGATTGGGCTCTGGAGAAGATGCGCCAAGATGATGAATTTCATCGCAAAATCCTCTTCAGTGACGAAGCTCATTTTTGGTTCAATGGGTTCGTCAATAAGCAAAATATGCGTTATTGGTTTGGTGAAAATCCACATGTGCTTCATGAATCACCACTTCATCCACAAAAAAGAATTGTTTGGTGCGGTTTGCATGCCTGCGGCTTTATTGGGCCATATTTTTTCGTCAAAAATAACGATCGTCACGTTCGATCGCGCCATGATTACCTTACCGATTATTTTTGGCTCGAATTGGAAAACATGGACTTGGATGACATGTGGTTTCAACAAGACGGTGCCACAAGCTACACAGCTCACGTTACAATCGATTTATTGAAGTATAAGTTTGGTGAGCGTGTTATCTCAAGAAATGGACCAGTCAATTGGCTGCCTCGTTCGTGCGATTTAACGCCTCTAGACCTTTTTTCTTTGGGGCTACGTCAAATCAATCATTGGTCTATGCTAACAATCCGACGAAGTTGGAAGAACTCAGAGCCAACATTGAACGCGAAATAGCGGCCGTTACGGCCGAAATATGTGACCGAGTCATCGAAAATTGGGTCCAACGAATCGACCGCTGCCGACGTGCCCGCGGTGGCCATATGAACGATGTGGAGTTCCATTCATAAATGTTTTCATTGTATTTCAAGTCGATCGTAAAGTTTTTGAAATATCTCAAATGGTTTGCGTTTTATTTTAAAAAAATGTTGTCAAGTCCTTTTTGGAAAACCCTTGATATAAAAATGAGTTTGTGTTTGTTTGTTTGCATTTTTTAGTACCGTATAGACAGTAAAACGGTTGGACCGATCTTTTTGAAATTTTCACAGAATGTTGCTGTGAAAATAGGGTACTTGCATTTTTTGGTATATGAAGTGGCCGTGGCACCGTCCATTGGACCCTATTTTTGAAAACGCAATATCTGGAGCACTGATTCACCAATCGATAAATGGGCGTGGCAAATAACTTGAAACTTTGTTCTGCTGTATCTCATGAACTATCAGAGATATGAATATGATATTCGGTATATAAGTTGTTTGTACAGTTCGAATTACAGCCAGGGTGTAAGTGGGCGGTGCCACACCCCTTTAAAAAATCGCTCTGGCGGGTTTTCTAATAGTTTAGTCACAACGAGGTACTGATGACCAGCTGATAGTCCTTGGCTATACTTGGGAATATTGGATAAAGACGCCGCCCGTACAACTTGAAATTTAAAATGATTAAAATATCTCATGAACTATCGGAGGTATAAAGATGAGATTTGGTATATATGTTGTTGGTACAGTATAAATTACTGCCGAGGTGGAGGTGGGCGGTGCCACGCCTTATTCTCAAAAATGGCTCTGGCGGCTTTGCTAATAGACCGATTTTTATGAAAATTACATTCTATAAAAAAAAATTTACTTTAAAAAAGTTTCTCATTTTACAAAAAGTATTTTTTCTTAAAGATCCATTTAAATTATCGTATTTTTCAACGGGCGCCTTAGGTGCGTTGGAACTAACTACTACATAATATATTGCGAAAGGAACTTCGTTTCAACCGGGTGTACCCTGACACCTCATGTAATTGTTATAATATGGCAACAGTATTGAAAACAGCAATAGGTCATGTAAAATCCCAGATTTATATTTGTGAGTAATTTTTACGTGACTGTCGTGAATCGCTTGTATTCAAGTAGGAAAGGCAGGAAATGTCAAAATATGTGCAATTTTCATGACGTTACGTCAAATTTTCGTGTAACAGTATACTTTTCCTTAGAAATATGTTGGAGGGCATTATGAAGTTGGAAATCAAATATTGGTCCCTGGCCCATTTCCAAAATTTTCTTCGGGCTTTAAAATAAATTGTTACGTATAGGGGCAAAACCGGGCGGAGTTTTGTGGTTCCACATCCAAGTACTTTCATAATTTTTCGGTTTGGTTGAGGCCCTAAACAAAAACCTTTCATTCGTTGCACAGTGAAATCTATTCCTTTCAAAGTTTGCGCAATAACTAAATTTGTTATTGCTAATAAAACATTTCACTATTAAATTGTGTAGGAATTTAGGGGAAAGTTTAGATATGACTATGTTTTCTTATGAAACAGCAAAATCATCATTATTTTGTCATTTTATTAATTTGAATTTTCCTTGTTGGAATATTTTCAATTTATACTTTTGAAATTGTCTACTTGCTCTCTCTCTCTCTGTCTCTTTCTCTCTCTCTCTCTCTCTGCCCTTACTGCGCCATAACAAAATCTTGACTTCTTTGCTACTTTTGGCCAACACCCCAGTAATAACTAAAGGATATCTTGGGCCACCATAGAAAATCTATTAGAAAGCAATCAGATGTAAAGATACAACTTTGGAAAATTATAGCAGCACAAGTAGTTGTTAGGAAAAAAAAAACATTGTAATAGATTGAAAAATAAAGAGAAAAACGACAGCAACTTTAATTGAAAGGATAAAATTATTTTCAAGTTAACGTCAGCATAAAAGTAATACAATCATCCTACTATCAACTTCCGTTTCTCGATACCAAACGCAGCCAAGACATTGTACATGGAGAGCAGCAGTCCATGTACCATCCAATACCGAGCAACAAAAACAGCAACAACTTCCTCACAATGTTTTTCATGGAACAACAGAAAAGGCGAAACCTTTATAACTAAACTAAATGTCATTAATTTCGATGCAAAAACAATATGGACGACATCAAACGGTCGTTTGGTGGAGACTGTGGAGGACCTCAAACTATAAAGGACTGATAGACTTTGAACAACAAATCCTAAAGCTGCGTGATATGCAATGTTGTGTAGCCCAAGAGTTGTAATGCTTAGAGAACATGATATCCAATCAAGAAACGAGCTAAGAAGACTTGGGGTAAAACTTTTGCATAAAAAGCAAACGCAATGATATAAACAAATTTTAAAAATCTCAATGTTATACTTGATATTTTTGTAAAGGCTTTCGGAATAATAACAACCAGTTGAACTTTTGTGGAAGTTGTTGTGACGTGGCATGTGGTAAGCGACGCCACTGACGTGGCAGGAAAAAGGGACACGATGACACTGAGTTTAGCTGAATTAGGGTACACTGAAAGAAAAACGCTTCGTCGCATGTGTTTACGTTGTTATAGCGACAAGTATCGTATATCCGACAATTTGATAGTCGCTGCAACGACAAATTTCATACTTGACTTCTTTGACAATTTTTTCATTTCGATGCTGCAACAACTTACTTGTTGTTCCTGCAACAATTTTATTTAATTTGAATTTTGTAGAAAAATGGGTTGAAAATTAAACAAAATTAAAGGCATGATTTTTAAACTACTGATATTTGGTTTATCTCTTACTTTTAATAGTTTATATTTATTATTTATTTATTTTGGAGGTTTGTCAATATTATTAGCTGGCGAAAAATTTCGTTATTGTAACGAAACTAATTTTTATGATGGTATAGAGAGAGAAGCAGTCGAAAAAATGAGCGAGCGTGAGTGGTGGGCAGTGTTATTATATTTTTTCAAAAAAATCTGTACTTTTTTGCAAAAATATTTTTTTTTCTGAAACAAAATCTGTTTTTACGCAATATTAAAATAAGTTGTATTTATAGTTGACCTTTCCTATTATTATGATTTTCAATTTTAGTATCGGCTTGGGTTCATAGGTATGGAAAAAAGAAAACGAAGTTGTATAAATTTCCTTTTATAACATTTTATTTTGTTTCCAATATTTCGATCAACTTCGTTGGTCATTTTCAAGGATTTAATATAAGAAAAACACAAAGATTTTATAAAACATTAGTGGAAACAATAAACACAAACTTTCTTCATCAAGTACAATATTGTCTGTTAGAGATTATTGAGTAGGAATTCACAATAATATTTATGCATATAATTACATTGTGAGGTAACAAACAGTATACGACTAGTTTTTGCTGCAAGCTTTTGTCAACTAATTTGATTTTGTCGCCCTAATTTGTTAATTGTATGTCTGTAAACTTGTGCACATTGGTCCGTATCGCGCTTGTAGTTGAATCTTTTCTCAGATGGAACGTCAATAATATGCAGCATTTCCTGAAAGAGACGTCATGAGTAAATCTTATCTTCAGTTAGAATTTTCACTTCGTCAAAGTTTGGCCTGTGTCCAGTTAACGTACAGTGGGCTGCTAGTGCTGTATTTCGTTCAAAAGTCTTATAATGTGCCTTCTGGTCCGATTTATGTGATGAAATTCTCGTTTTCAGTTTATTCATCGTAGTACCAACATATACTTTCCGGCATATGTCGGCTTTGTCTCCGTAGCACTTGATTTCGTACACAACATTTGGCTTGACGTCCGTATCGATTCTCGATTTAGTCCTACTCAAAAGGCGATAAAGTTATACTTTAGAGCTAAATGGTATTTCTCCCTCTCATAAATGTTTGAATGTTTGATTATTTCCGAGAGTCCTGGCACACACGTTATGGAATTATATATCTTCTCCGTTCTCGTTTTATCCTTTGGTGTTAGTGGTTTCAAATTTGTTCGTATAAGCAAGTCGTCAATCGTGTTGAGGGGAAAACTGTGCAGTTGTACAATCATTCGTACCTTTTCCTTATTTTCCTCACGAAATTCCACGTCGCATATTTTCACCACTCTGTTAACAAAATTCTTTGCTGTATTAATTATTGTCCCTCTAGGATGCTTAGAATAATAATTTATCAGTCGTCCTGACGTTGTAGGCTTCTGATACCAGTCAACTTTCAAATTTCCATCTTGTCTTATAACTATGCAATCCAGGTATGGTAATTGGGGGCCCCATTCCTCTTCAACTGTAAATTGAAGTTACCGATTGAAAGAATTGAGCGCCCTCATCGCGCCCTGCACCTCACATTTCCCAATGGTTAGAAATATATCGTCCACATATTTAGTAATAATGTTCGGTCTCCTCGTTAATGTATTGAGCGTCGTGTCAAGTAATCATTCCATTATAATGTCCGTCATTATCGGTGACGCTGGAGAACCCATAGGCATGCCCTTTCTCTATTCATAAAGTCTGTCCTCATATTTAAAATAACATGTATCCTTGATACAAAACGACAGTAATTCCATAAAAATACCCTGTGTTATAGTCGTGTAATACGCAATTTTACTCCCTTTTCCTCTACGATCCTTAATGCCAAATTTATGGGTATAGTTGGAAAAAGATTGATCATATCAGACGATACTAATATTTCGTCCTGGTCTATTTTCAAGTGTTTTTATCCTGGATTTGAAATCAATTGTGTCCTTAAAATTATATTAAGAGGTTCTCGTCACATTTTTGAGTATTGCAACCATAAATTTGCAAAGTGCATTACCAATCGTCTATATGTGCATATACCGCCCAGAATATTTCCTATCTTCATCTTATAGTCGTCCTTTGATATCGCAACTTGTTTTTCCCCTTTGTCAGTGCTCATGATGATAATTCATTATATCCCCCCAAAAATTGTCTCGTGCGAACCACTGTGCCTAAAATAATCTTATCCCTCATGCCCAATTTTGGTTTGTAGAGGTGGTCATCGATCAAACCAACGAACGTCGTTCTTGAAATCTCCTGCTCTTCTTAATTACAAATTATCTGTATGCACTCTTCCCCTTCGGCAATTCATTTCAAGAAAGGGAATGTTGGCAATGCATACTAGGGTCCGAGAGACAGTAACCGTTGTATAGACACGATACGTTTCACTCAAATTTTTCTGGTTCACGTCATTTGTTGATTGTTTTATAATTTTTGCGTTATATACAAATTATCAAAAACTGCATTGCGATAACATTTTATAAAACCTGTTTTTCCAGAAAAAAACTGGAAATCTGTTTAACACCTAAAAAATCTGTGAAAAACAGATAAATCTGTTAATATAATAAAGCTGGTGGTGGGTCACGTACGCGGTTACCATAGGGATGAGTTCTTAATTACCAGAATTTTCCAAAAAAGTTACCAAAACTAACCAAATTTTTAAATTTTTTTATTTATAACGTTAAATGTTTATTTAAAATAATTCGTTACAGAAAATCATTTTACATACATACAACAATAAAAAAATAAATAAATGGTTTCCCAAGGGATCGGGGAGAGCTTCACACAACCAGTGAGCAGTGCTCTTTCGATTTTTATACTCACTTTTGAAGTGGTAGATGAATTTGTCTACCTTGGATCCGTCGTGAACAAGGACAACAACGTCAGCCTGTAGATAGATATGAGAATTGTGCTTGCAAATAGATGTTATTTTGGGCTCAACAAGCAGTTTAGGAACAAAGCCCTCTCTCGACGGACAAAAATCCAGCTATATCAGACTCTCATTTTACCTGTCTTGACATATGGCTCCGAAACTTGGGTCATATCGCAAGCGGATGAAAAACACCTGGGGGTTTTCGAGAGAAAAATTCTCCGTAAAATATATGGGCCTGTTAGGGAAAACGGCGAGTACCGACGACGCTGGAACGCAGAGCTATATAGTCTATATTCTGACGTGGACATAGCTAGACGAATCAAAGTGTGCCAATTGCGTTGGCTAGCCCATGTTATCAGAATGGATGAAGATGAGCCAGCGCGAAAGATTTTTTTTGATAACGTACCCGATGGAAGCAAGAAAAGACGACGACCAAGGCTCCGCTGGAAAGACCAGGCAGAAGAATCCCTCCGTATCCTTGGTGTTACCAACTGGCGAGAAAAGGCGAAAGTGACGCGTCGATAGCAGAAAAACTACCCCGAAATAGGTACCTGAACTTTTGTGTGTGTGTATGCGCGTGACGGTACAAGTCGCAACAAAATGTTCGTGTTTTAATCATAATTCGGTTGTGCCTGTTTGGTTGAGTTGGTATTTGGATTCATACATACATTTGTGCGGGCAGTCGAAGTCAATGAAAACGAAGAAGACAAAGCAACAAAGTGTTTCAAATACGACGAACATAAATTACAATTCAACGTACAATCAAATGAATCCAATCGAAATTTTAACAAATTTGGTTAAAATAAATAAAAGAGCAGTTAAAGAAAATGTTAACAGAGCGATCACTGGCTTAATGACGGGGGGATTTGGCACTACAATTGAATATCAAAATGCTTAACACAACAACAATTGCATGATTTAACAAAACAATGATGTGGTTCTATGTATGTTAAAGGAGCAGAGCGTAGAGGAGTAGAGCTTATGTTCATGGTAAGTACAGGCATAGATATGTACATATCTTAAATATAAATCTTAACAATAAATTCCACGTATGTATTTTTAATTGCAGGACCTGAATATGGCGGCCACAATAACACTCACAATCCTCTCCAGACGAGTGTTTCAACATGGAGTGAATATAATCTATTTAGCAAATAGATTTTCGAAAACAAAAATTCAAAATTTTTTTATCAAAACACCTGCAATGCAATACTAACAGTTTATTTATGTACAATTGTCAATAAATAATTTCAAGCACACTTCAAAACATTCATTGCAGCAATGAAACAAAATCATTGTACTAAGGAAACATATTCATTTCAACAATGACTCAAATTCGTTGCACCAATAAAACAAATTCATAGCAGCAATGACCAAATTCATTGCAGCAATGAAGCAAATTCCTTGCAAGAACGATACCTATTCATTGCAACAATGAAACAAATTCATTGGGACAATGAAACAAATTCATTGCAGCAACGAAACAAATTCGTTGCAATAATGAAGCAAATTCATTGCAGCAACAACCATTCTTTCACCGCAGTAACAAACAATTTGCAGTTGATGAACACATTTTCATAGCGGGAATGAAACGTTAAGTTAGCTCACTTTTCAAAAACGTTAAGTTAGCTCACTTTCTCATAATTCAAAGAGACGAATAAAAAAAAAAACGATGTTTATAAATCGCATACTTGTCCAGTTTGTCATAAAAACTGGAACAGGATATTAACCGGACTCTACACCGCGGTTTAACCGAAAACCGGTTTCGCCAACCTCGGAATATTCGAAGAAACCAAAACCCTACATTTTTGAACAACCGTTTCATTTAATACACTAATCAATGTACTCATGTGGAAGCATTCGCATGATTCCTCCCAAACCTTCATATACTTACGTGGAAACATGTGCTTATTTCCTCCCAAACATAATAGAATCAAATAGAATCAAATACTTTATATATATTATTTATTGTAAATAATTTTACAAATATAAATCTACATTTATAACCAATGAATGAAACAAACTACAACGTCCCATTTTACATTTACTTGCATTGAATGCATTATTTTTTTTGATGTGTGAACATCTACAGGCGCGGGTAGGGCAATCTATCAAAGTGAACACATGCAAACAACACACAGCGTTAGCATCACGTACGTGGTTGTTATACAACAATAGTCTCTAACTGAAAATAAGTATGATGGTATTGATGTAGCGGTAGCGAAAAAACAAACAGGTCGTCGTCGTCAAAGAGTATTAAATAGTATAGAGAACTCATGGAACGAATTGTATGACTCAAAAGCACTGGCGACATCTGGCGAATGATTCACAATGTATTACTCTCTTTTTGTCATAACTTGGTCTATTCACTATTTTGACGTGAAACATTGATGCCTTTTGAAACATTTATGCTTTTTGTATTGTTTTATGTAATAGCATTGTCGAAATGGTGCATTTATATTGAAATATTCTATAAAGAGAGTAAGACTCGTTTATGCTCTTTTACGCAGACTCTGTACATGAGAGCGGAAAAAGAGCACAATAAGTTCTCTATACTATTCAATACTTTTTGTCGACGCTTTGTTTATCACACAACAAAAAAATTATAAATATTGCTATATTTATTTTAATAATATTACATCTTATGTTAAAGCAGATGTAAGAAAAAAGAAAGTGCAATAGCAAAATATCCTTCAGCACAAAAACTATTCTTTTTTTTCCCACTGTAACATTTACAAATGTGTTCACAGAAATCGAACGGGTTCCGTGTAGCAAAAAGGTGTTAACACATCGCCAGAGAGTGAGGGAGGTATACCTCCCACCCAGTCATTACTATCTGGCATCATGATCTACTTATACAGTCGGCAACATTTAGTCAGTGGCCTGACTCAAACACTCATCCGGGTGATTCTCAATCAACTCCTGGAGAATGTTGGAATGTCCCACAGGGGCGTGACTTCAGATACCCAATTCTCTCATGCGAAGGGCGCTTCTGACAGCACACCGTCTCGCACAGACATCAAGAGTAGTCATATTCAGGATTATATTCAGCGCTGCCTGCGGAGTGTTTCTCCTCGACCCACTGATTCACATCGACGAAGTGCGTTAAACCTTACTCAGCATTTTCAACTGGTATGCGTTCCACCAGACTATATATTGAACAATTGGGATTGATAAATAATTGATAAAATGGGAAATTGATAATTTGATCAATTGTTAAATTAATTTCAAAAATTAATAAATTTATGTATTGTGATATTGATAAATTGAGTTATCGGTTAATTAGTTATTGGATTTATTTATGATTTTTTTTTGATTATTTGCATTTGTTTGAACCCCTATTTTAATTTTTCTTTTCCATGTCTCTGGTTTTTGAGTATATAATTCATTTGGTGGTATATTGGAGAAACAAAGTTTTATCCTATACAATGTTTGCGTACGGCGTTAAGCAATTTTATAACATTAGAATAACAATATTCTACACATCCTTTAATTCACCCTCCCCCGCCACCTTACTTGGCTTTATTCGACTATCATTCACACATCCTTTGGGTAGAAACATTTGTATATTATATTATCCATTGTTCCCGTCATTCGATCCCATCCCCTGTACCACCACAATGTAGCATTGTCATTCATTCTCCACGGATGATTTTATGGTTTAGTGTTTTATGTTCTCATTAACTAGATATTTCTACCCTGATGGTGTGAAAAATCCAAGATTTTCACTTGGAATAATTTCGCTTGCAAAAGGATATGTGTGTGCACAGATATCCTTATTTCCTTTGGTTAACAATTAAAAATAGTTTATATAAGTTTTATGCCCTTCTTATGCAAACCAACTTCATATAACTTGGT
The DNA here is from genome assembly GCA_963931995.1 of Phaonia tiefii. Classification (NCBI taxonomy): domain Eukaryota; kingdom Metazoa; phylum Arthropoda; class Insecta; order Diptera; family Muscidae; genus Phaonia; species Phaonia tiefii. Next base: position 270,988,186 of record OZ008368.1, on the reverse strand, counting down.
GTATATAAGTAAACCCAACCCAATGAAAATGTCCTGATATCCATCCTACTATTAAGAAGAACTCTCATACTGCCCTCCTGTGTTCAGTTGGATATCTGCTGTCGTGTGTCACCAAATTGACTTAAGGAGAATGAGGAAGGATATTAGGACAAAATCGTATGTTGATACTTTTATGTTGTTTATTAAATATTTTGCATAAATTAACTTAATTTTTATTGTACTATTTTTCTTAGAAATTAAAAATATTTCCTCTCTTTTCTAAGCCCAACCTCTTGTGATTACAAATATACTCAAGCATCTTTGTGAATTGCATTCTCCATTGTCCTTTAAAACTAACCCCTGTACTCTTTTTGACATCCTTGTAGTCGTTTCTGTTAAAAATGTACAAATTTCAGTTATTTCTGCTTTTGATTTCTGTTTTGATTATGTGAGGACACGTTTTATTACTGTTGTCTTTTTGTTTCGGAAAATTTATGGTCTCAATAAAATTCAATGTTTAAATAGTTTATTAAGAGCAATTAAATTTATAGATATCGGGCGAGAGAGTTTAATATCCAAGGCCATTAAGAAAACGTTTATGCATCAAAATAAATTAGCTATTCAATTAAAAGTCTCCATGTACGTATTTTATAAGTAGGGGAAGGCTATTGCTAATAAAGGATATCAAAATTAATAAATTAAAATTTACAAACTTAATTCAAATTTCTATCTAAAAAATTCATTCAAATAAAAAGAACAAGCTGTAAATCGGTGTAAAACTAGAAATCGCACAGCTCTTTGAATATGAGACGCTCTCCCCGGTTTCTTCATGGGATCTAAGGGGAACTATTTATTTATTTAGGTATTCAGCCATGTGGTTATTAATAATCGTTCCAGCGGAAGTTACCAGAATAAGCGTTGATATTCCACACATTCCGAGTAACTCACACGATAAAGTAACGGCAATGACAATGAGAAAAATTGTACTTAGTAGGGATGAAACAACTAGAGTGTTCAAAAATCCGACATTTTCGAATAACCGGGTTTCGGTTTATTCGAAAAATCAGTTTTTCGGGAAACTGGTTTTCGGTTTTATAGAATGGAAAAAAACCGGCGACACCGGTTAATTTTCGGTTTTATTTACGGTTAATTCTTGGATTTTTTTTGAAAACTGGTTTTCGTTTTTATGGGATGGTTTTATTTCTTGTCATGTTTCCTGTGCCAGAAAGAAAGACTAATTTTTATACAGAAAATATAACACAATTATTCAGATTTTACTACGTTTTCTGTAAAAAACACATTAGTTTATATTTCTGTTGTGAAAATAACAAGAACTGAAGAGAGTTAGAAATGATTAGACTACTACTACGTTTATACGAGAGCTTATATGGTAATATCATATCGCGATGTGTCAATAAAGTATGTGTAAGTAAAACGTCCTTGTTTGACATATCGCGATATGATATCACAATATAAGCTCTCATATAATAGCAGCTTATGTTAGATTGGATTGAATTTAATTGAATTGAACTTCATTGAATTGAATTGATTTGATTTGAATTGATTTGAAGTTAATTTAATTTAATTTAATTTAATTTAATTTAATTTAATTTAATTTAATTTAATTTAATTTAATTTAATTTAATTTAATTTAATTTAATTTAATTTAATTTAATTTAATTTAATTTAATTTAATTTAATTTAATTTAATTTAATTTAATTTAATTTAATTTAATTTAATTTAATTTAATTTAATTTAATTTAATTTAATTTAATTTAATTTAATTTAATTTAATTTAATTTAATTTAATTTAATTTAATTTAATTTAATTTAATTTAATTTAATTTAATTTAATTTAATTTAATTTAATTTAATTTAATTTAATTTAATTTAATTTAATTTAATTTAATTTAATTTAATTTAATTTAATTTAATTTGATTTAATTTAATTTAATTTAATTTAATTTAATTTAATTTAATTTAATTTAATTTAATTTAATTTAATTTAATTTAATTTAATTTAATTTAATTTAATTTAATTTAATTTAATTTAATTTAATTTAATTTAATTTAATTTAATTTAATTTAATTTAATTTAATTTAATTTAATTTAATTTAATTTAATTTAATTTAATTTAATTTAATTTAATTTAATTTAATTTAATTTAATTTAATTTAATTTAATTTAATTTAATTTAATTTAATTTAATTTAATTTAATTTAATTTAATTTAATTTAATTTAATTTAATTTAATTTAATTTAATTTAATTTAATTTAATTTAATTTAATTTAATTTAATTTAATTTAATTTAATTTAATTTAATTTAATTTAATTTAATTTAATTTAATTTAATTTAATTTAATTTAATTTAATTTAATTTAATTTAATTTAATTTAATTTAATTTAATTTAATTTAATTTAATTTAATTTAATTTAATTTAATTTAATTTAATTTAATTTAATTTAATTTAATTTAATTTAATTTAATTTAATTTAATTTAATTTAATTTAATTTAATTTAATTTAATTTAATTTAATTTAATTTAATTTAATTTAATTTAATTTAATTTAATTTAATTTAATTTAATTTAATTTAATTTAATTTAATTTAATTTAATTTAATTTAATTTAATTTAATTTAATTTAATTTAATTTAATTTAATTTAATTTAATTTAATTTAATTTAATTTAATTTAATTTAATTTAATTTAATTTAATTTAATTTAATTTAATTTAATTTAATTTAATTTAATTTAATTTAATTTAATTTAATTTAATTTAATTTAATTTAATTTAATTTAATTTAATTTAATTTAATTTAATTTAATTTAATTTAATTTAATTTAATTTAATTTAATTTAATTTAATTTAATTTAATTTAATTTAATTTAATTTAATTTAATTTAATTTAATTTAATTTAATTTAATTTAATTTAATTTAATTTAATTTAATTTAATTTAATTTAATTTAATTTAATTTAATTTAATTTAATTTAATTTAATTTAATTTAATTTAATTTAATTTAATTTAATTTAATTTAATTTAATTTAATTTAATTTAATTTAATTTAATTTAATTTAATTTAATTTAATTTAATTTAATTTAATTTAATTTAATTTAATTTAATTTAATTTAATTTAATTTAATTTAATTTAATTTAATTTAATTTAATTTAATTTAATTTAATTTAATTTAATTTAATTTAATTTAATTTAATTTAATTTAATTTAATTTAATTTAATTTAATTTAATTTAATTTAATTTAATTTAATTTAATTTAATTTAATTTAATTTAATTTAATTTAATTTAATTTAATTTAATTTAATTTAATTTAATTTAATTTAATTTAATTTAATTTAATTTAATTTAATTTAATTTAATTTAATTTAATTTAATTTAATTTAATTTAATTTAATTTAATTTAATTTAATTTAATTTAATTTAATTTAATTTAATTTAATTTAATTTAATTTAATTTAATTTAATTTAATTTAATTTAATTTAATTTAATTTAATTTAATTTAATTTAATTTAATTTAATTTAATTTAATTTAATTTAATTTAATTTAATTTAATTTAATTTAATTTAATTTAATTTAATTTAATTTAATTTAATTTAATTTAATTTAATTTAATTTAATTTAATTTAATTTAATTTAATTTAATTTAATTTAATTTAATTTAATTTAATTTAATTTAATTTAATTTAATTTAATTTAATTTAATTTAATTTAATTTAATTTAATTTAATTTAATTTAATTTAATTTAATTTAATTTAATTTAATTTAATTTAATTTAATTTAATTTAATTTAATTTAATTTAATTTAATTTAATTTAATTTAATTTAATTTAATTTAATTTAATTTAATTTAATTTAATTTAATTTAATTTAATTTAATTTAATTTAATTTAATTTAATTTAATTTAATTTAATTTAATTTAATTTAATTTAATTTAATTTAATTTAATTTAATTTAATTTAATTTAATTTAATTTAATTTAATTTAATTTAATTTAATTTAATTTAATTTAATTTAATTTAATTTAATTTAATTTAATTTAATTTAATTTAATTTAATTTAATTTAATTTAATTTAATTTAATTTAATTTAATTTAATTTAATTTAATTTAATTTAATTTAATTTAATTTAATTTAATTTAATTTAATTTAATTTAATTTAATTTAATTTAATTTAATTTAATTTAATTTAATTTAATTTAATTTAATTTAATTTAATTTAATTTAATTTAATTTAATTTAATTTAATTTAATTTAATTTAATTTAATTTAATTTAATTTAATTTAATTTAATTTAATTTAATTTAATTTAATTTAATTTAATTTAATTTAATTTAATTTAATTTAATTTAATTTAATTTAATTTAATTTAATTTAATTTAATTTAATTTAATTTAATTTAATTTAATTTAATTTAATTTAATTTAATTTAATTGAACTGAATTGAATTGAATTGGCTTGATTTGAATTGAATTGAATTAAATCGAATTGAATTGAACTGAATAGAATTGAACTTAATTGAATCGAATTGATTTGAACTGAATTGAATTTAATTGAACTGAATTGAATTGGATTGATTTGAATTGAATTGAATAGAATTTAATTGAATTAAATCGAATTGAATTTAATTGAACTGAATTGAATTGAATGGATTTGAACTGAATTAAATGGATTTGAATTGAATTGGATTAAATCGAATTGAATTAAATTGAATTGAATTGAGTAGAATTGCATTAAATGGAATTGAATAAAATAGAATTGAATTGAACTTAATTGAATCGAACTGAATTGAATTGAGTTGAACTGAATTAAATGGGATTTAATTCAATTGAATTGAATATTATTATAATTATGAGAAAGTCTGCAGTAAATACGAACAATACCATTAACACGAAAAGCCATATGTTGCTGGCGTATGCTGACGACATATGCATCATTGGGCGAAATTTGCGAGAGGTTTCTGCAGTATTTTCAAGAAACGAAAACGAATCAGTACCAACGTCGCTGGAACGCAGATCTATATAATCTCTATTCTGACGTGGATATAGCTAGACGAATCAAAGTTGGCCAATTGCGGTGGCTAGGCCATGTTATCAGAATGGATGAAGATGAGCCAGCGCGAAAGATTTTTGATAACGTACCCGATGGAAGCAGGAAAAGAGGACGGCCAAGACTCCGCTGGAAAGAGCAGGCAGTAGAATCCCTCCGTATCCTTGATGTTACCAACTGGCGAGAAAAGGCGAAGGATAGAGCCAGTTGGAAGAATATGTTGAAATTTGTTTAATTTGTTTGATTAATTAATATGTGTAAGACGTCTGACCTCATGAGGTTGTAATATAGTCAATAAAAGTAAAAAGAAACTATTCCAATGTCGGGGTATAGCTCATACAGCTAATGGTTAATGCGTCGCCGATACTCGCCGTTGTGCACTATAGAGCCATACAATTTTCGGAGTATTTTTTCTCTCGAAGACTCCTAGGGAAGTTTTTTATGTTCCCATTCCTTGTTGTAAGGAAATATGTTCCCATTCCTTGTTGTAAGGCATGCATTCACGGGCAAACTGAAGGCGTTTCGCTTTACGAGTGGCATTGAGATGTGTTTTTTTTTTATTTCTTAGTCTTTTCAAATGGTTAGCACTTCGTATAACACGTTTCACTGTAGCTAGGCTTGTTTTAACACCAGTTTTTTCTTTAATTTTTGATGCAGTACACGTGGAATTGGAGGCAGCTCTTATGATGGCTCTTCTATCCGCTGCTGTTGTGGCTTTATGTGTACGTCCTTTCATGTTTTTTCCATAACCAGGCTGATTTCTTAAAAAGTGACTGACAACATTTTGACTAGGCCGCATTCCATAAATGCTTTAATTTTGCATTTTCTTCTTCAGTTAAGGGCTTACCGCCGCGACCCACTTTTAAAGATTTTTATATAAAACACTTGCAAAATGTAGAAACACAAAAAACATGGCAGACTTGATCTGCTGGCCAACGTAAACTGAATTTATTCTTAATGAACCTAATCAAATGAGCTAATATTTACAAATGCTTTTCTTGCATTTGTACATAAAAGCAAAAAATCTAACTAACGGTTCATTATATCGTGAGTATTTCTTTTCTATTCTATGAGTATACAAAAGATCTCTTAATTTGCGTTTAAATAAATCGTCTCTTAGTCGATTCTCTTAAGTTATAGATTAAGAGAAATGATGAACCTATTCAAGTGAGAAGCAGTGTATTTATTATTTCTCATAACTGACTTTATCAATATAAATCCACATATATAAATAATGAATAAAAAAAATTTAAAAAATTTAAAACAACCCTTTTTATATTTACTTGCAGCGAATGTATTATTTGTTTTTTTTTCATGAAATGAGAATCTGGTGCTCTTTTGTTTCCCCTTCGTTTATTGACTCTCAGGTTTTTGTTTTCAGAAGGTTTCAACTATGCGTTGGTACACAAACAATATACTTATATACAAATCTAATTCATGCAAGATTTGTGGATTGATTAATTGTGTTTTTGTTTATCATATTTCACAAATGGCCCGCCGTTCCTATTTTGTCGGTAAAGGCTCGGACAAATAAAGGGCTTCACGTTGTTAGTTTCTTTCCTCAAAATCGTTTCTCACTTTAGTAGCATACTTACATATATACGAAACACATACATAAAACCCAAAGTAACATCACAAACCATTTAAGCGTCCGAGTCTTCGTTTATTCTTTTTTCACTGATCAAGCGTTTTTGATACCATCTGTCCGATGAAGCATTGACGACTGAATACATTAAACTGAAACGCAATACATCAGCCAAAACATGAAACACTGACTTCATTTACAATTCATTTGACAGAGAATAATGCAAAAACACAGATACACACTAACAGCTGGCCTCTCTCGTTGTCCGTCTTTTACTCTCTTGCTCTCGAGTGAGCATAGACAGTACAACAAACACAGCTGTACTTGTATCACAAACATAAATATATGTGGGTCGCAAACACATATATTCTAAAATATTAATCATTGTGCCTCAAACATGTAATATTGAATAGCAAACACAATATGTTTGGATACAAGTATATTATATTTGCGACAAGCTCCAAACACACTTTATATTTGCATCCAAACAACAAAAAAAGACAGATTTTTCAGCGTGGACGTTCTAAGAATACCAAGCATTAACATTGGAAACACTTTCTGGCACAACCCTTTTGCTTCATGCCGAAAAACCATCGGTTTCAAACAGACAAGATTTGTTTTTATTTTGTCATTTACCAAACAACAAAACAGAGGGTTGCCATCAACAATATTATTGTTTCTACACTGAAAGAAAAACCTTCATACCATTAATGAATTCTTACATTGCATAAATGAAAAGTGTCATTGTTTTTGAGCCAATGTCGGGGTTCATTAATGCTATGAACAATGTTACATTAAACGAAAAATGTTTCATAGACCTAGAACACACGATTCTAAGCAAAATATTTAAAATGCAAAAGCTAGAGGGAATCCCAATTTTAGGAGTTATGGGCCTCCAAAGTTCGGGCATTTTGTGGCACGATTTTTTCCGGAGATTGTTAGTTTTCTGGGACGGGGCCAGGGAGAGGAATATCTCTGTTGCAAATTTTGGATTTTTTTGATTTTTGGGAAATTTTTGGACCTTGTGGGTCCCGTCGACAAAAAAATTTTGGCTTTTGAAATCCCCTTATTTTGCTCGATTTTCGATTTTTTTAAATGGCGCGGGATTCTGCATTTCTGCATTTTATTTTTTCTATTTTATTCCTTATCTCATACTGGCACTCATATATTGTGTCACTACTACTGTACATACATACATACATAAATACATACATTTATACAAAGCGTACCTACATATGTACATATTATCCTTTAACCAAATTAATGAATCATTCAAAATTAATGAAATTGTACATTTTTAGAAAAAATATTTTAAAATTCAATAAAATGTGAGTAATGTATAGGATGGCCTATTTAATAGATTCTACTTTACAATGCCGATAAAATGTCTGCAATTTTTTTCTATACTTTCCCATATTTACATGAAAAACATACTTCATTCCATCAATGTAAAAGGTTTCTTAGCATTAATGACGGTCCACAAATTCAAAAACTGCAGCAATGAAGGAGTTCATTGAAGTAATGTAACATTTCATAGAATCAAAGAAACTTTTTACTGCATCAATGTAAACCCATTAATGTCACCCATTCATTGATGCTATGAAGCGCTTTTCTTTCAGTGTAGCTCGCGGTGCTTTACGTTAACTTTCATCATTTCCCTTGGGGGAGTTTTTAGTCGCTCTGTTTTATTAAACTTAAATTTTTTGAATTTATTCAAGCTCAAGGAGCTTTTTAATATTAAGTTTATTATTTCCTTTATATTATTTCCAAAAAGTCCTGCCCAAAAAAGATTTCCAATACCTGGACTGTCTGTATAGCTATTTCCGATCCATCCAAGATTTTTATCAGCTGACGTTTTTGCTATGTTTTTCGGTGAATTCATCAAAGAGTTTTGCAAGAAAGTGTTTCCAATGTTAATACTTTGTATTCTTCGAATGTATGTATAGAGGAATTCTCATTAATATGATGAGTGTTTCGATACATATAGTTTTGAAATTTGGAATATACTAATAGGAATAAATTTTTTTGTTAAATTCCACTAATTAAAATTTCAATGTCTATAAGAAGGTGAAGGGACAGTTTGGTAAGAAGATTCTTATGAGAACCCTTTAAGTTTTGTGTGTTTAACTTAACCACATAGTCACAATTGGTTTACATATTTTGGTTCTTAAATTAAATATTAAGGAGTTTTAGCAAAATAGCAGATTAGGAAAAACTCTTTTAGTTGCCTGAATCCTAATGAAAAATATTTCTTTAATATGGAGGCCCAGCCAAATGAACACAATATTGAAAAAATTTTGAAGGATTCTTTAAATCCGTTAACATGTAAAGGAATATGATCCCAGCAAAGAAATTGATTTCAGGGAAGTGAAAACGAAGAGGGGGATGACATTTTAAATCAATTTTGTCCCATTACATCCCACTTTGTGAGGGCTAGGTTAGTGTGACTGTGAGCTCACCATAGTAGCAGTGATGCCGTTTTGAGTAGCCACGTTAACCTGCAAAGAAAATAAGGAAAAGAAAATAATGTGCCAATAATAGATTGAGGTTACCCGCCTATACCCAATTAGTACTGTTAATGTATTTTAGAATTAGACTGAGTTCAATACTCCACAGTTCCTGTATTTCGTCAAAAACGGATTTCCCAAAGTTATCCTCCTTATATTTGCCAAGGCAGGGCACTTTAATTGATAGTGTTTAGGGGTTTCGCCATAAGCTCGTCGTCGCAACTACGACAGTAACGCCTGTATTGTATTCCAGTGTTAGCAGCACGTGTACCAATCGTCCAGTGACCGGTTATGTCAGATGTCATTCTGGCTATTGTATTCCCGTTCAGAGTCATCAGGAACTCGTTTATCTTACCGTCATATCTAGGTCATATACCCCGTGATATGCTACGGGTGGTGAGTTCTCTTCAGTTTCTGTCGTCCTCGTGGTGGAAGTGCCAGTCAATTACGTTACCCACCACTGTTACAGGGCTTTTTATCACGATTCGTGTATCCACATTTTCACTTGAACCTTTCCTGGCTAGTTCATCCGCGACTTCGTTCCCGTTTATATTCGTATGACCCGGAACCCACACTAGGGAAAGTGTTTTCGTGGCGCCGATCACGTTAAGCAGTCTCCTGAATACACGAACCAGAATCGCTGGATTCTTCTCTGAAGGGAATCTACACGTAGTGAGATCTCTCCAGTTTCTGTTAGTCTCGTGGGGGAAGTGGTGATCAATCACGTTACCCACCACTCTTAGAGGGCTTTCAATCATGTTTCGAACATCCACATTTTCACTTGAACCTTTCGTGGCTAGTTCATCCGCGACTTCGTTTCTGGTTATATTCGTATGACCCGGAACCCAAACTAGGGAAAGTGTTTTCGTGGCGCCGATCACGTCAAGCAGTCTCTGAATACACGAACCAGAATCGCTCAATTATTCTCTGAAGGTATGCTACAGGTAGTGAGATCTCTTCAGTGTCTCTCAGCCTGTGGCGATCATGTTACCCACCACTCTTAGAGGGCTTTCAATCATGTTTCGTCCATCCTCATTTCCACTTGATACTTTCCCAACTAGTTCAGCCGGAGTTTCGTTTTCGGCTATATTCGTGCGACCCGGAACCCAAAATATATCTTGTCGTAGCGCCGATCACGTCAATCTGTCTCTTCATATGCTTATCTTATGCATATTATCGCCGCTGGATTGTCCTAGAAGATTTTCACACTCTTCCCTACTATAGCGTGATATCGCAACTAACTACACGCCTCCGAAATTGCCACTACATGCTGAAAAATTCGTATTTTTTTGTTGTTTGCATGCAAATATAACGTGTTTGTAGCTTGTCGCAAATATAGTATACTTGTATCTAAACACATTGTGTTTGCTATTCAATATAACATGTTTGGGACACAATGAATAATAGATTATAATTATGTATTTGTGACTCAAATGTGGTTTTGTTTGTTGAAAGCTACTGAAAACAATAATGTGACAGGCAATAAAGAAACAAAAAGGAGCAGATCTTCATTCATTTATATGGTTCCTGCAATATGTTGCTGGGGACGATATTTTCCAGCGTGTACTTCCGCTTGGAAGATGCTGGCAAAAACAGGGAGACCGTTGGATAGTTTTATACCTACTGAAGTTGAGTAAATCCCAGCTCCCACTCAACTATCAGTCTTAGATCCATTCGCAAAGTGTATATATCAACACCCTGCAATGCTGAGTGGTTCTGAAGTTTTCCGGAAGCTCAACTCTGTATAAGCATAGTCCGTTCTTTCAGCTATGATTCCACCAAGCAAATTCCACAGAATCCTTCTATGCTCGTAACTTCGTTGGGTCCAAAATTTCAACTCTCTAAGCAGCAAAGCACTCTTTGTCACTACACTCTTAGCAAACTGTTCAATCGGAAGTAAATGCATAATCGTATCGAGAGCAGCAGCGATGCATGTCCATAGTGCCCCTGTCACGCAAACGCATGTTGTTATCTGCACTGTTGACAGTTTTCTATCTTTCTCCCCTCCATACCGATATCCATAGGTCACAATGGGTCTAACCACCGTCGTATACATCCCTAATACCTTGCTCGGGGTTAGCCCATGTTCTCCCAAATGTTTTCTGGCAATCGTAGAAAGCACCTTGAGCTTTCTTAACTCTGTGTTCAATACTAAGTTTACAGTTGAGTTTCGGATCCAGAATTACACCCAGCTACGTTGCTCTATCCGACAAGTCCAGTCGTTTACCATTCAACGAGGGTAGCCGATATTGTGGAATAGTTCCCCTATTTGTGAATAGTAGCAGATCAGTTTTATCCGGGTTATCGCCTCGACCACTGCCTGTGGCCCAAGTGCTGATCTCTCCCAAGATATTCGCCATGACTTCAATTATCACGGAGTTATAGGGGCCTGTTACTATCGCCACGATACTGTCCGTGTTGACATTGTTACTATATTTAACATGGGCGTGGCTTTGAAGTAATTACTTGACTTTCAACTATCTTTTCACCAGTACTGTGAACGCAATGGCGTTTGTTCTAAATTGTACTACACCAATTCCAATTGAAATTTTAAAATATCAATTTAATATTGGAAAATATCAATTGAAATTTGAAAATTATATTTGAAATTTAAAATACATCGATTAAGATTTAAAAATTCTATTCGCAATTTGCAATACATCAATTGAAATTTAAATAAACATCCAGTGAAATTTATATGACATCAATTGAAATTTGAAAGTTGTGAATTGAAATTTAAAACACATAAATTTAAATTTAAAACTCATCACATCAATTGAAATTTAAAAGACATCAATTGAAATTTAAAATGCATCAATTGAAATTTGAAATATATCAATTGCAATTTAAAACACATAAATTGGAATTTAAAACTGATCATATCAATTGAAATTTAAAAGACATCAATTGAAATTTAAAATACATCAATTGAAATTTAAAAGACATGATTGAAATTTGAAATATATTATGTAATTGAAATTTAAAAGACATCAATTGAAATTTAAAACACATCAATTTAAATTTAAAACACATCAATTGAAATTTGAAATATATCAATTGAAATTTAAAAGATATCAATTGAAATTTAAAACACATAAATTGAAATTTAAAATACATCAATTGAAATTTAAAAGACATCAATTGAAATTTAAAACATCAATTTAAGTTTAAAACACATCAATTGAAATTTGAAATATATCAATTCAAATTTAAAAGATATCAATTGAAATTTAAAACACATAAATTGAAATTTAAAATACATCAATTGAAATTTAAAATACATCAATTGAAATTTAAAACACATCAATTGAAATTTGAAATATATCAATTGACATTTGAAATATATCATTTGAAATTTAAAAGACATCAATTGAAATTTAAAATACATCAATTGAAATTTCAAAGTCGTCACTTGAAATTTAAAAATTTTATGTATTCGATTTTTAAATTTCAATTGGTGTCTTTTAAATTTCAGTTGATGTCTTTTAATTTCAATTGATATATTCCAAATTTCAATTGATGTCTTTTAAATTTCAATTGATGTATTTCAAATTTCAATTGATGTGTTTTATATTTCAATTGATGTATTGTAAATTTCAGTTGATGGTTTGTAAATTTCGTGTGATGTATTTGAAATTCCAATTGATGTATTCCAAATTTCAATTGATGTTTTTCAAATTTCAGTTGATGTATTTGAAATTTCAAATAGAATTTTTAACTTTCAATTGATTTTTTTTTCAAATTTTAATTGGAAATGGTGTAGTATGGAAACGAAAACTAATCGAGCAAGAAGTTGTTAATTACATATTTTTGGAAGTGGATTTCGATCAGAAGATGTAAAAAATATGGTAATGTTGCTGTTTTTGAAATTATGACAATGTCAATCCCTCGAAATTACTTTCAAATTTTTTGCTGGGCTCATTTAGCAGCTTAGGGGCTCATTATCCATTATTTATAAATAATGAAATAAAATTTTTTAATTAATTTTTTTCCCAATTTCCTTTTAATGGCATAGGAAACGAAAAAAACCGCCAAGAAAATGCAAAAGAAAACTCTTAGCGATTTTGGGTAGGGGGGGGGGGGTTCACCACCTGATTGTGGTTGTGCCTGTGAAGGGTCGAAATGTTATTTTATAATTTTGTATAAATTTGATTTAACTTTTTTCTTTCCACCCGTTATAAAGAAACCACCCACGTCCTTATTATGGATGTGTGGTGAACAAAAAGTCCTTTATACTTTGATAATTATGTACTTTGCTTTCTATGTTCGATTTTTTTTGCTTCTCATCTGTTGCTAAATTAAAAAGGGATAATGGTTGAGAGTTGAGGCGATTCCTTTGCTTATCAGGTGCGGCGCACCGTCAGTGCAATGGAAACATTGCTTTTGTTTGCTAAAGATTTAATTATTTTGCCCATTCATGGATTGAATATTCGTTTCTCATCAAGAATACTGTTCCAAAACTTCGCAACAAATGAGCAACTTTGCGGGAAGGGGAAAGGATAACTTTTTTTAAACACATTAATTGATTTTGGGGGGTTGTTCCAACTTTAGTGGATTTAAGGCTCCGTAGTCTTTTATGGTGCTTCGGTTTCATCGTTTTTTTCTCGTAATTTTGATACTATTTAACCACAAAAACAATTAACAACAAAGTTTAACTGGCAAGAGGCATGATAACTGTTGGGGTTTTTTATGGGGCTGCCATTGATGAGTTTACGAATGTTCCCTGTATTGCCTAGAGTGTTCTAGGTGTTCCTTCTATCATACTTTAAGTATTATTTGATACCTAGATAGTTGTATTAAACATCAGAGTATTGATTTCGCGAAAGGAGATAAAAACATTTCAAAAAAGTATATAGCTTGTGAGGTTTCCAACTTTTGCCGGAAATAAGAATTCGAATATATTGTTACGATAAACGCTTTACATTTATGCCAAAATAACATTAGAGTGTCAGCAAGCAGTTTGTGGTGAATATTAAAGCTTGATTTTCTAATGTTAATTACACACGGAGAAGAGATTCGTTGTCACAACTATATTTACAGCCAACTGAAATTTGGCGGTTCCTTGGACAATCACATTATTCAGTTGTGATTAGCAATAATTGTGTGCCGTATCACCAAATGTTGTGCACATCAATTGATTTTTAATTCAGTTTTGGTTGCAAGAACTGAAATATTTAGTTGCAGCCACAGCAGCAATAAATAAATGTGATCTGTCAATCGAGTTTTAGTTCTAGCAATCAAATTATAATGTAGTGGTGAATATTCCAATAGTTGGATGAACGTAAAATGCAAAAACTAATTCGGTTGTACCAAATAATATATTGGTATGCTCAACTAAAGTAATTACTTGAAGTTGATGGCTGTGATGCTTTAACCCATTATGAATTTTATAGAAAAAAAGTAAAAAAATATTTTTTTTATTAAAATTGTGTATTTTATATATAAATATAAACAAAATTATTATTTATCTTGTTTCCATTAAGCGGCTATACTGGTCAATAGTAACAAATGCAAATAAAACGCTTTTTATTCCATTTCTTTCTCCTACGTTTCGTTGGTATTTTCCAACTTCTTCAGGGAGTATATTTTCTTTAATTAAACAATTTACAAAACCACAAGATTAGTTTAATTAATATACTTAAATACACTACCAACAACAAACAGCAATCTATCCACAATACACTTGATAGCAGACGCGGAACAATTTATACAAAATTTAGAGTCAGACAACGAGAAGGACCAAATTAGAAACAACTTATCTAGAAAATTATCTAATTTTAGGAGGAACAAAGAAACTAACCCACTGGAAAAATTTATTTTACAAACTTATAATACAACGGAAAAAATTATAAAAGACTATACAGACGAAATAATAATCACCACTGCAGACAAGGGTAACAAAACAGTTATAATGTATAGAACTGACTATAAGGAAAAAATGAGACAACTGCTTGAAGACAAAAATACATACAAATTGACAAGAGTAGACCCTACAAAAAAACTTCAAAAAACTAATAATGACATAGTCAATGATTTATACAAGACAGGACACATAGACGCAAGTCTAAAAAGACAACTTTACAGCATATCTGCCATCACCCCACGCCTTTATGGATTACCGAAAATCCATAAAGATAACATGCCCTAATGCCCAATTTCCTCCTCGACAAACGTTCCGTGCTATAACCTTGCCAATCATATTGGCACTATACTCCAATCTATTATTAACAGGGACCTTAATATAAAAAATTCTAAACAGTTAATAGGAAAACTTAACAATACGATCATAGACGAAAACGAAATACTGGTATCATTTGACGTCATATCACTTTTCACCAACATACCTACACATCTTGCATTAAAAACCATAATGAAAAAATGGGATGAACTGAAACAACACACAAATATCCCTAAAACAAAGTTCCTCAAAATACTGCAATATTGCTTGACAGATAACAACTATTTCACATATAACGACAACATATATACCCAAACATATGGCATGCCAATAGGGAATCCATTATCCCCCACAGTGGCAGATATAATTTTAGACGAATTAATAGACCAAGCCTTATCTGACCTGACAAATATAGGAATTAAAATTAAACTAATGACAAAATACGTTTGTTCGCGCAGAAACAATTTATTTTGATTAAATAAAAAAAACACGATTTTATTTTAATTTTGGTTTGATGTATTTCATGTGCATATTGTTTTAAGTGTTTTCGACAACTAACTTTACAATCGCCCATGTGCTGACAATCGCAATTGTATGAAAAATGCGATTGTGAACTGAAATCGCAAAATCAGTGTGCTATAGTTCGCAATCACCATCAAATTTGGCGATTGTCAATCGCAAGAGTAGACCATGGTGAACGCTAAGTGAACTTATGTATACTGTTTAAAATATGGTTCAAAGGCCCAAATAAATGACTACGATGTAAAATTTAATATGTTTTCTTTCAATTTGCATAAATAAAATTTTATTTTTAAAACAATTGGCTTTTAAAATGCCTAATTTAAAAATCTTCTCGATTTTATTCTTCCTTCAGTGGCATTTTGAGAAACGGTTCTTCTTCTTTTTTCTTTGGTTCGCGATTTCATAGTAAACAGGTGATCTTTGTCATGTTCGAAAACTTGTGTTGTTTAAATTTTGACGAGTAATCGTATTTAGTACTTGGATATTCGATAACTTTTGCAATATAATAAAATCAAACTATTTTTTTTTAGTTATTTGAGATATCAGTATAAAAGTATATATCTTTAATGATTTTAATGAGTAATTTTGAACCGCTCTGATTTTATATTTCGATTAAATGAATAATAAATGATAATCGTTATCATAATAGTACCGGGTACCCTTAATAAAAAGAACCGGTTAGTATAACAGGGTTAAATTCAGCAACACTGACGTCAATAAGTAAACAGAGGCGCCAAAATCTGAACGCTTACAAAAATTTACAATTGGATTTTATTTGT
This sequence comes from Phaonia tiefii, assembly GCA_963931995.1. Classification (NCBI taxonomy): domain Eukaryota; kingdom Metazoa; phylum Arthropoda; class Insecta; order Diptera; family Muscidae; genus Phaonia; species Phaonia tiefii. The sequence continues at coordinate 270,971,560 of OZ008368.1, read as the reverse complement.
TCATACAGATGTAAGTATTAAGAAAACGTTAACGACACAGTAATAATACTGATAATCTTTTGTGTTTAGGGGGCCACAGAAATCTGCCGAGCAGTGCGACATTTTTGTCAAATTTATGTCACAAAATACAGATTTGGCGAAAGGGTTCTCTAAAGGAGATAGAGTGAAGGCGGACCAGCTTTGGATTGAGCTGGCTAACCAACTTAATGCATGCGGACTACCACACAGGGATGTTGCGGTATGGAAAAAGGTACGTACATAGAATAATTTAAATTAAGCAAAACAAATGATGGCTATTTATATTTACTTAGACATGGTGTGATTGGAGGAGAAGCATAAAGACGCGGCTACCAGAAAATAAATGTTTTCTCAATAAAACCGGCGGTGGTAATTTCCAACAGCACTATCTATCTGCAAATGAGGAGCAAATAGCCATCATTTGTGATATTTTTGTACCGGTGGAGGGTGTACCAAATGGAAAGTCTTTTGGTGCAAAAAAAAAGAACGCTTGCATCCTTGTTTCAAGCAGAAGAGGAAGACACTTCCTTGCCAGTGCCTCGCCAATTATCATCTCCACCTAATTGTTGTACAACACCACCGCCAATGACTCCTATTGTGTCAAAATCACCAGTTGCGCCTGCTACAACACCCCAGCTACCATCAAGAAGAAAGCGACAGGCATTTACGGGAGACATTGGAGATGTAATTGGTGTCGAACGGCAAAATTTCAAACGATTGGGTGAAAAAATCGACCTCCTACATGCAGAGATGCAAAGGCAAACAAAATACATGAGGGACTTAAATAGAAACTTAAGTGATCTTCGGTCTTTAAAAAAAAATCCTTTGAGGCAAAGCAACGCCACTATTTAGCCATGGAAAAACTACAAGCCAGCCGCAACGAAATGAAGCTCGAATTCCTTAAATTAGAGCAAATGAAGATGGGAGTGTTGGATTAGTAAATAAGTATTTTAAAGTTTGATTTCAACCTTTAATCTCTTTTTTTTAATTATGAATTATTTTTAGTTTTATATTAAGTTCTTTGTTTATTTTTTTTTTAAATCGTTTTTTTATTGAATTGTTTTTGTTTTTTTTTTTTAAATGTTTTTTAATTGAATTGTTTTTGTTTACTTTTAAAAATAAAATACCAGATGCGCCTTATTAAAAATTATTTGTATTCTATCTTAAAGATCTTGCTATGCTGTCCCTAATAGCCGTTCCTTCATTAACAGTGTACACTTCTTCATCTGCCTCGGTGTCCACATTAGGTATTGAAGTTTCCTCTTCCACATTAGGTGCTGAAATTTCATCTTCCTCTAAGGGAATGTTGTAACGTTTGCAAATGTTATGCAGTGCGCAACAAACATTTATAATTTTAATTACTTTTATTGGAGTATAATGAAGGCACATTTGAAGACTTCTGAAACGGCTTTTAACATTGCCAATAGTCCTCTCGACTATGTTTCTGGCTAAAGAATGTTGTATATTAAATTTATGCTGTATGGAACCAAAGGAAGGAGCTCTATATGGTACCATAACGTACGGCTGCAAGGCATATCCAGAATCTCCTAAAAGCCAGCTATTTAGGTTGCCACTTTGGTACAATTCTACAATTGGTACAATTGTGCATTAACATGGCTCATCTTCCATATGAATGCGTCGTGACAAGAACCAGGTCTACAAGCATCGACAGCACGAATTTTCATTTCATAGTCACAAACCTCCAAAAAAAATTTTAAAGATTATGGTTTGTAAATGCTTTGAAAAATTTGTTATAAGATACTTACGATCAACACATTAAGGCTGGAATACCCCTTCCTGTTATAAAAAACGGTGTCTGTAGATGATGGTTTTATAAGCCTTACGTGGGTACCATCCACACAGCCAATGACACCAGGAATCTTAAATTTTTCATAAAAGTGTGTCTTTGAAGCGCGCACTTCTTCTTCCGTCATCTCTAATTGAATCCACAATGAGCAAAGTTTATCTTCCAGCACGTCGAGTACTTCCCAGAGAGTTTTGCAAAAAGTTGTACGCGCCATACTTATATATAAATCATTGGCGATAACCCCTTGGAACGAACCGACTGCCAAAAATCTTAACACGCCGGCTAACTGCACTATTTTTGGAATGGAACACTTCTTCAGAAAAGGCGAAGTTTCCTCTAAAATCATTTGGAAAGCCGTTTTGTTAAGACGATAAAGAGCTATGAAACTAGAAAGAAAGTTGTATTACATGGAATTGAATGAGATTATTGTTACTTACGCTTGCTCCGGAAGGTCCATTGGATTTGAAGAATCTCTAAGGTATCGTCTTTTAATGAGTTCTTTTCTTGATTGTAGACGTTTTAAAGCTAAAACGCTCAGAATAAAAGCAGCCGGCATTGTTTTAAATATTTTTGTGCCTTTATTTGTAAATATACAAAAGGTTTTGACAGATAAAACATATGTTTACACTTTCGGCCTTAACTTCGAAAAAGTAGCAAATCGCATGAACTATAGCACAGGCCGAAATTAAATTGGCGATTTACAAATCGCATGTGATTTGTCAATCGCATGATTGTCAGCACATGAGCGAATGTTTCTCATTGTCGCGGGCCACCAAATCCATAACATAAGTAGAACGACAGTAAATATGAATAGAGAATGTAAAAGAAATAGCAACAACAATACAACGGCTGAGTGACCAACTGAAGCAAACGACTTCGTCAGCGCTGTTGTTGTTGTTGCTATATTCTTTTGCATCGATAATGTAAACAACAAGCAACAACATACATACATACGGTACCAAACATAATGACCAAAACCAGTATGTATGTTGTTGTTGCGACAAAATTATTAGAAAACAATATTAGGGTGGCCCGAAATTTAAATATTTTACAAATTTAACAAAATCAAAAAATACAAATTAATTTTATGATCGATGTAGGGCGATCTCACCCAACATGCTCCCCCCGTTGAAAGGCTTCTCTTTCAAGGAATCATTTAGGATGGTGAGAGAGCTGGTATTGATGTTGGACAAGGAAGAGCCACATTGTAATTTCAGCAATGTAAACCGAACTAGTCCAGAGTTGACAGTATATTTCAAGTTCGAGCGAAAGCGATAGTTACGGTGGGGTACCGTCATCATGTCCAACGACTTGAGGGTGAATGCAGCATATTTACTGATTGCTGGATTTCTACGAACGAGTGTTGTGAAGGTGTACGGCAATTCATTGGTACTGCAAATGCGAAACAATATATCGGCTGGATGAATTGATGGGGGAATATGTCTCCAACAAATACTTCTGCATTGTTCTACCAGGTGTGGGATACGACTTTCGACGAGTTCTTTCAAAGTTGAAGAATATTGTTTGTGCCATTGCAGAAAAATGCTGTAGTTCAAAAAATAGAGCGATGAGATGAATTTCAAGTTGAGCCACCTTCTCCAGAGCAAAACGGTGGTGCAAATTTCACAGCGAATTAATGTCTGTGCTTTATATTGGTATATTGTCGAAGTGGCGAAAAATAATGTTGACTTGTAGGTGCATTTTACGTAAGGTACTATTTGAAAGGCGTAAGCGATGTGACGAAGTTGACCAATAATTACAGGAAAAGTGAGAGCGTGCCGATGTACACCTTTAGGTGGAATATGTGACAAAATTTCATTGATGTGCAGCCAAACTTTTTTGATTTTGAATGCTCGTGTGGGAACTTTGCTAAAGTTATGGTCCTTTCGCAGTAGATCAGAACCACGGGCAAACATCGAGCAACACTTTTCTGTAATGAGACACAAAATACGAAACGACAAAAGACAAGCAGCATCCAAGTCATATGTTATAAACTTCAAGTACTGTACCTCAAATTCTTTTTTCCTGGTCCTCCACCAAACGAGTTGATATTTTGTGATGTTTTCATCGACACGAAATTGTTGATAATTTGTGGAACATTCAGATGTGGATTTGAGATAGCGATGATGTGTGCTGTAGTTTGAACCACGAAGAGATTGCTTGGAGTCTAACATAAGTTGTAGTAAAGTGTTCCATTCTCGTTGCCTCATTGCATACAACGTTTCTAAAGGCAATTTGAATGGGATTCTATTGCCAATATCGAAACAACTTTTTCTGACGAAGTGTGATTCGAATTTTTGACCATTGTGCGACGTTTCGAGGGCGTTAGAGGTTTCTTCTATTTTGAGGGAATTGTTCAAAGTTGAATCAATTGAGTTGTGTGTTAATTTGGATGTCCCACTGACAATCCAATCGAATATTGTATTGGTCAGGCAAAGTGTGCCATCTCCCGGTGAGATTCGACCATCGAGCAACAAATCGAAAAATACTTCAGTACCGAGAAGCATGTCAAAAGGTTGTGATTTGTTATACCACGGATCAGCCAATTTTCTAATTCGAGGTATTATCAAGGGCGATGTTTTGATGTACTCAACAGGTTGTTGAGCCGAAATCGTCTTCGCCACAGCAAAAAATGAAGACCACTGGAGCGAACTAATGCGAGATTTTATCGTGGTGTTGACAAAAAACTTGTTGTTTCGGGCTTCAACGATTCCCAAAATTTCTGTCCGATAAACGCCACAAGATTCTTTGATGAGAACCACGGCTGTTGGATTTATCGCTGTCTTGGACGAGCGAGCAACTAACGAAACAGGATTGCTGTGATTCTCCGACGATGATTGAGAGTGATGCGATGTTGAAGGCACAAGTTGCTTAGGGCCACTAAAAATGTGCAAGAGTGTATGGTGAGGAGACTGGCAAACTGTACAGCAATATTGCGATGTGCATTCCGAAATGTGATGACCATTGCGAAGGCAGTTTATGCACAGTCCATTACGCTTTACGAAATTAAAGCGTTCAACAAGAACAAGCGACGAAAATGACGAATAAGCTGATATATTGTGCTCCGATGAGCTACAATATGAACAAAGTGAGGTTGAGGTTGCAAATGTATCAAAAGGGTGACTAAAATTTGAGTTTGAGTATGCCAGACGAGTCGAATTTGAATCACCAACTATCGAAGCGTTGAGAAAACTGTGGTCCATCGAAAAAGGGCCACGATTTTTCTTCAGCAAAACCATTATTTTTGCCCTTGCGGCAATAAAAATCTCTTCCAAATCGCTTCTGGCAGTATCTGTGGGGCAAAGTATTTCAATTTGTCCTTGGATGTGAGACAATTCCTCGAAATATGACTCCAAGATTTGTAGACGGCATTCCAAAATGATTGGATCAAAATTGTCGCCATCTTTTTCCACTTTTGATTGAATATTTGAGATGTTTCTCTTTATAATATTTCTTTCTTGCTTGAGCGACGCCATTTTAGAGCTAATAGCGGCAGCACCCTCAGTCGCTGCATCTATTTCGAATGTCGACATTTCACTCAAGAGAAACACTCACCAAAAGAACAACAAGAATTTGAAAAGCGCGAAAAATTTGATGACGCTTCAAATACCGTAAATATTTCTGTTACGCCAAATTTATTCGCCGAATCCACAAAACGATAATTTGGCCGAAAATAAAGTGGCGTCCAAAGATCGTCCGAAGCAGCGATGTATACCTCAATGGCAGCAGCGAGTTCCCGATGATGATGTATGTAATTCCAACGACAAAACGATGTAAAAACCCTGTGGCTCCAACTGAGGTTCGAAGTAATTACATGCTCCACAAAACACGATCTGTTTGAGACACACAGGAAGAAAAAATCGCACACTTACTTACACCAACAAGCATCAAGAATTAATGTAGTCCACAAATTCCCAGTAATTCCCCATTAAGGCACTCAATATGTAGGAATGTTGCACGCAGCAGCAATAAAGTTCTTGGACCCGTTAAAACTCTTAACGGGCAACAGCATAAAAAATTCGAAATTTCGATAGCTTCCAGTTAAATATGTGTGTGAAACGGCAAATCAAATTTTCCACAGGTCCCAGATGACACAACAACTTAATCCACGATATTGTTTACATAAATAGTTGATTTCTGCTAAGGAATTCACTATTGAACTCCTTTCAAATATTATTCATTCGGAGGCAACAACTAAAGTTGTACCCAATTAAATTTATAGATGAAGCGATGATGTAGTCAAATTGCAGCAACAAATTGATGAGTAGATCCAACGACGAAAACGAAGAAATTTGCCGATTTAATTGGGTATATTCTATGTACACCGAACAACGAGATTCGACCACAAAAATAAATGTTTCTGCTAAAGAAATCACCGAAATGTGATTTCTCCCACTAATAAAATAAGTACGGCCGTATATAACGCGACGTCCAAAGATTGTCCGTAGCAGCAGCAGCGATGTAGACCCCAATTGCAGCAACGAATTATCGAAGATGATGTGATTCCAACGACGAAACGATGCAAAAAATCCGTGGCTTCAACTAAGGCTCGAAAAATCTGCTCCACGAAACACTAGTCTTTGAAACACTTTTTTTTTTTAAATTGTTTAAAAAGTTAATCGCTATTATTACAGACCGTCCTGTCACGGTCGCCAAAATGTTCGCGCAGAAAACTATTTATTTTAATTTTAAATAAAAACCCGAATTAATTTAATTTTGGTTTGATGTTAGTGTTTCATTTTATTTCAACTACTTATGTGTGTATTGTTTTAAGTGTTTTCGACAACTAACTTTACAATGTTTCTCATTGTCGCGGGCCACCAAATCCATAACATAGAACGACAGTAAATATGAATAGAGAATGTAAAAGAAATAGCAACAACAATACAACGGCTGAGTGACCAACTGAAGCAAACGACTTCGTCAGCGCTGTTGTTGTTGTTGCTATATTCTTTTGCATCGATAATGTAAACAACAAGCAACAACATACATACATACGGTACCAAACATAATGACCAAAACCAGTATGTATGTTGTTGTTGCGACAAAATTATTAGAAAACAATATTAGGGTGGCCCGAAATTTAAATATTTTACAAATTTAACAAAATCAAAAAATACAAATTAATTTTATGATCGATGTAGGGCGATCTCACCCAACAACGTTGACGATATTTTTGCAATAATTGACAAAAAGGACATTCATACAATTTTGGACACACTAAACAAACAACACAACAAACTAAAATTCACTGTGGAACTGGAAGACCATATCTTGACATCCAAATTCACATAGTAGACAACAAAATTAAGACTGACAGGTACACGAAGCCCACATCTTCGGGCAGACTCATAAATTACCATTCACATCAACCACATAGGACTAAAATAAACACAGCTAATAACTTGATCAGCAATGTGATAAGTGTAAGCGACAGGCAATTCCTGCCAAAAAATATTTATAAACTCAAACGAACACTCAAACTAAATGACTTTCCAACACATGTAATTAATAGACTTATTAACAGAAAACTAGACACACTACCAGCGAGTATATCAACAATGAAAACACCATTGACAAACGGCGAGTTGGAAACACGAAAACAATATTTTAGCATTACATTTATTGACAAATTGACAGACAATAAAAATCTTAATGAACTATTTCCGAATAATAATAACATCGTATTTGCACACAAATCAAATACCACACTTAGACGACTTTTCAAAAGCACAAAAGACAAAATAGACAAAAAACACCAATGCAATGTCGTCTATGAAATTCCGTGCAAAGGAACTAATAATGTTACCTGTGACAAGATATACATAGGAACGACAAAACGATCACTACAAACTAGACTGTCAGAACACGAAGCTGACATAAACAAGCACAAAAACACCACAGCGATAGCACAGCATATGCTGGAACACGGACACAGATTTTGACAACACTAAAATTCTTGACATAGAAAACAAATATAACAGAAGAATGACATTGGAGAGTTTACGAATAAGACAAAAAGCCAATAAGACAATGAACACAAAAGAAGACATAGACAAGATAAGCGCTAATTACAACTCAGTTCTGCACAGTAAAACATGATAAGAAGAGTGCAGTGGTGCTAACAATAGACCAATGACAATAAATTAAACATAATAATTAACTAACAACAATAAATTATATAAAATTAACTAAATACAATTAAAACAAACTTTTTATGTAAGTTTTAATGTATTTAAGTATATTAATTAAACTAATCTTGTGGTTTTGTAAATTGTTTAATTAAAGAAAATATACTCCCTGAAGAAGTTGGAAAATACCAACGAAACGTAGGAGAAAGAAATGGAATAAAAAGCGTTTTATTTGCATTTGTTACTATTGACCAGTATAGCCGCTTAATGGAAACAAGATAAACATTAATCACCTGGTCTAAAATACATTCAACAAAATTATTATAATTTATAACCTGGGTTCGTATTACGTGGCCATTTTTGATCGTAAACAAGAAAAAATTTCTATATCTCGAAAACAGAGCGTCCAATCGTAAAAATAACAAATTTTTACGTGTTTCTAAGGGTTTCTCACAAAGTGCTCCCATTCGCATGTTCATCCAGCCAAGTGTCCTCAATTGTTTGCCTGTGTATGTGAAGGCGTCAATAGTGGCGTCATATTCAACGATTAGGTTTAAAAGTTTCACTTCACCTCAAGTTATGAAATATGTAGTCTTCGCAGGCTGATATCTATACACTTTATTGTTTTTTCACAACTTTGTTTATCATTTTCTGTATAAAATATAAATTTTTCTGTAAAGTCCTCGTGTAACATTCCAATATACGTCGTTTCTCTTGAATAACAAAGCATCTTGTGAAAAATCGACTACATAACTTTGTAACAAGTCATTTTGCAACAGAAACTAAATTATGATTACAGTGACTAATATTTGAAAATGAATTCTAATATTGTACTTTTTATTAGTTGTATCTTCCATTTCAGATGAATGAGGTTTTTGAAATACTCAAATTGGTTAATACAACTAAAGTTCGGTAGTAGCAATTTGTATTTAGTAAGACCGATATTTAATCTATCGATAACATCGACAAATAATTCTGATGTTTGACAATTACGAATTCTGATCAAAATATAGACTTTTGTAATGGAATTTCCAAAGCCTGAATTGATTTCCAACTAATATTTTCCCTGTGTGTACGGCGAAAAGTATGCCGTCGTTGCAAGTGAAACAGCTACCTCACATAGTGCCCATTTCTCGAAAAAATTGGAAATAATTCAGCCATTTCTAAACGGCTTGTCCGATCAAGATCAAATTTTAGATTAGTAGCGCTACTAAAAACCTACCAAAATCATGCTAGATATTTGAGAAAATAGTTTTTTTTTTTGGAAAATTTTACCTCGCTTTTTTTCAGTTATTTGAGAATATAATGGCTAAATGAAGAGCAATATTAATTATGGTAAAATGATTATATTAATACTATTACAAAATCCTGAAAAAATATTTTTAATAAAAATAAAACAAATAAAAATAAAATAAGGCTCCCACTGTGCGGCTCCAGTGGGATTTATGACGTTCCTTTTTATCAATATCTCCAGCATAAGACCTAAGCTTTGCTCATGTGAAATTTCATCTATCTGAGTAGCTGAATTATTTCCATTTTTTTCGAGAAATTGCCCACTGTGCCTCAAACCAACTCCCCACGAATGTTTAATGATACCTCAAGAAGAGTCAGAATCAGACACGTGCACAGAGGGGGTCCAGGGTGCTTCTGCCGTACCCGAAATTACTTCCTTAAGTAGTGGTCTTTGAATGTTATTCTATTTTTCAACCTAAACTTCAAGTTTGACTCCCCGAAAGAAAATACTGCGTGCAGTACTGGTTTGAATCAATCTGTAGCAGAAGACATCAGACCTCTAATCACTAAGCCGATATCGATCTTTCGAGAACAGACCAGAACGAACAGCGTTACTAGGAGATGGTCCTGGAAACGGCTGAAGTGGTATAAATTGCCGATTGTAGCGAAACTGAAGTCAGTCTCATTTCAAACGAGTAACGGCATAAATCGTCGAATAATAGTGATATCGATAAATAATTGATAAATAACACTGTTTCATTGCCCCTATTTTATTGAAGTCGTAACAATATCAATAGCTGCAATCTTCTTTAACTTCTATATTAATTCTTCCAATGTCATATGAATAGGCAGGATCAGGATTCGTTTTTCATGTGTAGTGGGTTACCCGGGGTAACTCATTATTACCATTTACCGTTTACCCCCACAGGGTATGGGGAAAATAATGAGTAGCTACCCACGATAATGGGGAATTACCCATAACGATTACCCATTACCCTGCGGGAAAATAATGGGTAGCTACTCACGATAATGGGGAATTACCCATAACGATTACCCATTACCCTGCGGGAAAAGACTGGGTAGTTATTTATTTTCCCCATACCAAAAACAATGTACAAGTAGACAGTCAAAATTTCTCTCCACTCGAATGCCAAAAAACAAAACGAGTGAAACCCTAGTCATTCTCTGCTCTCTCTCTCTCTTACTCTCTACATTGAATATTTCAATACACGTGCAGATTTTTGACAGTGTTATTGTATATAACGATACAAATTCCAACCATGTAGAAGTAAAATTTCATAAACTATGCAAAAAGTATGATATAATCAAGATATGACGCGAGAGAGAAATGCATTTGAGTGAATTGCTCACTTTTTGGCTCTCTTTTACCAGGGTTGCCAAATTGCGCACATCGTCTTCGTTTAATTCTTGATCGTCTTTGCCCATACCCTGTGGGTAATGGGTAAACATTTATTACACATTCTCCACGGCGAGATGTATGGGGTACACATTGTGGGGGGGGGGGGGTTAAATTCAAACTCTGGGCAGGATACCCTCAGAGAACTAATTATATGAAAAGAGGTTGTAGCAAACATTAATTCGGTTGCTCCCACCGAATTGCTGTTGCCACAACCGAGGGTTGTTACGACTGAATTTAGTCCCCACAACTGAAATTCGGTCGAAGCAAACTCATCTCAGGATTCGGTTGTGACAACTGAATTTTGAATTATACGAGTATTAGCCCTGTCAACTACATTTTCCATTATTTCGGTTGCAACAACCAAAAGTGGAATGAATTCGAATTCTACAATCGAAACTGGTATCAAATTCAGTAGCAGCAACCAAATGTGGCTTCACTTTAGGATCAGCAACTGAATTTGGCAAACCTACTAACGTATACTCCTTAGTAGCCAACGATTTAGTTATGTATCCCATCAGTTCATACAGTATCCTTCCAGTCTCTGTAGATTTGTCCCTTGCAGTACGCGAGCTGTGCACCAGATTACAATAATATACCAATACTCGTCCGCGAGTGCACGACTATCAGCCGTTCCAAAATCTTCAGTAAAAACGATCACAGGCTTTTCGGCCTAAAGTTTTTAGGAGCTGTTTGAAATTTCTTTCCCGCTTTGATAATAAATACTACTCTTGTATCTCTCAATCCTCTAGATTTAAAGCAAATTTGAAGTTTATACACGGAATGTGTAACTTTATCAGCCAGGGGATCAATAGATTGGTCATAGCCTGAAGTTTCACTGGTGATACCATGTCCGGTCCGGGAGACTTGAAGGGTTTGACTCTGTTAAAATCCCATTTAAGCCAGGATTTTGTAACAATTTCAATAGAAACTTCTGATCTCTGAGGAGTATGTTCACCTAAAGTGATCTACTCTTGCGGTGAGTGGCCAGGGAAATGGGTGTCCATCAGGAGTTTTAGTAAATCACAACTACAGGTTGTCCCCTTCCCCGAAGAGTGCTTTAGGTAACCTATAGTCCAATTTCCCGACGCCAGTATTTTTTGCTTACAGAAAATCATACACGAGTTTCTTTTGGTCCGTCTGACTCCACTATATCGCTTTAGTCCAATTTTTTAATTATACCAGTCCAGCTTTTCTCGCGAAGACTTGGCTCTGTTAAAAAAAGTCGACATGACTTACTTATATTCGCAAGTTCTATATTCCAACAAGGAGGTTACTTCTTCCCTCTTGGCTTCGTTCTTGGGCAAGAAATTTGTAGCGACTTGTTGAGAGCTCCCAAGACCCTATCCGCTACATTATCTATATCATATTCGCACCTGGTATCCACAGGTGTTTCAGATCCTATAGAGTTCTTTTCATAGAGGGACCAGTCAGTCGATGAACTACCTCAGCCTGGGTCATGTTTCAGTCCAACTGGAATCCAACATATTTATGATCAGAGCATGAATTGTCATCAAGGACAAAGATGACATCTAGTACCTCTTGCCTGGAGCTGTTGACGAAAGTCGGCTTATTGCCTCTATTACGTATGACAAGGCTAGTACCCAGTAGGCAATCCATACATTTTTCTCCCCTCTCATTGGTATCACTGCTACTCCATAATGGGCGATGTTTGTTTGCGTCAGCGCCCACAACCACTGGGGTACCTATCTTGTTTACCTACTCTATGCGGCATCTTAAGGTACTGCTGGCATCTGGTCTCTTGCCCCGGGGTAGATGTTTGTCGTCCCTTTCAACATGGAGCATGTACGATCCGACGATACAAATATTTGATCCGTTGTATTCCAGGCTAACCACAACTGTTAACAGGCACGTATTCGGACCATTTCTTGCGACATTATAATCTCTGGGATTGCCTTTGGCAACAAAGGGCTTGTGGATTCGGACCACGTCCACGTCGCCATTTGCGAAGCGTAGGCGCAAAGTGGCAGAGGCCACTTTACTATGATGTAGGTTGATCTGAAAAAAGCGCAACATTTGTTGGCCCCTCCTGCTCGTCGTCAGATACCAAAATAGAGTCTTCACCAGTATCACTATCACCTGTGTGTTGAAGTGCATCTAAAGCAGTGTTAACCAGCCCATAGCCTCGCGAGGCAGACAATAATCGTATTTTTCACACACACACGATCGGAAATTCACATGTACACAACCACTATGCTTGATTCGAAGCATCAGTCTATGCCTGTTCGTTTGCGACCGCACGCAAATACATAATATGTTTGTGTGCGTGCGTTCGGTTTTGCCTACCACTGATCTAAAGACTCAGATAAATTGGTTTCAGATAAGGAACAACCCCTTCCTTATCTGGTAAGGGCTCCAACGAGCCTCCTGAAATTTGTATATTTCCAATCACCGTCGATATGTTACCCACAGCCTCGTGTTGCGGTTCTCGTTTTTGCGAGTCTTCGCCTTCAGTTTGTCGTACTTCATCATTCACAGTCGATATGTAATTAACAGCCTTGTATTCCTGATTACGTTTGTAAATTTTCAGGGTCATCTGGCAAAAGCAAACGAGACCATGGCAGCGGATTTTTTCCAGAAGTGGAAGTGAATCGTTGTTCAAAATACCATTTACCGTTTCCAATTCCGTTCCAATTTCAATTGTCCATTTTCCAGTTGTATGTTAGAATTTCGGGATTACTATCCTCGAGAATGTACTCAATTTCCTCCTCATCAGATGGGATTGCTGTCATCCAGGCGTGTGCCCTGGGCCTTTGTGGGAGATCCTCCCTCCGAGCAACATCTAGAGCTGATCCTGACCACAGCTCACCTACGTTTTTCAAAGATGCACGGTAGTAGTCTACCGATCGCTGATCTTCAAACGCCTATTGCTTTGTCCGGCCTTGAAATCAGCCCGGCGTCTCCTTTCGTATCTGAACATATACTGAGGACAAAGCATCCACAACATAATTATTTCCCTTAATCCTTCGGAATAATTCCAGTTTCCTCCTCCTGGTCGATAACAGTCGTTACTAGATTGTCGTTTACTACAGTCGTTTACTAGCCGAAGAGGGCTAGGCTGTGGATGTTAATCGGCTGAGTGAAGCCTCTTCTCCCCTTGTTCCGATGCAGAAGCCGCTCCTTTATAATATCTTGATTATCAATAACATTACGAGCCCATTTCAGAGAATCTCTCTGTCTAGTAGTGAGTGTCTCCTGGTCGACATAACCATTTGCCTTGGCTTGACGACGATTGTTAGATTTCCTTTCGTAGGACTGCAGTTGTCGCTTTATACCTGCGGCTGGCGCACCGACATGTTTCTAGACTTCCTCTCCAAAGAACCTGACATCAGGTCGCGCTTCAATTGCGTTCATAATAGTGGACTCTGCCATATTGTCGTCGGCACGGTACACGGGACACCCCGGATTGGGGGAGTCAGTTTAGAAGAGAACCACTACTGTGATAAACAGGCTCCCCTAACTTGGAGAACAGAAGCTGTCCAGATAGCCGCCCATAGTTGGTAGACTCTTCTGGATTTTATTTCCACCGGGGAACGACGGAGACGTCGTCACTTTCCTGATTTCACTCCTCCTTGGAGTATCCCCTGTGGGTAAATCATTTGTACCGTTTTTGTTGTACGTCCTCGGACTCTGCCGCTCTTAGTCGGTATTGTGGTTTTTCATATACAACGCTTTATTTGGTATTACGAAAATTCAATTAATAAAAAATATACTTTAATGTGTAATTCAGTGTAAGCTGTAATGCTTGAATGAATTGTGTGAATCTATATAAAAAGAGAATAACATAAATGTCAAAATGAGGAGATCAGATATTGGTACTTAACACGGTTGCTATATCACAGTTGAAGATACAACAGTCGGGGACTGCTTATTATTCGCAGCGAACCTACATATAAAGTACATAGTATGTATGCCGGCCAGATATTCGCTACCTGCTGATCCCCATGGTAGCCTGAGCTCAGCTGCAGGACCTACCATATGTAACTAGTATAGCCTACCTACTTAATGGGATAAATTGTAACAGCGAAAAAGGGACTCCTTACTTTTGTGCCTGAGTGTATTTTTTTTTGAACGAAGTACATAATACATACATACCTCCTTTTGATTTGTGGATGTATGTGCTAAATGTGTAACAATTTTAATCAATACCAACAAATCACTACTGGAGTTTACTTTGTATTTAAGTCCTACAATTAAACCCCATCCACATGAATATGATGAGGAGTTGTAGTAACCCTTTTGTTGTTCTTAAGTTTAAATCGTATTCGTTCACTTGAAATATTCCCTTTTGGGACATTAAAAACTCATTTCCAGACACTTCCCTTTATTAGCATTAACATTTGAACGAACGAATGTATGAGGATACATGCAACGTGTGCTCACTATTATATCGAAACCATCAATGTTGTCCATTTAGCGTTGCACAGTGGGGTGGAAAAATTTTACAAATTTGTTATAACTTATTTGTTACAATATAGATCCGCAGGCAAGTATGGCCAAGTTATGACCTGAATCGTACGCTAAATATAAAGTCCCATTCAAGATATTTCTATGCTATCGTAGTAGCTGTGATCACATATTAGGCGTGTTTTGGATACACCGTTTGCTTAGATTGTATGGACAGCTAAGCGATATTGAGCAACATATCGCTTTCATTTCAGTCCTAAGCAGGCACAAAGTTACCAGTTTGAAAATACAAAAAAAAATTGATTTTGACATTTTGATTTTGGTTGATGTTCGAATTTGTCAAATTCAAAAACAAAATACATTAGCTATGTCATAGATGGCTCCATCTTTACGCATAAGGCGATACGTAAATATACATACATGGACATCCCCGAGCAGCTATTCGCGCAATCACATCGACTACATATGCGTGAGCAGAAGATGGAAAAGCTCTTTTTCGGATGTCACAAATAAAGGATTTTCCAATAGGTACTTGAGAACTTTGAATTTAATTTCTGATCGCACAATTTCACAGATCATCTAACTGTTAATTTCCTTTTTGTTTTAGAAAATTCAACATTTTCATCATGGTAAAGTACACGAACGAACAACGTATGCAAATTATAAAAATTTACTACCGAAATTCAGAGTCGTTGACCGCAACTTTAAGAGCATTAACTCCAATTTTCGGTCGTTATTCTCTTCCTAGTAGACAAGCAATAACAAGTTTAGTGCAAAAATTTGAGTGTAAATATTCATTGTGTGATGCTGCCGTGTCAGTGAGACAACGGGTTGGTCGAAGTGACGAAAATATCGCTGCCGCTCAGGCGTCCGTAACAAACGATTCAAATCAGTCGATTCCGCGGCGTTCTCAAGAACTGGGCATCGCCAAGACCACTTTATGGCGAATTTTGCGTAAAGATCTTGGTTTGCACCCATACAAGATCAAGCTGACTCAAGAATTGAAGCCGATGGACCATTTGATACGTTCTCCGATTGGGATCTGGAGAAGATGCGCCAAGATGATGAATTTCATCGCAAAATCATCTTCAGTGACGAAGTTCATTTTTGGCTCAATGGGTTCGTCAATTAGCAAAATTTGCATTATTGGTTTGGTGAAAATCCACATGTGCTTCATGAATCACCACTTCATCCATAAAAAATTACTGTTTGGTGCGGTTTGCATGCCGGCGGCATCATTGGGCCGTATTTTTTCATCGACAATAACGATCGTCATGTTACTGTGAATGACGATATTTATCGCGCCATGATTACCGACTATTTTTGGCCCGAATTGGAAAACATGAACTGGGACGACATGTGGTTTCAACAGGACGATGCCACAAGCCACACAGCACACCTTACAATCAATTTATTGAAGAGTAAGTTTAATGAGCGTGTTATATCAAGAAATGTACCAGTCAATTGGCCGTCTCGTTCGTGCGGGCTACGTCAAATCATTGGTCTATGCCAACAAACCGACGACGTTGGAAGAACTCAGAGCCGACATTGAACGCGAAATAGCGGCCGTCGAATCGAAAATTGGGTCCAACGGATCGACCGCTGCCGACGCGGCCGTGGTGGCCATATGAACGAAGTCGAGTTCCATTCATAAATGTTTTGATTGTATTTCAAGTCGATCATAAAGTTTTGGAAATATCTCAAATGGTTTGTCAATCAAGATAAAAAATAAACTGTCAAAGAAGAATCATCAGGCACAAAAGACGAAGACGGCTCTTCCTACAGCAACTCCAGAACAGTGAAGCTAAGAACCCATTAACCATGGCAATTACTCATGGGAAGAAATCACAGCATCTTGGAAATCAAATGACACTAGAAACCTTCTCAATTCATAGAACCTGAAACTGCAGCTAAACAACAACACTACTAAGAGGCAGCAATACCAACAGCTGGCGAAACAAGTGAAGAAGCTGTAAAAAGAGATCAAAGAAAGTTCCTGGTGCAGCTAGCAACAATAGCAGAAGAAGCCACTGGTCAGAATAATATGAGAAAACTACATATACACCAACCGATAGACTGTCTCACAACTTGAAAGTGTAATGTGAACCAAGCAATTGCTGATAGTAATCGTAAACAACTAACGAACAATGATGCACAAACGCAGAGATGGAGAGACCATTTTAATGAAATTAGCAACGTCATAGACGCTACTGAGGACAGCGAAATAGATCAGAGCAGCTCCTCAGAAAATAACTGAAGAATATCAAGCAACTCTTCCAACCTGAATGAAATAAAAGGGACGATTGGAAAATTGAAAAATAGTAGATGGATTACCAGCGGAAATTCTACGGGTTGACATCGAAACCAGGGCTGAAATTCTACGGCCTCACATAACATCAGTATGGGAGAAAGAAAAACTGCCTCCAAGCTCGAAGAATCATTGTAAGCTTACCAAAATGTGGTGACTTGAAAGATTGAAACAACTGGAGAGGAATTACTCTGTTTAACACCATATACAAGACACACGCAGTCAAAATGCAGGAAGGGCTTCAAAGCAAAATAGAGAATATATGGCGAGACGAACAAGCAGGCTTCCGGCCATATAGAAGCTTCGTAGATCAGGCCAACATTCTTCGCATCATTATAGAACAGTCTCTAGAATGGCGTACAAACCTGTATCTACTGTTTGTCGACTTCAAGAAAGCCTTTGATACCATCCCCTGTGGGTAATGGGTAAACGTTCATTACACATTCAATATAGAAGATACACGCAGCCAAAATACAGGAAGGGCTTCAAAGCAAAATAGAGAATATATGGCGAGACGAACAAGCAGGCTTCCGGCCATATAGAAGCTGCGTAGATCAGGCCAACATTCTTCGCATCATTATAGAACAGTCTCTAGAATGGCGTACAAACCTGTATCTACTGTTTGTCGACTTCAAGAAAGCCTTTGATACCATCCCCTGTGGGTAATGGGTAAACGTTCATTACACATTCAATACGGCGATGTTACATACGGGGGGTTAAATAGGAACTCAGGTTGTATTACTTCAGAATTTAATTTCCAAAAGGAAATGGAAATATATTATTTTTAGAAAACCGATGGACCGGTTTTCAAATTCGTCTCAAAAACTCTACGAAGTATTGAATAGAAACACTGAATTTGTTAATGGATTTAATAAGACTTGGATTTATGAAGACACGTATATTTCATATTAATAATCGTGTCTGCAACCTGTAGTATTGAGTAGCACACACAAGGTTTTTGGACACAAACATATTAGAGGGCGGATCAATAACTCCATGAGTTTTTGAATGAAACAGTTTTTTTTCAAAAAAAAATAATTTTTCAACATAATCTCCTTTTAGCTCAATATACTTAGTCCAACGTCTCCCCAATTTTTGTATCCGTCGGTGGTGCAATGGTTAGTGTGCGCTCCCCTTGTACAGGAGATCCTGGGTTCGATCGTGGGTCACCTCGCTTAGTGACGGCGACACTATCGAGTACTTAGCCATAAAAAAGCTTCTCAAAATACCGTTCGGAACCGGTGTAAAACTGTAGGTCCCAATCAAGGAATATAAAACTATAAAGCACACAGCTCACTGGTTGTGAGAAGCTCTCCCCAATTCCTGCATGGGATGTAAAGGGAAACTTTTTTTTGGCCATATGGAGTCGTTTTTTTTAAAATCCTCGTTACATCGGGCCAATAAGTTGGCATAATATTCGCCGTTTAATCTTTCTTCGGAGCCGGTTCACCCGGAGAAACTCATTGTTTAGACTGCTGCTTGGTCTCCGAAGTGTTGTAATGGATCCATGTTTCATCCACAGTTTTAAAACGCCGTAAAAACTCCATCGAATTGTGGTTAAACAACTCCAAACAATCCTTTGATGTTGTCACACGATTACGTTTATGGTCAATTGAGAGCAAACGCGGCACCCATCTTGCAGACAGTTTTCTTAAACCCAACTGATCGAAACCACACTACCGTATGAAATGCATATTGACCTCAATTGGCCGTCGAGAACGTTCAGCGTCATTTGTATTTATGGGACCACAACGAAACTCGGTAAACCACTTTTTAACCATTAAAATCGATGGTGCAGAGTCCCAATAGTATTTATCAAGCTTTTCCTTGATTTGATTGCCGGTTTTTTTTTTTCGCAAAAAATAATGTTTAATGAGCACTCGAAAATCACTTTTTTCCATTTTTAAAAAAATGCACGAGGTTGTATGTGTTGAACACCTGTTAAACGCAAAGTAAATGACGGAACTTGCTCAAAATTTAACAGTAGTCTATTAACAGGTGGTACTTGATGGAAGCAGTGTTGTATTTCATATAACTACGAGAGAAGTTCGAAAAGTCACGAACTTGTTGATCCGCCCTCTATATTTATGACAAGCTACAAACACGTTATATTCGCATGCAAACAACAAAAACAGACAGATTTTTCAGCGAGTGTCGATTATAAGTATATTTTCATTAAATCAATGAGGAACCAAAGAAATTTAGAAAAAAAATTCTTTATATAAATTATAAAAAATAAATGGTTTCCCATTACATCCCATGAAGGGACTGGGGAGAACTTCTCACAATCATTGAGCTGTGCGCTTTCCAGTTTTCACTCACTGATTGGGACCTACAGTTTTACACCGATTCCGAACGGTAATTTGAGAAGCTTTTTCATGGCTAGATACTCGATAGTGTCGCCGTCACTATGCGAGGTGACCGCCGCCGAAAGAAAATTTGAAGGTGGTCAGAGCCGGGTTCGAACCCAGGATCTCATGTACAAGAGCCGCGCACACTAACCATTGCACCACCGACGAAAGCTTAATTAATAAAAAATTCAACGAAAATGAAAATTCGGTGCATTGTTCACGGTCAGCCTTCGAATTGCATAATAGAAGTGAGTGCTTCAAGTTGTGACCATTGAGCGATTCATTTGTTTGAATTGACTAGATGGGACCTACAGTTTAATACCGATTCTGGTTGAGTATACTTTATCTCGATATGTTTTGTACTCGATAGCGTAACCGGCACCAAAGGGAACTTGAGGGATTCTTGCCGCGATTTAGCTCGCGTTGTCATGTGCAAGGGTCGATCATGCTTACCATGGGACAAACTACATTCAATGAACTTCCAAAACCGACGGACAATCAAATTCCACACGTAGGTACACTTTTATGACATGTTTCATTAAATAAATTCGTGTTGTGAATGTTTGTGAGAAGCTCTCTACAATCTCTTCATGGGATATAATGGTATACCCTTTTCTTTCCTTGTTAATTTTTGGGACTTAGGAAAGTTTGATTACACAGTGCAACACGAAAAAATTTAACCATATACGTACACCAATACGTGATAAAAGACCAAAAAAAGAGACCCGTGTCTCCCAGTTTTGTCCAAAGTCATAGTATCTCATTGTTGAAGTAAACGGTGTTAAGAATCATTCCTAGAAAGTTCATATTTTCCAGAAAGTTGTTTATTGAGATCTTAGGTACATATTTGTAGTTGATTGTTTACTTGAAATTAGAACGGTTTGCTATCTATGGACCTGAATAGGGGTAAACAATTTTTGACCTTAAAGATGAAGTTTTTTTGATTTTCTTTGTTCACTATTTTTGTTCTTTATGACAAGAGCTACAACTTTTCCTCAGAGAATAAATCAAAATTTCGAACGGTTTGCAAGATACGAGCCTGACAATATGATAATTTTTTTTCCAAAAATGACACCGAGGCCCCAAATCTTTGGGGGTCCATAAAAAAAGTGTATGACTTTGGGTAAAACTGGGAGACACAGCTCTTTTGTTTGGTATTTTATCACGTAGTGGTGTTCGTATATGGTTATATTTCCATGACTTAAAAAATTACACACAGTGATATCTACCGAATTGAGCCAAATTATGTTGGCATCAAAATAATTTTTTTAAACGAATTAATAATTACTGCCTATTAGATGACATTCTATCCCACTGTGTCTTGGCATTCGCCGGGGATTCATATAAACTTTTCTAAGATTTGTATTACCCTTTTTACGGGACTATTCGTTCATTCAGTTTTTGTTTACTAAAATTTCAATTTTATTTAAACATATGCAAAGTTTTTCTTTTCTCAACAAATAGCAACAACAACAATGGCATTAATGTAAATAGATAAACTGTAAATAATTTTCCAAGAATAGTTTCATAAGTTAGATACGAGTAAAAGGATATCCCCATGGCTTGGAGAAGGGGTGGATTGCGTGCGTGTTGTCCTTTTATTTTGTGCTCAGACTTACGAATGCGGTGTGGTGTGGTGTGGTGTGGTGAGTTCTCGAGTATGTGTGAATCCATTAAAAATCACTTTTGTTCTATACATTACAGGAAGAAGAGGAAGTTTCGGTCTGTATGAGTAATATGCATGCAAAATTACTTATATCCTTAACGGTGTGTTCTTGTTTTCTTATTGTTGTTGGGTTAGTGTTGTCTTTTTAACGTTTGTTTATTTAGTCGGTTTTGTGTACATTGAGTTAAGCTCTTCTGCCAAAGGGGTAAGGGCGGAGCACACACTTACTCGTCAGCCGTGTCCTGTTTACCAACAAATAAGCTGAAAAAGAATTGAAATTAAAAGAAAGTTGTGTAAGAATAAATAGGACTTTGCATTTGGCTAGAACTGATTCGATCACCAAAGCCAAAGTATTTTTAATCTACACTCTTATTCTTAATTGTGAGATTTTTATGGATATTTCTTTACAATGGTATTTTATAAAATCATAGTTTGTACACCAACGCTTATGTTGTTCTGATTCCTAAACTGTAATAATTTCCTTACTCATTGATGTTAGACCATTCTGTATTATATGGCTCTTACTTACTTATCTGGTCTGGAATAAGCCCGGTGGGTCAAGGACGTTTTAAAACGACGATAACACATTTCGCCAACCAGTTCGATCTATTGCCTTATCTCTCCAGTTGGTAACATCAAGTGTACGCAGGCATTCGTCAAACTGATCCCTCCAGCGGAGTCTTGGTTTTCCTATTTTTCGTCTTCCTACAGCTCATGGCTCATGCGTCGCCGATACTCGCCGTTGTGCATTATAAGGCCATAATATTTCAGAGTATTTTCCCCTCGGAGACTCCTAGAGATGTTTTCTCTGCTTGCGATAAGATCAAGGATTCTACGCCATAAAGCAAGGCAGGTTGTATGAGAGTCAGGTATAACTGGACTTTTATTACTCGTGTGTTTTGTATTGGACTGATTTAAAAGCATACAATTTAATTAGGATATGTATCAGTCCAATACTGAGGTGACGATGTAACCCATCCAATTGGAATATAATTCGGGTTTCTTTAAAAAAAAATAATTTAGAGGTTTAAATTTATACTTTTATTTTAAAATAAGGTTGACTACTGACCGACCCTATGAACAATCAAATTACGAATACACATGTATGGGTGCTTTCCTGCCATAGGCTATTAGTAGCCTATAAAGCGCTGGAATTTCCGATTCGTATTTCATACTGTCGGGGTTCAGGTCCATAATTTTTAAAGCTATAGACAGTAGCTCGTTGTTATAGTCGTCATGCATTGAGGGTGGATTCGATCTAAATATGGGTCCACGGCTATCATGTTAGCTAAATGTGAAAGAAAATTCAAAACTAATTAATTAAACAAATTAACAAAAGAATTGATTAAGGGCCATTATCACAATAGGTCTGTTTTTGTATTACCTGTTAAACTAATTTGTCGACCAGTTTGCGATATTATGCGATTTTAAGCGGATACAAAGTCGTCGAAAAAGTAGTTTAGCGGGAAATAAAAAAACAAGGTTATATATGTGGATATGTGGAAGACATAATTTCCCTACAAACTGACAGCTAAAACAATTATTTACCTTTAACTGTATGATAACTTAAGATGGTGATAATGGGGTTAAATGCTAAAAATAATTAGTTATATAACTGGTATTATTATTTATTTATTTAATTTTGAAATAATTTACTTAATAGATTTGAATCGTTTGAATTACTCGTTATATGAGTGTTTGACTCAGTCAGTACCGTACGCAGGATTTTATTTCGAGGGGGGGGGGGGGGACAGCTTGATATTTAGATTGAAAAATAGCACTAAATTCTCCCCGAACCCGCTCCCTACGTACGTGTTTGGACTCAGTAGTTCATTGAACTTAAAAAAGTTGTCACATGATTATCATCATCATTTTTCATACAGGCCAAAGAAATTTTCAACAGGGTATCAATGGGTTATTTTAGATTTTACTTCAATATATTTTAACCAGTTGGAAATATTTTCAATGCCAAATTGTCAGTCTTTCCTCGTTTTACAAAGTGAATTCGAAATATGTTATACATTTGGTAATTTTCCGGACAACGCTAGAGAAATTGGGGTAACTGTCTTTGAAAAAATGTTTTCGAATTTGAGCTCAGAAATTGTTTCTGGTTTATTCGCATAAACCCGAAAATTCACAAAAACTCAAAGAGAAAAAATCGCACGATCTTGGTGGCCAGTTCAGGAATATTATGCCAAAGTTATTGCGTACGAAAGCAATTGTTTGATTATTGTTTGTACCCGAAATTTTGACAGTACTTTCAGAAATTGAATAAATCCTTGTAAATATTCATTGAGTTGTTTAAACTTAGTATTTACCTCTAAACTCATCTAAGTTATCATAGATACAAACTTTATTTTGCACCTCTACATTCAAATTTGAAAACCCCGCCTCTGTCATTCTCTCAGTGTATTCTTTAACTGGATCGGATAGAAGATCTACAACAGTATCAATATATTTGCTCCATCTTTCCGTTTGACTGAGGCGCCTGTAACTATCGTATATGGCATGATGAACCAATGAGACGATAAGACAATCTCCCCCTTCACTACGTAACAGCTGATAGATATTTCTCAAGCCCCGTCTAAAAATACAAACATTCATCTTACATGTTACATGTTACATGATCCAATTGTTCTTTTAAATCTTGGGCCAGATCGTTGGTGGTTTCAATGTCCAGCAACTTAAATTCACTCTTCTTCATGTGACCATAATGAGATTTGGCATATTTAGCCATATTAGGGTTGATGTCAGAATAGACAATTCTTTGGAAGTTACTTGGCATAATGGGATATACGAAATCCATTAAAACGTCACCGGAACCGGAACCCACATCTATCAGAGAATCGTGGCCATCGCAGCGCCATTGGATTGTGGTGGCAAACCGCTTAACGACATGTTCTGCATCACGACGCTGAATTTTATTGGCCGTATGGTACAACTCTGGGCAATTCATAGCTGAGAAACTTAATTTCACTTTTGTTAACTAAATTTTACTGCAGGTGTCTCTTAAATAATGACTGGTAGAGTTGCAAGTTGCAACAGTATTTATACCTAAATAGTAGCAATTACTTGTCAGCCGTTAACCCTCATGTGCTCGAAGAGGGACCCAGTGACTGTTTACAGATTTGCTTGTTCACAACTTTTGTTTGGCGAATAGCAGAAATTTTAAACGACGATATGTTTCAAGAAAATTAGTATTTGAATCGCTTAAATTTGGATTTAAAGCGAGATGACCAGTTATTTGGATTTGATTTTAATGTTAACACGTTTGTACACATATTTACCCATTGACATATCTGTCTTTTTGCTGTTGTTGGGATACAAACATAACGTGTTTGTAGCTTGTTGCAAATATAGAATACTTGTGTCCAAACACATTGTGTTTGCTATTCAATATTACATGTATACTTATATACACGTCGACACACCTATCTTTTTGTTGTTGTTGTGATGCAAACATATCGTGTTTGTAGCTTGTTCCAAATACAGTATACTTGTGTCTAAACATATTGTGTTTGCTATGCTGGAGACACAATGATTAATAGGTTATAATATATATTTCTGCGAGCGAAATGTGGCTTTGTTTGTTGAAAACTGCTCACAACAAAATCGTGACAGACAACAAAGAAACAAAAACGCAGTAGGTCTTTAATTAATGAAAACAATACTTGCAGGTATATGTTCAGCGTGTAGGAATTGTACCAGGGGGATTCTATGGCACAGCTGATCGAAACGGTACTAGGCCGATGATGTAGAATGAGAGAGCAAACAAGAGAGGAACTAATTTTAAATAGTGTTTATTGATACTAATCACAGCTAAATTATGTTTTATGTTGTTTGCTTTGAATGAAAATACGCATTCCCTTTGATTTCTGTCCGTTTTATGTCCAACGAAAGTGTAAAATTGTTAAATACAGCAGCAAATAAAACTCTATGAAATGGCCTACTACCTCGTCGTCATGAAGGGGCATCGAAGAGAGTAATGGAAACTCGTAACTATGATTGTACGTAAGTTATGTTGAAATCCATTCGATTTCTAATATAATATGGTGGTGGTTTATGTATAGGTAGGAAGGTTTTTTTTTTAAATACAACGAATTACATTTTATTTGGTAGTCTTTATTATTATGAAGGGTGTCCCAACATAAGTGCCGGTGTAAATTTCGTGGCTTTTTTTCTGGTGCGATTATGAACATTAAGTTTCCTATACATTGACGTACACCCAAACAACTAATTGTTAGAAGAGAGGTTGTAAAATAAATAAATGGTTTCCCATTACATCCTATGAAGGGATTGGGGAGAGCTTCTCACAATCACTGAGCTGTGCGCTTTCCAGTTTTCACACACTGATTGGGACCTACAGTTTTACACCGATTCCGAAAGGTATTTTGAGAAGCTTTTTCATGGCTATATACTCGATAGTGTCGCCGTCACTATGCGAGGTGACCGCCGCCGAAAGATAATTTTTTTTAAGGTGGTCAGAGCAGGGTTCGAACCCAGGATCTCATGTAAAAGAGCCGAGCACACTAACCATTGCACCACCGACGGCCACCGACGAGAGGTTGTAGCAACCTTAAATTCCTCTGTTGCTACCGAATTGTGGTTGTTACAACCTAATTGAGCTTGTTTTACGACCGAATTAAGTACCCACAACTGAAATTCGGTTGAAGCAACCTCGTTTCATAATTGATTTGGTTGTGGCAACTGAATCGTCAATTACATTCTTTCTGTCAACTAAATTTTCAAAAATTTCGGTGGGAACAACCGAATTTGGAATTAATGCGGAACCAAGGAACAAAATTGGTACCAAAATCGGTTGGAGTAACCGAATGTGGCATCATTTCAGTTGCAACAACCGAATTTAGCCTTAAGTCGGTTGCAGCGACCGCATTTGGCATCAATTCGGTTGCTGTAACCGAATTTTGAATGAATTCTGTAGCAACAACCGAATTCATTTTCAATTCGGTAACCACTACATAATTCATTATATTTCAAACCTAACGTTTAAAATTATAAATAGAAATAATAAGCGTGTTTTTTTATTTCCCGCTAAACTAATTGTTCGACGACTTTACATGGGGAACCGCTTAAAATCGCTTAGCTACCCATACAAAGTGGACGAAAACCATGATCTTCTTAGTTTGTAAGTCAAATGGCCCCGGCAACATATTACAAGCAATCATATATATGTTTTTGCAATATGTTGCTGGGGTCGGTTTTTCCTGCGTATAACTCTTTGTCGTTACTTAGCGCATGGAGATTTTTTCATGAAGACAATTTTTAAAGCAAATCCGATGAAAAATTGGCAAACAGTTTGTAGTATTATTAGTTTCATACAATGGGTAGAGTTTGAAAATGACATAACTCTGGTACAGTAACTGCAAATTCAAAATTGTATCCACTTAATTGCTTAACCGTCTTTTATGGTTTAGCATTAGTGTTTTAAATTTTCATAGAAATTTAAAGCAAATCCGATGCAAAAATGGCAAAGAGTTAATAATATTTTTAGGTTCATACAATGGGTAAAAGGCTTTAAAATGGTATAACTCTGGAACAGTAACAGCAAATTAAAAATTTTTTTCTACAAAATTGCTTCGAATTTGCATCATTATTTTTTTTTTTACATTTGCATAGAAATTTTAAAAGTTATGAATCGTTACTAACAAAATTTATCCAAAATTTACGAAAAAATTTAATATGTGGTACCTTATTGAGGAAAATCATTGCGGTTTGTGCATATACAATAAATGTTTGAACGTTTTGCTTTAAAAATGTTGACTTACAAACTAAGAAAATCGTGGTTATTGACCGAGTTTTAAGTAAAATTCAAAAAATGTCCGGAACACCCGATTTTTGGGGGAAAACCTCTTCTGAATAATCTGAAAAAATTTCAAAAATACTTTACCCTATAAGCTTTCCAATCAAGCTTGAGCAACCATGAAAATCGAAGAAGAAAAACGTTTTTGGACACCCTAATATACATTAGAGGCCCCATAAATGCAAAAGTTGATTTTTTTTCGCTCTCCGCGACTTTTCTAAATCCTTGGGCTTAATAAATAATATTTGCCTCGCAATTTTTCAAATCTTGTTTAAACCGACCAGTCCCAATTGACCTAAAGGCTAAAAACCGGCCTTAAAAACACTTCATTTCCTTTTTGGCCTTTAACTCCTAAACAAACGATTTTACGAGGTTTCTTCACATAAGCTATTTTGACCAAAATAAAAAAGCGGACATTTCTTCAATACAAGCGGACATTTCTTCAATACAAACCGTTAATGGCGTTTTCAACTATGAAAAGCAAAATTTTCCAAATTTTTGGGGCTCTTTTTTTCTTTAAAAATTTGTCTTTTGCTGTTGAAAGGCGGTAAACGTATAGGATGTAGCTTGTTAAATAGAAAATTAAATAATGTTTATAATAAAATCAAATTTTTTGAAATATGTTAATTTTTGGTGGATTTATGGGATCTCAAAGTCAGAAAAAAAATCAACATTCTGGATTTTTCTTCAAAGTATTTATTTTTTAATAAGTAAACTAAACCATATTAGTATTTAACAGAACGGTGGAAGAAATACACTTACGTTTTTTCGAATGATATGTTGTGATTATATACGTTGCAAAATTTCACGAAATCAACACCTATAAGCAAAACACAAAACAAATTTGTCAAAAAAAGAAGGTGCACTTGTTGACAGTTTTCACGTACATACCAGAGAATGTCGATAAGTACCATTTAGAATACACTTACAAGTATTATTCGCAAAACAAATACAAATACATACAAGTAATAGACGAAACGCATACAATACTCTACATATTTATGCCAACGATAACTTAAGTAGCTACAAGTGCTAACATTCGATGGGTAGTACATAAGTACAATTGCGAGTTAGGGTTGTTGTTGGGCGCTTGTTAAACGAAAGTAAACGAAAACACTTGTGTAGTTAGGTTATACAGAAGTATACAAAAACACTTGTGTCTGTTAGGTACTTAATACCCACTGGGTATGAGTAAAAAATTGGTTGCTGTGTAAAGGAACGCTGTTGTACGGTGAAATTATGTGGAAATATGTATGTATGTATGTATGTATATACATTTACAAAGTGTGGAAAAGTGAATAATAGAACTAGAAAATATTGAAAATTAGCGCACTGGTTTTTAATTAACATTTGAATATTGGGGCTTATGCAACAAGACCTGGCAATGCATTGTTTTGACGTAGTTTAGTGGCCTTATTAAAAAATCGACAACAAAATTTAATCTCATTCTGGTCCTCAAACAAAATAAAATTGAATTAAAAAATTATTATTTTCGATGGGTTTGGTATTAAGGACCATTCAAGCCATTCAACATTTCTCAGTTTCTCACTAAATCAACTACATTTTTCCGTTTCCATAGCACTTGCTGTATACTTATAAGTACTTGTGTGTACCCATACTTATAACACGACTCTGTATACAAATTATGAAAAAATACTTCAGTACATGTGTGTACAATCTTCTTTAGATGTATTCTGGCGAAGAGAGCGAATAGGAGTGGATGTGTAGAGAAAATGTTCCTTATAAGTATAGAGTACACACATAAATTGTATGTATTCTGGTGGTATGTATTCTGCGTGTTAAAAATTTGGGTACACACAAGTATGAAAATTCTGTGTACGTACTTGGGTATACTTTTGCAACGAGTACTTATTGCTATTCTCTGGTACATACATACTTTCGTGATGTTTGTTGCGGGGAGGGCAGAGCGAAACATTTTTGTTTCGGTTTTGTTTCACTGAGATTTTACAACGACTTAGTTAGCTGTCAATAGAATTCAGTTGTCGCAAAAGTAAATATTTAATATGGAAAACAACGGTGAATCTAATTATGTTTATTTGATTGGTAAGTTCTAAGAAACATGCTGTTTATTTCGTTTCATATATAACATGGTATAAATATTTATTATAGGTAAAAAAGATGTAGTTTCAGCAAACGAAGGCTTCCAAATAAGAAAGAGGTTCTAGGAAGAGTCTTATATTTAATACTAGACCGAAGTAATACTGTGCAGTAATACTGGTGCAGTGAGCCATGCTAGATGGATGGCGAAAATAATTTACTCGCTTAAATTTTTTCTCTTTAGAAAACAATTTGCTGTTCCAGGTAAGAACATACAAAATTGGATTATTTTTGTTTTAATTTATCATTCCTTGCTCTCTTAATATTTGTTTTAAGCTTTTTTATTTTATTTCAGCTCAAGTATTAAAAGGTTTACGCAGATTTAATGTATTTACTGTTCGTGTCTACTTAAAGCACTGGTTCCTATGTCAACTAGCACCAAAAGCACCGGCCAATGATTTGAAGCTACTACAGGAGCTAGAGTCTTTTAAAGCTATAGATAAGGATATTGCAAATGCAGCTCAAAATAAGTTACGCGGCCATTTCTGGTACTTAAGCGAAGCAAATATTGCGTTGGCTTTCTCCGACGATGAAGTTGACTTTGAACTAAAAAAAAGATGCTATTGAATTTGAACAAAGAAGGTCATCCAGGTAATCCAAAGCGGATTAGCTTTCCTGCTGAGCAAATAAGTTCTGCCGCATTATGTGGTTTCGTAACATTTATTTTTTGATACCATTCTGAATGAGGAAATCACACATGTTACTAAAATTTTTTGTTGATAGATCCATCTAAGTGGGAGCAAAATGTTCACTACCTTGCTGCGAAAGCGATTGTAAATAGATTCCTCGTTGTTAACGATATCGCAGAACGTGGTATTGCTCTAATCACGCGCTTTAATGATGTCTTAACGCATCAAGAGAAGCAAAAGCAGTTGGTATTGCATGCAGTGGAGCAACACTATAAGGACATATCATCAAAAAAAATTTCAAAGCAAAAATTTTTAGAATATTTGCATAACAACAAGTAAATTTATAAATTTACTTTTCTTGACTACAAAATTCTTTTAAAAGTCACAGTGTTTACGTGTTATAATATCAATAATATCACCTTCTCACATTTTAACGATATTTTAATTGCTCCACTTTGTAAATCCAACACATCATAATGTATATTCTTGTGTTGTTATAATTTAGTAATTTTTGAATAACAAATAAAATCTATTCTAAAAAAAAATCCAAAATGTTGATTTGTTTTCTGACTTTGAGATCCCATAAATCCACCAAAAATTAATATATGTATTTCAAAAAATTTGAATTTATTATAAACATTATTTAATTTTATATTCAGCAAGCTACATCCTATACGTTTACCGCCTTTCAACAGCAAAAGACAAATTTTTAAAGAAAAAAAAGAGCACCAAAAATTTGGAAAATTTTGCTTTTCAAAGTTGAAAGCGCCATTAACGGTTAGATATATATGTTAAAAGCTTGTATTGAAGAAATGTCCGCTTTTTATTTTTGGTCAAAATAGCTTATGTGAACAAACCTCGTAAAATCGTTTGTTTAGGAGTTAAAGGCCAAAAAGGAAATGAAGTGTTTTTAAGGCCGGTTTTTAGCCTTTAGGTCAATTGGGACTGGTCGGTTTAAACAAGATTTGAAAAATTGGGATGCAGATATTATTTTTTAAGCCCAAGGTTTCAGAAAAGTCGCGGGGAGCAAAGAAAGCAATATACTTTTCTTTTTCATATATTTTGTGGGGACTCTAATGTACGTACATCTAAATGAATGCAATAAAGAACATGATTTTCTTTACAATCGAAAGTTTTCCACAACAATTATTCATTAAGCCGTTTTTATGTCATTTCGTTTACTTGTTTTACACAGTATTATAAAAACCAGTACATAAGTTTCAGTCGGGTGAACCGACTTAATCATACCCTCACCCTAAATCATCCATTGCGTGGGAGTTGTGTTAAAAAACTTTCATACTCACAAGTGACCATATTCAGATTGCTCTAAATATTATTGAATACCCAAAGTGGTTTTGGGGAATTTTTTCCCTCCCAATATTTATATGCGAGGTGCAAAAAGGGGGCATGGCAAGTTGTTGCCAAAATGATGTATGATTTATTGGAGATATCGATAAATTTATTGGAGATATCGAGTCGGCAAACCGGAAATACGCCCAACTTTTTGTATGGGAGGTACGAAACTGGGTGTGTCACAATAGTCAGTTATTAATTACACAGTAGCTTTTAGCAAAATATTGCCTAGTACCGAATTTTATTAAGATCGGTTGTAGTTTACGAGGGTTATCGTGTCGATCAAACGGTCATCCGCGCAACTTTTGTATGGGAGATACCAAACTGGGTGTGGCAAAAGAGCTCATTTTCTATAGGAGAGCTTTATTTGACTAAATATTGACCAGTACAAACTTTCATAAAGATTGGTTCGGTTATGCGTGACTTCCCGTGCCGAACAACCAGACGGCCAAACAACTTTTCTATGGGAGGTACCACAATGGGCGTGGCAAAATCACTCTTGTTTTAATCGGTGATTGGCGGTTGATAACGTGAAGCCGTATACCTAATTTCATTAAGGTCGGAAGTGTTTCACGCGATTTACCGGATTGACAACCCGGCCGAACACCTTGTTTTGTATGGGAGGTACCAGAATGGGCGTGACAATCTCGCCCATTTGCTCCAGTTAAGTAGGCATTTGTAGATTATTAACCGGTGTGTGAATTGAAGCTAATCACATCTGCCAGAAGAAAGGTTTTAAAGATATATGATTTTGTGCTAAATGTGTCCATTTGTATGGGAGGTACCAGAAGGGGCGTGGTCAAAACGCCCTTTTCAATCCCAAACTTAATATTGGCAAATAATATGTAGTCACTGACGAAATTTCATTGTGTACTGTAAAGATTTACGGCAGTTATCGTGTTGACCAGCCGCCAGCCAGTCAGACAGACAGACAGATAGACGGACATGGCTCAAACGTCTTAAAAAGTCCTAAAAAGAATTTCGTCCAAAGATACTAAGGGTCTAATATGGCTCCTTCTATGTGTTACATTTTTTTACGTATTAAATGATATATACCCCCATCCCTATGGGTGAGGGTATAAAAACAGTTTGCTTTAGTTCAAAATTCTATACGATTTTTTGTTTCCCGTGGATAACACTTACAGCCTGTTTCTCTATCTCCAACGAAAGCTTTCGTTCATGTTCTAGACGAAAGAAAGTTGATTTGGGTTTCACAATCTTGTCGTTTCAAGTCGAATGAAAACATAAAACTATTCAGTACAAATGTTGGTTTCTCTACTTCGAATGTACTGTCACTTACGAACAAATATGGAGTCAGGCTAACGAATATTTCGAATTTCAGAATCCCAATTTGAGTCGAATGTGAGTAACTGATTTTCTTTCGCTTAGCCTTTCGTTCGAGATAAAGAAACAGGCTATTAATATGTACATATGTATATTGTTTCTTTCGTATTGTTACTAACGTAACCCTTTTTCCAGAAGACATAGTCAACTTAATGGTGGAGTCGGAATGGACTTGTGGTTTTTCAAAGTACACGAGTCGTAATGGAGTTGTGTATTTTCAAAATACTGCAGTCCGAGTCGTTCAGATTTAGCACGATTCCACAGCCCAGCCGATTCAAGTGGTGCCCTGCTATCTTGTTTGCTTTGGGTTAAACTAAAAAATTGCCAATTAATTAAACAGATGTGTAAACAAGTTGTTTCAAGCAACGACATGACACAATGACAGCTGTTAAATCATGCAGCAGCGTTAATGAGACAGTGAACTCGACTCAATGCTTTAGCTGTTGTGCGTCATGTTAATTATTTACACAAATTATATTTTTGCGAGATTTTGATTTACTCCGTCTGTTGTGCCGGAACTGATAACACTGTGGAACAAAATGATACAAGGTTCTGACAAAGGATTCTGTTAGAGGGGTTAACAAAAAATATACGAATGTCGGCGTTTTAAAAGTTTACGTCTGAATTTTTTTTAAAGGGGGGGGGGGGGGGCAGTTCGAGAAATTTCCCCCTTTTACACATTCTTATGATGAATCGGCATAGGAAACCATGTTAACCTTACATTTTAGGTATAGGATATAGATATAAGTATTCAGCAGTTTTATGTAAAAATTTACTAGAAATATTATTTACTTTAACCTTCTACTGCTTCAATATATTGCACTTTTTTATTGTTTTTGTGGAAAAGGGTAAAAAAAATCCTAAACCAGGCGTGTAACGGGTCAAAATGTGCTACAAAAATATTCCCCATAAAATTACTGAAAATCCATTTTTTCAATTCAATTCAATTCAATTCAAATTATTGATAATCTATAAGCCAAAGAAGGCCAAATTGATTACATAGTTACTTACATATAAATTATGGCAATAATTTCAAAAATGCATGCAAAATATAACTTCTAATAATGGATAAATTTAGAATATTTTACTATCATCATAGATATGGATTGTTCCCCCAATAAACCTCTTAAAATGGTTAAAAAGGTTATCAATGTTACCACTATTAACATCGAGATCAATAAATTTTATAGATTAGAAATAAGTTTATTTTTGAATCCAGAAATCGAATATTTTGCGCATTCGATTTCTATATCAATCAATATATGGAAAAACAGAGTTAAAAATACGGCAAACTTTCACTAAGAATGACCGTTGCATTATGAGTGAGTTAAACCGAGGACAGATTAATGTGTTTGCTCTGGATGAGTTTCCAAATGAGAAATGGGATATTAGATATGCTGGAGATCCAAACTTACAAGCCTTATAGAACATTACCATAATCCTAACTTTAACTAAATCATCAAATCTGCAACCCAAAAAATCAATCACATAAGACGAGACGTGATCGTGCAATCGCAAGCCATACACATATCTCACAACTCGATTAAAGTACAGCTTCAAACGATCCATATTAGTAGTACTTGTACCAGAATATACTTCCCGACTATATAAAATCAATGGCATTAAAAGTGCATGTGCTAATAATCTGCGAATTTTCAATGGAAGAGAGCAGTTTATGCTATATAGCCTTCGTAACCCATAAGACAGTCTTGAAATAACAAATGTTTATATGACAATCAAAATTTAAATTGTGATCAATATAAAAACCAAGAGTCTTAATTTGACTGACATATTCAATTGTCTCATTTCCGACCAATATATTGGGTACATTAATCCCATCCGCATTAAAAACTATTGCACGCGATTTCAGGAAATTTAAAACTATAAAGTTATCAGTACACCAACTTTCAATACCTCCTAAACTTCTATTAATAATTCTCATAAGTCCATTTGTATTATCTCTTTCCGAAGAAACAAGTATTTGAAGATCATCAGCATATAAGTGACTACAGGTTCCGGATATACGGTCAAAAATATCGTTTATGTATATGCTGAAGAATAAAGGGCCTAACACAGATCCCTGTGGGACTCCCCGAACCACATCCCTAATCGTCGAAGTGTTACTACCACATTGCACAAATTGTTTTCTACCTAATAAAAAGGATGCAACTAATGCACAATCTTGAAAAAGAAAAGAGCGAAAACAACTTGTTCAACAACACTTCATGAATATTTCAAGTTGACGCCAAAATGTGCCACACAACTGAATTTTAAGGAGGTTGTGTGTATTGAAAAAATATTCTACGTAAAATTAGTCGAACAAAAGAAAGAATAACACAGTGATACAAAAGTGAAAGATAAAAATATGCAAAGGTTCTCATATACATAACAATTCTGTTTTATTGGAGTCCATAGAGTACAGAAATACTTATAGTTTTTCTCGGTCACTTCGTTTATTAACTTTTTAACAGCAAATTTAGTGAAATGAGAATATTTCTAAAATTACAAGTTGGAAAAATCATAACTTTACGCTCCTTGAACAGATTTACAAAATTTTCCACATGTTTAAAAGATCTGAGTTTTGCCTTTTGAATACAAATAAACAGTTGAAAATCGGCTAAAAAATGACTGAGTTACTATGATTTAAGTAAAACAAAAAACAATTTTTTTTTTTAAATTTTCGGTTTCTTTACTCTCTAAGTTGATCATGTGGCAGAAAATTTAACTTTTTTTATTTTTGGAAAAAAATACAAGTGAATAAAAATCGGTTTAAAAATTAATGAGTTATGCTAAGTTCTGTCATAAAATGTTTTTAGCTTTTTTGATGATTTCTTAGCAAAGATTGCGTTTTATTTGTTTTTTGTCAACATTGCTGTCAGTATTTCGTTTTATAGACCAGCAGTAGTTGGAGAGCACACTGACTTTACTTTTTCCAACATAACGCTGTTCAATTCTTAAAATTTCTTGGTGAAATCACTCACCTTGTTCATCACTCATCTGACCTAAATTTGCTGGGTTACATATTCACGTGAGCATGGATATGGTGCAACTTTATAGTCATTTTGCAGTCCATTGCATGGTGTTCACTTGTACTATTTCCTCCAAAAAAAAAAAAAAAAACAATTCCATGAATTTTTTTTCAAGTAATGTCATTTGTTGTAAGAAATTTTCGTCTTATATCAATTGTTGTATTTGTGAGCCTACAAAGATATATATTCAGTTTAAATGTTATAAAATATATTCTGTTTCTTACCCTCTTTTAATTTGCCATAACTTATTCGTGGAAAAATTATATCAAGAAATTTTAATGTTGAACCATTTTTGCCAAGAGCTTTTACAAATTGTTTTATCAGACCCAACTTGATGTGTAGCGGAGGTAAAATAATGTTCCTTGGATTCTCTAATGGGATATTGATGCTGTTGAAATGTAATGTTGACATTTTCTTGCAAAAATCCATTGTTTCATTCTTGAACCTAAAAGTTCTGTTTGACTTTAGGAGTGTTCTAAATCACGTACAAGATCATGATATTCCACTTGTGAAACTAAGTGTTGTATATTTAATTCGCTTTCAGGTGGAATATATTCTGATCTTCGGCTTTTGGTATGGCTTCGATAAGGTTCCAATTCAGTTAAACTCGGTGATGTTCCTCCTGTTGGTTCCGGTTTTGCGTCGTCTTCTACTTAGAAAAAAAATTAAAGTATTTTTCGTGTTGAGGAGGCCCCAATTTACTTATCTTTAACTTCTTGGTAGTTTTCCAAAGTTAAAATTTGTAAAGCAGTGTAATCGAGCAGGGTAATTTCCCACAGTCGTTGGTAGCTACCTATTATTTCTCCATACCCTGTGGGTAATGAGTTAACGTTCATTAGTGGTGTGTATGGGTAACATATGTGGGTAAATACGAACCCTGTTTGTAACCATATACACACAGTTATAATTTAAAAATATCATATGAATGTTTAAGTTAATTTGTGTCATTCACAATAATATTTAGTTTCTCCAGAGAAGTGTATTTGTGAATAGTGGCGTCAGATTCAACGATTGTGTTTAAAAGTGTCACTTCACCTCAACTCATGGTACCACTAGTAAAATAAAAAATCCAATGAGTGTTCGAACTCACGGGCGGTGTGTTAACACCTTTTTGCTACACGGTACCTGTTCGATTTCTATGAACACATTCGTAAATGTTACATTGGAAAATAGAAAACAGCGTTCAATCATATGATGACGTTACAGTTAAATAATATTAATACTTAAAATTATTTAAAGACCCAGTGCAAGCACATGTGTCATTATTTTCTTGCTCAATACTTTTTGTTTTATTCCCACAAAAGTCAAAGAATGCAAAGCAACAGACACTTGTACATACATACATACATTGTTATATTCGTACGATATAACCGAAGATCAACATAAAATACTTTTTTAATATTACTCCAAATTAATACTCCAAATTAAAACACTTAAATCTCGGCTCGCCGATATCGGATCGCCTTAATTTTTGGCCTAAACTCTTCGTCGAAACCCGCACTAGCTTTTTAATCCAAAAATTAATAAAATCGGCTATGAAAATCGCGTGGGAAAATTATATGAAAATCGCCCAATAATCACTTTCGATACCGACTGCCAAGCAACGAACAAACAAACGATGATTTACTCTTTCAAACCCTGTCGTACATTCAGTTAACTTTAAACTAAATTAAAGCTAACTATTTCTCAAGTAGTGGTGGTTGACACTTGGATTACTTTTATATGCAATTAACTATTTTAACATAGCGATGTCCTAGGAAGTAGTCAATTGTCCGACTCTGCACTACTTTCAATTAACTTTAAAGTTAGTTACCTAGCCATTAACTTAAAGTTAACTTATTGTAGCTAGCTATAAACATACTTATTTAAACAAGCTTTAAGTTAATTTTTTTAAACTAACTATAAGTTAGTTAAATTTCAGTCAACGAAAAGTTAGTTGTTTACACGTTGGCTTTAAAATCACTATTTGTAACTTGCTAAAATAAAATGGGGTTTGAAAATTTATATTTTAATAAAACAAAAATTTATTCACATAAAAATAAAAAATTAAAAAAAATCAACTCAACGTCAATATAACACAAACAATTTACATGAATATTTTGTACATTTGTTGATTTAAAAGAAATATCAAGTATTTCCAATTCAATTAAATTGTTGAAAATCTTAAGGTTATAAAAATTAAATTAATAAATTCAGTGTAACTTTGTTGTTTTTTTAAAAAACATAAAAAAGACTTATTTCTAAATATAAAATTAAATTAATAAATTCACTTTAACTTTGTTTTTTAAAAAAACATAAAAAAGACTTATTCATTTTAACTTTGTTTTTTAAAAAAACATAAAAAAGACTTATTTTTAAATATATTTTGAAATATTTA
This sequence comes from Phaonia tiefii, assembly GCA_963931995.1. Taxonomy (NCBI): domain Eukaryota; kingdom Metazoa; phylum Arthropoda; class Insecta; order Diptera; family Muscidae; genus Phaonia; species Phaonia tiefii. Next base: position 270,933,530 of record OZ008368.1, on the reverse strand, counting down.
CAGGTTTAAATTAATTTTTTGGTTTCACGTTTTTATTTTTAATGCATTTAGCATGGATGCGACGTTTCTTTATAATTTTTAAGGCGTTACGTACATATGTCAGTTTCTACATCCTGAGAGTCAAGTGATCGACAGGCATCTATTTAAAAGATATGTATGAAAATTTGTACATGTTTTAGACTTGGTTCATACATATATTTTCAAATCAGGACTTACCTGTTAAGGCGTCATAAAAAGCAGGAAAGTCTTTCAAACGTTTTTTGCCATGAACCCCATCCAAGTTTATGTCCATGCACAAATTTGTTGACATAATTTCGGTTAGCGTTTTTGGCAAGCGGCCTTTCAGTTTTGATTTCATTATATTTATCTGTAGAGTAAAAATGAATTATATAAACATATTTAGGTATTTAATTAGAAAACTTACGTAGTCTTTACGATTGTATTCGTCGATGCTTTTATTTATTTCACTTAAGCCATTTATAGAGTCTAAAGGGAATGTAGAGGCCAAGTTATTCTGTGTTACTTCCTGGTATAAAATTCTTTCTGTTAACACTTTGTGTTCAGAAAGGGTTTTCATAATAACATCGTTTTGATTTCTAATAATTTCTGTAAATAAAGAATAATTCTCATATAAAATATCAAAAGGAATGAAAATTGAATGAAAACATGTCTGCACAGCTAGAAAACTAGTTACAACCAGGCTTTTTGAGAATGGATTTGAATGACTTTAAAAAGCAATTACCTTGAAGATTTTGTATTGTATCTGAAAGAGAATAAACATACATATGTACATAAATATATTGGTTATTGAATGTTATTTTTTGTTTATTTAGTCTTACTGTTTATTTGCTTAAAATGTTCTTCAAAATATTTGGCACAATTTTGGCATGGCTCCGTCTTATTATGATCTGTAATATAATTTATTAATACAAGTTATTAACAAAATTTTTTTGGCGTGATTTGTACTTACATGTAGCTGCTGGTTTTAAGCCAAGAGTTTTACGATTAATTTGTTGGAGAGACATCTAGATATTTTAATTTTAGTTTTATGCAAAAGTAAAAACCTTTTTTTAAACGTTTTTTTTTTTTAATTTTTATATCATTGAATGTGGTTGTTTGAAACTTTTATGTGGTTGTTTGAAACTTTTATTACATGCAACCATGCAAAAGTGGTACTAACAGATACTTGTTTTCAAATGGAAACCCTGAGAATTTCAACTCAATATCTTCAATGTTGAAAAGTTCTTCATCACCCAAATCATTCTGGAAAACTACACATGTACCCAAAACATCAGCTGAATTAAGTGGCTCCTGAAAAAAGCTCGCAATATTTCGAAATCGGCGGCCCACTACTGACACCGGGCAAGTTAATGAGAAACCAGTAATTTCAAATGGTATAAAAGGTTTGATGGCGCAGAAATTGTTAGGGCAAACAGGAGAAAAAAAATATTCAGAAGTTTGAACGCTAACAATAACCCCGTTTTTTTTATTGATTTTTAGTTTTTTCTTTTCAGTAAACATTTCTTCATTTTGCATCCGAATATGAATTTGTTGTAAAATATTTGAAGGTTTTTTTACATATTTTTTCAATTTTTGTAGATAATTTTCAAAAGGGTAACAGGAAAAATTTTGAATTGGTCCAAATACATTCGCACACTCACTTATGTGCAAAATACTATGTACATTGTGAGATAGGCTGTCTTCTTTAAAAATCAATGGGAAGTTCTCCACGGATAGTTCAAATAGGATTTGAGCATTTTCCAAATTTTTTTCATATGTTCTCGGGCAAGACAGCATTCTGGTAGCACAATGAAGCAGAAGGAATTCATAATAGAGGTCTTCATGAACTCTGTCCGTTAATACCAGTATACCTGTATAAAATAAAAATTGCCGGAACTCAGTGGCTTTCCAGTTACATAGCTCTTCCAATTCTCTCGGATATCTTGAAAATTCTTTTGGAGTGTATTTTTTTAAGGCCTTTAAGTGATTAGAAATATCCTCTTTAACTTGTTTACCGATTTTGAAGTTAGTTTTATCTGTATATAATCGCACTAACATTTCCTTACAATACCGAGATCTATCAGATGCATCGGGTCAAGGGGTACTTGCGTTATCATACCAAGCCCAAGCTCTTCAAACGGTGATTGATTTGAGCGAAATTTTTTTTGATGATATTTGGGGTATTTCCTTGATGTAAAATCGCTATCAGATATAAGTTCACCTGAAACTGAAGAGTACGTGAGCACATTCCCGATTTTTTTTTGCGATTTGAGTACATTTCGAGCAACCGTGTGATGAAGTGTGACCAACTATTCCACAAGCGAAAGCTTTAGCTGGAGTATCACAAATCAGCCCCCTCATTTCAAATGTTATGATTTTATTATTAATATGCATCCCATTATCAATTAATTCTCTTAATTCCGTAACAAAATCACTCAGAAAACTAGTTATGTCATGCGGTTTACTCTTGCCGACATAAATACCAACAGGAAAAACAGAAATGTTGGGAAAATTTACGACTTTGGCCAAAATTGGCCATAATTGAGTTTTCGAGCTTTTAAACAACGGCAGGCCATCAATATTTACATCTATAATTATTTTTTGGCAATCACTTATAATGTTTGAGACTCTTAATAGCTGATTTTTAACACCAAAATGGCAATAAAAACCCGGAGACTCAGTTCTTAAACATATTTTTTCACGTTTGTTTACAAAAGCGTTTGCACTTAAGGGCAATTTAATATTCTCTTCAACTAAAATTTTTAGCAAGTCTTGAAAACAATCGCGGACGGCCTGTGTTTAAAATACCATTCACCAAGCTTGGCTCTTAATGTTTTTCTTACTACACATTGTTCTTGTTCACTAAAAATATTATCAGCACTATCAATCTGACTAACAGGTTGACTTGTACCTGCTAAGTCAACAGATGGGCTTATCGATTCTGAATCTGCAACATTGCACGGAATTAGGTTTGTGGAATACAAAATTCTTTCTTTTTTAAAAAGCCTCCTCATATGTCTTTTACTTGCACCTTTCATGTTTGTTTTGTTATAAATATTCAACCAACCACACACAATAATATTAAATTTATTTTAATGCTAAAAACACTTTATACCACAACAATTTTAACAAACAATTTGTAAGCGAAAAGACGACACGCGGGTTTGTTTACTAATCAAATGTCTAAGACGGTAACTAAAGTCAACGGCGTTTAAAATTGGACGGCGTCGGTGACCGTTGGCTGATTTAATTTGCATGAAGCCGATATTTGTCGACATTATTAAAAATTATTTTATTAAAGAATACAAAAGTTAATAATAAAAAAATATTTAGTCTTTATATGTTAGTTAATATATACCTTCGTATGTTAATACATAAAATCGATATTAAGGGCGATTGTTACAAACCCAAATTTGTAAGTAAGTCCAAAATAATCGAAAAATGTTATTTATTTATTTAATTATACTATAGCCTGGCCATAACCGATTACCAATATCTACTCCATAAATTGTAATAATGGTCCTAAATAAATTAAATCTTTTGAGTGTTTTGGAGCCGTTTGTTTGCCAATCGACTTGGTTCTCAAAATGTAATTTAAAAAATAATGCGAAGTGTTTGTATACACTTTTTTTTGATGTAAATTTTGCATTGCGTAGTAGTTGGCTTTAAGGTAGTCTATACAAGCTAACTTAAAGTTGGTTTTTTTGTAGTTAGCTACTCATTTGACGGCAGGGAACCTAACACTTGCGTATGTATTAGTTTGATAGTTTACTGCCCTAGAGGCGCGCGTATAGATGTTAACACATCAAAAAAAATATACATGAGATTCGGAAACTAGTGTGGTGAGATATATCAACTGGGCATATTCGCCTTGTCGATAACAGCAAAATATACATGGACATTAATGGCCTTCTTTAGATTTCGTATAGAAAAATATCGATAGCAGAAATTCAAAACCACGTAACTGCAATTTTAATCTACATATATATTTCCAAAAGAAGAAACAATCCTCGTAAATGGGTGAGGAATTAATTTTTCAATTCAAAATTTCAAATCTTTGCAAAAGTAAAGTCTTACCTTCAGTAAGATTCGAAAATGTACTGGCAAACTGCATTTTTTTGTATTTTTTTATAAGGTTTTTTTCAACTCCTTTGAACAAAATGAAAATTGTAGTTACGTTCTTTTGCATTATAGCTGACGATATATGACATCTGTTGTTTTTGTCAAAAACATAGCAAAGACTAGGTCTATACAGCGTAAAATGTGAATATATATGTATGTATACTTACCTTATTTTTCGGTGCATGATATTTATATACTTTATTTTTTCTGTTTAACCCTGTGGCGACGGAGAATTTTCCGCTGGAAATTTTCAAAATTTTATTGCGGATTCTTACTCGGAAGCACAACATTTCAAGACTAAAGTGTTGTCAAAATTTAAACATTTTCGCTCCTTGTACAAGAAAAATCATGGGACATATGTGTCCCATTCGTCGTCAAAGGTAGCAGATTGGGAACAAATGTCCAACGGCTTGTATGCTGCAATTTGTGCGTAATTTCGTGTTGTTTGTTGTGTTTTTAAAGCATATTTTCCTTTTAATTATTGTAAATTATATACATAAGTTATATTTGAAAAGGAGTTATATTTGAAAAGGAGCATCGGTTTTATAAAACTGAGGATGATATAGTAGAGCTTTTGAACGCATCAGATAGTGAAGATAAAGAAAATGTGTTTAAATTAGAAATGGATGATAGAGCTGTTTTGGATGATTTTACGAATTTAGCGAACGGATCCGAAATCGAAGATAGTCTGCAGACCGAAGAACCTTCAACAAGCAAAAATGCTAACTAAGACTGATGCGTCAATGGCAAAATGTGTTCCCAAATCTAAAGATGCCAAAGAACTTTTAGTTACATTTCAGTTGAAAAGGCCAATCAAAATTATGTTTCGCCAGTTTATTCCGACCCTGATTACATTTACGGGCTGATTTAAAATCCTTAAACTGTTTTAGAAATCTTTAATGCAATTTGTGGTTTCGGCACACGCATTGAGCACATAATTCACCAAACGAAACTTTATTGTGAGCAGAAAGATATAATATTTTCTATAAGTAGAGAAGAGTTGAAAGCGTTTTTTGGGATGACTATAGCAATGAGGAACCACAGATTGCCAGAAATAAGACTGTACTGGTCTACGATGGAAATACATTCAGTGACGTTTAATACCAAAGTTATGACTCGAGATAGTTTCGAAAAATTCTTTCCAGCTTACATTTTGTTAACACTGCTAAACAGCCAAGTCGTGACGATCAATCACACGATGGAGCCATTAAAATTAGACCATTGATAAATTATTTCAAGTCAGCATTTGGAAAAAATTTAGTTGGTAAAATTTAAGGGCCGGAATATAATGGAACAGTACACATGAAAGATAAAACCATAAGCTGGGGGTTTCAATTGTGGTGCCGTTGGGATGCTAAGAGTGGTTATCTACATATATAAAATGGATATAATTATATACAGGCAAAAAGGAACAGAGAGAGGTTGGCATTGGCGAATCCGTTACTATAGATATGACAGCAGGGCTGAAAAATATGGAAATAGAACTATATTTCGATAACTTTTTCAATAGTCCAATATTATTACACAAATTTATTGCCAGGTGAATACGAGCCTATGATAAAAAATCGTGCACAAATGCCAAAGTTTGATAAATCTTTGACTTCCAAAGCTTTGTCTCAGAAGGAGTTTCAATTGTGAAATGGATGGATAATCGTGCAGTGCATATAGGGTCCAATTTCATAAATCCAATCGACTCCGTAAATGTCAAAAACGACAGGCCGGATCTGCAAATAATATTAACGTGACATGTCCAAAAATGATTTCCCAATATAACGCAGGAATGGGAGGCGTTGATCTTATGGACCAAAAAAATGGTATAGTATACAGTATTTTCTAAGCAACTTTATAAGTATGAAAGATTTATTTATTTATTTTCAGTCCGTCTATGAATATGATAGTAAATCAGAGATCAGATTTTATCTTCGACTGTTTTTTGATTTAATGGAATTGGGTGTACAAAAACTCACATATAGTGTATGAAATGATATCTGGAAGTAATTCAAAACCATTTTCTATAAAACATCTGGAGATTCGCATGCATTTATGTAATTAATCAACGGCTTTTGTAATCGAAAAGTTGGTATTACCTCGACACTAAGAGAATCAGTTACACTGTCAAGACTGGGGGCAATGCCGGATTTAGCTGGGCATTATCAAACAAGAACAGAAAGAGTCAGGAAACGATGTGTTGTTTGCACAAAAAACGGAATCGAAAATCTAACAAACACAATTTGTTTCGCACGTAAAAACCAATGTGCCTTACCAGGGATAGAAATCGTATTGATATTTATCACAACTAAGTTCGATTTTGATTTAGTTTATATGAACCATTTATAGGATATTATAATTTTATATTAATTTTTTAAGTTATTGTTTATGTTTTTTCTATGTTTTTTACGGAATTGTGTTTTCTTGTCTTTGTTTTTTAATTACAAAATATTAAACAAAAATTAAAAAAAAAGTCTCCTTTATTTTTACCTTTGATGACGAATGGGACACATATGCCCCATATTAGTATCAGCCCCGCCGTTAAAAGCATAGAACTAGTTACAAATGCGTTGATCAATGAGTTTGCATAAGGTATTGGACCATTTAGTACTAAAAGTATATCAAACTGTATCATTTAGAACTCGAGGTACGTATTAGGAAACTAAAATTGGCAAAAAAAAAATTTTTAAATTTCTGAGTTTGAGACGCCCTTAAACCCAACTGAAACAACAAAACATTGATTCTGACACGAAACCCAAAGAATACATTTGTTTTTTATCGAACAACATCCATTTGGTCAAAATCCATTAAAAAATGTGCCTCTAATGACGAAAAAACAAAATGGGACATATATGTCCCATTCGTCGTCAAAGGGTTAAAGTAATAGTTTTTCTGAAAAGTTCTCGTGTAACATTCAAATATAGTTTCTCTTTTACAACAAAACCTCTAATGACAAATCGGATACATTACTTCGTAACAAGTGATTTTGTAACAGAAACTAAATTATGATTCCAGTGACTAATATTTGAATACGAATTCTAATATTGTACATTTTATGAGTTGTAGCTTCCATTTCAGATGAATGAGGTTTTTGAAATACTCAAATTGGTTAATACAACTAAAGTTCGTTAGTAGCAACTTGTATTTAGTAAGACCTATTTTTAATCTACGACAAATAATTCTGATGTCAATTATGAATTCTAATCAAAATATAGACTTTAGCATGGAATTTCCAATGCCTGTATTGATTTCCAACTAATCTTTTCCCTGTGGGTACCGGAATTTTTTTTGTGGGGTTGTTGAAAACACGAACCAACAAATGTGGATGAACTAAAGCAATCAATTCGAGCCACAATAGTTGCAATTCCAGCCTCAACTTTGCGGGCAGTAATTAATAACTTTTTGCTAAGATGCCGCACTTGCATCAATGAGCAGGGCGGGCATTTAAGTTCAATTATCTTTAAGACTAATCAAACTAGTTTTAATACAATTCAATGGGCAAAAAAAGTTATTCCAGTTTCTTAATGTAACAAAATTCAACAGCCACCCGTATAAAATGATTTATTTTGACACCTTCGATCATTGCAACAATAATCGCATCATTGAAACAATCTAAATCTGTATGGTTGCTCACCTTAGGTGAATATAATCGACGAGGCAATGAACAAATCTATTTGAATGTTGAAACATTTTCTTTCACTGTTGGTAAAAAAAATAAATTGGAAATATGGGGTCTATTCCGAAATGCAACAAGTGTTGCAGATGCTTGTTTGTTGCGCAATTTGTTTGCAATTACGGTCTCAAAACACCTGCAAAGTTGTCGGATGTTGCGTTTACGAACGTGCTGCGCAACAGTTGCTTCGCAATGTTGCATATCTGAAAAGGCCCATGTACTCAGTTCAGAAAGAATGTAAATCAAAAAATCGTCTTATATTTTGTCTTAAATCAATTTGGATTATCTAAATCTGCCAGGGTGTATTTTTTTTGTTGCTAAATTGTACTTAGTTGTAATTGTTTACTCGAAATTCGAACCGCTCTTCCGGCCATATGCCACAATCAAATCATATTGCATCTTCGATTTATAATTAATTTCGTTGAGATCATCGCACTGTGGTATAAATTTCGACATTATGGCAACAAAGTCATCTAAAAACTCAGAGTGTTGCGACACAGGTATATAGTCCAAGGCGCCACATACAGATTTTATGTTTTCTGGAACATAATGTCTTATATAGTTAACAAGATCACTTACAAGGATTATTATATTTTACCCTTAAAATGTTGCACACTTCCAAACGTAACTGTATTTGACTTTATTTCCACGGTAATGTTGTCAAACCCTGACTCTTCCATTAAGGAGGCAAATTCGGTCTTAGCATCAGATGAATAATGCAAAGGTGATATAAATTTATTGACGTTCTTCATATACTCAGACCATTTGGTGTGATTGCTGGCATAGTTGTATGCATCGAATATCGTGTGGGATGACATGAAAATCAATAGACAATCACCCCCCTCCGAGCGTATAAGATTGAATATATTTTTCAAAGCAGTTCTGCAATTTGGGGGATATCGTATTAATTCCTACTGAAAGATATCACTCAAATTTTGTTGTACTCACCTGTAATCTTGAACCCAGTGTAAACATAATACTGAAGTCACGTGATCAAACTGTCCTTTAAGGTCTGGTGACAACTCCTCTTTAGTGGCAATATCCAAAGTACAGTATTCACATTTCTTCACGAAACTATAATAATTTTTAGCAAAATCGATCATATCCAGGGAAATATCAGAGCAAACGACTTTACTGAAGTTCTGAGGCATCAGGGGATATATGAAATCCATTAAAACATCACCGGGTCCCGAGCCCACATCTAATAATGTATCCCTGCCATCGGGACGCCATTGCAGCTTTGGGAAATTTTCCACAATAATTTTACCCACATTTTGTTTGGCACCTTTATGTGATTGATGATACAAAGCCGCTTGATTCATTTCCAACCCAGTTGTATCGCTCAATTGTTGTTAGCTTCTTGAATGATTCTATATTGATCAGTCAGCATTCAGATATGTGGCGTTTTATATTAACTGCGTTCCATGTAAACAGGTTAGCAATTATTTTTCGATCGACAAATTTAATACCAACTAAATAATAACTACCTAATGTTGCATTTTAAACAATTTAAAAAAAAAACTTGTTACGCATGTGCAATTAAAATAATTATAATATTAATAAATCTTGGGTATTTTATTAAATAATAATATACTCTCATGGAAAGCAGGGTAAACAATAGAGTATTCATAAAACCGGCCCAAAAAGGAAACCGGGTCTATGTAGCCCATAAAAGAAACCGGTTGTATCTGTGGTTTGTTTTGAAGGGAAAAAGTAAAAGTAAATTTGTTAATAATAAAAATCATTTTAAAACGAATGTAAGAATTAATGAAGGAAAACAAATGGGAAAATCTATACATCATATGAGAAAAAAGTTAACAAATCTCAAACAATGCCATATGTTTTGAAATGTTTTTGATGTGTTAACATCTATAGGCATGGGTAGGGCAATATTTCAAAGCGAATACATGCAAACAACACCCAGCGTTAGCATCATGTACGTGGTTGTTGTACAACAATAGTCTCTGCCTGAAAATAAGTACGATGGTATTGATGCAGCGGCAGCGAACAAACAAGTAGGTCGTCGTCGCCTAAGAGTATTGAATAGTATAGAGAACCATAGAGAAATACTTAAGAGTTTCCATTACTCTCTCCGTTGCCTCTTCATGACGACGAGGTAGTAGGCCATTTCATAGAGTTTTATTTGCTGCGGTATTTCACCAATTTTACACTTTCGTTGGACATAAAACGGATAGAACTCTAAGGGAATGCGTATTTTCTTTTAATACAAACAACATAAAACATAATTTAGCTGTCATTAGGATCAATAAACACTATTTAAAATTAGTTCCTGTCTTCTTTGCTTTCTCATTCTCCATCATCGGCCTAGTACTTTTGCGATCAGATGTGCCATAGAAACCCCCTGAGAGAACTCATGGAACGAATTTTATGACTCAAAAGCACTGGCGACATCTGGCGAATGATTCAAAACGTATTACTCTATTTTTGTCATAACTTGGTCCATTCATAATTTTGATGTGAAACATTGATGCCTTTTGAAACTTTTATGCTTTTTGTATTGTTTTATGTAATAACATTGTCGAAATGGTGCATTTATTTTGAAATATTCTGTAAAGAGAATAAGTCTCGTTTATGCTCGTTTACTCAGACTCTCTATATGAGAGCGGATAAAAAGTGTAATAAGTTCTCTATACTATTCAATACGTTTTGTCGTTGCTCTGTTTATGACAAAACAAAAACAATTATTTCAGTGAGATAAATATTGTTTTTTATTCAGTTGTATGCCAGCATTCAAACAAGCAGGTCGTCGTCGCTCTGTTTATGACAAAAGAAAAGCAACGACTGGAACTGACACATCTTCTTTTGATGCTGATTTTAAACTTTTTCGACTTGTAGTTGGATTTTTCTGGGTCATCAATCCCATAGCAACAGATCGTCTAAATTCCAAAAGCGTTATTTTTTGGAAGATTGACAATAAACCACATACGAGTTGATAAATGCCATCTCCAATAGACCCCAGAAAATTCATGCCACCACTTTTTAGATTTTCGATCAAGACCATAGACACTTCGCAGTTGATCAGCATGATCAACTCCACCTATAAATGAGTGGTAGTCTTTCACAACTGTTGGGTAATTTACATCATTCAAATTGTCATTGCGGTCTCTCCTGGAAACAGTTGTAGATTCACTTCCATGAAAATTTGATGCCAAAATAATTGCTTTGTTGTCCATCCACTTTTAGAAACTTATACCACTACATGAAACTCTCAGCTCCCAATCTCCCCTTTTCATGCTCTTATCAACATTCAAATTTTTAGGGGTTCCTTTTCTATTGGAGCGAATAGTGCCACATGCTAAGGTTTGTTCTGTTTTTAGTTTTTCAAGAAGCCGAACTGATGTAAAATAGTTATAAAAAAAAATAATTTTATTTTTTCCCCACTCATTTTCAGTCATTGATAAAACCACTCTTTCTCCAAGACCAAACCAGGCAAATTTTTCCTCTAAAGCTTCATCCTTGCCTTGATATATTGAAAACTTTTTTATGTAGCCGTTCTGGTCAGCCAAACATCAAACTTTATAGACCCCTTTTATTGGTTTCATTGGACAATATTGCTTCATTACATTTCTTCCTTTGAACAATATCATCGATTCGTCTACAGAAAGCTGTCGAGTTCTATGGTAAAGTTGCTGAAACGTGTTATTCAACCCATCGATCATAGGCCGATGTTTGAAGAGGCGATCTTTGTTGTCTTTAGGAATCTTGGAGTTGTCGTTCACATGAAGATTGCTCAATATCGCATCAAATCTATTGCGACTCATAGTTTTCCCAATTATCGGCAAAAGGAAATCCTCGCTTGTGCTCCAGTAATCTTTCCAACTTGAAGTTTATGATACCCCATGAAAAGGTTTATGCCGGTAAAAGCATGAAACTCACTTTTTGTCAAATTTAAATTTTTCTGCCTTTGGGTGGCGTATAAGTTACACTGAAATATAATATTTTCTGTTATATCTGCAATAAAGGAGTGAAAGTATTCCGTGGGTGTAGCATCGTTTTCAAAACATTCTGTTACAGGTCCTTCTGGCAAGGAGAATTCGGGAATACTGGTCTCATGGTTCCTCACCTTCCACTGGCGATTAGACTCAGCATCAATGCTTCGACGACTGGTGCTTGGCATTATCACCATGACATTCAGAATTGTTTGTACACTGTAATATTTCACTTTCCCCAGGATCGGTGGGCAAAGCATTTTCGTCTAACAGTTCTCGCAAATAGTGGTTCAACGTGTCGTCATTACCTGGCTCAATTTCGCACTCACCCTCGTCAACCCTTTCAATATCGGTGTTCTCGGCATTATCAATGGGAATCGATTCCAGAATTTCCAAAATTGCATCAGTATCAAGATGTTTACTACGGATTCCTGCCATAGCGTTATCAACTGCAAACAACGAAAATAAACTATAATCCCACATATAAACAAACACTCACAGCCCAGCGGTACTTACCGGTCCACTGCATATGTATATTTCTAAAAAAAATCACCGAATATTACAAACATCCAATGTATAAATATTTGTACGTGTACTAAATTGATTATTCGTAAATAATAATAATATAATAATCGAAATTAGTCCCACAATATCTTACGCCAAGAGCTGAAGCACATTTTAATTTACCGTAGTTCTGGAAAGACACCAACAGTGAAAAAAAAATCTTAATAGATACATTTTAGTGTACTTTAATTGAACGAGTTCGACACAAGCATAAAACGAACCGAAATAAGAGGGACTAGGTATTTTCGTTCGATGCAACCATCATCGAACATGATTTGGCTATCAATCAAACACTATTTAAACTTAGTTTGTTATGCACGTCTATACCAATAGATATAGAATTTTATAGTTTGTGGCTCCTTGAAGAAAATTCCTTAAGGTATTCGATGGGCGATATTCTCGGAGTGGCAATTTAACCCTAGTGAGATAACCTACGTCTCTGAGTCGTATGACAAATACATAAGTATTTATTTATTTTTTGATTTATCCGGCGAATACTATTAGTCGTTTTTTTTTTTTTAGATATTGTAGTACGTTTATTTCATTAATATTTTAACAATGTGGCCCTGGGGCAAACTTGGGCATTATAGGGGCGAGTTGGCAAAATTAATTACTGAAGAACTCTATATTTACAAAAAAATAAAAATTTTTTTTTTACATAAAATAAAAAAATAAAAAAAAATTTCAAAAAGTGAGAAAAAACAAAGGGTTAAGGAAATTATAATAACGAATGTTCATGAATTTTAAACTATATTATTTTATAACAGAAGCATTTCTATGTTTTGAATAAGGTATGATTTTAAATGAATTTTAAATATTGAAATGCGAGAAATATTTTTTAATTCTACTGGAAGGTGATTAAACTCTGAGCTTCCAGCATGATCAATGCGCTGCTTTGTATTTTCAAGTCTACATCTTTTGATAATTAGGTTTGACCCGTTTCTAGTATTAAAAGTATTTTGATTTTCAGAAAACTCTATTGTATGATGACCGATATTATGAATGGCTTTAAATATATACATCAATAGTTGCATCTAATACAACCCATAGATTGGAAGTACAGATTTCGATATATCTTTATATAAGGATCGTGTTGGATACATTAGTGGAAGATTATAAACTATTTTTAGTGCTTTGTTTTGTGTTCTTTGGAGAGATTTTAATTCTGTTGTTTTACGATGAGCATATATCAATGACATATGTTTAAAATGGCAGTATATAACAGCATTATAAAGTAATAACTTTGTATTTAAATCAAATTTGTTTTTAAATTTAAAAAGCAACCCTAGAGCTGGAGCTACTTTCTTTTTAACATGCTGAATATGCATATTCCATGGCAAGTTATTTTGCAAATGTACCCCTAAATATTTTATAGACTTACTTTCATTGACATCTATACCACCCACTTTAACACAAAATGTATCATTTACAATATTATATGGACGAAATCGCAGCAGTTTTGTTTTATCAGGATTTAACACAAGTCTATTAAATCTCATATACTCTTGTACCAACTCTACATCGTGTTCTATTTGGCATTGGACTATAACCTCATGTTTATAGGGATAAAAAAGGCTTATGTCATCAGCATACATTATTAATTTACCATATAACTTTAAACTTGATAAGTCGTTTATTAACAATGTAAATAATAATGGACCTAAGACGCTTCCCTGTGGTACGCCAGTTTTAACAGTCGATATATTACTCTTTCTTATTTCTACATATTGCCTCCTAGAATCAAGATAGCTATTAAATAATTTCAGTGCGATACATCTTATACCATAGAATTGAAGTTTCTATTTTAAAATAGTATGATCAACTAAATCAAATGCTTTTGACAGATCAAAAAATATTCCAACAACACCACCATACCCATTATCTAAGCATTCACATAGTACATAGTTTACAACATTTACGACTACTTGCTGAGTACCACTACCTTTTCTAAACCCACATTGCATTTTATATAACATTTCATTCTGGTCGAAAAACTTTGATATCTGCTTATGTAGAATTTTTTCAAAAATCTTATCAATTATTGGCAATATAGCTATTGGCCGATATTTCTCCACTGTATGAGCACTGCTATCCTTTGGAATAGGCACAATTTTAGCAATTTTGCAAGACTTAATCTTAATAATTTGAATCTAATTTGATTTTAAAACATTTTAGAACTTTTACTAATTAGACCTCAAACTAGCATACGTCATTAAGACGAATGGTTATCTTTTATATAGGTATAAAAAAATGAAACGATCGTTCAAGGGTAATAACCGTGATTGAATTATCACTGCACTGATCGAATGTTCCGGTGCTTTCAATGCCGTTCTTTTATTGCTATCCTTCTTTTACTACCGGCGTTTTTTTAATATTCTCGTTTGTCCACTGTTGTCGTTATTTCAATGTTCTCGTGTTCGTCAATAGGTGTGTTTTTTATCCCCCTAAAGTTAATTATAGCTTAATTTGTGTGGAGGAGTTAAGCGATATAAATAAATTCAATTTGACACTTATGAGTCCAAACATAATCAAACACGCTACAGACGACGAACTTTTTTACATAGGTTTCTTATGGCAGGGAAAAATCGTGACGAAAATCCGCGAAAATCTCGCTGCTAGAATAGAATCTTTTCTAATATCTTGACGGCGCTCTCACGAAATCTCTCAATTGAGGGAATGGAGTTGCCACATTTTCATAAAAACCATAAGAGCAACCAACACATACATACGTTGGAACATGTGCGTACAAAAGAAAATTAAAGAAAAGGGTTAAAAACGATTTATTTTTAAACCCAATACAATTTAAGTGAATGAAAAATTGCTAAAAACAGTTATCCGGGTTTTATGGTCCTTTTCCCGCGAAAACTGAACTGAGTAAAATTAATATAATTAACGCAAGAGTGTAAATGGGCTGGTCTTACGGGCATTTAAATTTACTGTAATTAGTATATATTCCTAGTCAGGGCCGGACTTTCCATTAGGCTGACTAGGCTGAAGCCTAGGGCCCCACTTGCCCCGGGGGCCCCTTTTCCGGCATTATTTTCTTGCACTTTTACAAAAAATATTGCAATTGTTTTGATCTAAAATAATTTTTTTTATGTTTGTATGTGCAAAATATTTTTTTAGACGAGAAAACAAATTTTCGAAATAAAAAAAATGGAACAATCAACAACTGGAATTTTTTCCGAATTATCATGCAAATGGAATCAAACAAATTATAAAGATGTCGATGTCCCAACATAAGCGAGCGAAAGCATTTGTATTTGTTTTTAATTGTTGACATCTGCCTTCTGATCAACAGGTTTTTTATGTCGAAGACATAAGTATTCCCAGCAAACATTTTTGCTACCGTTCATATATGAACAATAGGCAATATCATTCACGCACACACGCGAACGAGAACGAAGAAAAAACATTTAAACCCTCATACTCGCGAATCAGATTGAAGAAAAAAATTTAACACGCTCTTCTTCGCGAGCAAGAACGTTATGAAAATTTTGAAGCGCACACGTTCGTTAACGAGAGCGCTCGCGAGTGAATGATTCTGAATTAATAATAATTTGTGTGTTTGTGTTAGTAAGGAGAATGAGAGAGAGAGAAAGAGAAACCTTTTGCTTATTAAAGGACTAAAAATGTTGTGTGTGCGCGCAATTAAACAACAACAGAGAAACAACAACAACGCAATTAAACAACGACTAAAGTATTGCCTCTCATGAACAGGTCGTGTGTGTTGGCAGCGCAGTAAACAGCAATAAATATTTAAATTCTAAAAAAAAATTCTGCTAAAAACAGTAAACAAAAATTTAAATCTTGTACATCAATAATAAGGCTGTTCTTTTATTCCATTAAGCTATCGCCACTTACGACTTTCCAAATAAAACGATGCGCACCTAATACTACGAAATGTGGCAACATGTGCTGTAATGGGTGAAAAAAATGCGGTACGGCAACACGTTTGTAAACAATGCCAACAAATGCATGGTAGCAGCAGATGTTGTTGTAATTGTAAGCAGCAACAACACACATTTTATTTTCGTTCATTCGTTGCAGTTGTCAAACTCTACACAATTATTTACCAAGAATAAAAAAAAAATTATAAAAAAATGCATACGATTTTGATAAGTGAAACGAAAAATTACATGGAAAAATTTTATTACCTGTTTTAACGACTATACCTGATAGATAATTCTACCATGATCAACATGTATAACATTTATTATTTATAATTTAGTTCCAATTTTGTTTTCAATATCTATCCTATCCTATCCTTCAAATTTAGAGATATAAAAGTATACGTAGTCTTCCCTTAAATAAAATAACTTTAATGAACTTAAAATGTGTAAACCATTTCGCAAATTTCTGCATTTGAGTCTCTTCTTGATAACATATTCATTTCTTGAAAATCAACATGTGGCAACATTGTCATTGCTCAAGCCGGAATTTAAGTGGGAAATTGAAATGCCACTTAATATCGATTAGCTGTCTCGTACAAATTAAGCTATAATTATCTTTAGCGGGGTAAAAAAAAAACACACTTAAATTAGTATAATATTATAATATTTAAAACTAGATTTTGTGGGCAACCTTTTGAAAAAAAATTATGTTTTTACGAGGGCAGTCCCAAAATTAGCTGACATACAGATGGTGCCAGTAGTTTGAAAAAAATATATTTTGGTGAAAAGTGGCAACTTTGTAAAACATATTGTATGTTTTAAGTTTCAACGCGCCACGTCGTTTTGTATTTTTATTTGAGCCATCGAAAGTTAACGATCTCAGAGAATGTGTAAACATAGAATAAATTGATCCTTGCCAGGTAATTCAATATTTCCATTCGAAAGGTCTCAGTTCAAGCAATATTATAGCCGAGCTAGATTTCACTCTAGGGGAGTCTGCTCCAGCGTTTACGACTGTAAAATATTGGGTAGCAGAGGTTAAACGAGGCCGTACGAGCTGCCACGATGAACACCGTTGTGGTCGACCAATTGAGGCGTCCACTCCAGACACGGTTAAGAGAATCCACAAAATGGTATTGGATGATCGTCGGCTGAAGGTGCGTGAGGTAGCTGAAATGATAGGCATTCCAAAAAGGGCTATACATCGTATATTGATCGAAGATTTTAAGTTGAGAAAGCTGTGGGCAAAAGCAAAAACAGTGTCGTGTTTGTTGATGTTTCACAGCAATAATGCCGAAGTTTTGCGTCGATTTATAATCATGGAACACTCAAAGCAGTGGACTGGAATGGGAGTATCGTATCCAAAGAAGGCGAAGACGGTCCAATCTGGTCATCATGGCATCTGTTTTTTGGGATGCGCATGGGATAATTTTATTGATTATCATTAGAAAGGAAAAACCTTCAGCGGCGAATATTATGCAAATTTTAAATTGTGTAAAAAAAGCCGCATTTGGCGAAAAAGAAAGTGTAGATTCATCTAGATAATGCTCCAGTCCACGCATCCACTATTGCGATGGCCAAAATTAATGAATTAAAGTTCGAATTACTTCATCACGTACCTTATTCGACAAATTTAGCTGCCTCGGAAAATGTTCTATTTCCAAACTTGAACAAATGGCGCGGTGGTAATAGATTTGCCAACAATGAAGAGGTGGAGTCTGAGGTTGATGGCTATGTTAAGGAGTTTGACAGTTCTTACTATAAACAGGCTATCGAAGCTATTTAATATCGCTGGAAAAATTTATCGAGCTAAAAGGAGATTATGTTGAACAATAAAAAAAATTCCCAACTTTTTTGTGTCTAGTTTTGGGACCGCCCTCGTAATACAATTGTTTCTTCTGTTTTGCTTTTAAATTACTTTTCTATGAATTAAATTAATTTGTGAATGATATAAAAAATTATATTATATTCAATATAATAAAAAGTTTTATAACTGGTACCGGTATAATATAGCGCTTGATGACGATGGTCTCACAAATCGAAAGGGGTAATAGGAACCAAACAGTTGCTGATCGCAATGGTACACTACTAATGAACAAAGAGACACAGACGCTGAGACGGAGAGAACATTTCAATGAAATTAGCAACGTCATAGACGCTACTGAGGACAGCGAAATAGAGCAGAGGTACCCCGCAGAAAATAACTTAAGAATATCGTGCTACCCTCCCAATCTGAATGAGATAAAAGGGACGATTGGAGAATGGATGAATGAGATAAAAGGGACGATGGAGAGCAGTAGGTAAAGACGGATTAACAGCGGAAAATCTACGAGTCGGCATCGAAACCACGGCTGAACATCTACGGCCTCACATCACATGAGTATGGGAGGAAGAACGACTCACTCCAAGTTGTAAAGTTACCAAAAAGTGGCGACTTGAAAGAGTGCAAAAACTGGAGAGGATTTACCCTATTTAATACCAAATACAAGATACCAAATACAGTCATAATACAGTGGTGGCTTCAAAGTAACATAGAGAACGTATTGCGAGACGAACAAGCAGGCTTACGACCATATAGAAGCTTCATAGATCAGACCAACACTATTCACATCATTATAAAACAACATCTAGAATGACGTACCCGCCGTATCTACTGTTTGATGATTTCAAAAAAGTCTTTGTTACCATCAGACGGACTGCCATATGTAATGCATTGAGAAGAAAAGTTGTACCCTAGAAACTAATTCGAATAATTAGATCTATGTACGAGGATGCAGAACACTCAGTTCTTTACAACGAGAACATTAGCCAATCATTCCACACCAATACTGGAGTAAAACAAGGATACCCACTATCACCGCAGCTACTCACCATCGTGGTGGATGACATAATGAGCGAAGTCTGTTCAAAGTGAAGGGAAATAACATGGAATCTCTCGAAGATCTGGATTATGCAGCAGGCATTTGACTACTCTCGCACAAGATCTCTAATATGCAGTCAAAATTGGGAGATTTGGGAAGAGTAGCTCGCAATGTTGGAAATATCAAGAAAAATAATGCCATGAAAATCAACAATACTAGCACAGAAAACATAATGCTACAAGGTCTACCAGTCGAGTATGTAGATAGGTTCTGCTATCTAGGAAGTATAATGTCTACAAACGGCGGCGGAGGTGCAGATGTGATCAACAGGCTCAATACGGCGAGTTTGACATTCGGGAGACTGTAGTCAGTATGGAGAAGCTCGCACATATCCAGACGAACTAAGCTCAGAATATTGAACTCGTTGTACGGTAGAGAAACCTGTCTTACATCGAAAAACATCACGCAAAAACTTCAGGTATTCATCAGTAAGTGCCTCAGACTCATATGCAAAATATTCTGTCCTAATACCATAAGTAACACAGAACTGTCGAACATGACCAATGAGGTACACATACATAAGCAGATAAAGAATAGGAAATGGAGATGAATCGGACACACCATCCGAAAAATTTCGACAGTATCAAAAGGTTGGCGCTTGAGTGGAGTCCTCAAGGCCCAAGAAATCGCGGTTGACCATGAAACACCTGGAGACGCACAATAATCCAAGAACAAAGATACAACAATGTAACCAGGCTTCGTGTTGCGTGGGTAATTTTTTACCCTGGGTAACACACAGGGTAATGGGGAAAATAATGGGGAGTTACCCACGGCGATGGGTAATGGGTTACCCAGGGTAACCCATCCCAATTTTTGATCGAAAATATGAAAAAATTTCTATATCTCGGAAACGGAGCGTCCAATCAAAAAAATGTCCAATTTTTGCTGGATTGTAAGGGTTTTTATAAAGTGGTCCAACTCGTAAGGTAGAATTTTTGTTAAAAAAAAGTCGCCAAAATAAGAAAATCGCTAAAAAAAACGTGACTATAACTCGGAAACGGTGTGTCGAATCGCAAAAATAATAAATTTAACGAATAGAATATGGTAAAAACAAAACGCTAAAACTAAAATTTTTCGAAAAAAATCGCTAAAACGCCCTCATGTCTATATCTCGGAAACGGAACACCCAATCGAAAACAAACAGTTTTTTCGGGTTTCTAAGGGATTTTCATCAACTGGTCCAATTCCTATGGAAGATTTTTTTTTCAAAAAATCACCAAAATAAGAAAATTGTTAAGTGAAAAAGTGGCTATTATTCGGAAATGGTGCGTCGAGCCACAAAAAACAGTAAAATGTGTACTTCTTTAGGAGGCTTTAACCAATGGATGTCTTTAATATGGCATCACCTTTTTTTCTAAAAATATCACTAAAACTAAAATTTTTCGAATAAAAAATCTCTAAAACGTCCTCATGTCTAGATATATCTCGAATGCGGTGCATGCAATCGAAAAAAAAACTAATTTTCCAAACTGGTCCAAATCGTATGCTCAAAATATCTCCAAAATTAGAAAATGGCTTAAATAAAAAAGTGTATCTAACTCGGAAACGGTGCGTCCAACCGAAAAAATAATAAAATTTGTACCTCCATAGGAGGCTTTAATCAATGGATGTTTTCAATACGGCATTACTGTTTTTTTTTTAAATCGATCTAAAATTTTTCGAATAAAAACTCGCTAACACGTCCTCATCTCTATATTTCAGATTTTAAATGTTTATTTAAAAATATTTAAAGTTTGTATAATTTTTTCGATTCGACGCGCCGTTGAGTGGAACCCAAGGTAACCCATTACCCATCGCCGTGGGTAATTACGCATTATTTTCCCCATTATCCTGAGGGTAATCGTGATGGGTAATTCCTTATTGCCGTGGGTAGCTACTCATTATTTTCCCCAGTTCCCTGTAGGTAATGGGTAATCGTGATAGGTAATTCCCCATTTTCGTGGGTAGCTACCCATTATTTTCCCTATACTCTGTGGGCAATGGGTAGACGTTCATTACACATTCCCCCACGGCTATGTGTACGGGTTACACATGG
Source organism: Phaonia tiefii (assembly GCA_963931995.1). Taxonomy (NCBI): domain Eukaryota; kingdom Metazoa; phylum Arthropoda; class Insecta; order Diptera; family Muscidae; genus Phaonia; species Phaonia tiefii. Next base: position 270,912,384 of record OZ008368.1, on the reverse strand, counting down.
GGGAGGGGGGGGGGGGCAAATACGAACTCTGAACCCATCATGGGTATAAGCAAAAACAACAGCGGTGAAACTTGTAAGATGGAAATGCTTTGTGGAAGCCAAATGCTCCCGACAGGAGTAAGGGGAAAAAGAGCGCTTAATTTATTGTACAAAATTTTAGCCATTCTTTCAAACTGCTTAGTGAGCCGTAAAGTAAGCACATGAAAAAAAGGTGTTTTTTCTGCAAATAAAGAAGAGCTTATTGAAAGCAATGAATATGTTGGTTTAATTTGGACCTATCGATAACTTCTATCAGCACATTGGCTAGTGATTCCAATGCGATTTCTGCTTCCATTACTGACTTTTGTTTCAGATGTTTCTTCAGATAAACCTCCACCACATTGAAGTGGCATCAAACCCTTTAAACCATTAAACATATTCATCATAGCAAACCAGTAAAAACGGAGATTCTGTGGAAAGGGTTTGTAAGGCAAAAATGGTAAATCACCGATTACCTTCTCCCTTACTAAAGGCAAAAATGGTAAATCACCGCTTACCTTCTCCCTTACTAAAGGCATGATTTCAATGTGTTGAGTTACCGCTTAAATGCGCGCGCTAGTTTGTGACAGAAAATGCACATCATTCATGTCAGATTTTATGTTCCGAGTTCAGAGCTTAGAGTAAGCGCATATTTGTAACACTTTTTAAGTTATGAATTTGTGCCGTCCAGAAACTCATTTAGTAATGTGTTATGGTATATAATATCTGGTGTTCTTCAACACCATTTCCGCTTTTTAGACCGCATCTTTTACACATTATAATTGTTATTAAAATGGAATTGCATTTCTATTGGCTTTGGTTATTTTTTTTGCGTTAACGTTGCGTCTTATTTCTCCAGCACCTCTCGTGAGACTGACTATATATTATAATTTTAATATTTAAATATATTTTAATTGAATTCGTAAAAGTCGCTTAAAAATTAACGATTATCCACATGAAAACCTGCTGAATTGTTAGCAAAATAGGGAAGGCAAGGAAATTTAAAGAAACTTTTAAATTACACTGTGTGTAAAATTTGAAGTGACATACAAAAACACCGAGACACCCCAACTAATTGTTGGATCATAGAATCCAGTGGTATACTCCGTTTTAAAAAGTTAGCTCAAAATAACGAGATATTTCGATTTTAAATTTGAAGTAGATTTAAGGTGATTTTTGATTTTATTTGAGCGAATAACCTGAAAATCTCTTGTTAAATCATTTTATATATTTTTTTTCCCAAAAAATGTAACCGTTGAAATAATAGACATATATTTGGAAGTAGAAATAGTTTACCTCTTACAATTTGGGGCTATAATGATTATAATAATTTTGGGGTTCGGGATTTTGGGATTCGGGATTTTGGGATTCGGGATATTGGGATTGGCATCCCTATTACAAACAGATGCTACAACATATACATCAATAGATTTGATAGATTAGTCCCTACCCGCCGCTATAGATGTTAACACATCAAAAATATAATCATTTTATTGACCATTTTGAAAAATAAAAAAAATAAAAAAATAAATTTTTCGAAAAATGCATCACATTGCGAAAAATTAAATAGTGATGAATTGCCTGTCCCAGTACATCCATCGACATGCCAATATGATACTGCGTCCTATGAAGTACAATCACAAACTTCAGCAACATCATGCTGATTCTGATTACCTTCAGCCAGTTATACAATATCCATCATTAATTTCGCAGGAACATTTATATAGAATCTCAAAATAATGCAATGACTTTGGCTTCGGAACTAAGAAGCGTCAACGTGCTGGCACCAGGTGTAAAAGTTACATCTTACAAATAAGTTGTTAAGAATTTTTTAAAGCGTTTGGTTCGCGTTAACGAAAATGCATTACCATACTTGAAAAACAACGCCTTTCCGAAATTGTCAATTGAAAAATTAAAAGAGGGTAATTTTGTGTAGCTAAAAGTGTGTGACTGCAATATATTTGATATCAATTTTTTTTAAACAGGTGTAGTTAACGGTCCAGATATACGGAAACTTTTAAGGGATACTAGTTTTTCTGAAATTTTAGATGAAACTGAACTAAACGCATGGAACTCAATTCGTGCGGTAATTGAAAACGGTCTTTGCAAAAATCGCTTATATTGACAACATGATGAAGTCTTTCGACAAACTTGGCATTAATATGTCGTTGAAAATCCACATGTTACATGCACATTCCGATTTTTACGAACGACAATTGTCCACAGAAACAGACGAAAGATTTCATCAAACTATAGTGGCATTCGAAGACCGTTTCGCTGGAAAAAGAATAGACTCAATGCTTGCTGATTTCTGCTGGTCGATTGCAAACAAAGAGTAAAAATTTAATAAATCTAAAAAAATTTATAGTCATCAAAATAAGAGCAAATAAATAAAAAATCGCCTTAAATCTACTACACATTTAAAATCGAAATATCTCGTGATTTCCAGCTAACTTGTCAAAACGGGGTACACCACTGGATTCTACGATCCAAAATTAGGTTGACGTGTCGCGGCATTTTGGTCTGCCATTTTCACCAAATTACAGTGTTATTGTTAGCAAGTTATTAAAATGTTATCATTTCTTTTAGTGCTTCGCCGTAAGCACTACTGTGAAGCGTGAATGCCAGTGCTTACAATTTAATTTGCTTCTAAAAATGGAAAAACTTTTTTGTGAGACGGAATCAATATGAATTTAAGGGACGTTTCAGTAAGAATGCACTTTTTAATTTTAAAATAAAAACACGTATTCTTCGAGATAGTTGGGATTTTTTATTGGATTGTAAAGAAGACATGTTCCGATTAAGTATGGAATGATACATCCGTCAAATGGTTGCCACGGCTCTGATGACAGGCCATTACTCTGTTCATGAAATTTTCCATGACTTTTACACGGAGATGTGGCTGTATCTCACCGATGACGCGTTGGATCTCGGATTTGACCTCAGGAATTGTTTCTCGTTTATTCGCTTAAACCTGAAATTTCGCAAAACACGGCGTTAAATGGCATGATCTTGGTGGCCAGTTGACATTAGAATTTCTTGAGATAATTTGTTCTGGAAATCGTTGCTGCAATAAGTCGATTATTTCATGCGCAGTGTGGCAGGTGGCGCCGCACAATAGTTCCTGCTAGTGTAAGAGCGTAGATAAATTCAAAATTTGAAGTGTTTGAGACGTAATATTTTTTCTATTTTTTCAATAAAAATATGTCCAAATTTACATATTTTACTAGGTTCATCAACAGATTTTATTTTTCTTTAGGAAATATCCTTGCATAAAGTAGCTATATATGTGAAATCAAAAAAGTTGACTTATAACAACTAAAGTTTTGAAGACCTATAACTTTAAAAGTATAAGAGTCATACTTACATATTATATATTTTTAAAAAGGTGATTTTATTGCAAATAAAACTGTGTTAATTTTTTATCAATGTGGTTTAAAAAAAAAAATTTCAACCAATTTTTCGATCTATCTATAAATTTTAAGAATTAGATTTTAAGGTGGACCTACAATTTTCCGCCACTCCCCGCCACTGAGATATTAGTACAGGTATATAGCTACATGCTTCACTTATTCGTCCTGAAAATTTGAGCTGCTAATACCTGCTAACCTGGAAAATATTTACAAAATACTTTAGCTACTACATTTCGGAATATGCATTTTTATAAGTTTTTCCAATAAAGTTAAAAAAATTTTTTTTTTATTTTTTGGTTTAAATGTCAAAGCGCATATCAGTACGGGCTGTCAACACTCCATGCATGGATTCGATCACTGGAAACTATTTTGCATTTATCGTATAATATGGAGTTTAAAAGGTGGTCAGCAATAAATGACGAACATAAGAAAATGAAGGGAGAAAAGAAGAAAGACGTCCAAAAGCGGTTTCGGCAAGAGTTAGGTTTGATAATAGACAAACCTCGACCTGGTAGTGGAACATCGAATGATGGCAACACGGCAAGAAGGTTCTTTGCTAACTGGGAAAAATCAGCTATAATAACAGGTGTAGATGCCGACCTTATAAAAAGGTAAGCTCTATTTGCAATTTTTATAATAAATTTTTATAAGTATTTCATTTCAAAGGTTTCATATAATTTTACAAACAATATCGTGTTCACAAAAAGTTGATGTTGATAAGTTTGGAGAATATTCGTTGGATACAGCAAAGCTGTTTATTGATAAATATAAATGGTATTATATGCCCTCTTCTATACATAAACTTCTTATTCATGGAAAGGAGATTATAAAACATTTTGAGATGATTCCCATTGGGGTTCTTTCAGAGGATGCACAGGAATCAAGAAATAAATGCTACAAGGAATCACGACGATTTCACTCTAGAAAATGCTCGAAATATTCTACCAATGAAGATGTTTTTGATTACCTACTGTACTCTTCAGATCCATATATATCACCCTTAAGGAATAAGTATAGCAAATATGTCAAAACACTGGATGATGATGCTATAAAGCTCTTAGAAAATTCGGAATATTTGCATAGTGTTACAGACGACTCGGAAGATTAAAATGACGAAGTAAAAAATGATAAATAAACGAAATTTGTTGAATTATAATGCTAATAAATTTATAAATCTGTTATAGGTAATTTTTATTTATTATGTAAAAAATAAAGCAAGTATTACTTGGAAGTAAAAATAAAAAAAAAAAAAATTTAAACTTCAATCTCAAAAAAATCTCAAAAAAGCTAATATTTGCAAGACGAAAAACATTATGAACAATTCCATCAAAACAACTCAAAAAAACATAAAAACAAAAAAATTTAAATTTGTTTTCTTGGAAATCCAAAAAAAAAAATCAGCTTTGGAAATTTTTTTACAATATACCCCACTGTGCGATTTTCAATGTTGATATGTCGTAGTAGTCCCTGATTTCTTGTCTGCAATCGGTTTTTTACAAAACTCAAAAATGTTTTCTAGATCAAAAGTTACAGATTTTAGCTACGCAAACCCCAAAAAGAAACCACTGTGCGCCGTCATGCTGAAACCACGTATCGTCCAGATCCATGCCGTCCAGTTGAGGCCACATGAACTCCGTTATCATGTTTCTGTAATGAATGCCGCTCACAGTTATATTCGGCCTCAGTTTCAAAAAATTGAGTCCCAATACCGCCGCTGTGGGTGCATTTGTTTCTCATGGATTGCATGAGGATTTTCTGAGCCCCAAATTCAACAATTTTGTGTATTCACGTAGCCTTTCAGATGGAAACTGAAACTTCTTCTCTCGACTGAATAATAAGTTTTCACAATTATAACGCGTTGTTCTTTCGTAAAACGCTCCATTTTTAATAATGGGAATAACCATATGCGACAGCCAGTGATGCCAACTCTGTAGGAACGAAACGCGCCGTCAAACTATCAAAAAAGTGCTAAAACGCGCCAAATAACGAAAACAACTAGAAAACTCCCGAAAGTGCTAAAACGCGCTTAATAAATAATTGGCTTCCAATAGGGATCGGTAGACAGTCCATGGCGGTTACGTTGTTTTATCTATTGTTAGTTCCTGGTAATTATTTTTCAGACAAAACGGAGAAATCAACATGACAGGTTACAGCGCCGAGCAATACGTGAGAATAATACAACTTTATTATCAAAATGTGTGTTCCCTTGTGGCGACGACAGCCATTTTTGAATCAACAGGCCATTTTTGAATTGCCGGATTTAGGATGATACCAGTCATTACAAATTGGCAATGCACATACAGAATGCCATTGTTTGGTCTGGATTGGGGTCCGAAGGCATCATCGCTCAGTACATGGCATATTATCACCGTCAAATGAGAGCGCTACCCATCACGACATGTGGTTCCAACAGCTTCAAGTAGCGACTTGATACACAGTGATGGTACAATGGCCATTCTAGCGAACAATTTTAGGGTTATCTCACGCAGAGGCGACTTGAAATGGCCACAGAAACCGTGGATTTTAGCAAGTTAGACTATTTCTTGTGGGGTTTCCATAAGTCGCAGATCTATGGTTTGATCAGCTTGATCAATGCGCCAGTTATAGAAAATTTATCGTTATCGTATAGATGGTCAAGCGAAGACAACGACGTTTGGAGTGCAGATTTGATGGAACCAGCATTGCCTGACATTTTAGTTTTTCTCTTGCAAAAAAATTACATCTTACTGATACACCCTTTATATGTTAGCTCAATAAACATATTCGCCGAGGCGTCGAGCAATTTTTCGAAGCCTTTTCTTTCCCAGTTGTCGCAACATAAAACAAAATGCTATGATTCAATAATGATTTTCTATGGCGATTCCTGAAGACCGTGCAGAAGAGAACAACCTACATATATCCATCGAAAGAATCAGGCGAACCGAACGTTGTCAACCGCTCAAGACAGCCGTTCGGTTACCTCATAGATAAATAGACAAGAAACGGTATCCGTCTCTTCACGTTCTCTTGATGACGACGAGATAGTAGGCCATTTCATCGAGTTCGAGTTGCTTTTGTAATGTACTCTTTGGTTGGACATAATACGGACCGAAATAAAAGGGAATGCGTATTTTCGTTCGATACAAACAATATAAAACATAATTTAGCAGACATTAGTGTTAATCAAACACTATTTAAACTTAGTTTCCTGCATGGTCTATAATCCCTCTGTCTTCTTTGGTCTCTCATTCTACATCATTTTCCTAGTACCTTTTTAATTAGCTGTGTCATATAAACCCCCCTGATTAACACCCAGGGTTTTCAAAGTTTAAACAAACAATGATATAAAAAAATCCAATGAGTATTCGAACTCACGGGCGCTGTGTTAACACCTTTTTGTTACACGGTACCTGTCCGATTTCTATGAACACATTAGTAAATGTTACATTGGAAAATAAAAAACATCGTTCAATCGTATGATGACGGTACATTTAAATAATATTAATACTTAAAATTATTTAAAGACCAGGGCAAGCACATGTGTCATTATTTTCTTGCTTAATACTTTTTGTTTTATTCCCACAAAAAACAATGAGAATGCAAAGCAACAGACCCATGTACATACATACATTGCTATGTTCGTACATACGCTAAACAAGTTCACACAATTTTCGTTGCTCTCTTGCTTTCTAATTTTTATACACCTTTGCTCTGAGAGTGCTCCGCACCCACACAAGACAACTATTCGCTGCCGCTACATCAGTGTGTGTTTTTTTTCGCAGTCTGACAATCTGTATTTCGCAGTCGGACAAACCTGTGTTCTATATATGGGTGGGACACCCTTATCATTTAGGGGTATGAAAAATAGATGTTGGCCGATTCTGAGACCTACCCGATTTGCACACAAAATTTCATACAAATCGGTCCAGCCGTTTCGGAGGAGTTTAACGGCAAACAATGTGTGATCGCTATCGAACAATCTGTGTGAGCGCAGTCGGACAAATTGTATGTGGATGTATTCACTTTGTGACTTAAGTCCTCCCTACAGTCCTTTAACACATCAAAAATTGAAAATACTCATTTAAATGAAAGAATGTAAGATTTTTTTATATCTAAAAATTATCTTATATTTTGTCTTAAATCAATTAATATTATCGATGTTCTATACCTTATATTATCTATATCTTATTTGTTGCCAAATTGTAACTATTTACATGTTGTTTTTCACTCGAAATACGAACCCCTCTTCCTGCCATAGGCCACAAGCAAGTCATATTGTATGCTCGTATTAGCATTAACTTGATTGACGTCATCGTATTGTGGCATAAATTTCGACATAATGGCTAGAAAGTCATCCAAAAACTCAGGGTGCTGATACACAGGTATAGAGTCCAAGGCGCCACACACAGATTTTATGTTTTCTGGAACATAATGTTATATACTAGTATAGTTATCAAGATTTCTCATAGGGATTAGTTCCTTTTACCTTTAAGATATTTCACACTTCCAAAATTTACTGCTATTTTCTTTATTTCTACACTGATGTTGTCAAACCCTGACTCTTCCATTAAGGAGGCAAATTCGGTCTTAGCATCAGATGAATAATGCAAAGGTGATATAAATTTATTGACGTTCTTCATATACTCAGACCATTTGGTGTGATTGCTGGCATAGTTGTATGCATCGAATATCGTGTGGGATGACATGAAAATCAATAGACAATCACCCCCCTCCGAGCGTATAAGATTGTATATATTTTTCAAAGTATTTCTGGAATTTGGGGATACCATATTAATTTGAACTGAGAGACGTCAATCTAATTTTGTTGTACTCACTTGTAATCTTGGATCCAGTGCAGACACAATGCCGAAGTCACGTGATCAAATTGACCTTTAAGGTCTGGCGACAAATCATCTTTAGTAGCAATATCTAAGGTACAATATTCACATTTCTTCACGGAACTATAATAATTTTTAGCAAAATCTACCATATCCGCAGAAACATCAGAGCAAACGATTTTACTGAAGTTCTGAGGCATCAGGGGATATATGAAATCCATTAAAACATCACCGGGTCCCGAACCCACATCTAATAATGTATCCTTGCCATCGGGGCGCAATTGCAGCTTTGGAAAATATTCCACAATAATTTTACCCACATTTTGTTTAGTCTCTTTATGCGTTTGGTGATATAAAGCCGGTTGATTCATTGTCACGAAGTTGTATCGCTCGATGGATGTTAGTTTCTTTAATGATTCCGTTTCGATCAGTCAGCATTTGGATATGTAGCATTTTATACTTATTAGCTGAATCAGTTTTATTATGTAGGCCGAATAAATAAATGATATCCCTGACCGGTTGTTAATTATTTCGAAAAATTTAAATAATTCTAGCAACCAACTTGTCGAGCAAGAATTTGAACGTATTCTGCGCATGAACAATTTAAATAATTATAGTATTAATAAATCTTGGGTATTTTCACTGACCACTAATACACGCTTACGAAATGCAGGGTAAACAATGGAGTATTTTAAAAATCGGTCTATCCAAAGATTTTAACGGTTTTCACTTGTTTCGAAAAAGGATATTTTTGAAAACCCGGCTACGAATTGAATTTTTTTAATTTAAAAATAAAGGGCGTCTCAGTGAGATTGCACTTTTTAAATTTAGTGTAACTTTTTTTGTGCAAGTGGCAACTCTGAAATTTGGCAGCTGTCACATATGTTTTTTCTGATTATTAAAAATGGAGCGCTTTAAGAATCATGGTACAATAATATGTTCATGGTAAAGTCGTAAGAACAGCTGTTTTCATTTTTTTCATGAGGTTCTTCGCTTCGGCTGTCACACTCACATGTATTTTGTTTTTGTACTCTTTTGCATTCTTGTGTTGTTGGTATGTATTTGTGTAGAGTTTGACAGCTGAAGCGAATAGAACAAAAACAAAATGCCTGTTGTTGCTGCCTACAACAAAAACAACACGCGCCGCTATTACCATGAAGATATTATTGTACCATGGAAAGAATAAAGCAGCAGTCACAATGGGAGCGACCATTTTTGATGGTGTTCACAATGGAAGCGACACAAAACAGAAAAATCCGCTTTCGAACATAAACAGCTGATTATCAAAAGAGAAGAATTATTTCTGTTTTTTGGGCAAAGTTTGAACATATTTTTGAAGTAATATTATAATAATATTCAATAAATAATATTATAATATCCAATAAATGAAAAAGTTTCCGCTTCGTTCATATTGAATGAATATAACACCGTAAAATACACAATAATAAACTCAGCGATTGTAAACATAGAGACCGACACAGAAACTTGTCATTTCACTGTTTACATTTAATAACATATGTAAGGAAAATTCGAAAAAAAGCGACATCTGTATGTCAATGTTGTACCTTTTTGCGAACAAAATGGTTGCTGTAGTTGAAATAGACCAACTTCAGCGTCAAATGGCAGCAACATTTTTGGTGACAAAACTGAAAGGCACTTATGTGAAATGTTGTGAGAAAGAGCGAGATGGCATGAAAACAGAAATGGTCGCTCCCATTGTGACTGCTGCTTAAGGGATTATAATTGTGAAAAGTTATTGCACAAATTTGGAAAATTATGCTGTGACCGCTGGAAAACTTCGAAGAATTTTCAGTGGAGGAAGTGCACCTAATGTGTCAGAATTTGAAGAAACTGGGTCGGTTGTGGACACTAACCCGTCACCCGTGGCTTTCACTCAAGACTTTCTAGTTCGGTGGGCTGGAGGTGGGAAGAATCAAGATGGGTAAACAACCACGCACGAGACGAGAATTCGAGAGGATTTTTGATGTTTCTCTTTACTCTCTTTCGTATTTTTGGCATGTTGTTTTACACTCTTTCTGCTTTTGAAGGGAGAACATCGTTTGCGTATATTATTTTCTGGTTATTTGTATAATATAAATAGAAATAAATCGAAAAATATTAAATAAAATGTGTAGATGGAATAATTCTTGGTGATTTTGATTAGTAAATATCAGCGACATGAAAATCAGACATCTTTGTTTGAAAAATTAGTTATTACGAATGTAAGTAAGAAGCAAAAAAGCCGATTAGACGACATAGAACCCTTGGGTAAAATTCTAGAGTAATACTTAAGAGTTTCCGCTACTCTCTTCGATGCCTCTTCATGACGACGAGGTAGTGGGCAATTTCATAGAGTTTTATTTGCTGCTGTATTTTACCAATTTTACACTTTCGTTGGACATAAAACGGACAGATATCAAAGGGAATGCGTATTTTCTTTCAATGCAAACAGCATAAAGCATAATTTAGCTGTTATTAGTATCACTAAACACTATTTAAAATTAGCTGTGCCATAGAATCCCCCTGGTAGAACGCAGAGTGTATATGCTCGTGATTTACGAAGGGCGTTCAAAAGTGAATTTAACTATTAACCCAGGCTCAAGACGCATAATCTAAAACATGACTAAAGCATCGTTTACACGGCATGTATTTTGCATATCGCATGTCACTTTTGCATATGAAAAATTTATGCATGTCGTGTGAACGCTGTCAAGCATGCCATTGAACAATGCATCACGTAATTTTTGAAATAGGGCGTGTTCTACAAGGTGTTTCAAAAGAAGTCATCCCATGTTGTTTGGCTCTCATTTTTTTCTAAATGAAAAACTTCGATTCTGTTTTTTGATTATGTTTATTTGAATCTTTAGAAGTTGAGAAGATGATATCGGTTAAATGGGCGCCGTCACAATTGATTACCATACGGGCTCGTTTTATGACATTTTTCATCAAAAAGTGACATGTAATATGTAAAATGCATGTCATGTAAAACCACCTTAAGACTCCTGTGCGTCAACGTACCGGTCGGTCTCTTGAAAACATTGCTGCTCTAAACGAGAGTGTCGCCGAAAACCCGAAAACATCAATTCGGCATCGTTCTCAATAACTTCAAATTTCACGAAGAACTACGCAGCGAATTTTGACAAAAGACCTCCTCTACCTTCATTTAGCTTACTCAGGAGCTCAAACCAGCAGACCATGAATAGATACAGATTACACAGTACGACAGTGGTTGGTACACATGAGAAATGTTAACAGAATATGAAAATAGGCTTAAAATAAAGAAATACGTGTCTCGGCGTTTTGCTGTAGTACGTCAGAATTTTGAGAAAATCGATTTTTAAGCTTCGAAGGACCGTGGAGGTTCACTTGTAATGTAATACTATTATAAAAAGTTCTATAAACACAGAATGGGTGAACCGATTTTAATGCTTGAGCCCGTTTTGAAAAGGGAATTAAATTTTGATTTTTTTATTAAAAAAACAATTTTTTTCTCCGCTAGATGGCGCATTAAGTTTAATGTAAAGTTAAAAAATAAACAAAAATGTAATGTAAAAATACAAAAATGAATATGAAATCTTAACTATTATTTTGTGTTAAAAATGTTGGTCGTTTATTTGTTCGTGTGTAAGCTTCAGGATTTGTGTTTTTTTAATTTACATGAAAATTAAAACGCCATCTAGCGGAGAAAAAAAATGTTTTTTTTAATAAAAAAAAATTCAAACTGGCTCAAGCATTAAAATCGGTTCACCCATTCTGTGTTTATAGAACTTTTTATAAGAGTATTAAATTACAAGTGAACCTCCACGGTCCTTCGAAGCTTAAAAATCGATTTTCTCAAGATTCTGACGTGCTACAGCAAAACGCCGAGACACGTATTTCTTTATTTTAAGCCTATTTTCATATTCTGTTAACAATTCTCATGTGTACCAACCACTGTCGTACTGTGTAATCTGTATGTATTCTTTGGTCTGTCATTCGACATCATTTCTCTAGTGGCTTTTCGAACACCTGTGCCATAGAAACCCCTTGAGAAAAAAGAAGGAATACAAATGTTGTCTTCATTTACAATTATCATCACCAATATTTTCGCACCGGGTTGTTTCGAAGTGGGAAGTGCTCAGTTCAACAATTTAGTCCTTCAACCAGCGGCGTAGCTATGTAACCAAGGGCCCCGGGACAAAAATGCAATTGAGGCCCTAGTTAAATGAAACTAAATAATTTAGTTGCGCAAAACTACGTCATCACCAGCTCCTTATCGCCCACGACAAGGCATAATAAAGCAAAGCTAGTTACTACTAAGTATAAGTATTATGTGTAACCAGAGTTACTATTCCCCCCCCCCCCCCTGTTTAACCGATACACATCACCGTGGGGAATGGGTAATGAACTTTTAGGTAATGTAGAAAATAATAACTTTAGGTAATGTGGAAAATAATGGGTATTTACCAACGACGATGGGTAATGGGTTATCCAGCGTAACCTATCCCCATTTTTGAACGAAAATATGAAAAAATTAGAAAAAAGTTTATGTCTCGGAAACGGAGTATCAAATCGAAAATCTAACTAATTTTTGAGCGTTTCTAACAGTTTTCCTAAAGTAGCCCAATTCGTATGGAAGAATTTTTTTAAAAAATCGCAAAAATAAGAAACTCGCTTATTTAAAAAAGTGGCTATATCTCCTAAACCGTGCGTCCAATAGCAGAAATACTAAACATTTTACCACCAAAAGAGGCTTAAATCAATGGATGTCTTCAAGATGACATTATTTAAAAGAAAATCGTTAAGACTAAAATTTTTTCGAATAAAAAATCGCTAAAACGCTCTCATGTCTATATCTTGCAAACGGAGCTTCCAATCTAAAAAATAACTAATTTTCATTGGGTTCTAAGGGGTTTTCATAAAGTGGTGCAATTTGCCTTTGTATGGGTTTCTGAGGGGTTTGCAGAAGGTGGTCCAATTCGTATGGAAGTATTTTTAAAAACAAAAATCGCCAGAATAAGAATATCGCTAAAATCAGGAAGTGGCTATAACTCGGAAATAAAAAAAAACAAAAATAATAAAACCAAATAAATTAAATTAAATTAAATAAACAATTTTCATGCGGTTCTAAGGGGTTTTACTAAAGTGGTCCAATTTGTAACCTATCCCAGGGTAACCTCTCCCTATCCAATTTTGGTGAAAATAATCAATGGGTATGGAAGAATTTTTCTTTAAAAAAATCGCCAAAATATGAAAATCGATAAAATAAAAAAGTGGCTATAATAATTTTTTTACAGCCATAGGAGGCTTTAACCAATGGAGCCTTCAAAAAAAACTAAAACTAAAATTTTTCGAATAACAAATAGCTAAAGAGCTCTTATGTGTTAGCGATTTTTTAAAAAAGTGAAGACTTTATTAGACTTATAAAGTCAACATTTATTATTTTTGCAATTGCACACACCCTTTCCGAGATATAACCACTTTTTTATTTTAGCGATTTTCTTACTTTGGCGATTATTTGGGAAAATAATTTTTTCTAGAAGAATTTTCTTTTTTTATGGAAATATGGTTATAACTCGGAAACGGTGCGCCCAATCGCAAAACTAATAAAATTTTTCAGTAAACCACTTTCGTACCAGTCAAATCGATGGTGCAGAGTGCCCATAGTATTTATCAAGCTTTTTTCTTGGTTTTTTTTTGCAAAAATTGAGCACTCGAAATTCACTTTTTTCCATTTAAAAAAAATGCACGACGTTGTATGTTTTGAACAGCTGTTCAACGCAAAGTAAATGACGGAACTTGTTAAAAATTTTACAGTATTCTGTTAACAGGTGGTACGTGATGAAAGCAGTGTTGCATTTCATATAACTACCACGGCAAGTTCGAAAAGTCTCGGACTTATTGATCCGCCCTCGTGGATATGTATCCGTAATGGGTTTCAAAGTTCATTAATTTCTTAGCTTAAGACTGGCAAGATAAGCCTTTTTGTGCGACATAGACATTAGTACATTTCGTCGTATATATCTGGAATACTAGTTGTGTTAGCCCGGACTAGGGTGATCGAAATCTATATAAAACACATATTTCGAAATTTGTTGTTGTGATATTTCGAAATTTTTTTTTGTACAAATATAATACATTTATACATTTAAATTGCAGATACTATTATTTTAATAATTTAAACCCGTTTTATTCTTATCGATATCATTTATCGCCCTTGCATTGACAACTAATGTGTGTACTTTTAGTAGTATACAAGAGTTTAGCACATACAATTCTCGTTTTCCAGCTGTTTCTAATGAAATGCCAGTTAGCTATTTATGGAACTAGGTTTTGATACGGATATTGGCTATAAAAGATATAAGATCAAATAATTGCAACTCAAAACAATTCCAGTCATTGTTTCGGTCAGAACTACGGATAATTTTAGCTAACAAAAGCGGCATTAGTCAAATCTTCGATCTGGAACATGAATCGTCCACACTTGTATCACAACTTCAATTGTCAGCAGCGTCGTGATGCAGAACTTGTCCTTAAGAGGTTTGCCACCACAATCCAATGGCGCTATGACGGTCGTGATTCTAATGGATTTCATATACCCCGAGATACCCAGTAATTTCCAGCGAGTTGTCTGCTCTGACATCAACCCCATAATAGTTAGATATGCCAAATATTATTATGACCACGTGAATAAGACTGAATTTAAGGTACTGGACATTGAATCGACTAAAGATTTGGCTGAAGATTTAGAAGAACATTTTGATCATGTCATGTCTTTCTACACCTTGATGTGGGTGCAAAATTACAGGTTTGTTAGAGAAGATGATGCAATAACATTTAAATCGAAATCGCCGAAGTAAAATGCATGTAACTATTTAAACAGTCATTGAGAAATATCTATCAACTGTTACGTCGCGAAGGTGGAGATTGTCTCTTGGTTTTCCTGGCCTCCCATCCCATTTTCGATGGTTACATGCAGCTCAGCCAAATGCACCGATGGTCCATATACATATATGAAAGATATTGAAAAGTACATTGCGCCACTACAGTATTCCCTGGATCCAGCTAAAGAATACGGCGATCACATGACAGACGCGGGGTTCACCGATTTAAATATTGAGATGCAACAAAGAGTTTTTAGCTTTGATAGTATTGACGCTTTCAAAGGTAAGTAAAACAGTTTAAGCAAATCAATTAATAGTTTCATCAATTTTACAATTTCTAAATCAATCATAAAATTAAAAAATCAGTGTAGTGTAACAATCTAATAATAAAAAAAAAAGTCGAATTATCACATTTCTAAAAATTATTTTAAATAATGTTGATATTATTTTTAAATAAAAACATTATAGAATTTTTAATTTATAAAATTAAGTTTTTTAATTCAATGATTTTTCAATTCCAGCTAATATGACGGCCGTGAACCCATGGGTGGACCGTATACCACCCTCAATGCAAGACGAATTCATCAACGATCTCATATCCATAACTCTGAAGATTATGGGCTTGAGCCCTGATAGCTGCACTTACAATTCCGCATTTTCCGTTCCTTACAAACTTGTCATAGCTTATGCAAGAAAATCCCCCATAGATATTTCTTCCTAAAGTGACTGTAATTAGTTTGAAGTAATTTAGCTTCGGTCAGTTTAATACCGGGAAGACACGATACTTCAGATTGAATGCATATATCAGCATTATCTGATTGACGTTGGTGAGATATCGTGTATTCCCTGCTTAAGACGTTTTGAGATATTATTACATATATTATATCATAGACAAATAGACACGAGTTTCTATCTCTCTCTTTTCGTTCTCTCGATGACGATGAGGTAATAGGCCATTTCATCGAGTTAGAGTTGCTGTTGAATTTTATTCTTTGATGGGACAGAAATAAAAGGGAATGCGTACTTTCGTTTGATGCAACCAACATAGAACATAATTTAGCTGTCATTAGTATCAATCAAACACTATTTAAACTCAATTTGCTGCATGGTCTATAATCTCTATGTCTTCTTTGGTCTCTAATTCTACATAATTTCCTTAGTACCTTTTCGATCAGCTGTGCCATAGAAACTCCCTGGATCTACAGCAGAGTCCGCCAAAGCCTCTAAACGGCGTTTTGACTCTCACATATTGCTCACTCATATTACGCACACATATGGCACGAGAACAAACAAAATCATTTAGTCTCGCAGTAGACAAGAGCCGCTATACCTCTCTTCACGTTCTCTTGATGACGACGAAGTAGTAGGCCATTTCGTCGAGTTCGAGTTGCTTTTGTAATTTACTCATTGGTTGGACATAATGAGGACAGAAATAAAAGGAAATGCATATTTTCGTTCGATGCAACAACATAAAACATAATTTGGCTGCCATTAGTATCAATCAAAGACTATTTAAACTTAGTTTGCTGCATGGTCTGTTTCTGGCTGCTTATCGCTCTCTTTACCATTCATTCTGTTTTCACAGTTTCAATTAGTATCAATCAAACACTATTTAAACTTAGTTTGCTGCATGGTCTAAATCTTTATGTCTTCTTTGGTCTCTCATTCTACATCATTTGCCTACACTGAAAGAGAATCTTTACATCAAATGGACAAGAGATGTTCATAAATTGTTCTTTAATTTGATATTCTTCAAGTGATGTTCTTCAATTTGTAGATTGTGCGTTTCTTCACCTTTTTCCGCTTCGATTAATTAATGATCTTTTCCACATCAATTTTCATCATTGGAATTTGGAAATAGTTGGTGAGATCGATTCAAAATATGGGCGTAGTATTGAAGAAATAAAGGGGGAAAAAGTAGTACAAATGTAAAATAAATACATAATAAAAAATATTATAATGGACAGAAAATATCAAAATGTTGGCCAATTTACATCAAATTGCTGAGAAATTTACAGCAAATTGATGACAACCTTCTATCTAATAGACGAAAAATTTGCATAAAATTGATGAATATATGAATGTAGAAAAATTTACTTTAACTTCAACTTACATCAAATTGAGGAAACATGTACATCAACTTGATGTAACATTGTCGTTGAATCAGCGTAAACTATTGATGTTAGATTGATGAAATGTTCTTCATCCATTTAATGAAATGTGTTGTAGGATGGAAAATGAGGAAATGTTTCATCAAATTGATCATACATGGGTGTTTTTGCATTGGATTTTAATTTGCATGACTTTATCTAATGCAAATGCAAAAGAATTACCATTGTACGCAATGACAATTACAAAATTTTGAATTTGCATTTGCTCCGGGAATGCAAATGCAGGTTGTGGAATCGAATATCAATTGTAATGAAATATGGGAATGCTTTTAATTGTTTTGAATATGTTTGACTGCTGGAAATTCTGGTTTTAAAGTATTTTGTTTGTAGAGGTTTGTGGCTTTGATAGGTATTGCCGCATAGTACTTTCAAGTTCATGAACCTGGACTGTATAAAATTTTTGAAAACCAAAATTGCCAGATATGAAGGAAATGCATTGAAAATCAGTACAATTGCCTATGGTATTGAAATTTTTTTGAATTTGGATTTCGACAGATAATTCAAATTAATCCATAAATTATAAATGGCATATAATTAATTTGCTCTATGTATGAAATTGGTGAAGAAATTCATAAATTTGATGTAGCTTTTTCTGTCAGTGTAGTAGATGTTCGATGAGCTGCGCCATAGGCTATATGGTTTGCTTGTGGTTGCTTATCGCTCTCTCGCCTACCTACTCTGTTTTCTATTAATTTTCTAATCCTATCAACTTCCTGCGATCAGCTGTGTCATGGACATCCCTTGACACATTGTACACAACGATGAGGAAAACGACGACGAAATTCACGCTGCATTAAAACAACAGACTGAAAATTGGTTAAATGAGTAGTAACAATAATACCATATTCTTCAGGTGTGTATCGATACATTGCTTTTTGTTAAATAATTCTCTGCTTGTCTACAACATAGACGCAGGGGTCATAGAGAAATTCTTTAAAGAGAGAATATTTGACTCATCTGACGTTTCCTTTAACGCGATGCGGTCGGTGTGATAGAGAGATGTTTGACGAAAATTGACTTACACCAGATGGAATTACAAGAACGTCTAACTTTAATTTTCCATGTCGATTTGATGAAAAACGGTGAAATTTAAATGTGTTTTACACTTTTTTACTGACTGTTATTGTGAGCATAATTTGTTTTGAACGATTGCCTCTATCTGGAAGCAATTCTTTTCAACATCCAACTTTCATATCACACCAGGCCAAATGTAATAAATTTGCTGAGAGAAATGTTAAGTCTAGTATAAGAATCAGTCTATGCAGGGGATATTCATTGCACAACTGATCGACTATGTAGTAGGCAAATGATAGAAAACAGAATGAATGACAAAGAGAGCGATAAACAGCCAGAAGCAGACCATGCAGCAAACTAAGTTTAAATAGTCTTTGATTGATACTATTTCTGAAGAGTAAATTACGAAAGCAACTCGAACTCGATGAAATGGCCTAATACCTGGTCGTCATCAAGAGAACTGAAGAGAGGGGTAGCGGCTCTTGTCTATTTCTCTAAGTACCAAGTCGATCAGCTATGTCAGTAATCCCCCTGGATCTACAACAGAGTCCCCCAAAACCACTAAGCGGCGTTTTGGCTCGCACATATTGCTCACTCATATTACGCACACATATGGAACGAGAACCCGTGACATCCCTTCAGTACTGTTGGTATCTATTGACCCTTTTTTACAACTCAATTCGATACTCTTTATCGACAAGAGAATTCGCAACCACTTTGTATCCCATGAAAATATATATGCAGTGGTTATTGTCCCTTTTTCGCCAGTCATTTCATTTCTCTTTAAGCGTCGGTGAAATTTCTAGAACATAGTATGGCCGTCGGTGGTGCAATGGCTAGTGTGCGCGGCTCTTGTACATGAGATCCTGGGTTCGAACCCGGCTCTGACCACCTTAAAATTTCTTTCAGCGGCGGTCACCTCGCATAGTGACGGCGACACTATCGAGTATCTAGCCATGAAAAAGCTTCTCAAATTACCGTTCGGAATCGGTGTAAAACTGTAGATCCCAGTCAGTGAGTGAAAACTGGAAAGCGCAGTCCATGGGATGTAATGGGAAACCATTTATTTATTTAGTTATGCAGAGGCGAACCACGTAGTGTACGTTTTTTAAGAAAGAGAGATAATATTCTAACGCTCAGATGTTGAACACAAACAAAAACCAAATTTCCCGTTACTCGTGCGCATCATCAAATTTATCCCTACATTTGCATCGGAATTTAGTCTAGTTTGACAGCGCAGGTGCGATTATATACTGTACTTTACGGCATTGTACAGTAAAATTAATTTTGCTTTAAAAACGTAAATCCTATTATTTTTACTTATTTTGTTTTAAAATAAATAAAAAACAAATTTTGAAAAAATATATTATAGAAGTGTCAATTTTCTTTTCACTAGCGAAGTTGAATGTCATTTGGAGATGGCGAAGTGGAAAGTTCGTAGTGGCTAACAAATTCATCGGGGCCTTGGCACTAGCAAGTGCGTTGGTTAACTATCAGCAGCGAAGGGACGGTTGAATGGTAATGCAGAGAGTGGCGATAGACCTCTTCCTGTGACATCTACATGTTAAATTCGCTAGTCAACTACATTAGAAGTAGATTGCGGTGGAGGTACCCCTGTCTAAAAGGGATCATTTAGTCTCGCCACAGAGCAGTAGAGAATAGCCGCTTTACCTCTCTTCACGTTCTCTTGAAGACCTCGTCGTCATCATGAAGAGAGAACGTGAAGAGAGGGCTAGCGGCATTGTCCGTAGACAATGTTTTTGGTAAGGCTTTTTAAAAAAATGGGCAAAAATCAGAAAACTACTATGCTATTTCCCGGCCGGAAATATGCGACTCGAGCGAAGTGATATATTTTCTAGTCTACGCTGCCGATTTGCCAACGGTTTGAACGACGGGACTGTTAAAGGTTTTCAGATTATTTTCGTATTATTTAAAATTCACTATACGACACATTTAAATGGGCGCTTAATGTCTATATTTCAAGGGTGAAAAAAAAAAATTACATGAGGTGTCAGGGGACACCCGTTTGGAAGAAGTTCCTTCCTAAGGCGCCTGTTGAAAAATACTGTAATTTAAATGAATCTTTACGAAAAGATACTTTTTGTAAAATAATAAACTTTTTTAAGAAATTTTTTATTTAAAAAAAAAAAGTTTAAAAAAAAGTCCCTTTTGTAGGAATATGTATTATATTTCTTTGCTGAGAGGTACTTCTTTTATTAAAAGCTAATGTTTTTTTAAGAAAAGTGCCATTTTTAACAAGAAGTACTCTCTGTAAGAAAAAGCCAAAATAGTATTATTTTTTTTACAAAGAAGTACTTATTCTAAGAACACGTACTTTTTAAAGAAGTGGTAATCTTTTTAGGAAAATGTAATTTTTTTAACAAAATTTACTTAAGAGAAGGTATTTTTTTTTTAAGAAAAGCTCTTTTTTTTACGAAAGAACAGGCAAAATTTTAAGAGTAGGTACTTATCTCAAGAAAAGTTAGTTTGTTTTACAAAAAGGTACTCTTTAAAGAAAAGCTAGTTTTTTAAGTAAAGACAATTTGTTGTAAGATAATGTACTTTTTTAAGAAAAGGTACTCATTTAAAAAATTAATTTGTTTAAGACAAGGTACTGTGTGTAAGAAAAATTTACTTTTTTAAGCACATGTACTTCTTTAAGATAAGGTATTTTGTTAAGTAAAGGTACCCTGTTTAAAAATATGAATAGGTATTTTTTTTTGAGAAAATTTCCTTTTTTAAACTTCTTTCACTTTGGCTTTTCTCAATTTACTTATTATTCGGTTCAAACTACAAAATGTTAGAAACAAGCTCCACCTAGAAAATTTCCCATGAAACAAGAGATATGTTATTTGTTAGTCTAGACACAAACCAACCCAAAACTTCGAGTGCAATATCGGTGACGTTTTGTAGTAATTTGTGCAAAAAGCAAAACATTGCAAACGACTTTACAAATTGGGAAATATATTTGTATTTGAAAATGTTGCTAATTTTTATTGAAATATTGTTTGACAATACAAACATATAAACATGAATACATGTCTAAGTTTGCAGAGTACATCAGTTCCATTGTAATTTGGAGAAGTAAGACAAAGCACAATGGCAAAAGAGCGAAGAAACAAAAATTCAGAGCCCGAAATTTAACGAAACGACACTGTCGGCGGTTGCTTAAAACTGTACTGTCTTTATAACTGGCTGGACGCGTACGTCACAAAAACAATTTTTCTCTTTGTGACAACTAATACATATTCTCAACTATCTTGTCTCAAACTGTCCCGTTTAAACGCACCGTAAGAGTAAGTGTGCTGCCAAATGTAATTCCATGCTCTGGGTTGTACTTCATGGATTTGCCAGTCTTGTGCTTTGGCTTTTCTAAATTTACTTTTTATTGGGTATGTAATATGTAATAAAGAGGCTCCACCTAGAAAACTTCCCTTTAAACCAAACCAAACCAAAAGAACCCAATATAGTTGATAATAATGGGTTGTAATAAAGTAGTTAAAAAAAAGTCGTTTATAATTTTTTCATTTAGCCCCCATCCCGCAACGTGCGATATGGAACTTCGTTCCAATAACGTAACTAAAAGGTGGATAAGTTAAAACGCCGAGGAGCGCCGAGGATAATGTATATTGCAACGGCTTATAAATGTTATTGAGATTCTACATAACAAATTTCAGTTGCATAGAACTTGAGAAACATAATAGAATAATAAAACGTTGTCGGCCCGGCTCACCAGTTTGACGCTCCTACTGCGGGCCGCGTAGCGTGAGAGAGCGGATAATACATGAAATTAAAAAAAAAACCAATTCCTCATAATATGTCTATCAGTCCTAAAAATCTGAGCAAATTCAGAAAACACCAAAAAATAGGACAATTGCTCAAACAAAAAATTGACTTAATTTGAGACCATGAACAAAATGTTTTTTTCTTTTTTCTCAAAATTTTTATTCCAGATTTGAAATCAGCGAGCTTAAAACTGAAGAATCACCGTCCACAATTTAAGTACCCTCATTTCCCTATTTTTGCTCACTGTCCCAAAATCCAGCCTACTACTTATTTCTACAACGAAACGAATTCATCGCTGAATCGATTCTAACGGGTTTTTCAACAGAGACGCTACAAAAGTAAATCGATAGGGACAGCAAACGACGCCATATTTTCCCCCGCTCTTTTGACATTTCTCTTATGTAAGGTTTGCCATTTCATCATGGAAAGATATACGAGCCAACAATGAGTCGAAATTATTAAAATTTACTACTGAAATTTGGAGTCAGTGGCCTCAACTTTAAGAGCGCTACGTCCAATTTATGGTCGTCATAACCATCCTACCAGATCAACAATTGAGCGTCTAGTGGAAAAATTTGAATCCACAGGCACAGTACAAAATGTTCCCGTGCCTGTGAGACAAAGAAGTGCCCGTAGTGTCGAGAATATTGCTGCCGCTGAGGCTTCAGCTCAAGAAAGCCCAAATGTGTCTCTCAAACGTCGTTCTCAAGCGTTGGGCATCTCTGTGACTTCGTTGTGGCGAATTTTGTGAAAAGATCTTGGCCTACATCCTTACAAGATCAAATTGACGCAAGAACTGAAGCCGCTTGACCACCATAAGCGTCGTATGTTCGTGAATTGGGCTGAGCAACAACTTGAATGATTCGGACTTTCATCGGAAAATCATCTTCAGCGATGAGGCTCATTTCTGGCTGAATGGCTTCGTCAATAAGCAAAATATGCGTTATTGGTCAGACAGCAATCCACACGTAATCCATGAGTCATCATTGCATCCCGAAAAAATTACGGTTTGGTGCGGTTTATGGTCCGGCGGCGTCATTGGGGCCGTACTTCTTCCGTGATGATCAAGACCGGCACATTACTGTGAATGCGAATCGCTACCGTTCAATGATAACCGAATATTTTTGGCTCCAATTGGATAATATGGACTTGGAGGATATATGGTTCCAACAAGACGGCGCCACAAGCCACACAGCGACTGCCATAATAAATTTATTGAAAACCAAGTTTGGTGAACGTGTTATCTCACGAAATGCCCCAGTCGATTGCCCGCTTCGGTCGCGCGATTTGACGCCGTTAGATTATTTCCTGTGGGGCTACGTCAAGTCTATGGTCTATGCCAACAAGCCAGCGACGATTGATGCACTTCGTACGAATATCGAACGTGAAATTGCAGCAGTATCGGCCGATTTATGCTTGAAAACCGTCGAAAATTGGGTTCAGCATCTGGACTTCCGCAAGCGTGCCCGTGGTGGCCATGCAAAAGAAATCGAGTTCCATACATAATGGCATCGAACGTACTTTCACAGGAATAAATAATTTTATTGGTATCTAAAACCGGTTTTGTTTTATTTAAAAAAACTTTTGTAGCGCTCTTATTGAAAAACCGGTTATTTGCGTTGCAGGGATGAATCTGTACGTTGGTTTACTTTCGATGAATATATTTGTCAACACTGGTGTGTTGAAGCTATTTCTGTCACTATTATTGTGGAATTAAAACAAAATGATAAGACGTGTAGATTGGGTAAGGAATGCCTTCAATAGAGTGGTAAATGACGACCACCATACGTATGAAGGACAACAGCTGTCAACCTGCCAAGACATCCGTTTGATTGACTCCCAGGGTACTCATAATTCAAACAAACATGATATACAATAAATTGGAAATTCTCATTTTAGGAAGAAGTAAATCCTCAAATAATCTTATAATTATTCTGTATTATTTTAATCAATTTAAATTATCTAAATTTGGCATGACTTAAATTTTTTCTAATTGTCAAATTGCACTCATTGAGTTTTGGGATTTCACTTGAAATTCGAATTCCTCTTCTTGCCATAGGCCACAAGCAAATCATATTGCATCTTCGATTTATAATTGAGATCATCGTATTGTGCCACGAATTTTGACATTATGGCAACAAAATCATCCAAAAACTCAGAGTGCTGAGACACAGGTATGGAGTCCAAGGCGCCACACACAGATTTTACGTTTTCTGAAATAAAATATTGTATAGTGGCATTGTAATGAAGGTCACTTACTAGGATTAGTTTATTTTACCCTTGAAATGTTGCACACTTTCAAAATTCACTGTATTTGTCTTTATTTCAACACTAATGTCATCAAACCCTGACTCTTCCATTAAAGAGGCAAATTCAGTCTTAGCATCAGATGAATAATGCAAAGGTGATATAAATTGATTGACATTTTTCATATATTCAGACCATTTGGTGTGATTGCTGGCATAGTTATACGCATCGAATATCGTGTGGGATGACATGAAAATCAATAGACAATCACCTCCCTCCGAGCGTATAAGATTGTATATATTTTTCAAAGCAGTTCTGAAATTTGGGGATATCGTATTAATTCCTACTGAAAGATATCAATCAAATTTTGTTGTACTCACCTGTAATCTTGGATCCAGTGTAAACATAATACCGAAGTCACGTGATCAAATTGACCTTTAAGGTGTGGCGACAAATTCTCTTTAGTCGCAATATCTAAGGTACAATATTCACATTTCTTCACGGAATTATAAAATTTTTTAGCAAAATCTACCATATCGGCAGAAATATCAGAGCAAACGATTTTACTGAAGTTCAGAGGCATCAGGGGATATATAAAGTTCATTAAAACATCACCGGGTCCCGAACCCACATCTAATAATGTATCCTTCCCATCGGGGCGCCATTGTAACTTGGGTAAATATTCCCCAATAATTTTACCCGCATTTTGTTTGGCGCTTTTATGTGATTGGTGATATAAAGTCGGTTGATTCATGGTCACCCAGTTGAACCGCCCGATTGATATTAAATTCATGAATGATCATTCAGCCGCTCGATACATGGCCTTTTATATAAACTGAATCGCGGTTTATAATGTTACCGGTTATGTATTTGATAGATTATTTTTACTAAACTAAACCACAACTAACATACGTTGCCATTTTAAATCCTTTTCAGGCAAAACAAGAATTTGAACGAAATGTTGTCTTTAATAATTCAAAAAATTATGCATAAAAATATTAAAATAAATAAAAATGCATAAATCTATATGAAGAAACCGCACAAAATTCAACTCCAAATGAAAGCACAAAAAGGTGACCTTACCATAGTCCGATTTGTATGGTTTGTGGGCACGATTCTGGCATTATACTTACACTAAAAGATACACACAGCGAAAAGATTAGTTGGAAATCATTCCAGGCATTGGAAATTCCGTGCTAAAGTCTATATTTTGATTACAATTCAGAATTGTGATACATCAGAATTATTTGCCGATGATATTGATAGAGTAAAATTGGGTCTTACTAAATACAAGTTGCTACTACCGAACTTAAGTTGTATTAATACAATTATGCACATACGCGAAACACCTTCTACAAAAAAGTCTTTGATTCAACTAAACACGTGGTCTGATTTCATTTGTTACTCTACATCTCCCTCTCAAGTCTTTCATTTTGTTTTCCTTATAACGGTTCTTGCAAATAATTTTTTCCTGGTCGTATTTAGACTCATTAACACATTCCACTTGACTTCTATTTGGAGACCTGGGGCAGGCCTACAGAACGAAGTGAAGATGCTTACTATATGTATGTACATATGTCTATAAGATCGTTTTGAAGCGGAAGGGAAGCACTGGTACCAGACCTACTTTCTATAAGCGCTGTGAGAAGGTGTGTAGGATTTTCTAGAATTAAAAGTGGAGACCTTCTGGAAGGAGGTTTTTTTGCAGGCCTTGGAATTTCTCCTGCTGGGGCATTATGCCCTCTGTGATTTTGGTGATGATAGCGTAGTGGTGATTGTTGTTGTTGATGCGATTGTTGCCTTAACTGCATTATGCACTCTGTGGTTTTGGTGGTTGATGTTGTTGGTGTGATCGGTGTCGTAACACCTCTCCTCTTTAAGAAATCGGAGCGATAGACTGTAGGTCTGGTAGGCGATGGATGTAGGTATTTTTCCTATTGATGACCATTACAGTGGTACATACGACGGTTATCGAGGTTGTGATTGCATGCATTGTAGTTGTTGTTACTTCCAGCTTGTTGACCCTGGTGCCTATCTTTTCCAACGTCGCGAAGAGAGGAGTTCGCTGCTTTGTTGTTCGTTAGGTTTCCAATGCAAGTTCAGTTTTTAGTTCTCTTCTCCTTGAATGGGCTTGTTGCAATAGTATGTTCCTTCGATCATGGGGCAAAGTGTTTTGTCATGTTGTGTAGAATTTTCATTAAATGTTATCTTTGGTGCAGTTATTATATGCGTCCAATCGCAAAAATAATAAATTTTTTACTTCCGTAGGAGGCTTTTCCCAATGGATGTCTTTAATACATCAAAAATAGCGAAAATTAAAACTTGTTTAATAAAGGTTGATTTATTAAAGACATCCATTGGTTCCAAATTTATTATTTTCCGTTCCCGTGTAATGGGCATTTTTTGATTTTAGCGATTTTCATAATTTTTTTGGGGATTTTTGAAAACTAATTCCTTCATTCGCATTGGACAACTTTATGAAAAATCCTGAGAAACCCTTTAACATTACATATTTTTTGATATTGACATTATTACTAATTTGTTTTCCTATTTTCGATCAAAAATGGGAATGGTTTACCATGGGTAACCCATTACCCATCGCCGTGGGTAATGGACAAAGGCCGCTTACCCTTATGTGAATTTGGTGGGTAATCGTAATAGGTAATTCCGCATCATCGTTTGCAATTATGTATTAGTTTCTTGATTACCCTCTGGGTATTGGGTATCCCATCCCCATTTTTGATGGAAAATATGGAAAAAATTTTAAAACGGAGCGAATCGAAAAAATTATTAATTTTTGAGAGTTTCTAGGGGTTTTCCATGAAGTGGTCCAATTCGTATGGATGTTTTTAAAAATCACCAATATAAGAAAATCGCTAAAAAAAAACAATGGCTGAATAATAATATATTTTTTACCTCTACTGGAGGCTGTATCTAATGGATGTATTTAATACGGCATCACTTTTTTAAAAAAAAAAGTCGCTAACACATATGGGCGTTTTGACTCATCGAGTTATAGATATTTTTCCCCTATTTTCTTATTTTGCCGATTTTTTTTATTTTGCCGATTCGTCCATACGAATTAGACCACTTTCTGAGAAACCTGGAAAAATTGGTTATATTTCGCTTGAACGCTCCGTTTCCGAAATATAGTCATAATGGCATTGTAACGATTTTTTATTCGAAAAATATTAGTTTAGCGATTTGTAAAAAAATATTATTATTTTTGCGATTGGACACACCGTTTCCGAGTTATACTCGGAGCCATTTATTATTTAAACAATTTTTTTATTTTGGTGATTTTTTTAAAAAAAATTTCTTCCATACGACTTTATGACTTCCATACGACTTTATGACTTCCATACGACTTTTGACCACTTTATGAGAAACCTTTAAAAGTTACTTATATTTTCGATTAGACGCTCCGTTTGCGAGATATTGGCATAACGGCATTTTTGCGATTTTCGATTCGATAAATTTTAGTTTTAGCGATTTTTTTTTAAAATAAAGTGACGCCGCATTCAAGACTTCCATAGGTTAAAGCCTCCTATCGTGGTAACAACTTTATTATTTTTATCGTTTCCGAGTAGTGCAGGCATGTGATGAAAATCGATCGATACAAAATCGAATACGATTTGACTATTTAAACGAATTTTACTGGAATAGTTCCTAATATTGGGTAACAAATAAAGGGGTTTCCAACAGAGATGCTACAAAAGTAAATCGATAGGGACGGCAAACGACGCCATATTTCTTCCCGATCTTTTAACATTTCTCTTCAGTAAGGTTTGTCATTTCATCATGGAAAGATATACGAGCCAACAACGAGTCGAAATTATTAAAATTTACTACCGAAATTTGAAGTCAGTGGCCTCAGCTTTAAGAGCGCTACGATCGGATTTTCATTGGAAAATCATCTTCAGCGATGACGCTCATTTCTGGCTGAATGGCTTCGTCAATAAGCAAAATATGCGTGATTGGTCAGACAGCAATCCACACGTAATCCATGAGTCATCATTGCATCCTGAAAAAATTACGGTTTGGTGCGGTTTATGGGCCGGCGGCGTCATTGGGCCGTACTTCTTCCGTGATGATCAAGACCGGCACATTACTGTGAATGCGAATCGCTACCGTGCAATGATAACCGAATATTTCTGGCACCAATTGGATAATATGGACTTGGAGGGCATGTGGTTCCAACAGGACGGCGCCACAAGCCACACAGCGAATGCCACAATCAATTTATTGAAAACCAAGTTTGGTGAATGTGTTATCTCACGAAATGACCCAGTCGATTGGCCGCCTCGATCGAGCGATTTGACGCCGTTAGATTATTTCCTCTGGGGCTACCTCAAGTCTATGGTCTATGCCAACAAGCTAGCGACGATTGATGAACTTCGTACGAATATCGAACGTGAAATTGCAGCAGTATCGGCCGATTTATGCTTGAAAACCGTCGTAAATTGGGTTCGGGTCTGGACTTCTGCAAGCGTGCCCGTGGTGGCCATGCAAAAGAAATCGAGTTCCATACATAAAAGAAAAGATTAAAGAATTTCATTGGTATCTAAACCGGTTTTGTTTTATTTAAAAAAACTTTTGTATCGCTCTTAATGAAAACCCCTGTATTTTAAATATATATTATCTAATGGTATCAAAAGAGGAATAAATTCCATTATTTCCATTATTTGCATGAATAAACATCATTATTATCTCAACTCGTATTCGATTTAAATCGATCGATTTCCATCACATACCGGAATAGCCATTTTTTTTTATTTTAGTGATTTTGTTATTTTGGCGGTTTCTGACAAAAAAATTCTTCCATACGAGTTCGAACACTATATGAAAAACCCTTAAAAACCTCCAAAAATGTTAACCCAATTACACATTGCCGCTCTCCCATTCCTTATGTGTAATGGATACTCATGCAAGGTAATTTTCCATCGTCATGAGCAGCTACCCATTATTTCCCGATACTGTGGGGGTAATAAGCAAACGTTCATTACCCATTCTTCACGATGATGTGTATAGGGGGGGGGGGTTGGGGGTCAGATCCAAACTGTATTTGTAACTATATACAGTTATAATTTAAAAATATCTAATTTGTGTCACTAACAATAATTGCTCCTCTAGACAAGTGCCCACAATTTTTTGCTTATGCTTGTGAAGGCGTCAATAGTGCCATCAGATTCTACGATTGTTTTTAAAAGTCTCACTTCATTGTCGGTAAGAGTAAAATATACATGGACTTTAATGACCTTTTGATTTCGTATAGAAAAAATATATGCCAACTGATGTTTTTGTCCAAAGCATATCAAATTCTGTGTCTACTTATATTCCGCGTAAAATGTGAATACGTATACTTGCCATATTTTTCGGTGGATGATATCTATATATAGTTTATTGTGTTTTTTTTCAAATTCGTGTCTCACTTTATGGTTAAAATACATAATAGTTTTTCTGAAAAGTCCTCGTGTAACATTTAAATATAGTTTATCTTTTACAGCAAAGCCTAAGCCTGTTACGAAATAGATAACTCTGTAACAAGTGCTTTTTTAACAGAAACTAAATTGTGATTACTGTGACTAATTATTTGAACACGATTTCTAATATTGTACTTTTTATGAGTTTTATCTACCATTTCAGATGAATGAGGTTTTAGATGTATTCAAAGTTTAATGCGACTTAATTGTGGTAATTTATCAACAATGAAAAAAATGGATTCACGCTAAAGCCCATGAAGGGATTAGGGGGAGCTTCTCACAAACCAGTGAGCTGTGCGCGTTCTAGTTTAACAGCCACTGATTGGGAACTACAGTTTTACACCGGTTCCGAACGGTATTTTGAGAAGCTTTTTCACGGCTAAATACTCGATAGTGTCGTCGTCACTGAGCGAGGTGACCGCCGTCGAAAGAAATTTAAGGTGGTCAGAGCTGGGATCGAACCCACGTTCTCATGCACAAGAGCCGCGCACACTACCATTTCACCACCTACGACCAAGGTATCAATTATATCGACAAATAATTCTGTTGTAGGCTAATTATGAATACTAATCAAAATATAGACTTTATCATGGTATTTCCAATGCCTGAATTGATTTCCATCTAATATTTTCCCTGTGTGCAATTGTCGAATATGGAGTGACTGTAACTTACACAGACTTCATGAGGATACAGTTTCATTAAGCTGCATTGCCGGGCCTAACTTTGTAGAAGAAATTTATCGTACTATTACGCTCAATGGAGACCGTTACTTAAAAATATTGCAAGAGTGTTTCTTTCCAGAACTACACCGAAAGATAATTCCTTTATACCCTGTGTGGTATCAATAATATGGTGCAACATTTCACATAGCCAGACCTGTTGTAGAAGAGGTTCAGCGAAAATTCTCAAATAATAAATGAAACCAAAAAGTTTGGATCATTTAAAGCAATCAATACAAAATAATGGTTTCCCATTACATCCCATGAAGGGAGTAGGGAGAGCTTATCACAACCATTCAGCTGTGCGCTTTCTATTTTTTTACACTCACTGATTGGGACCCACAGTTTTACACCGGTTTCCGAACTGTATTTTGAGAAGATTTTTCATGGCTAATTACTCAGTCGCAAGGAATGTAAGATGGTCAGAGCAGGGATCCAACCCATGTTCTCCTGTACAAGAGCCGCGCACACTACCATTGCACCACCGACTACCAATCGAACGATAATTGAGGCAATTCCCGCTGCAAGCTTCGAAACATTAATGAATAGCTTTTTGATGACAAGTGTGTAACCACAATCAGGGCGATAACGTTTGCGTCAATTCCAAATACGTTGTCGATGAACATAATGACTTGGCGTCAAAATTTGTCACCCTCCTTTACAAATTTAATGTTTGGTCACTAAGGCACACACACCACTCTCAGCAATTATTCTTTCACTTTTATTTTCTACAGGCCGGCAGGACAAAAACTGCATCGACTGTTATTTTATACCCTGCACGCTGAAAAATCTGTAGTTTCTTGTTGTTTGGATGCAAATATAACATGTGTTTGGAGCTTGTCGCAAATATAATATACTTGTGCCCAAACGCAGTGTGTTTGCTATTCAATATAACATGTTTGAGACACAGTGATTAATATTATATAACATATGGTTTACGACCCAAATATATTTGTGTTTGTGATATAAATACAGCTTTATTTGTTGCACCGTTTATGCTCTCTCGAGCGTAAGAGAATAAAAGAGGGACAACGAGTGTGTATGTATATATTGTAAGTGTGGATCTGTATTTTTGCATTATTCTCTCAGTCAGTGATTCATAAATATTCCTGAATGTGCATGCCATGGTAGAATTATCTATTAGGTAGTCGCATTAGCAATTCCGTCGTTAAGCTGTCAAAATTAGCTGAATAATGAAAACCACTATGTACACAAGATGTGAAAAATTGTATAAGATTGTCGTACTTGATACAAAGTCTATGCTATTAAATTCCATTTTGGTTGAAATTCTTTAAATTTTATTAACAAACAAAGAGAAACAAAATCGAATTTGACAGCTTACCGACGGAAAAGATGAAAAAACCACTAATCAGCTGGGCTGACGCGTTTACCCGATAGATAATTTTACCATGGTGCATGCAAATTGCAGATGAAGTCAGTGTTTCTTGTTTTTTTGGCTGATGTATTGCGTTTTAGTTCCATGTATTCAGTTGTCAATGGTGCATCGGACAGAGGATATTAAAAGCGCTTGATCAGTGAAGAAATAATAAACAAACGCTCGGACGGATAAATGGTTTGTGATGTTGCAGTGGTTTTTGTGTATGTGTTTCGCATATACTCAGCGGCGGAAGTCGCAAGGCCTTACACAAATAAGGCATGCGGAATGGTTCTTTTGTAATGCCTTCCTAAAGTAAGGACTGCGGAATGCATGATTTTTTTCTTCAAATATAACAAAGAAGAAAATTTTGAGAAATTTATTTTCTTTCTTTCTATTCTTATAAATAAAAGTCGATAGAGAATTTGTGATAAAATAAATTATTTTAATGTTATTATTGTTTAACAAAATAAATTAAAGTAAATGCCTTCTTTAGGCAATGGGCAAGGAAGGCCTTGCCTCCCAATCTCACGCAGTGTTAAAAAGAAAGGAGGATGTAATGTGTAGGGAAGGCCTTCCGTATTTTAAAGAAGGCCTGTTTGGCCATGATTTCAGGCCTTCCAGGTCATGACTTATGCTACCAAATTTATGTGTGCTACCAAAGTGAGAACCGATGTTGTGAAAAGAATCTGGAGAGGGCAACAACGTGAATCCCTTTTTTTGGCCTCTACTGAAAATATCGGAATGGCGGACTATTTGTGAAATATAATAAAAACACGAGTAATTAATACTCGTTTGTCTTGCATGAACTAGATTTGTATATAAGTATATTGTTTGTGTACCAACGCATAGTGATAACCAACGCATAGTTGAAACCTTCTGAAAACAAAAATGTGAGAGACAACAAACAAAGGAGAAGCAAAAGAGCAGCAGATTCTCATTTCATAAAAAAAAAACAATGCATTCAGCCAGTAAATGTAAAAAGGGTTATTTAAAATGTTTTAATTTTTTGTATTAATTATTTGTTTTAATTATAATAAATAAAGAAAGAAAGAATAATTCGTTTCTAAATAAAATATTATTATGTTTGGGAGAAAATACGCATATGTTTCCACATAAGTACAAGGTGTTTCAAAAGAAGTCATACGATGTTGTTTGGCTCTAATGTTTTTTCTAAATGAAAAACTTCGATTCTGTTTTTTGATTATGTTTATTTGAACCGTTAGAATTTTATTGGTTAAGTTGTGAAGATGATATCGGTTAAATGGGCGCCGTCACAATTGATTACCGTACGGCCTCGTTTTATGGCATTTTTCATCACTTCGGCGAGAACTTCGGGCGACAGTTTCTCGCACTCGTGTCGAATGTTGACCTTGAGGGCTTCCAGGGTTCGGGCTTGTTCACGTAAACACGGGGCTTCAAAAAATCCCAAAAAAAAAGTCTGGAACGGTTAAATCGTGCTATCTTGCGGGCCAGTGCAAATCGACAAAACGAGAGATGAGGCGACCCGGGAACGCCGCCTTCAGAATAGCGGTTATGGTTCGCGCAGTGTGTGCCGTTGCTCCGTCCTGTTGGAACCACATGTCCTCCAGTCCTAATTCGTCGAATTGCGGCAGATACAACTCTGTTAACATGGCCCTATAGCGCGCACCGTCCACTGTTGTTGTTGTTTGGGTGTAGTGGCTCCTCGTGCATCACTCGTGGATTTTCGGTGGCCCAGAAGCGATAGTTTTGCTTGTTCACGTACCCGCTGAGGTGGAAATGAGCCTCATCGCTCATTATGATTTTGGTGGAAAAATCGTTCACTTCGTCCACGAGATTGAGGATGGCTTGGGCATAGGTTACACGCGTTTGGCGGTCGATAGGCAGCAGCTGATGCACGGACTGGACTTTGTATGGGAAGATGAGCAGGTCTTTGGCCAAAATTCGCCATAGGGACGACCGGCTGATGGCTAATTGCGAGGCACAGCGTCTGGGCGATGTTTCCGGTGACAGCTCGACAACAGCGGCGATATACTCGGCAGAACCGGCGCTCCGGGGCCGGCCACTCCTGGCAACGTCTCGTGTGGCCCAATACTCTTCTAGGTAAGTGGGCAAATGGCGCAGTGTTTGCGCAGTCGGTGTCGGACGGCCGGGGAATCGGCGACGGTATTCGCGCAGCGCCAACACCACAGACGAATTATTACGCAAAAAATATACACGATTATTTCGCGTTCTTGGGAAGTGTATCGCTCCATGGCTTGTTTACTTATATTCTACATCTGCCTAGTCCACAAATGTCAAAACAGATTTGACATAGGCGGCCATTTGCAAATATAAGAGCGTCTTCCAATAGGATGGTCACTTTTGAAACACCCTGTATATGGAGGTTTGGGGGAAACTCGCGAATGCTTCCGCGTAAGTATATGGATGTTTGGGATGAAGCAAGTATGTGTTTCCAGGTAAATGCATACACATTTGTTTGGGACTTGCAAACATATAAATGTTTGAAGAATGTACCAAGCATATACATGGCTCCTGCAGAATATCTTTGGGAGAATATGTTACAGAGGCGGGTTTTCAGGGTGTATAAGATAAAAAATATAAATTTACAATTCCTGTTCACATTTCTTTAAAAAATTTGAAATAATTTAATTTTAATTGTCCGGAAAATAGAAAGATGTTTATCAACACATAATAATTTTTGTATTAAGATAGTAATAATCTCCCTTCTTAACTTCAGGGAAATAAAAAGAATTCCAATTTTTGTCGTCTACGCCAGAAGCGACATCAAACGCCAGCTCTTGTTCTTCTTGCATGAGAACACGTGTAAAAATTTTCAACGCCTACGTTATCGCTCCGATTGTGTTCGTAGACTATGTAGTCGCTCATGTGTCACCACGCGTGGAAGCTATTTAGTTAAATTATTTTAAAAGCTATTAACACGACTTAACACACATTTTTGAAATGAATAAAGAAAAAAATATTTATTTGATTAACGCATAAATTATGTCTTCTCTCCCATCATTAGCCACATAAACTTAAGCGCAAACACGTCGTCAACCTGTTTTAGGCCGTATTAGCGAAATCCTCTTAATCGGAATGATTAAAAATTAATGTTCTAATTTAAATAAATAGCAATCATAATTCGGCGTTTAAAATTTATATTAATTATGTTTATTCATCAGGGATGACATTTATTTACTTAATTGTTTGGAATGGTGCTATGAAAAAATTCATCAAACTATATGCAAACGAAGACTTAATTCATATGAGAATCTCTTATAATGCAAATGTTCGAGAAATATCGCAAGCACAATCACATAAGATAAAATATTCGCAAAACTTCATTAGTGTATAGCCACAATCAGAGCGATAACGTTGGCGACACTTCAATATATGTTATCGATTAAGATATGACATTTGTCACCCTTGTTTATTTTTTTTATTCTTGGTCACAAACACACACCCACCAATCTCAGCAATTACCCTAAAATTACTAGTACCTATACAATGAAGGACAAAATCTGCATCAACTATTCGTTTTTTATTCTACAGAATATGAATTTACAATTCCTCTTCACATTTCTTTAAAAGAATTGAAATAATTTAATTATACTTGTACGAAAAATAGAAAAATGTTTTTCAACACACAATAATTTTTGTATTAAAGCCCGGTATTCAGTTCTTATGAAATTTTCGTTGCCATAAGAAGTACGTCCATAAAATATAACGAAAATTTCATGAAGCGAAAATTTCGCTCACTTTTCATTTGCTTGGTACTCAGCTCTTTGCGAAGATTTCGTCGGCAAAATCAAGTACAGGGTTGTTGCGCCAAATTTATTTCGTATGAAAACAATTGTTTGCGGCCGGAATTTTGACATTTCGATTATTTTAGTAAACAAAAGTAATACCACATGCGGTAGAAATTGAATGGAGTGCAAAGATGAATTATAAATGAAATATTTGCAAAGTAAATCCGAGATATGTGGTAACTCTTTGTAATACAATTTTCCGTTTAGAGATAAATCACAAAATTTCTTACGAAAATTTCGCAAGAACTGAATACGGGGTTTAAGCTGGCAACAATCTGCCTTCTTGACGCCAGGGAAATAAAACGAATTCTAATTGTTGTTGCCTATAAAAAGGATGTACAAGTAGAGAAGAAAAAACCGGCGCAATTTGGCAACCCTAGTAGAAGAGTACCAAAAAAAGTCGACGCGATTCACTCAAACGCATTTCTTTCCCACGTCATAACTTGATTATTTCATACTTTTTACATAATTTATGTAAACATATTTAAATATGATTGGAATTTCTATAGTTAGATACAGTAACATCATCAGAAAACTGCTCGTTTATTGAAATATTCAACAAAGAGGGTAAGAGAGAGAGAGAGAGAGAGAGCAGAGAAACGACGCGCTTCACTCGTTTTCTTTGTTGGCAGTCCACTCCATGAGTAAATGTTCTTCTCTATACCATAGTTGCTTTATGTTGCCTACTCCAGACATAGACTAATACATACATTAGGGCGGGTTAATTTTTTTTTTGATGAAGCGTATAGCAAAAACGTGATCTATAGGTGATTTTGAGAAATTTTGCTCAAGAGACCATAGCTCTAAGTCGGATTTGGAGGCCCCCACAATTTCAAAATAGATATTTTTCCATATATACATAGAATAATTTAATTAAATTCGTCATAAAATCGGATAGAATTATAGTAGATTTCTCAATGTGGGCTTGTTTGAAAGGTATTTTTATCACCTTTCAGAATCTGTATTGATACCAATATTTTTTTTTAGTTTTAGTAGAGATATTAGGAATTTTTTGTCGAAAAATAGCCTAAAATGAACTTTTAACTAATAAAATCTGAATTTTCTTCGAGATTTTTTACAGATTATGAAAGTTCAGATAATTTCCAACAACTTTTATTACGATAAATTTTTTTGTTTTCGAACTCCTTTTTGTAGGAAAATCGATCTGAAAAACTCAACATTTTCAAGGTTTCAGGAAAATCGATCTGAAAAACTCAACATTTTCAAGGTTTCAGCAAAAAAACACTATTAACACTAATATCTATTTTGAAAATTTGGGGGGCTCCAAATCCGACTTAGAGCTATGGTCTCTTGAGCAAAATTTCTCAGAATCACCTAGAGATTACATTTTTGCTATACGCTTCATCAAAAAAAAATCGTTCCATACAATTTGACCCGCCCTAACATACATAGATACTTTTATTCTCTCATCTGACGTGTAATTTCACAGTATTCGTCGTAGGTTTGTGGAAATGAGGGAAATTAAATTTAAAAGTAACTTACACCAGGTTGTGTTACAAAATGTGTTCACTTAACTTTTTCATGTAGTTTTGGTGTAGAACTGAAAAATTTAAGTGTATTTTGCACTTTTTTTGATGACTTTCATCGTTGGTAGACATTTGTAGTTTGCCACAAAAACACGAAATTCGGTTGTTGTTGCTTTGTTGGACGTTGTTTACTATTGCCTCTATCTGGTATTATTGAACCCATATTTTCCACCATCCAATGTTTACTTTCCACCGTACCTATTACGTTTAATTTATTTAGAGAATAAAAGTCTCTATGTATGTATAAGTCCATGACTCCAGAAAGGACGACAAAACCCCAAATCGTGCTCATATTCCATA
This sequence comes from Phaonia tiefii, assembly GCA_963931995.1. Taxonomy (NCBI): domain Eukaryota; kingdom Metazoa; phylum Arthropoda; class Insecta; order Diptera; family Muscidae; genus Phaonia; species Phaonia tiefii. Next base: position 270,874,837 of record OZ008368.1, on the reverse strand, counting down.
AGAATACATGTAAACATTTTCAACGCCTTCGTTTTCGCTTCGATTGTGTTCGTACGCTTACATGTCCAGCAGAGGTTCCCAATAGACATGTTTTTTGTAGTTGCCAAAAAACACAACAACAATCAGGCAATACAATTGTCTACAGTTTTTGTTGTGCTCCACGTACAAATTCATCAGGGATGACATTTATTTATGTGGCCTTTTAACTGGTACTTTTTCATTTTATTTATTTAAGCTCAAAATCATCCTATATCTCTATTAATAAAATACTAAATTAACTCTAAAAGATTTATCAGTTATTGGCAGCTGTAAGATTTAATGAAGATTACTTATTTATGATATTCGTAAACACTGTTTTAACTACATAGTAAACAGATAATTGACTGATAACCCTGCCTTACGTGCTTGATCTGCAAACACAAGATAAAGCAAAAAAAATAGAAAAATACCTTTGGCGTAACAATGCGAAAGTTTCGCATGGAGCTGAGTGCCAGGCAACTGAAAAGTGAGCAAAATTTTCGCTTTATGGAATTTTCGTTATTTTGTATACATGTACTTTTTATGGCAACGAAGATCTCATAAAAACTGAATACCGGGTTTAACCAATGACAGATAGTAGAATTAAAAGATGGTTATTAAATTTTGTCAATGCATTTTTTGGAAACTTGCGAACTTTACCGAAAATAAATTTTCCATAACCCAACAAACAATTATAAGATATATCTTCGTAACGATATTGAGGAGATATCACTGTTTATCGTCATAAAAAATATTAATCATGTTAACAGTACTATCTTAGTTATTATAGTTAACAATTCTATTTTTCTTTTATCATTCCCAAGATACTTGAGCAATATACAGGAAAATGCAAGCAACATATATTTTTTTAAATCGAGTTGGACAAGATGTTCTTCAATGGCCACCCCTGAGTCCAGATGTAATAGAGAATGTATCGGCATTCATTAAGAGGCAGAGATCTATCCAAATGGGCCGAAAACGAGAGGAAACTGTTGATGAAATAATAAATATATGGAACAGCTTAGAAATCGAGTTTGTACGCAATTTGATTGCATCTATTCCAGCTACACTACAAGCTGTCATAGATGTTGAGGGAAATGTATCCAGGTACTATTTATAATAGGGGAGATTTTTTCGTAACTTATACACGTTATTTACTTACTTATCCGGCCTCGAACAACCCCGGGGGTCAGGGACCTTACAAAACGAAGGTAACATATTTCGCCAACCTGTTCGATAATTTGCTTTATTTCTCCAGTTGGCAATACCAAGTGTACGCAGGGATTCGTCAACCTGATCCCTCCAGCGGAGTCTTGGGCTTCCTATTTTTCGCCTTCCTTCAAGTTCGGTTTCGAAAACCCTTCGTGTTGGTTCGTCTTCAACCATTCTACTGACATGGCCTAGTCAGCGCAATCGCGTTATTTTGATCCGCTTAACTATGACGATGTCGGGATAAAGCTCATACAGCTCATGAGTTTTGCAACAATACCAAGCTCTGACATTGCTTCATAGAGTTTCTCCCGTATCGGACTATCGAAGGCCGCTTTATAATCGACAAATAGGTGATAGGTGTCGATTTGTATTTCGTGCGTCTTCTCCAGGATTTGGCGTAGCGTGAAAATTTGGTCAATTGTCGATTTTCCAGGCCTGAAGCCACACTGGTATGGTCCAATCAGGTCAGCGATAATTGGTTTTAGTCTTTCATACATTATACTTGATAGAACTTTATATGCTATGGATAAAAGGCGTATTCCACGGTAGTTGTAGACTGAGACTCCAATCGCCGGGCATACATTCATCTAACTAAATTTTACTAATAAGTTGGTGCACGCGCTTTATCAGCTCATCGCCGCCAGCCTTAAACAATGCCGCCGGTAATCCGTGGGCTCCTGCGGGGTTGTTGTTCTTATGCCGGGCAATAGCTGTTCTGACTTCGTCTTGGTTAGGAGGTGGGCAATCGACGTCGTCGTCCATATTGTGAACGATTGTCCCATCGTCATTGGATATCTCAGGTACCAATAGCGCAGAGGAGAAATGATCTCTCCATATTCCCAACATACTCTGCACATCTGTGATGAGATTTCCGTCGTTGTCTTTACAGAAGGGGACCCTGAACCCTATGCATAGTTCCGTTTTGGACGTTTTGGTAGAATTTGAACGAATTCTGTCTTCTGTATTTTCTCACTCTCGCGCTTCCTACACTGCCGTTTCTTACGCCTAAAGATAAAGTTTAGCTCCTTTCTTTTCTCCCTATACCGCTTAGTCACAGCTCGCGTTGCAATTAACTGAAGCATTGCCATGCGTGCAGCGTTCTTTTCGTCAATTGTAATGTGACACTCTTCATCGTACCATGGTTTGTTGCGAAGCGGTTTTTGAAAACCAAGTACCGTTGTTGCGGCAGTTTTTATAGAGTCGGCAATGGGTTCCACTGCGCGTCAGAATCGTCATCGGGAGGTTCTGTGCCAAAAGTTGCGAGAGCTCCTTGAGTAGGCTGTGGTTACCTCTGGTAATTGCATCTTTCCGATGTCTAGCTTTCTCTGCGTCTGGTGTCCTACGATTTTCGCTCTACTTAATCTTGTGCGAACTTATGCTGCTACCAGGTAGTGATCAGAATTGATGTTAACTCCTCTGATCACTCGTACGTCTATTACACTGGATGAGTGCCTTCCATCAATTGCCACGTAATTAATTTCGTTCTTTGATCAGGGGATCCCAAGTAGCCTTGTGGATATCTTTATTGCATAATTAATAGCACTGTGGAAGTCGAAAAACGAGAAAGTACAAGGGTTTAAAAAGAAGTACTTTTGCCTACTTGTTTATGGGTTATGCACATAAAAAGTGCGTGTTCTGTTGAAAAGAGTAAGTCTGGCAAGCCTACATATATTTCGTATGAAACTGTAATTGTAACTCAAAAGACTAATGATGCAGTTCGATTCCTCGTAACCGAATTAGGATAAATCCGTCCTTTCCGGCATTGTCTTAAAAAATTTTCACCAAATACAATCACTGTGACCCAAATAGGACTTTGTTAGTTGAAAACTAATGGAAACAAAAACGTGGCCGACAACAAAGAAACAACAAAGCAGTAAATCTTCAAGTCATGAAAACAATGCTTGCACGCTTTTGTTATTGTTTGGATGCAAATATAACGTGTTTGTAGCTTGCCGCAGATATAGTATACTTGTGTCCAAACACATTGTGTTTGCTTTTCAATATAACATGTTTGGGCCACTATGATTAATAGGTTATAAAATATGCCTATTAATCATAGTGTCGCCATAAAGAAACAAGAAGTAGCAGATCTTCTATTCACGAAAGCAATGCTTGCAAATATATACATGGTTCCTGCAGTATGTTTCTGGGGCCGATAGTTTTCAGCGTGTGCTAAAGTATACATGGTTCCTGCAATGTGTTGTTGGGTTGGTTTTTTTTTTGTCAACGTGTACAGTTTTGACCACTGTCTATTAAACCTTTAAAAAATCTTTTAGAACTTTTGATGAATAACAATCATTGTTTTTAAAAATAGATACAAGTTTAAAAAAAATTAATGGTTTTTGCAAAACATCTATTTGAAAACTATATATCTATTAGTAGATATATAGAACGATGTTGAACTTGAAAAAATACAGGGCGGCCAAAGTCTCCATGGGGTTTACAAATTTAATAACTTCTCGTTTATATATTTCTTTTAGTTTTTTTTCCACATTATACAAATAACACCTGGAGAATAAATAATGGGGAGATTAACAACTAAACACAGAACGAGAATAATATAATTTTATTATTTAAATCAGTGATTAATTATTATAACGCAAAGAGCATATCGTCGGCATTCTAACGTCAGAATTTCGCGCATAGACTAATTCTTATTATAGTAGACTTAACAGTTCTCTCAGCAAATTTATGCCATTTGGCCTGGTGTGATATGAACACGTTGGATGTTGAAAATATTTGCTTCAATATTACCAGATAGAGGCAATGATTCAAAGCAACCAACGAAATATCAACAACGGTATTTGGTTTTGTGTGTTAAAATTGTTGTATTAAATACAACACAAATGTGTGCTAACAATAACAGTCAATAAATATTAAATTTCATAATTAAATTTCACAGTTTTTCACCAAAACGACATGAAAAATTAAAGCAAGAAGTTATTGTAATTCCAGCTGGTGTATGCTACTTTTCGTCAAACATCTCTTTATCACACCGAACGCATCAAGAAAAGTGTGAAAGGAAACATCAGATGAGTCAAATATTCTGTCTTGTAAGATTTACTCTATGATTCCGCGCACTGCAGCAATGTTTCGTTGCTTAGATCACCGTCACCACCAACATGGCACCCAGCGTAAGAGATTTGCCTCGAACCGGTAGACCACGTTTACTTCGCACTGCGGACAATATTGAATGTGTAGGGCAAAATGTTAATGACACACCAGAAACATCTACCAGAAGGGGTTGTGCTCAGCTAGGAATGTCTCGTACGTCACTACGGCGTATTTTAAAAAAAGATTTACTAGCGGCATTCATGCAAACGTGAAAGCCGAGAACTTTTGCTCAGCGCAAGTTTCCCTCGCACCGTTGCATGAGGCACCAGGTAAAGTTGCTGAGCGTAGTTGTGCTCAAAACCATATCAGCTGACCAAGATGGATACATAAGGTGGTAGCAGTAGCAATTGCATGTATTATGTATGTGTACTTTTTCTACTGTTCTAGTGCTATCACCTTATTTATCCATCCTAGTCAGATGACAACGAAATGTCAAAAGTTTACACGTTTCTCCATCCCACGTTTGCGCAGTAAATTTGCCTCGAAAACTTTCCACTTTTGAGCAAGTCGCTTTGTATGGGAAATTTGTTTGTTTTGACGTTTGCTGTGCAAGTTTACGATGTTTTCGAGTTTACGAGGTTCTTTCGAGCTTTCATGAAAACCACTACTGTTAGTCCCATATAAGATGGAATTGAAGCAAGAATTAAAACCGGCAGATCATCGGGAAGTTAAATTTCAACAGTTGGCCAGAAATGAAATCAGCTTTATTGAAAATCTGATTATGAGTGATGAAGTTCATTTCAATTTAAATGGTTTTGTTAATAAGCAGAACTGTACGTTCTGGGTTTCTGAAAATCCAAGAGCCATTCATCAACGTCAATTTCACCCCAGTAGGTGTAGAGTAGACCGAGTCGGCCTCTATATAAAATTTTTTTTTCCCAAAGTCAAGGGCAAATATTAAAGATCACCTCGAAACAATTTAAAAAAAAAAATTCCTTTTCGAGCCCGTGAAAACATCCAAAATCGCTTTTTATCGTAGTTTTTTTTGTTTGTAGCTTGATCGTAACATGCAAGTTATCGTTGTATAGGTCTCGACGAGTACTATATTTTCCCTGTAGATATCGCTGACGTAAGAAATTATTTTCTAGTTAAGGCCTCATTTAATGCAGGTTCTAACCCTAAAATTTAAAACTATTTTCTCTAGGATTAAAGCCCTTTAAAAACCAAGAACATTTTGCTTTGGAAGTAGCAGTTTTATTCAAAAACAAAAAAAGTTACGTATGGCAAGAAGTATTTGCAGCATTAACGGCCGATTTCACCTTGTCCAGTTATCTTTCAGTTAGAGCTAACGAACTGTTTTAGCTGCCAGTTTTTATGGAATTTATAATTTTCAACTGTCAGTTAGCTTTAACTTTGTTTGGTGAAATTGGGCGTAATACAGATATTTTTTCATGTTATTTGCATTATTACCGCAAATAAAAACAATTTTTGCATACTCTTTAGCGCTATCGAAAAAATTTTTCAATATTTTCCTGGGATAATTCAATTTTACTCAAGTTTGCATTGAAATCTTTCTTTGGTTTTATTACAAATAAATACAAAAAGTGTAAAGATAATTATAGCAAAATCTTAGCACGACTCAAGTTGGGTGTATCTTTCACGAATTTCTAGATTTGCAAGAATATGGTTCCGACGCTTTTCATCAGTGACTGCAAGCGCTGATTCACTTACAACTCGTACAAAACGTTCAGTGTTTTGCGAATGGCATAGAAAATCTACAACAAGTGCAAAATTATATACCTACTATAAATTTTTTATTATTCTTACTTCCATTATTTACCTGGTATCTTTATAACTTCGTTGTTTGAATATTGGTGGTTCTGTTACTGTGATTTTGCCCCAATCGATCATATTAATGTATGAATCACACTTGAATTTAATAATTCCAAGTCTTGGTACATGAAATTCACGAAGTCTAGGTGAAGGATTATCCCTCGCTGCTCGTATTTTCACATATCCTTCACCTCGTACTGTTTGTTTCGGGTCCGTTATCATAGCCAAACGGACTGCCGCTCAACTTTTGTATGCGAGGTAAAAAGTGGGCGTGGCGAAGTTTTTTAGTTACAAGATAGCTTTTGGCGAAACCTTGCCCAGAAACAAATTTTATGAATATCGGTTGTGGTTTACGGGAGATAGCATATTAAACAATTGGACAACCGCCCATTTTGTTGTATGAGAGGTACCAGATTGGGAGTAGCAAAATCACCCATCTTCACAGCAGAGTAGCGTTTAAGTAAATATTATATTTTAAGTTATTATGAAGAAGAATATGGTGGAAAAATTCTGTCTATTCTTGTTGTTGTTGATACATAGGGATCTTCGATCGATACTAATTCGCACATGTGAATTGCAGAATCGAGTTTGTATATATATATACGATTGATGCTTAACCGATGGCATCAATTCGGGCACAGTAGTTAGACATCTAATGATGAACTTGTTGCGGAGTTCGAAACTAGTCATGCCAGTGAGTGTGTGTTGAACTGAACTGTCTATTATTTCCAACAAAAAAACCAACCATTTTTCAAATTCGAAAAATGTACATGACTTGTAAGCTTGTAGTATGAATTTCTCATACATTAACCAAAAAATATTATGAATATATAATAAATATATGGGTTGGTTTATAGTTACGGGAGTTATCTTGTCGGACAAACAGCCGTCCCCACATATTTTGAATGGAAGTTACCAAAATGGGTGTGACAAAATCAGCCCTTCTTTAGTAGTTGACTGACCTTTGGCAAAATGAAGCCTAATATCTATTTTCATTAAGTCCGGAAATGACTTATGCGACTTACCATATCGGCGAGCCAGACGGCCGAAGTTTTTGGATGGGAGGTGCCATTATGGGCGTGGTAACTTTGAAAATTTACGCCAAATTAGTAAATATTTACAGATTTTTATCCAATATGTTAGTTGAAGATAATCACATAAGTATACCAATAAAAAGTTGTAGAAGACACAATATTTTGTAATAAATGAAAAGATTTGTATGGGAGGTACAAGAAGGGGCGTGGTTACAATGCCTATTTTCAATCCAAAACAATTTTTTGGGCTTATAATAGCAACTAAGAAATAATAAATTGTGATCGGTAAAGATTTACGGCAGTTATCGTGTTGATCAGCCATTAGACATCATCTTCAAAAGCCCTAAACCGAATTTGTTGTTTGGATGCAAATAATACATGTGTTTGGAGCTTTACGCAAATATAATATACTTATGCCCAAACGCATTGTGTTTGCTATTCAATATTACATGTTTGAGACACAATGATTAATATGTTATAACATATGTGTTTGCGACCCAAATATATGTATCTGGATACAACTACAGCAGTGTTTGTTGCACTGTTTATGCTCTCTCAAGAGCAAGCGAATATAAGAGGGGCAACGAGTGTGTATATCCACAGAGCAATACTAAAGAGCCTCCATTACAATCTTCGATGTCTCTTCATGACGCCGAGATAGTAGACCATTTCATCGAGTTCGAGTTGCTTTGGTAATTTACTCTTTGGTTGGCATAATACGGAGAAAAATAAAAGGGAATGCGTATTTTCGTTCGATGCAAACATAATTTAGCTGTCATTAGCCTCAATCAAACACTTTTAAACTTAGTTTGCAGCAAGTCTTCTTTGGTCTCATTCTACATCATTTCTTTGGTCTCATTCTACATTATTTCCCTAGTGGCTTTTCGATCAGCTGTGCCATAGAAACCCCGTGGTATATCTTGTAAGTGTGGATCTGTATTTGTGCATTATTCTTTCAGTGAGTGATTCATAAATATTCCTGAATGTGCGTGATGTATTGCGTTTTAATTTCATGTATTCAGTCCATAGAGTAATACTTAAGAGTTTCCATTACTCTATTCGGTGCCATTTCATAGAGCTTTATTTGCTGCTGTATTTTACCAATTTTACCAATTTTACACTTTCGTTGGACATAAAACGGACAGAAATCAAAGGGAATGCGTATTTTAGTTCAATGCAAACAACATAAAACATAATTTAGCTGTCATTAGTATCAATAAATACTATTTAAAATTAGTTCCTGTCTTCTTTCCTCTCTCATTCTCCATCATCGGCCTAGTACATTTTCGATCAGCTGTGCCATAGAATCCCCCTGATTCAGTCGTCAATGGTTCATCGGACAGATGATTTCAAAAGTGCTTGATCAGTGAAAAAAGAATGTTGCAAGTATCCCCTTTTTTATAGTCCCTTTTTGGGGAAGTCTCTAGTGGGCAGCAGAATTTTGATTTACTTTTTGTTTCTGATTGTTTTGTATGTAGTTACTACAACTTAAGTTAGTGTGAAGTATATAGTTCTGTAAATATTATTAAATGTAGGAAAATACGTAGCGATAGAATTAAGTTATCTTTAAGGAACTTTGTCAAAATGAATTTTAGGACCTAATAAATATGAATTGTATTGAATTGTTTGTGATGTTGCTTTGGTGTTTGTGTATGTGTTTCGCATATATTTATTTGTGCTACCAAAGTGAGAAACGATTTTGCGGAAAGACACTGGAGGGGGCAACAACGTGAATCCGTTTTTCTGCTACTCAATGTAGAATGACGGTACATTTGTGAAATATAATAAAAAAAATCACAAGTAATTAATACCCGCTTGTCTTGCATGAACTAGATTTGTATATAAGTATGTATATTGTTTGTGTACCAACACGTAGTGATAACCACGGCATTGTTGAAACCTTCTGAAGACAAAGAATGGAGAAACAATAGAGCAGCAGATTCAAAACAAAACAAATATTGCATTCAATGCAAGTAAATGTAAAAATCTTTTAATTTTTTAAATTCATTATTTATTATTATTTAATTATATAAGTAAATGTGGATATATATTGATAAAATTAATTATAATAAATAAAGAAAGAAAAAATAATCCGTTTCTAAATATTATTATGTTTGTGAGAAAATGCGCATAGGTTTCCACGTAAGTATAGGGAGGTTTAAGGGAAGCTCGCGAATGCTTCCACGTAAGTATTTGGATGTTTGGGATGAAGCACGCATATATATTTGTCAGTAAACATGCTAATGTTGGCATTTAAATACACCTGAGTTGGGGACTTGCAAACATATAAATGTTTGAAGGATGTTCCAAACATATATATTGTTCCTGCAGAATATCTGTGGGAGTATATACAGTGATGTTCAAAATAATAGCCCGTTTTTATTTATTTAATAATAATTTAAAAGCTATTGAAAATAATAGTACATATTTTAAATATAAATTAAAAGTGCTTGTTTTAAATTTAAATATTTCACTCCATTGCGATTTTATTAAAAAAAAATTAAACACATTCTTTTTTATCCTGTTCAAATTAATAGACTTATTTCAAAAATCTTACAAAAAAAAAGAATAATTTTTAAACAAAACATTTATTTCCTTAATAAGTATGAACACATAATATACTAATATCCTGAATATCCACCATTATTATCTGAAACTGCACGATTCCTTCTGGGCATTGACTCTATTAAATGTTGACATTTTTCAATGGGACTTCTCTCCCAACTATTTGTTGCTGTTTCCCAAAGTTGGTTTTTGTTTGTGAAAATCTTCCCACTTAAGCTTCTTTTCAGATCCATCCACATATTCTCAGTCGGGTTGAGATCGGGAGACTGTGAAGGCCAATCCAAGATGGAAACTTCATGTTCACTCAACCAAGATTAGACTAATTTTGAAGAGTGCTTCGGATCATTATCCTGTTGGAAGCGCCAATCAGGTGGCATGTGAATCTCTGCATAGGGAAGCATCACATCTTTCAAAATATCACAATAAATTTCTTTATTCATAGTTTCTGTGATTAGGTGCAAAGGTCCAACACCATGCCACGAAAAAGCTCCCCATACCATAATACTGCCGCCTCCATGCTTCACGGTTTTTTTGTGTAACGACCATCAACCTCTTTACCTTTTGGTCTTCGGACGTTGCGCTGACAATCAGAACCAAATAAATTAATTTTTGTCTCATCGCTCCATAATATGTCCTTTAAATCATCACTGCTTTTGTTGTTGAATTTGGTAGCAAAATTTAATGCGAGCTTTTTTATTTTTGTTACTTAGCAGTAGAACCTTTCGGGACCTTTTGTTGTTGACTTCATTATTTATTTCTGCAGAAATAGTCTTTGATGACATAAATGGGTTTTGTCAATATCACAATACAGGAATCTGTGGTTGAATCTGTGTTGGAATCTGTGAGTTTCAATAAATGGTTTCCATTTTAATCCATTTTAATGCAATGAAATCCAGAGTTTTGCCGCCACTTCGTAGTTGTTTAGCAACTTGACGTTCCTCAGCAGTGCAATGTATATTTCGGCCCATCTTTAACAACAACAAAGATTAAATGTGTTTTGAAAGAATTGTATTTTACTTACATCCTATTAGTAATTGAGAAGAAAGTATAAAAACACGGAATGAATTTCGTAATTTAACAAAGTTATAAGAAAAAGGGCTATTATTTTGAACCAGTGAAAATTGCACTTTATTTTGATTTTTAGTTTAACGTACAAAATGATTACGAATAAATTCCAAAATACAAGACGAATTATTTGATAAGACAACAACAAAACTAACAGTACACAAGAGAGAAAGAGAGGTTGCCTTTACCTGAGTTATACCCTTTTCATATTTACCGCGTTTCAGCTGAAACGCGGTAAATGTGAAAAGGCTATTAAGAGTGATCACAAAACATTTAACTTTGTAAAGGGCTATTATATTGAACAGCAGTGTATATATGGATGTCGGTGGTGCAATAGGTAGTGTGCGCGCCTCTTGTACATGAGATCCTGGGTTCGATCCCTGCTCTGACCACCTTAAAAAAAATTTTTAGCCATGAAAAAGCTTCTCAATATACCGTTCGGAATCGGTGTAAAAACTGTTGGTCCCAATCAGTGAGTGACAAATTAGAAAGCGCACAGCTCACTGTTTGTGAGACGCTTTCCCCAATCCCTTCATGGGATGTAATGGGAAACGGTTTTTTTATATATTACATAGGCCGGTTTTTTCAGCGTGTGGCTCCTTCTATGCGTTACATATTTTCCCTATTAAATGAAATATACCCACATCCTTATGGGTTAGAGTATATAAATTGAATGCAAATGATATTGGTTTTTAAAACTGCGATCACCAGTAGTTACCCAAGAGATGAAGATGAAAAACAATACATATGTATGAGCAAGAACATTGGTAGTGTACCGTTTTTTATTTGAAAACTTCTTAGACTTCACGAAGCTAAATTCAATAAAACTAATTACAGTCACTTTAGGAAGAAATATCTAGGGGGGATTTTCTTGCATACGCTATGACAAGTTTGTAAGAAACGGGAAATTCGGATTTGCAAGTGCAGCTATCAGGGTTCAAGACCATAATCTTCACAGTTATGGATATGAGATCATTGATAAATTCGTCTTGCATTGAGGGTGGTATGCGGTCCACCCATGGGTTCACGGCTGTCATATTAGCTGGAATTGAAAAATCATTGAATTAAAAAACTTAATTCTATAAATTAAAAATTCTATGTTTTTATTTAAAAATAATATCAACATTATTTAAAATAATTTTTTGAAATGTGATAATTCGACTTTTTTTATTATTAGATTGGGACCACTGATTTTTTAATTTTATGATTGATTTAGAAATTGTAAAATTGATGAAAATATTAATTGATTTGCTTAAACTGTTTTACTTACCTTTGAAAGCGTCAATACTATCGAAGTTAAAAACTCTATGTTGCATCTCAATATTTAAATTGGTGAACCCCGCGTCTGTCATGTGATCGCCGTATTCTTTAGCTGGATCCCGGGAATACTGTAGGGGCGCAATGTACTTGTCAACATCTTTCATATATTTGGACCATCGGTGCATTTGGCTGAGCTGCTTGTAACCATCGAAAATGGGATGGGAGGCCAGGAAAACCAAGAGACAATCTCCACCTTCGCGACGTAACAGTTGATAGATGTTTTTTAATGCCTGTCTAGTTACATGAATTTTAGTTCGGCGATTTCGGTTAAAATGTTATTGCATCATCTTCTCTAACAAACCTGCAATTTTGCACCCACATCATGGTGTAGAAAGACATGACATGATCAAATTGTTCTTCTAAATCTTCAGCCAAATCATTATTAGATTCAATGTCCAGAACCTTAAATTCACTTTTATTCACGTGATCATAATAAGATTTGGCGTATTTAACTATTTTGGGGTTGATGTCAGAGCAGACAAGTCGCTGGAATTTACTGGGCATCACGGGGTAAATGAAATCCATGAGAACGTCACCAGAACCGGAACCCACATCAATTAAGGAATCGCGACCATCATAGCGCCATTGGATTGTGGTGGCAAACCTCTTAAGGGCATGTTCTGCATCATAACGCTGCTGATAATTGACGTTGTGATACAAGTGTGGACGGTTCATGGTTTAGATCGAATCGTTGATTAATGACACTTTTCTTAGATACAATTCACCGCAGTTGTTTCTGAAAGAATGACTGGAAGTGTTGTGAGTTGTAGCTGTTATATCTAATACGTTTTATAGTCAATGTGCGTATCTGCAATTCGTTTTATTCAATAAACTAGATAACTAGTTGTCCATTAGAAACAGCTAAGCAAACTAAGATTTTTATGTGCTATATAAACGGTTGTACACTTCCACATAAGACTGAACATTAAAACAAGGGTTATAAAATATTTAATAATAAAACGGGTTTCAATTATTAGACAATTTAATTTGGAAGTTTAATTGTAGTTTGTAGTAACTAAGAAAATTCGAAAATTGAGGGATTGATTGACTACGGTCACCCTAGACAAAGTTAAAATATTAATCTTGTTGTTGGAACAATTGATTTTCAGGTTGAGTTGCAACTGAAGGATTTTGGATCGATAGCAATTCGCATTTGCAAATTCCATATAAAGTTGCTTTATATCGTAGGTATGCACGACACAGCTGATCGACTACGAAGCAAACAGAGTAGATATGTTAGTGACACGCCTAATTGGGAAGCTTCTAGTGGATAGATCCGTCAAAGCTGAATGGGGTGGTGTTACAATTGCTAGGCCCGTTAATAGGTGGACCCCGCAGGGGGGAGTTCTGTCTCCACTATTATGGTTAACTTCTATCAATGAACTGTTTCTTGAATTGGACAGGGCCGAATGCCAGGTCTTTGCCTATGCGGATGATATTGCTATCATCTGTACGGGTAGAAACCTCAATTTACTTTTCATTCGTACAACCAGCCCACTTAGTCGGATTTCGAACTAGACCGCAAACAACGGACTATCACTTAACTCACTTAAAACCGAGCTTATCTTGTTCTCTGGGAAATATAAAATACGCGCATTTGAACTGCCGTCAGTTAATGGGGTGCAATTACAGTTGACGGAAAAGGTGAAGTACCTGGGAATAATTCTCGACAGAAAACTGTCTTGGAAACCGAATGTGGAGGAGAGGGTGAAAAAGGCGTCTGTTGCTCTTTACTGCTGTAAAGGGGCGTTAGGAGAGTGTTGGGGACTGTCTACTAAGATCACCATGTGGATTTATACGGGAGCAGTCAGACCAATACTTCTCTATGGCATCGTAGTTTGGTGGAGGTCCCTCCAAAAGAAATATATTCTGAATTCCTTGATGAAAATTCAAAGATCAGCACTGATTAGCGTTAGTGGGACAATGGGCAGACTTCAAGTGCTGCACTTAGTGCTATCCTGAATATCTGTACTCCTGATATCATGGCCGAATCGGCAGCCGCTACATCCCTGGTGAGAATCAGAGATTGTGGCGTTTTGATATCGGGGCATTCCGGACACGCTGAATTACTACACCGGATCAACTCTATTCCCGCAAAAACGGACTAATGTATCCCCTACCTTCTACCAGCGACAAATGTAAGGACTACTATTCCGAACAGGAATACCTGGGAAAAGTCACTGGAAGGGGATACCAGTAGTATCAGATTTTTCCCGGATTGATCAAAGTTGGACGAGCAAGTAGGCTATGGGGTCCATTCACCGGACCTAAATGTAAATATCTCCTTCAAGCTGCCTGATCACTGTAGTGTATTTCAGGCGGAAATTACCGCCATACAGGAGGTTGCTGAGCTACTGAAAAGTAGTGTCACAACCCTCCGGAGAATATGTATCTACACAGACAGCCATGCTGCCATAAAATCCCTGGAAGCTAAGTTTGCTATGCCCTGACGGTGAAAGAATGCCACTCATCACTTAGGGTGATGGTAGAGTATTTTGACATCAGGCTCAACTGGGTACCGGGACACAGCGTCATTCCAGGCAATTGCGTAGCGGATGCGTTAGCTAGACAGGGCACTACGGCACAGGTTCTTCCGGCAAAAAAAGGTGTTAGTATGGCAATCTCTACCTGCCGTTTGCAGATCAGCCAGTGGGCCGATAATATGTTCAAGGACAAGTGGAGACTAACTTCAACTTGCAAACAAGCCAGGGTCCTCTGGCCACAGGTGGACAGGAAGAGGACTAGGCAACTACTAAACTTACCGAGAGGCATATTATCCACAATGATAGGAACACTTACGGACATTGTTTTGTAGGAAAACACGCCCTAAGATTGGGACATAGAAACTCCACTCTCTGTAGATGCTGCATGGAAGAGGACGAGAAACCGACAAAACACCTTCTCTTGAATTGCCCGGCTCTGGCAGGACTGAGAAGTAGGATATTCGGAACACATTTAGTTAGCACCGTAGCCCTACAGGATATTCCTGTAGGTCTTATAGACAAATTCATTGAAAGGGAAAATTGGCTAGACGACTAGTCAGTAGTTGTTATAGAGAAAACTTCAGGTATCAAAATGGGCTTCTTTAGCCGAAGTGTGCTAGACAGTGTGCTGTCTTGCAGCCTTTTCAACCTTTTAGAGTAGATATGTGAGAGAGTGAGAAGCAACCAGAAGCAAACTGTGCATCAGACCAGGGGGTTTCTATGGCGCAGCTGATCGAAAAGTTACTAGCGAAATGATGTAGAATGAGAAGACATAGAGATTATAGACCATGCAGTAAACTAAGTTTAAATAGTGTTTGATTGATACTAATGACAGCAAAATTATGTTTTATGTTGGTTGTATCTCTTTTATTTGTGTCCGTATTATGTCCAACCAAAGAGTAAATTACCAAAGGAACTCGATGAAATGGGCTACTACCTCGTCGTCATCAAGAGAACATCAAGAGGGGGATAGCGGCTCTTGTCTATTTCTCTATGAGCAAACTAAGTTTAAAAACTGTTTGATTGATAGTTAAATTATGTTTTATGTTGGTTGTATCGAAAGCAAATGCGCATTCTCTTTTATTTGTGTCCATATTATGTAACATACAACAGCAACTCGAACTCGGTGGTAAAGGGTGGATTTTAAGTTCGATAGAAATGGAAAAATAGAAAAAAGAAAAACATTAACTTTAATCAAAAAAAAATTTTATTTGAAATCTGTAGGCCCCAATAAAAGTGTTAAATTATAAAGCGCACGTCTCACTAATTGTGACCAGCTCTTCATGGGATGTTGTGGGACACCATGTTTTTGTTTTATCGACAAGTCTGCTGCATTAAATATGCTTCTTATTTGAATTTTATATGAAAATACATTTAAATCCTTATTCAGATTTATAATGTATGAGAAATTCATACTACAAGCTTACAAGGTCAAGAAAATTTTTCTAATTGAAAAATGGTTGGTTTTTTTGCTGGAAATAATACACAATTCCGTAAAGCACACTTCACTGGCATGACTAGTTTCGAACTCATTGACAAGTTCATCATCAGATACCTAACTACTGTGTTTGAATTGATACCATCGGTAGATCATCAATCCTATCTATACAAACTCAATCATGCAATTCACATATGCGATTTTGTATCGATCGAAGATCCCTAAGGATCAGCACACACTGAAAGGTCTATATAATTCCAACACAAGAACAGACAGCTTTTTTCCACCATGTTCTTCTTTCCTCATGCATTGTCGCATTGTTGCAGGGCTTTGAGGTGAGTTTTAATCTATATCACAGAGTTGTATTTTTCCGTGGTATAACCTTTTTTTGATGACCGGGCTAGTGTTAGTTACGTTTATTTGCTCCAGTTAAGTGGATATTTATAGATTATAAACCAATATTTGAGTTGAAGCTAATCACATCTACTAGATAAAAGTTTAAGAAGAAACTTGATTTTGAAGGGGCGAGGTGAAAACGCCGATTTCAATCCCAAAATACTTATAAGTTCGGACAAATGCAACAAAAAAATCTTGAGTATAACCACTGTATGAAAATCCCTTAGAAACCCTCAGGAAGTAGATATTTTTACGATTGGGCATTCCGTATTCGAGATATAGACATATAGGTGTTTTTGCGAGTTTTTATTTCAAACAGTTTTAGTTTTATTGACATCCATTTCATAGCGAAAGACATCCAACGACTACAGCTATTGGTTTTCCAATAGGTACTTGACAACTATGAATTTAATTTGTGAACGCACTATTTCACTGATTATCTAACTGTTACTTTCCTTTTTTTCAGTAAACTCAACATTTTCATCATGGTAAAGTACACGAACGATCAACCTATCCAAATTATAAAAATGTACTACCGAAATTCTGAGTCGGTGACCGCAACTTTAAAAGCGTTAACTCCAATTTTCGGCCATTATTCTCGCCTTAGCAGACAAGCAATAACAAGTTTAGTGCAGAAATTTGAATCAGTTTAGTGCACAAATTTGAGTCTACATATTCATTGTGTGATGCTGCCGTGCCAAGGAGACAACAGATTGGTCGAAGTGACGAAAATATCGCTGACGTTCAGGCGTCCGTAGCAAACGATCCAAATCAGTCGATTCCGCGGCGTTCTCTAGAACTGGGCATCGCCAAGACCACTTTATGTCGAATTTTGAGTAAAGATCTTGGTTTACACCCATATAAGATCAAGCTGACTCAAGAATTGAAGCCGATGGACCATTTGACGCGATGTACGTTCTCCGATTGGGGTCTGGAGAGATGCGCTACGTTGATGAATTTCATCGCAAAATCATCTTCAGTGACGAAGCTCATTTTTGGCTCAATGGGTTCGTCAATAAGCAAAATATGCGTTATTGGTTTGGTGAAAATCCACATGTACTTCATGAATCACCGCTTCATCCACAAAAAACAACTGTTTGGTGCGGTTTACATGCCGGCGGCGTCATTGGGCCATATATTTTCGTCGACAATAACGATCGTCACGTAACTGTGAATGGCGATCGTTATCGCGCCATGATTACCGATTATTTTTGGCTCGAATTGGAAAACATGTATTTGGACGACATGTGGTTTCAACACACAGAAAAAAGCGAATGCTCAAATCAATTACGATATTTGTCAATTCAATTATTTTTATACTTGGATTTCCGCCAATGACGATTTTTGTAAATTCAATTACTCGAATTGTAAGATCGCAATTGAAAAGCTTTCAATTAAAGGAAATATTTATTTGAGCACAGATTTAATCAAAATTTCTTAATATTGTTGATTAAATTAGTAATTGAGTTAAGCATGACTTTAATCAATTTTTTATGGAAAATTTCAATTACGCGTGTAATCAAGTTGAGTGAGTGCTTAATCAAAATTACATAATGTTTTGATTACGCGAGTAATCAAGTTGAGAGAGCGTTTAATCGAAATTATATAATGTTTTGATTACTAGCGTACTCAACTTGAGTGTTCTGGTAATCTAAAGTCGGTGTTCGCTTTCAATCGAAATCGGTAATTTTTTCTTCTCTATTCCACTACTGCTAGAATGTTTGCATTGCGCGTGTGTGCCCATGCATTTTCTTGTTTTTGCTTATGGTATGTCTTTTTTTCGTTTGAACATTTATTTGTAAATTCTCAAAGATGTGTTTTGATTTCGCAATAATTTTGTAGCACATGTGTTGTTGCTGTCATTGTGTTGACGAGTGCCGATTGCAATAAAAAAACACCTTTTGTAACGGATTTTTGGTGATGCGCATCGTCTCCCTGACAACAACAAAAATTCGCCTTAAAAATCGAACAAAAAAAACGTCAAATAACATATAAAGAATGTTGTAATTTCAAGTACACAAGTACTTGATTCCAGTGAAATTTTAATTGATCTTCTTCGCTTTATAAAATGTACAATTGTTGAACCAAGTATTCAAATGATTGAGTCAAATAATGAAATAATTGAATTTTATCTCTGTTTTCAAGCAAATCAGTAATTGAAATTAATTCGGGAATATTTTTTTCTGTGCAGGACGGTGACACAAGCCACACAGCACACGTTACAATCGATTTATTGAAGAGTAAGTTTCTTTGGGGCTACGTCAAATCATTGATCGATGCCGACGACGTTGGAAGAACTCAGAGCCAACATTGAACGCGAAAAAGGGAAATGTGTGAACGAGTCATCGAAAATTGGGTCCAACGAATCGACCGCAGCCGACGTGCCCGCGGTGGCCATATGAACGAAGTCGAGTTCCATTCATAAATGTTTTACTTGTATTTCAAGTCGATCATAAAGTTTTGGAAATATCTCAAATTGTTTGCGTTTTATTTAAAAAAAGGTGTCAAGGCCTTATTGGAAACCCCTTTAATTCCGATTGTAAAAAAATTTTTATTATTATTACGGATGGATGCATCGTTTCCGAGTTATAGCTATTTTTTTTATTTCAGCAACTTTCGAATTTTGGTGATTTTTTGAAGAAAAATACTTCCGTTCGAATTGGATCACCTTTATTAAAATCCTTTAGAAACCCTAAAAAATTAGCTGTTATTTGGATTGGATGCTCCGTTTTTGAGATAAAGACATATGGGCGTTTTAGCGACTTTTTATTTGAAAATGTTTTAGTTTCAGCGATTTAAAAACAAAGTGAAGACGTATTAAAAACATCCACTGGACACTGGGACAGATTTAAAAAATGACCGGACAAAATTAATAACGTCGTTGTTTTTGAATTTAGATGTGTCAAACTCATTAATCGGTAGGTTTTTGAGGGTGCTGAAACCATTTCTGGCATTGATTTTTCCTTCGGTGGGTAGGGGACCAAGTTATAGTGGAGGGTGGTTAAATTTAAAATACGTTATGGGTATCGTTTCATAGGTTTTTGGATACCCCGATTTCATTTCTGGCAAGCATTTCTCGATCAGGATTTCGATAACTAACGTAACGGAGGGAATAGCATGTGTAATTTTACCTTTTCCCATAAAATTTCTTTTCTTAACCAGGTTTAACGTATTAAACTTTTCTACCAACTTTATTAGGGATTATAAAATAAGTAAAAAGTTTAAGAAGTTTGTTTCGTAACCATACAAGATTTATTTGGGACCTCAAAAAAAAACTTCGTTTAAAAAAAATCTATATCAATATGTCCGACATTTTCATCATCGTCGTCTTCGCATCTTTCGAATTTTTAGTTTGAAATTTCGAAATTTTAGTTTGACATTTTATGGTATTGCTTGACCTAAATTCCGACACAGTAATGATTTTAACTTTACACTGAAAAAAAATCAATTTTTACATTTAAACATGAAATCAAAAATTGGACCAAAGTTTAAAAAAAATGTTCTTCAGCAAATGGTAGTAAAGGGTACCGAAATAAAATCAGTGACTTGGGATAGGGTCTAAAGTGTTCAGAAGTGAAAATGGCACGCCGGTCCTAGTTGGTCCTAATTTTCCGCAAAAGATTAAAAAAAGTAATATCTTTAGTCAATTATTATGTAAATTAAATTAACTTAATGTACAATTTTGTAGCTCTTATAACACAAAATAAATAAAAGAAGTTTAAAACATCCAGAATCATAACCTTCATATAACACACATCTACTAAAAATAGCCTAAAATTAGCCTCCATGCATGTATTGAAACAATACTCAACTTTGGGCCCCTTGCCTGATTAGCAACGTGCATGGAAACTTCAAAACAGTTAATTTTCGACCTCAGTGGTTAATTGGCCACTGTTTAAGTCACTTATTTTATGTGGAATACTACTTCGATTTTTGGAATTTTGTCCGGTAATTTTTTAAATCTGTCTTAAAACTTCCACCGGAGATACAAACATTAATTAATTTACGATTAGACTCATGTTTTCTGAGTTAACCGTAATGGGTTACCCCATTGTCGTGGGTAACTACCCATCATTTTCTCCATACTGCCATAAAAGTAATTCCCCATAAAAATAAATTTGTATATACCGGATATACATTTTGAATTTATTTTGTAACGTAGTGTTATTAATGACATGTATTGATTTCGGTAATAATACAATCAAATGTGCAAACATTTTGACATGTGTTTACTTGATTCTAACATTAAACTCAAACAAAGACCTACAAACGTCGCACTTCAACGTTAATAATATTAGCGAATAAATGAGATATTGTGATTGGAACTATAGCAATGCGTCACTGAACCAGCGATCAATGTCACTCGTCTGACGAACCTTTATCTCTCAGTGTATAATTATCAGTAAAAAAACACACACACATTTAAGTTGTATATATTAAATTTTTATTACTTTGACTCATTTGATGGTCTTCTTGCATATATCACCAATTGTTCATAATAGAAACGAAACTTGTCGCCGGACTCACTTAAGAAGTTACAATTTGCATCAGCTTTTGTCGTGGCATCGACAAAATCATCCATAAAGTCTTGATGCAGTTCCTTGGGCATGTGATGGACATAGTGAGAGACCGCCAGCATTGTTACTAAAAAATTAACCAAAGTCATGTTTTTGAATTTCGTCTTGCATAAGTACAAAGTACGAAAGCTACTTTACCCTGCAATGATTTAACACTGTCAAAATCATAAAAGTTTCTGCACATATTCACTTCAATATCAGAGAATCCACATTTCTCTAACATAAGTCGAGCTTCCTGTTCGGGATTTTTAGCATAATGCCAATAACATGTGTATTTATTGACATCTGTCATGTACTTGGCCCATTTTGTAGTTTTGCTCAAACTTAGATAGGCATCGTAATAGGCACCACGTGCGAAAAGGTTTAACAGGCAATCACCACCATCAGGGCGTAGGAGGCAGTAAATATTTTCAAAGGCTTTCCTAAAATGAAGATATAAAAATTTAAACTTTAACTTACAGGCTGTTTGTTGCTCGATCTTGAACGAAAGCTTTCGTTCGTGTTCCAGTCGAAAGAAAGTTTATTTTTGGGTTCCACAGTCGTGTCATTTCCAGTCGAATGAAAATATACAATTTATCAAAAGTTTTCAACTATTTCGAATCTGCTGTCATTTGCTGATTTCTGATTAATAGATCGCAAATTTGAATCGAATGTGAGTGTATTGAGTCAGTTGACAGAAAATTTCGGATTAATAGATCCCAATTTTGTGTCGAATGTGAGTGAATGACTTTCGTTCGCGATCGGGGAGCAGGCCATTAATGGTACTTAGAGAACGGATAGATTACGAATTGTATATTAAATTTAAATATGTAGGGTTTGATTGATACTAATGACGGTAAAATTATGTTTGATGCTAGTTGCATCGCACGATAATACAAAGTCTCTTTTAGTTCAACGCGCATTTCCTAACGGCGACTCGAATAGACTTGTGTTGAACGAACACGAACGTACGCGCCGTATCGAGCATGTGCATTACGTTCGTGAGGGTGATGTCTGGTTGGCCTAAATGAACTAGATAGTTCATGAACTACCCAACTCTAGACTCGAACTCTATTAAACCTCCAGCCATGAAGAAATATAGTACGAGTATGCAACAGTTTTGAGTGGATGTCACAGAGAAAGAAAGTCGAGTTGGAGCTGCAGACGACAGAACTAGCGGCAAACAAAATTGTTAAATCATTATCATCAATCAAACATAATGCAAAAGCCATTTGTGTCAAGCGAACATAATTTTAAAGACATTAGTATCAATCAAACATAATTTAAATATACTTTGCCTATCGCTCATTGCTCATTCCTTCATCCACATTCTAGTAAACATGTTATTTCAACTTCATAGCCGATCAACTGTGGCATCGAAACCTACAGCCATCGTGACATGCAAGATAACGTAACGAAGGTTATAGATGTCACTGAACAGGGTGTACGAGTATGTATGCCACAGCCAATCGACATGGTAGCTAGAATCATAGAGTATTATATAAGAGTCTCTATCCTGCTCTTAGCGTACTCTTACGGTCCCCGAGGTAGATGGAAATTTGATACAGTTCGTGTTGTAGTAGCATGTTACACTGTGATTGGACGTAAAACGGACAGATATGAAAGATAAAACATAATTTAGCTGTCTTTAGTATCAATCAAATATTATGTAAACGTAGATTGCTGTATGGTTTGCTTCTAGTTGCGAATCGCTCATTCTCCTATCTAATCTGTATTCTATCAATTTTTAACTACCATATCGGTCATGGAAAATTAGGTAGCGAACAGAGTAGATGGGCGAATGACCGACAAGCGCCCGTTTTGTACCCAACCAAAGAGTAACATACAACAGCAACTCAAACTCCATGAAATTTCCACCTACCTCGGTGACTGTAAGAGAACGCTAGGAATGGGATATTAACTAGAGTGTTTAAAACCGAAACTGGCAGAAAACGGATTTCTTGCAATTAACCGTTTGCCGGTTCTTTAAAAAACTTAATTTTCGAATAAATCAAAAACCGGTTATTAGATGTCGGTTATAGGTTTATACTCAATGTGTGTTAAAACGCGTTACAAACTTTTAATTATTACAAACAGAAGATGTAATTTTCATATATTAATTATTTTGTTGAATTAAGTAACACGATATCTATTTTGAAATATATTAATAATAAGATTTTAATCAGTTTTTGTTAAATTTAAATACACCTGTGACATTTTGAGATTGAGACACCAATAAGAATATTCAATTCAATTCAATTACGAAGATACAAATAATTGAACTGTATTAGACTAGATTAGACTATGTTACATTAGATTGGATTGAATTGACTTGGACTACATTGCTGGAATTGAAACGAATTGCATTGCATTGAATTGAACTAAATTGAATTGCATTGAATTGAATTCAATTGAATTGAATTAATTAAATTAAATTGAATTGAATTGAATGGAATTGATTTCACTGATGTGTTTTTAACGAAAAATTTAAAAATATTAAAATCTTGCAAATGCTGTCATATTTTCTGACTAATAATGCCTCTTTTTACGGGCAAACGAAATATGACGCGAAAATGTTATTTTGTGCTGATTTTGTAATCACTTTTCTATAAAAATTTAAACATACTGTTGTCCATGCGAAACGAAAAAACCGCAAAATTACCGAAATTAAAACCGAAAATTCACCGGTTCACCGTTTTTTCCATTCCAAGTAAGTGGTTTCCCATTACATCCCATGAAGAGAGTGGGGAGAGCTTCTCACAACCAGTGAGCTGTGCGCTTTCATGAAACCGAAACCATTCTCTGAAACCGAAAACCGGGTTTCTGAAAAAGAGATTTTTTCGCATAACCCGAAAACCGGGAATTCGAAAATGCCGGCTTTTTAAACACTCTAATGCTAACGCTCATCTATTATTCTATGCACTGATGCAGTTGGAATTTAGTAAAGATGCAGTTGCAGATGACAGATCTAGCATCAAACATATTTTAAAAGAAATGACCATAAATTAAAAGTAGTTTAGACCATCGATTAATTTATAATTGATTTGTTATCCCCCTCATCTGACGTTTCACTTAGCGCTTCTTCCATGACGAAACGAACCTCCGTCAGCTGTTTAATTACAACAAATTTTTTTAATTTTTAATTTTGGATATTCACGATGCTATTTACATATTTTGACCATTCACAGTAATAATTTCAGTTGTGTTTATCAAACCTCAGCGACAGAATTCTTCTCTTGACATTAAAACTTGCAACTTCCACACGTTCGCTTCCCTTCAGTCAATAAACCGTTATGCTGGTTGACAAATCTATGTATAATTTGGTCTATGGTTTCTTTAAAGAGAGTAAATTTGTCTTCTTTTGTCTAAATTTGTAATTCTTTAAAGAGAGTAAATTTGTCTCATCTGACTTTTCCTTTCACACTCTTCGTGGTGCGGACGGTGTGATAGGAGCTGGTTGGCCGACACCAGGTGAAGTTACAAGAATTGTTGACACAAATTTGTCATATCGTTTTGGTTGGGAGCCGTGAAATTTAAATTTATTTTGGACATTTTTATCTCTTATTGTTTGAATACATTTGTGTTGTATTTAACACCCATAACGAAATGCCGTCGTTGTTTTCTTGTGGGTTGGTTTAAACGACTGCCTCTATCTGGTATTATTAAAGCAATTCTTTCAAACGTTCATATCCCACCAGCCCAAATATCAAAAATTTGCTGGGCGAAATGTTAAGTCTATATATACGTCTTACTCTATGGTTTAAACATAGCTTGCCTGCCTATCGCTCATTCCTCCATCTACTTTCCTTTTCACGAGTTTACAACTTCATAGTCGATTAGCTTTGGCTTAGAGACGGCGTATATTGAACATTTACCATCCAGGGGGTTTCGATGCCACATCACATCGACAATGAAGTTTTGAAAATCGTTTTTAAATTAAGTACGATTGACACTAATTGTTTTCAAATTATGTTTGATTGATGATATTATCTTTTAAATTATGTTTGACGCTAGTTTTGTCATCTGCAACTCCAACTAGATGAACTTCAGACCAACACTCAGTTAAAACACATGCTTAAATTTTTCTCACTTCCTTTTCAAAAGTTTAGTTTTGAAGATATTACACTAAACAGCAACAATTTTTGCATTGACTTACATTTGATTTTCTACCAAGTGTACACAATAAAACGATGTCACATGATCGAATTGCCCCTTAAGATCATTGGGCAATTCTATACCAATGTCGAGTACTGTGAATTCGCTATTATCCACATGTTGATAATGACACTTTGCATATTCCAGTAACATTGGATTCAAGTCGGAACATACGATTCTCTGGAACTTCTTTGCCATCAATGGACTTATCACCTCCATAAGCATGTCTCCGGTGGCTGATCCTATATCAATGAGAGTATCATTGTTATCCGGTCGCCATACAAATTTCTCCAAATGATCTTTGATGACTTCAGAGACAACGTATCTTTGAAACGAATTGTTGTTCACATACAATAACGGATTATTCATATTAAAATATTAATAAAGTATTTTTTAACAATCTAGTTGGACACCAGATTAGATTGGGAATATACTGATGCGACGGCCGTAACAGATCGTTTAGTACTACTGGTACTACTAGTCTTCAATCCAAAACAACAGAGACATAGTTTTGCAGTCATTGTATGCCATTTACATAGAGTAAATTAGAATAGAGAACCATTTCGCTCATCTGATGTTTAAATTCACACTCTTCGCCATGGGTGTGTGAAAATGAGAGATGTCCGACGAAAATTGATTTCCATTGGGATTGGAATTTAAATGTAGTTTGCACTCTTTTGTTGACTTTTATTGGGGTATACATTTATGAATAAACTTCTCTACTATGATTAATCTATGGCCATTTAACACCATTACACCAGTGTTGCCAACTCCTGGCAAAAAGAGCTAAATAGGCAAAAGAATCAACTCAATTTCTCAAAAAAAAGAGGTAAAAGAATTTTGAAAGAAAAGAGGCAAAATATTTCTAAATTATTGTGTATCTGCTGCATATGTTCGTGTTCCGTAGAGGTTCGATCAACTTGAAATTTTTGCTGTGGAATATGCTGTGGGATGGTTTATGGCGATTGAGGGGTGTGGCAAACAATTATTTTAAGCATGATTGTGCACTCTAATTTCCGTGAAAAATTAACAAATTTTAAAACCAACTCAACTATTGGTAGCTTTCCCTTCAAATTTTGACTGGATATCCCTACTTCGTAAGTGATAGTTTGTAGCTCTACAAGGTTGTGGAACCGCCCATATAGCGAACAACTTTAAATGAGTGTATACCAGTGGTCACCGTCCATAGCCCCCAGGGGCCGAACACGATCGGCTTTTTACACGTACACAACACGAACGTCAACAAAAAGCATATCAAAGAGCGTACGAGAGAAGAAAATTTCATTCAGTAGCACATTAGCTTTCAACGAAGAATGGTCATGCCGCTTTGTTCTGGATTCAGTACAAATACACCAATACATTCACATTTGATTAGTATTCTCTTTTTGGTGACCACTGGTGTATACCCACGTGGTATCCATGCTACAGTTGACAGCAATCAAAATAAAATAGACAACAGTTTCTATTCTTCTCTTTACGTTCTCTCAATGACGACGTCGTGGTACACACAGAGAAGAGATTCGTTGTCAAAACTATATTTACAGATAACTAAAATTTGGCGGTTCCTTGGACTATCACAGTATTCAGTTGTGACTAGAGTTGGGAATTTTAGTTCATTCAAGTGAGCGCTCTTTTTAGTTCAGCTCATCAGAATGAACTAGTTCGTTCATTTAGTTCACTAGTTCATTGTAGCATTTCAGTTTAACAGTTCATATGAGCTGTGAACTAAAGAGCTCATTGCAGTTCAAATTGTAGTTTTAGTTCAATCGGAGCGAATGATCGCGAAAATAATTTGATTTTTGCAGATTTCTAAAGTGTTTTGGATACTATGATATTTGTTTATACTAAATCGCCCTATTTAAGGCCGACTTAACGATTAGGTTATTCCGTTTCTGAAATATTATATTTTGGAATAAAAGTGGTGCTTAGCGCTGTAGTTATTGTGTAGAAGCCGTTACATATCTATTCCACAAAGATTGGAATATTACGCACCTTTGTGCAAATTGAGTGAGCACAACTGAAATACAAAAAGCTGCTGAAACAAGTGAACTACTGAAACAAAAGAGCGGAATAGTGTGAACTAGTTCACAAGAGTGAATCGTTCAATTGAACTAGTTCGTTCGTGAACTACACAACTCTAGTTGTGACTACCAATAATTGTGTTCAGTATCAACATATGTTGTGCATATCAATTGATTTGTAATTCAGTTTTGGTTGCAAGAACTGAAATATTTAGTTGAAGCCACAGCAACAAGAAATGAATAAATCGAGTTTTAGTTGTAGCAATAAATTTATCCTGTAATCGTGAATGTTCTATTTGTTGTATCAACAAAAAATTTAAAAACTAATTCGGTTGTACCAAATAATATATTGGTATCCTCAACTAATTATGTACTTGAATTTAATGGCTATCACAACCATTTGGAATTTTATGGAAAAAAAGTAAAAAAAAATATTTTTTATTAAAATTGTGTATTTTATATTTAAATAGTACTAATTATTTATAACCAGGGTTCATATTTCGTGCCAATTTTATGAACAAATTTCTATATCTCGAAAACGGAGCGTCCAGTCGAAAAATATCACATTTTTACGGGTTTCTAAGCGTTTCTAACAAAGTGTTCCCATTCGCATAATATAATTTTTTTTCAAAAATTCGCCAAATTAAGAAAACCGCGAAAATAAAAATTGGTTATATCCCGGAAACGGTGCGTCCAATCGCAAAAATTTTAAATTTTTTACCTATGAAGGAGGCTGTATCCAATGGATGCCTTTACCACAGCATTACCTTTTTTTAACAAATCGCTAAAACTAAATTTTTTTGAATAAAAAATCGCTAAACCGTCATTATGTATATGTATATTTCGCAAACGCTCTGCTCAATTGAAATATAACAAATTTTTTCGGTTTCTAAGGGGTTTTCATAAAGTGGTCCAATTCGTATTGGCTTTTATTTAAAAAATCGCCAAAATAAGTAAATCGCTAAAATAAAAAAATAGCTATAGCTTTACCTCCATAGGAGGCTTTAACCAATGGATGCCTCTCATACGGCATCACTTAAAATCCGTTAAACTAACATTTTTCAAATAAAAAATCGCTAAAACTCACATACATATGTAACAGGTGGCGCAAAAGTAAACTTCCGATGTTTTTTGGCTGTAATTTAAAAAAAATGAAAAACTTTGATTCTTCTTGTGGATTATTTTTATTTGGTCTTTTAATTTTTTTTACATCAAGTCGAGAATATGATCACCGCCACTGGTGATTGTCATTTGAGCCCTTTTTATGGCATTTTCCATCACTTTGGCCAAAACTTCCGGCGATACGTCCTCACATTCTTGACGGATATTGTCTTTAAGAGCTGCAAGAGTCTGAGGCTTGTTGACATAAACCCGCGACTTCAAAAAGCCCCGCAAAAAGAGGTCTGGAGCGGTCAAATCAGGCGATCTTGCTGGCTAGTGCAAATCGCCAAAACGGGAGATTAGGCGCCCGGGAAATGCATCCTTCAGCATATCGGTTGTGGCACGTGCAGTGTGTGCCGTTGCACCGTCCTGTTGGAACCACATGTTTTCCAATTCCAAT
Source organism: Phaonia tiefii (assembly GCA_963931995.1). Classification (NCBI taxonomy): domain Eukaryota; kingdom Metazoa; phylum Arthropoda; class Insecta; order Diptera; family Muscidae; genus Phaonia; species Phaonia tiefii. The sequence goes on along the minus strand of OZ008368.1, from coordinate 270,846,126 downwards.
TCATCAAGTTGCGGCAAAAAGAACTCGTTGATCATTGCTCTGTAGCGCTCACCATTCACAGTAACCGTTTGGCCCGCAACGTCGTCGAAGAAAAAATATGAAGCCTGTGTTAGATAACACGGGCGCATAGGTCAGTCGTAGAATACGTTAGTCAGTTTGCAATTAAAATATATGAATTAAATATAATTTTTGATAAATGATTTAAATCTATCAAATTTATCTTTAATTTTTATGTTAAAAATTTAGGATAGTTTTTAACAAAATTTGGGTACACTTTATATCAACTCGATGCACTTTTGAAAACAAGTGTAAATACTGCATGTGGCAACACTGCTTCTGTAATGTTCACATAAAACATGCATTGTCATTATACTTCTTCTCTTTCTCACACTGGTTCTGTGATGAACACACAGATAATCGTACTGCTCTTACACATGATGTTATAATACATAAAATACAAAGCATGTGAAAATTAATACAAAATTTGAAGGAGTTAAATTTTGATTTACTTATAGAATCAAAAAAATTATATGTAGCAATATAATTATTTAAATACAAATCAAAAGAAGACATATTAAATATGTTACGACCATACTTGAATTTTCTTCAATGCATGCATAAAGTATTAAAAACTTATAATGAAAGTGACAAACATTTTCTCAAAATTTTGTGCTCCAGATCAACACCCCTACCTTACCGTATAACGTATTCTACGTTAAAAGGTCCGATGACTCCTCCAGCGAAAACAGCACACCATACAGTGACTTTGAGCGGGTGTAGTGGCTCTTCGTGGGTTACACGCGGATTTTCAGTGCCCCAGAAGCGTAAATTTTGCTTATTTACGTACCCGCTAAGATGGAAATGGGCCTCATCACTCATGATTATTTTTGATGAAAAATCATCTTCCTCTGGTCGATTATTGGTCAAATAAATAGTCAGCAATATTCCGCGTTCTGGAGCAGTATAGCGTAACATTGTTTATTAACGTGTATTTCGCATGTGTTTACTACACAAATGTCAAAACGGAACTGACATTAGGGGCCAATCGCAAAATTTATAGCATTTTCTGATAGGAGGATTACTTTTGCGCCACCTTGTATGTACATATGTCCGAGTTATAGCCACTTTTTATTTCAGCGTTTTTCATATTTTGATGAGTTTTTGAACAAAATATCTTCCACACGATGGACCACTTTATGAAAAATCCTTAGAAACTCATAAAAAATTGTTTTGTTTTGGATTAGACGCCCCGTTTCCGAGATATTGGCATAGGGGCGTTTTAGCGATTTTTGATTCCAAAAATTTTAGTTTTAACGATTTTTTAAAAATAAAAGTGATGCCGTATTGAAGACATCCATTTGTTACAAACAATTTGTTATTTTTTCGATTCGAGGCACCGTTTCCGAGATATAGTAATTTTTTATTTTAGCGATTTTCTTATTTTGGCGATTTTTAAAAAAAAAATTGTTTTATGCGAATTGGAGCACTTTGTAAGAAGCCCTTAGACACCCGTAAAAATTTGTAGGTTTTCCGAATGGACGCTTCGATCAAAACTGGAGAAAACTAACCCATCTCCAGTTTTGATCGAAAATATGAAAATTTTTGAAAAAATTTCTGTATCTCAAAAACGAAGCGTCCATTCGGAAAACCTACAAATTTTTACGGGTGTCTAAGGGCTTCTTACAAAGTGCTCCAATTCGCATAAAACAATTTTTTTGCTATCATATGTATATTGAAGTTAATTTGTGTGATCCACTACAATAGTTCCCCCAGACAAGTGTCCACAATTGTTTGCATGTGTTTATAAAGGCGTCAATAGTGGCGTTAGATTCAACGAATGTGTTTAAATGTCTCACTTCACCTCAATTTATGATCATATGCATTCTTCGCTGGCTGATATCTATATACTTTATTGTTTTTTCACAACTTTGTTTACCACTTTCTATTTAAAATATTAGTTTTTTTGTAAAGTTCTCGTGTAACATTCAAATATATGTAGTTTATCTTTAACATACTCTTTTTTCTCTTGTGAAAAATCGAATACATAACTTTGTAACAAGTGTTTTCGTAACAGAAACTAAATTATAATTACAGTAACTAATATTTGAACACGAATTCTAAAATTGTACTTTTTATTAGTTGTATTTTCCATTTCAGATGAATGAGGTTTTTGAAATACTCAAATTGGTTAATACAACTAAAATTCGGTAGTAGCAACTTGTATTTAGTAAGACCGATCTTTAATCTATCAATAACATCGACAAATAATTCTGATGTTTGACAATTACGAATTCTGATCAAAATATAGACATTATCATGGAATCCCTGTGTAGGCAGGGAGATTCTATGGCACAGCTGATCGAAAAGGTACTAGGCCGTTGATGGAGAATGAGAGAGCAAAGAAGACAGGAACTAATTTTAAATAGTGTTTATTGATGCTAATGACAACTAAATTGTGTTTTATATTGTTTGTATTGAACGAAAATACAAATTCCCTTCAATTTCTGTCCGTTTTGTGTCCAGCGAAAGTGTAAAATTGGTAAAATACCGCAGAAAAAAAACTCTATGAGGCCTACTACCTCGCCATCATGAAGAGGCAACGAAGAGAGTAATAGAAACTCTTAAGTATTTCTCTATGGTGTAGGTCATTTCATCGAGTTCGGGTTGGTTTTATATTTTACTCTTTGGATGGACATACATAAAAGGGAATACGTTTTTTCGTTCAATGTTACCAACATTAAACATAATTTAGCTGTCATTAGTATGAATCAAACACTATTTAATCTTTGTTTACTTTATGGTTTGCTTATCGCTCTATCACCTATCTACTCTGTTTTGTATCAATAGTAGTCTTCATGAAAGCTCGAAAGAACCTCGAAAACATCGTAAACTTGCACAGCAAACGTCAAAACAAACCAATTTCCCATACAAAGCGACTTCCACAAAAGTGGAAAGTTTTCGAGGCAAATTTGCTGAGCAAACCTGGAAAAAGGAACGTGAAAACTTTTGACATTTCAAAGTCAATATTTTTGTATTGAAAAAAGAGAGGGTTTTTGATTTATGTGAAAAAAATAAAATAATGGAATAGGTAAAGCATATACTTTAAATTTTACTTAGTTTATTCACTTTATCAGCCTTTTTTTGAAAATTGCTAAATAGATACACTGAGCAACTTTATTTGGTGCCTCATGAAACGCTTCGGGGCAAACTTACGCTGAGCAAAATTTCTAGGTTTTCTTGTTTGCATGATTACCACTAATATCTTACTTCATATTCGTACGGAATTTTTCTAGAGCAATTTAAGATGATTGAGTCATGCCCCCCGTCTATGTGACTTGGTGGTTGGTCAACAGCTGATCAACCTTAGAGATGGAAAAACATGCATAATAACGTAGAAATGAGCAATAGCGATAGATGACTGGTTGCTCGATACGTTTTTCACACATTTGTCTTTGTGCCTTGAACCAAAAGTACTAAACTGATCAACTGAGAGTGTTTTTGTGATAATTAAATCGAGGAAAACAGGGATAACACGTGAAATAAAGCAAAATGTAATTAAGTGTTGGAGTAAAATTATTTATAGAGATTGCAATTAAAACACAAATTCATTAAAATAAAAATTCTGCATGAGTTTCCAAGTTTGTATTACTTTATGGGGATAGGTACTTTATGGTGAGCGCGTGTCAAGCAAAAAGTACAAAACACATCAACTGGGAGTAAATTTTTGCAATTAAATCGATTAAAAAAACTGATATTCAGTGAAAAAATCAAAATGTAATAAAGTGTTAGAGTAAAATTATTTATGTAGATCCCAATTAACACGCAAATTGTTCAAATTAAAGATTCCTCTCATTCTCTATATGTTTTCCAAGTCTTCCACGGACTAGTTTAGTACATAAAACAGCTGTTGGAAACTCTTATTAATATTACTCGTTCGGTATATTGCACTATGCATATATCTTTACAGTTCACTTTGAAATTGTGGTAGTAATTACTACATGCAAAAACCTAGTTTGGAATTGAAAATTGGGGTGATGCCCCGGCCTCTTCTGGTACATCCCTTACAAATCTTAAAATTTTACTACAAACCTTTTTAGTTTCCTTTGTTTCTTTTCCGACATACTTATAGTATTACCTTCAAATTCAGTATTGGCAAATATTCTGTAATATCTACCGTAAAACACTACCTATATAACTAAAATTGGGTTTTAACCTATATCTCGTCTAACTCAACTTTGGTATTAAAAATGGGCGATTATGCCACTCTCATTGTGGTACTTCCCAATGCAGATCCGCTATTGAATGTGACTATATTTTCCAAGCCCATTCTCTAATATGAAAATTTGTCTGCACCAATCTTTTTCTTTTTAAAAACTTCGTTGTTGTTAAAATGTGGATCAAACATCTTAAATGAACATCGTATCCAATAAACGATTTAGAGTGAGGGTATGAATAAGTCTGTTCCCCCGACTGAATGGTTCTGTACAGGTTAAATTTCAGTCGTTATTAAAAGTTTTCTTATTTAAAGTTGAATACAAAATACGAAGAAGAACTGACTAATTCGATGCCCGCCAAGGCAACTCGTCAGCTCCCTTCTCCACAAGCATTTATTATTCAATTCAATTTCAATTTATTCCAAAGTAATATAACAAAAATAAAATCCAAAATAAATGTACACAAAATTTTTCATCATTAAATAATATTTCGAAGACTGAATTCTTCCTCTCTTGGCAATTGTCATAAGCCCAGCGAGGGCGGTAGTCCAAAAATTTGTACAACTTATACTAAACCAAAATGGCCGAAAAAGGAATTACTAAAAAAATGGCAGAACTACGTCAAAAATAACTTAAAGCTATTACCTAAAACTTTCCATTTTCATCAGATTTGGCGGGAACGATGCATTTGCCCGGGCCGTGGGACCCGGCGAATGCCGCAGTTCATCGCTATGTGCCCATAGCATTGGCAATTCCGACATTGCGTAACCCCCGTCCTAATATCCTTGCGGATTAGGATCTTGCAATGTAAAATATACTTATGGGTATGAAAGGCCGTGATGTCGGATTCCCTTAAATAATTTTCTAACTAACTCATAGTCTGCCAAACTCAAGGTTCTGACATTCAACATTGAACGCCCCATAATGCGAACAGTGAAATTTTCGTGCTGTAAAACGTCTTTGATTTTCGACGTTACAGCACGAACATTAGGACTATCTAAGTACAAATCCGGTATATTTGTATTTCTATTTCGGCTTCTTTTGAGGGCTGGTTTAGCCGCATCATAGTTGGCGCCTGTTGTCTTCCTGGAGCCATCCTTGTTGATGTTTTCACCTGGTTGCTGGTCACGTTGCACGGGACCGGGAGGATTCTATGGAACAGCTGATCGAAAAGGTACTAGGCCGATGATGAAGAATGAGAGAGCAAAGAAGACAGGAACTAATATTAAATGGTGTTTATTGCTACGAATGACAGCTAAATTATGTTTTATGTTGTTTGCATTGAACGAAAATACGCACTCCCTTCGATTTCTGTCAGGTTTATGTCCAACGAAAGTGTAAAATTGGTAAAATACAGCATCAAATAAAACTCTATGAAATCGCCTACTACCTCGTCGTCATGAACAGGCATCCAAGAGAGTAATGGAATCTCTTAAGTACTACTCTATGACGGGACCCAACTTCCTTCTCATATTGTTCTCTAGACAAGCAATTAAGTATGTCATCACACATTATAGGGATAAACAATTCTCAAATTAACGAGAATTGTTTCAACAACACCTACTAGTGCGAAAACATCCAGAACAATGCTCTACCGAAATCATCAATATTCTCAACTTCTTGTGTCTGTAGGGTTTCATTGAAAGACAATGTATAGGATCATAGAGAAATTAAGGATAGAGTAATTTATTCTCTCAATATTTTAAACGTCATGGGTATGATTTCAAGTGAACATTGGATGGTGGAAATCATGGGTTCAAAAATACCAGATAGAGGCAATAGTACACAACGTCCATCAAAGCAACAACAACCGCATTTCGTGTTTTTGTGGAAAAATAGTACAATACAACTGTACACCAACGATAAAATTCAACAAAAAAAGACAAAATATATATATTCATTTCACAGTTCTATACGGAAACGCAATGTAAGACTTAAGTCAACAGTTCTAGTAACTCCACCTGCTGTAAGTCAATTTACGTCGAATTTCTCTCATTTGAACAAAACTACGAGTGTGAAATGAAACGTCAGATGAGAGAATAAAATATTCTATCCAAAATTCCTCTGTGCATAGGTAGTGTTTGTTTCAAAATAGAAACAACCATTGCAATGCGATTGGCGTTAAAGATTTTAAAAGATGTAATTTAAAGTTTGTTTTGAAATGAACCCGCTTTAGCTGGAGATACAGTAGTAGTCAATAAACCACACAAGCTATTTTATTGGAAAATGGAATTCGAGTTTAGTTTGCAGTTAAGCGGAAAATTCCAATAATAAACCCGGAAAATGATAGACTTATGTTGAAACTTTATAATACTTAAAGTCAAAAAATATATACATACTTTAGTAAAATATAAATTTTTAAAGACGGTTTTAGGCTAACAGAAATTTAGCATAAATTTTTTTTATTATTCTTGGAACTTTCTTTGGTCAGTTAACATATTTTTTTGGTAGTTTCTGGCAACACTGCTCTTGGTTGATATCTACAATAAATTACATAGTCATGTTTAAGATTATGCGATTTCACCCTGCGTTAATCGCTAAATTCTCACCTGCGCTCTACCAGGGGGTTTCTATGGCACAGCTGATCGAAAAGTACTAGGGAAATGATGTAGAATGAGAGACCTAAGAAGACATACAGATTATAGATCATGCAGCAAACTAAGTTTAAATAGTGTTTGATTGATACTCCAGCTAAATCATGTTATGTTGTTTGCATCGAACGAAAATATGCATTCCCTTTTAATTCTGTCCGTATTATGTCCAACCAAAGAATAAATTACAAAAGCAACTCCAACTCGATGAAATGACCTACTACCTCGTCGTCATCAAGAGAGGCATAGTGGCTCATGTCTATTTCTCTATGGTTCTATCCATGGGTTCATGGTACAAATATCATTGTTCTATTTATTATTGTCAAAATCAGCTGATAAAAATATCACAAATACATGTAAAATTGTGTATATAGATAGAAGCAAGCATAGAGAAATACAGATATGTGAACCTGCTTAAGAAAACTCACGTAGTGTGTCAACTTTCATGAGTTCACTTTTTTTTTGGATTTGTAGGCAAAAATCTTTAAATTTTCATGTGAAACCGCTCGCAAGTCTGAAAAACATCGGAAAGTAATGTACCAATTAAATTATATAAAACAGTAAACTATGAAAATGCAACACTGAGGGGGAACTTTAATTGAGTTTTACTCAAAAATTTGTTTTGACACATTTGGTAGATTTTCTTTTGCCGGGCCACATATAGAGAAAGTACTTAACATTTAAACATTTATAATATTTAGCCTGGTGTGATATGAACGTTGGATGTAGGAAAGAATTGCTTTAATAATACCAGATGGTTCAAAACAACCAACAATAAAACACCAACGGCATTTCGTTTTGTGCGTTAACATTTTTGTGTAAATACGCCACAAACATATACTAGAAATAAAAGATATCATAAAGTCCAAAATACGTTAAATTTTCACGGTTGTCAGTCAGAAGTTAGCAACTTTATACCCTCCGACCGCCAATCCGAAAATTTTGAACCCGCTGCCATTTCGCACCCTTGCATTTTCGGGCATGGTCCTAGTGGACTTTTCTTCATGAAATGAGCCAAGGAATACGCTGGAGAAATTTGTCCGGAACTTCCTGAATCACCCTTATAAGTATTTCCACGACGTTTCGAAAATTGTACTGTAAATATAAGGGGTAGGTAGTAAACTAAAGCAAACCCAAAAGTTGAAGTGAAGAAGACAACCGAGGAATAGCTCGATTCACAAACAGATACTTTCACCGATATTTTCCCATGACTCGATTCGCAAGAACGCCTTCGGCTCTGTCTGCTTGATGAACTTGGTTGATACACTTTATGCAATTTTTGGTACCGTTGTGTACATTTTTCTACTATTTGAATACACTTTATGTACTCTTTGGTACACATTTTGTATTTTTTTGGTTCAGTTTTCTTACGCTACAACCCGCGCCTATAAATGTTAATACATCAAAAAGTCCAAACATTTTCACGGTTCTCAACCAAAACGACATGAGAAATTTAAGTCAACAGTTCTTGTAACTCCACCTGGTGCAAGCCCACCAGCTTCTATCACACCGACCTCACCACGAAGAGTGTGAAATGAAACGTCAGATGAGACAAATTTTCTCTCTTTAAAGAATTACTCTATGCATGGTAGAATTAACTATTAGGTAGTTGCATTAGAAATCCCGTGATTAATCTGTCAAAATTAGCTGAATAATGAAACCCACTATGTGTAAATACATACCTCTGTCAAATATTTATATCTGCAATATAATTTTTTTCCTTTCCTTCTGAAAACTAACTGTAATTTAATGTCATATACAATTTTTTCGATAATTTCCCTCTCCTTTTATCATTGACTTTTTTCTCTTTTGGACTTTATTTGTAGTTCCGTTATCTATGATTATCGCTGTAAGTTTGCAATTCAATAGAAAATAAGTATAAGCAGTCGCGTTCCTGACACTTTAAAGTGAACAACTCTATTTTTCTCGGATGTTTAGTATAACATATTTTTTTGTACGTGAGTAAAGTGATCGTTATGAATATATTCTACGAAACGTTTTATTCACAGTTTTGTTTCTAGTTGAACATGCCACGTGGAAGTGAACTTACTTGCAGGTAAAGGAATTGCCGAGATTTCAGTTGCGGTAAATCGGCATCGCAATACAGTTTCGAATTTCCTGAAAGACCCCGAAAACTATGGACGCATCCCAACTGTAAACCAGGGGACTAAGCGACGCATTCGGCATTTAGCAGTTAATGAGAATATGAGTTGTAGGGAAATAAAGGTGGAATTGGGTATAAATGAAACGAGACAGCGTGTCCAGCAACTGCTATAGGACTATATAGGTCTTCGGTACCAAAGCAAACTGGCCAAACCACTCTTAACCCAGCGCAATAAAAATGCGCGTATTGCTTTTGCAGAAAAGTACAAGTTTTGGGAGGACGAATTTGAAACCGTTATATTTAGTGATGAGAAAAAGTTTAATTTGGACGGACCTGATGGTCACCACAAATATTGGAGAAATTTACGACATCCTCGGCAAATGTGCTACAAGCGAAACCACGATGGTGGATCTCTTATGATATGGGCAGCATTTGGAGCACGAGGGAAGACGGAAATATGCTTTGTCCCAACTAAAATGAATACGGAAAAATACGTTGATTCGTTGGGCAGCAATTTAATTGACTTTGCTGGCGAATTATACGGAGATAACTGAAGTTTTCAACAGGGGATTTTTTCACAAGGGATTTTTTAAAGTCCCGAAATATTCCATTACTGGAGTGGCCAGCCATAAGTCCCGACTTCAACCCAATTTAAGACCTCTGGGGGATACTTTCCGCCAAGGTGTTTTCAAAGTCGAAGCAGTATACGACGCTTAAAGAACTAAAACTAGCAATATTGGCAGAATGGGATAAAATTGACATGTCCACTTTAAGCAACTTAGTGAGTTCTATGCCACGAAGGCAACAACAAGTTCTTATACACAAGGGCAACTCAATATCATATTAATTACATATTTTAATTGGATAGAAATAAGAATTAAATTTAAGTTTCATTTTTGCATACATACATAAATATTTTCTATGAAGAATATATCAAACACTTTTTTTTTGTTCTAAAAAAGAAATGAAAAAAGTTTGTTTTTTAAATTTTAAAGAACACATAAATATAAAGTAATATATAAAATCAAAACCAATTTAAAGTTTTAATTTCCTTTTAAGGCTAAGAGATCATATTTTCTCCGGTTAGTGAAAAAAATGTAAATGCTGCGGGTGGGATTCGAACTCACATTTAGTTTTCAAAGCTCCAACTCAGCATGATATATTGCACATATAAATATTTTACAGGGGTAACACGTGAAAAATGAGTTAGCTTGCGTTACTTGATACAAAAGCTATGCTATAAATTGCATTCAACTGCATTGAATTTCGTTGAATTTTATTAAGCAACAAAATCAAATTTGACAGCTTACCCACCACGGAAAAGATGAAAAAACCACAAATCAGCTGGGCCGATGCGTTTACCTGATAGATAAATTTACCATTACTCTACGGATGCAATCAAAAGAAAAACAACTCACACAAACAAGTTTGACATTTATTGTGTGTTTAATCGGCTCTTTTGTTTCTTACTTACATTCGTAATAATTAATTTGTCAAAGAAAATGACCAGACCTGACCTACATATTTTATTTAATATTTTTCGAATTATTTCTATTCAGATTATAGCAAAAATTTCTCTTTTCAAAAGCAGAAATAGTGTGAACCGACTTGTCAGAAATACGAAAGAGAGTAAAGATAAATATCAAAAATCCTCTTGAATTCTCGACTCGCGACTGTTTGTCTACCCCGTTTACTTCTTCCCTCTTCTCGTCAAACGAACTCGAAAGTTTTGGGGGAAATCCAAGGGTGAACCCATAGTCTAATAATATAAGTCGATGCGTGGCGTGTTGTTGTAATATGAAACGATTTTGACAGAATTTTGTTGTACTATTGTTATGACAATACACTCGATATGTCAAAATCATTTTATATACGAAGAAGAGACAAAGGCAAAACGCCAAAGTAAATAATTACATGCATAGAATTACATGTATTAAAAAAAAGTAATAGGCAGAAATTATACAATTTACAATTATATTTATATTTCAATTTAATTTGCACAACACTTTTCAGACGTTTAATAACGAACAATAAGAATCAAAACAAATGATGAGACAAGTTTGACACTTCGAGTGTAGTACGTAAACAAAGAATGATAAAAAGAAACAACGCAATAACAAAATGCCTGATCAGCTGGGCTTCCACTTATATTATTACACTATGGGTGAACCGCATAATCTAAATCATGTCATACCAAGCAGTAGCCCCATTTGCTAGGCAACTGCCAGGCGTTGGCAATGCAAAAGTTCCAATTGATGTAGAAACAAAGAGAGTTTCAGTCCCATTTAACTTTTGTGTCATTGTTCTCACTATTAACGAATTAATTCCGAATATTCTTCCAGAAGTTGCTACGCGTTACAAAAACTATGAACGAATTCGCGGACGTGAAATCCAATCAGCAACGAAATTATAATCTTTTGAAAACATATCAATCAATAGACAGCGTGTGAATGGCGACCAAATAATGAATTTTTCAATTAAAAAATTCAAAGTGGGCTCGTCAACGAATTCAAAGTTATTGTTACTCAAAAGTGGTTCACCTACAATACTGCTCGCCACATTAATCCATCTCGAGATTAAGCAATGGAACCAGACTTAGCTAATGCCTGACGTCACTGGAGCGATGAGCTTTGCACGTAACTATTTCTATGATTCCAACTGGCAGGCATGACGTATAATTTCAAGCGCTATCTATGAGTTATCATTTATAGGTTAACACTGTCTATAATTTAACAACTATTTTGAGGTTCACATTTCCAGCATTATAAAAGATTATTTATGCTGCTCGTTGTGTATAGATTTTAAAAGCTGCATTGGGTTTGTGTACAAAATAACACCTGTTTTGTGTTGAAATCCATATTCCGAGGAAACACAAATAATATTTTCTAAACAGAAAGTTATTTATTTGAATTTGAAATTTATTTATTTCAGACACAAAATTAATACATAGCAAATAAATGACAGTGGTTTTTAATTCACTGTTTGGAAAATATAATTGTTATTAATGATTCATTTGAATTTGAGTGCCATTTGAAATGTGTTTCAACATTTTGTTAACATTTTAAGAAATAAATAAATTGATGGATAATGTATGAGAAATTCATACTACAAGCTTACAAGTCATGAACCTTTATTCTAATTGAAAAATGGTTGGTTTTGTTGGAAATAATAGACAATTCAGTTCAACACACACTCACTGGGCATGATTAGTTTCGAACTCCGTGACAAGTTCATCATTACAGAGCCTGAATTGATGCCATCGGTTGATCATCAATCGTATATATCGAGAGCTTATATTCAATACCAGCTATACGCAAAAACTCAATTTTTCAGGAGAAGGAAAAAACAGTTTATTTTCCGAACTCTCGAAGATTGAATCTTTAAATAATTTTTGTATGCAGTACCCACTAATAATATTTAACAAAAATACTAGAAGAAAATTTACTTCAAAAAAATAAACTGTTTTTTCCTTCTCCTGAAAAATTGTGTTTTTGCGTATAGCTGGTATTGAATATAAGCTCTCGATATACAAACACAATTTTGCAATTCATACCAGTGTTGCCAGTTTACGGGATTTACCCCCAAATTGGGGAGTTCCGGAAAATACCAAAATGTATTACTGGCAAGGCTGTACCTGATGACAACAATAAAATATGTAACAAATATTTTTGATATTTGGCGTTACTGAAAAAACCAGAAGTAGTGAAGAAGAAATAACGAGAAATACTAAAACTATGTACAACACAAATAATGAAGTAGATGAATCTGAAGATTATGATACTGAAGTATTTGATATAGTAAGCCTTAATGAGTTTTAACCAACGAGTACATAAATTAAAGCCAGATCTCATTTGTCATAATCGTATTGTTATAACTAATTATTATTAAAATAATTCTTTAAAAATAATATAATACATATTAATAATTTAATAATAATAGAATAATTTATTTATGTTTAAATTTTTCAATATTTAATTTTTCGTTTTGTTAATCTGAATTCTAAATAAATTTTAATTTTAAAACTTTCTCGAACTTCCGTTAAAACTATGGGGATTTTAGCTTTTTTTTTTGGGATTTTCGGGGATTAAAAATAACAATTTGGGGATTTCGCCTAAACAAAAACTGGCGACCCTGATTCACACGTGCGAATTAGTATCGATCGAAGATCCCTAAGTATCAACATAATGTTTAATTTATTTACTTTTGGGCCCACAATATTGCCTCATGGACGTTCCTCAACGAAATGCGTATAAAAGTTGATGCAACGTCCCTTTACACTGATTGATAAGTTGATATCAACTTCAAAAAATCAAAATCGCTTTGATTTTACATGAACTAATTTGTACAAACCACCACCTTTATCTTAAACCATGGATAAGTTGATGTCAACTTGAAGGCGGTGCAACTTATCCGCAGGTGTAAGTGCCTCTTTAGAAACACCTGGCGTATTAGCGTATGGCGCCAGCCATAGAGAAATATACAAGAGTTTCTATCCTCCTCTTTACCTTCTCTCGATGACGATGAGGTAGTGGGCCATTTCATCGAGTTCAAGTTGCTGTTGCATTTTACACTTCGGTTGGACATAAAACGGACAGAAATAAAAGGTAATGTATATGGAACCACCATAAAACATAATTCAGATGTCATTAGTATCAATCAAACATTATTTAAACTTAGTTTTCTGCATGGTTTGCTTCGGGTTGCTTATCGCTCTCTCGCCTATCCACCGTGTTCTCTATCATTTTCCTAGTACATAGTCGATCAGCTGTGTTATGGATACCACCTGCATGTTTTCGGTTTCTGCACTACCTAAAGCCACTTCGGCTGTTTCTTCGATTCTTATTTATTATACGTTTATACTTTATTATAACGGGTTTTTCAATAAGAGCGCTACAAAAGTAAATAAAACAAAACCGGTTTTAGATATCAATGAAATTCTTTATTCCTGTGAAAGTACGTTCGATGCCATTATGTATGGAACTCGATTTCTTTTGCATCGCCAACACGGGCACGCTTGCAGAAGTCCAGACGCTGAACCCAATTTTCGACAGTTTTCATGCATAAATCGGCCGATACTACTGCAATTTCACGTTCGATATTCGTACGAAGTTCATCGTCGCTGGCTTGTTGGCATAGACCATAGACTTGACGTAGCCCACAGGAAATAATCTAACGGCGTCAAATCGCACGACCGAGGCGGCCAATCGACTGGGCCATTTCGTGAGATTACACGTTCACCAAACTTGGTTTCTAATAAATCCATTGTGGCATTCGCTGTGTGGCTTGTGGCGCCGTCCTGTTGGAACCACATGTCCTCCAAGTCCATATTATCCAATTGGGGCCAAAAATATGCGGTTATTATTGAACGGTAGCGATTCGCATTCACAGTAATGTGCCGGTCTTGATCATCACGGAAGAAGTACGGCCCAATGACGCCGCCGGCACATAAACCGCAACAAACCGTAATTTTTTCGGGATGCAATGATGACTCATGGATTACGTGTGTATTGCTGTCTGACCAATAACGCATATTTTGCTTATTGACGAAGCCATTCAGCCAGAAATGAGCCTCATCGCTGAAGATGATTTTCCGATGAAAATCCGAATCATTTTCAAGTTGTTGCTCAGCCCAATTCACGAACATACGACGCTTATGGTGGTCAAGCGGCTTCAGTTCTTGCGTCAATTTGATCTTGTTAGGATGTAGGCCAAGATCTTTTCGCAAAATTCGCCACAACGACGTCACAGAGATGCCCAACGCTTGAGAACGACGTGTGAGAGACACATTTGGGCTTTCTTGAACTGAAGCCTCAGCGGCAGCAATATTCTCGACACTACGGGCACTTCTTTGTCTCATTGGCACGGGAACATTTTGTACTGTGCCTGTGGATTCAAATTTTTCCACTAGACGCTCAATTGTTGATATGGCAGGACGATTATGACGACCCTAAATTGGACGTAGCGGTCTTAAAGTTGAGGCCACTGACTCCAAATTTCGGTAGTAAATTTTAATAATTTCGACTCGTTGGTGGCTCGTATATCTTTCCATGATGAAATGGCAAACCTTACTGCAGAGAACTGTCAAAAGAGCGGGAAAAAATAAAGCGTCTTTTGCTGTCCCTATCGATTTACTTTTGTAGCGTCTCTGTTGAAAAACCCTTTACTTTCTTTATTGCCTCACTATATTTTGTCGAATAGTTAGATCAAAAGCAAATGTAAACAATGGAATAATGATAAATACACGCTGCACTGTTTTTGATATTTTATTCTCTTTTATATTCAATGTAACAGTTTGTATCGAAATTAATGATAAATGAAACAGGGTGTACTAAAAATTCACATTTCCGATATTTTCTACTTGGTTTTGGGCAAAAACCAAATGCAATTTGATTTCCGATATACATATATGGAAAAAAAAAAATTGCTTAGTTTTTTTGCTTCAAAACTAAAAATAGGCAAAAACTACTAGTAGTTTTTTTTTTTTATTAACTATTAGTATTATTAGATGATTTTAATACAGTTTTGTTAGAGAACTTACGAAAAAAATTATGAAAAACTGATTTTGTAGCCGGCGTTCCGGTTAACAACTTTTGTGAACATCTCTTCGCGATATTCGTCTATTTAGATGGTCAAAATGCATGAAAAAGGCACAAATAATTTCAATTTCACGCACACGATAATATCAAATCCATATATCTACAAGTATATTCCTGCTTTTGACCGATATAACTTATCAGCTCTTCAATACGCATCTTTTGAGATAAGCCGGGGGGATCCCACTAGATTGAAATTGCAATAAACCCGTTTTTCAGTATACCCTACTGTATAGGTATAAAATTATATATTATCTTTGAATTTAAATTAAATTCGCACGCAATTATTGTTCGTATCACTTAATTAATGCTATCGTATTCTTAATGAATTACTAGATCTTTAGACTTTAGCCGCTTTATTTCAAATCATATAGAACAAGCTGATGTCATCCTTGTGATTCACGAACCTGATACGCGATGACTAGCGTCACAACAATATTATCTTAAAAAAATTAAATGTAGCTGTCCATCGGCATAATATGAACTGCTACGCAACTATCATACACGTTTTAGTTTAAATATTCAAAACAATCGATAACCTGAATGAAGATCT
Source organism: Phaonia tiefii (assembly GCA_963931995.1). Lineage (NCBI taxonomy): Eukaryota > Metazoa > Arthropoda > Insecta > Diptera > Muscidae > Phaonia > Phaonia tiefii. The sequence goes on along the minus strand of OZ008368.1, from coordinate 270,830,071 downwards.
AAGTAATTTACATGTTTCAAACTTAAGGATACTATACAAAAACAATAGTTTTTACATTACACGCAGCCAAGAAAAGTGGTAAATGGTTATCCAGAATCCGTCTGATTTTGAATTTGTTCTGCAGTTTTCAAATTTATAATTTGCAAACTTTGAATTTTTTAAAAAATTTTGGTTTTTATTGGCCTGGAAGTACTATTATTATATTTCCAAATAGGGAAACACTGGCCGTCGGCCGTCGGTGGTGCAATGGCGCTTTTACATGAGAACCACCTTACATTTATTTCGACGATGGCCACCTCGCTTAGTGATGGCGACACTATCGAGTACATAGCCATGAAAAAGCTTCTCAAAATACAGTTCGGAACCGGTGTAAAGCTGTAGGTCCCAAGCAGTGAGTGTAGAACTAGAAAGCGCACATCTCACTGATTGTGGGAACCTCTCCCCAATCCCTTCAAGGGATGTAATGGTAAACTTGCAAAGGTAAACTTTCAAAACACCGATATAAAAATAAATAAAATAAATACATTCCATGAAGGGATAGGGGAGAGCTTCTCACAATCACTGAGCTGTGCGCTTTCCAGTTTCCACTCACTGATTGGGACCTACAGTTTTACACCGATTCCGAACGGTATTTTGAGAAGCTTTTTCATGACTATATACTCGATAGTGTCGCCGTCACTATTCGAGGTGACCGCCGCCGAAAGAAATTTTAAGCTGGTCGGAGCGGGGTTCGAACCCAGGATCTCATGTACAAGAGGCGCGCGCACTAACCATTTCACCACCGATGGTGCCATTCATGCTCATAGTAAAATAACCAAGTAATAGCAGGCAGCAACGACAGGCATTTTGTTTTTGTTTCAATCGCTTAAGTTGCCAATCTATCCCAACTAGTTTAGTTACCTTCCTTATTTTACAATGTTCATGCTCATGATTGAAAATTATATGGCTGGATGCAATATTTATGATTATTTCAATAATCACAAAAATGATTAATCAAAAATTTGCGTAATTGAGAAATTATATTATAAGGGCTTTTGCTTTTATGTTTGTATTTCCTCAACTATCTACCTTACTTGAAACGTATCACTTTTTAATTTTTTGCACATACTTATTTATTTGAATACGTTTATTCAAAAATTATTTGAATGATGAAAAAATTAATTAAATACGATTAATCTATATTCAAATATTTTTTGATAAGACAATTTAATTGGGATTTTTTAGTTAAGAAATGGAAATATAATTAATGAAAATATAAACTCAAGATCTCATTAGTCACCTATTAACAGATTCACTTTTAATAGTCACAATAAGAAAGATTAATCTCTAATACATGACCCAATTTTACTTCGATTAGAGAATATTCAATCTATATTTGCAATTCCGCAGCAGCTTTGTTAAACCGGGCAGTATTTGCAAGGCATACCATCCATATGTTCCATATTAACTAATTAAGTTGCGTACAATGTCAGAAGATTAAACATTTTATTAACGAAGCGATAACCTTAATTAAGCGATAACTTATGCAATATTTGATTTATTAAAAAAATCCATGAGAATTTTTGTTTAATCGCATCGTCATAATATATTGCTATATAAATTAGAGCGTCAATTGTTGTATAATTTTTGATTACTTAGAAAATTTTTCAGAATTATTGATAAACATTGGGGGACAGGAATATTTCAAGTGAACTTAGAAAATAATGTAAAAATATGTCGAAGATAGTTCAAATTTAAACCTACTTTATAATAATTCATTTAAACTTTAATTTGTTCTTGTTTTGTTAATCGTGTTTTTTTTTTTGATAATTGATATTTTATGAATTCCTAAATATGTTCCCTTCTTGACAAGAGGCCAATTAGGTGAACCCCAACACACAAGCACCGGATTCTTTTAGTTTTCTGCTTCTACCTTATTACGGTGCGTTTACACGGGACAGTTCACGACAGGCTAGCTGAGAATATGTATTATAGCTCATTCAGACTGGCAAATTTTTAAGCGTTTTCATCTTAAAACTCGCATTGAAAACTTGGCCGCTCACACTTTGCTTTTTGACGTTTACGTCGTTTTGCAATTTTTGAATAACAAAAACAACAAATTTCCAAAATGGAAATAAAAATAAATAAATGGTTTCCCATTACATCCCATGAAGGAATCGGGGAGAGCTTCTCACAACCAGTGAGCTGTGCGCTTTCTAGTTTTATACTCACTGAATGGGACCTACAGTTTTACACCGGTTCCGAACGGTATTTTTGAGAAGCATTTTCATGGCTAAATACTCGATAGTGTCGCCGTCACTATGCGAGGTGACCGCCGTCGAAAGAAAAAAATGGAAACTGCACACGAAAATTCTAACTTCGCAATAATGTTCAGTTTGTCGTGTGCTTATATTTATTTTTCCGTAAAAACAATTTAATTGTTTCATATTGTATGCTATATTATTTTTTGTGTTTCATGAAAATGCATTTCATTAAAATGTTCAGAAATTTAATATTTTCACTGTCCGTGTTTCAATGCAAACAAATAGTTGTCAGTTCTTCTTCTTTCACTAGTAAAAAAATCACCAGGAACTAATTACCACATGGTTGTATTGCTCATTTGAGAGTTTTTGAGCGTGTTTATGACAAAAATGAGAGAAAGCAACCACAAAGAAATGAGAGATGAGCAAACTATGGTTAAATTATGTTTGATTTATACTAATATCTGTTAAATTATGTTCGATTGATACTAATGGCTTTTAAATTATATTTCACTGATGATAATAACTTTTAAATTATGTTTGACGCTAGTTTTGTCATCTGCAACTCCAACTCGATGAAATTCCAACTTGAGACGTGACATCAGGTCAAAGTTTTAACAGCAACATATCTCAAAATGTCTAGCTTCCATTTCCATTTAAAAATTCTGCAACCGGTTACAAATTGCAAAAGATACAGGCTGCTGAATATGGAATTTTTAGTGCTTTTAAATAAGTGCCTTGAAATAGGTATACATACATTAGGGTGGCAATGAAATTTATGGAGCAATTATTTTTCTCGAATTTTAAAAAATACCAAGCGGATCTTATGTAATATTTTTTAAAACTAACGTGGTGAAAATTTAATGGGATAACTCTGAGCCGGCCCGATTTGTGGTCAAAGTTTTCGGATTTTGGCATATTGGGTGTAAATTTTTATACACTACAAAATTACCATTTCTGAGTTCATTTGAATACAAAATGGCACATTGATTTAGTTTGGTCTGAATATAAAGTGGTAAACGAAAAAAAATATTCAACTCGGATTCCAGTGCCTGTTTGTAGAAGTCTATGCGCTTAGAATAAGGTATAACACGATATGGTCACTCAACGGTTTCAGGATGATATGGTGCAGCAAAATAGGCCATCTGTAGGAAAAATCACCAATGGCCAGTTTCTAAGTGGGTAGTTAACTATCGGATTACTTAATCTTAATTCTCAGTTAATTAGAGGTTAACTTTGCATTTTGTTTTTCAGTGGTGAGTTAATGTAAGTCGCCATATTGTCAACTAATATGGCAACCCTTGTATTCTTTTTGAAAAAACGTGTGTTTTGGGATAAATACCAAAACAACAAAGGGGAACAAACAAAATGGAATTATGTAAAATAAGAAATAGACGCATAAAATCGAAGTTATTTTAACAAAAACAATTTAACGATCTAGACTCAACGTATGTGTACAAATTCGCAAATCTGAAACATATAGTTTATACAATCTTCATTTCTCACTTTGACAGTCAGTAATTTGATTGTCAAAATAATATGGTTCTGGCTATAAGTTAACCAACCAACATTGGGTGGTTAAATCATAGTTAAACAATGACTAAAAAACGCAATTCGATGTTTAACCACAATTTAACTAAGAAACGAAGATCACCACTGACTGAAAAACTGGCCACAAGATGGCCTTATAAGGAAGCCAAATCATAAAAATTGCCAAAGATGAGCTAAAAACATAAGTCATGTGGTCAAACCGATTGTATAAAATCGGATATGACAATTGCTTACAATATCCTGTTATTGAAACCGGTTTAAAAACCGGTGTAAAAAACCGGGTTTAGAAACCCGGGTTTAATACTCGAAATTAAAAATAAGTTTGTATAAAACTGTTAATAAATACGGATTTGATTATTATTGGAACCGGTTTTATATTCCAGAATTTGTAACCGGGTTTAACAACCGCGGAATCAAACAATTTCATTGAGTGCGAGTTGCTGTTGTATTTTACTCTTTGGTTGGACATAAAACGGACAGAACTAAAAGGGAATGCATATTACGTTCGATGCAACCAACATAAAACATAATTTTGCTGTCATTAGTATCAACCAAACACTATTTAAACTTAGTTTGCTTCTGGTTTCTTATCTTTCTCACGCCCATCCACTATGTTCTCTATCACTTTCCTACTACATAGTCGATTAGCTATGTCATGGATACCACCTGGTTCAAATGACTTTACCATGTCACAATTACATCTACATGGTAATAGTTGTAGTTGTAGCTGGCAACAACAGGCATTTTGTTTTTATTCCCTTCGCTTTAGTTGTCAAACTCTACATGAAGGCATACCAATAACACAGGAATGCAAAAGGGTACAAAAACAAAATTAATATGAGTTTGACAACTGAAGCGAACAATTAAAGCAACATGTAGATATTATTGTACCATGGATCTGATCGGTTACGTCAAATCGCTTGCCGAAGTTACTGCCGTCGAAAAATCAGAGACAGTGGCAGGTAGACTTGTGTCGAACTCGTTCACTAGTTCTCGAACTCGTTCATTTAAGGTGCTCGGACATAACAATAACGAACACAATCGCCATATCGAACATGTGCATTATATACGTGGGGGTGGTGTCTGGTCACCCTAAATGAACTAGGTAGTTCATGAACTACCCGACTCTAGTGGCAGGGCCAAGGGGTTTCGATGCCACAGCTAATCGACTATGAAGTTGGAAAATCGTGTCAAAGAAAGTGGATTGATTGAAGTGGATATGTCTGATTGATACTACATAATGTGTTTTACATTATGTTCGATTGATACTAATGGATTTTAAATTATATTTGATTGGTGATAATGACTTTTAAATTATGTTTGATGCTAGTTTTGTCATCTGCAACTCAAACTCGATGAAATTCCAACTTGCGACGTGACATCAGGTCAAGATTTAGCAGCTGCTACAGACTATGGTTATATTACGCTATGGACAGGGCAAGTGAGAGGAGAGTAAGTGTGTAATAGTGTAAATGTATTGCTACTGTCGTAGAGAAACTGTACTACTTCAGTCATTTTAAATTGTTTAGCTGGTTGCCTAGATGAACCCACCGCATATCCTGAGCACGTTACGAAATTGGTTACGACCATAAGTTCGTTTCATATATGAAAATTCATACAAAAATTTAGATTTTTGTTTATTATAACAGTTTCATATTACATAATTTTAATGCTATACTTTCTTATTCAAATCCTTTGATAACCGCCGTTTAGTACAGGACGTTAGGCGCAAGTGGACGACCTTAAAAAAAAGTAAGAAAAACTTTTCGAAAAGTCGATGAACAACTCACTTAGACATATTACAAAAGTGTGAAACCACGGGCTAACGAGATTAATCGTTAGCCACACCGGAGTGCCATTTAGTTTGCTCCTAGAAGCTCCAGTTCTTGTCTACGCCTATCTGAGATAATTCTCCCAGGTCCCTAAATAAATAGAATCTCATAATGAATATCCACCTGCCGGCTAGTACTGAACACGTGCAAAGAAGATGAGTTATTTCTCTTCCCCATAATTACGGCTTCTACAGAAGTCATTTGCCCTGACGTTCAGTCTCATCGCATGTCTACCAATCAGACAGTGTAGCTTCAAAACTGAAACAAGCATTGATACCTTGGGCCTGGCTAACCACAGAAGCTTCTTGCAACTCTTGCATGATGTACTTACAAGTCGCTGGGAGCATGCCAACACTTTCCAATTCCTGTGCAATCTGTATGGTAGTCCCTAGTTTGGTTAGTTCATCTGCTCTGCAGTTCCCTGTAACTAATTGGCACCCATACGTGGTGAATATCGTGATGCTGGACTATCTTAGTAAGAGATCTGTGGCAGTCTTGGGCAGATGTTTAATTCAGGAATTCGGATTCCAGGGACTAGATAACCGCCTGACTGTCCGCTAATACATTGACCCCAGTAACTGCTGGACGATTATCCCTCAGCCAGACGATCACTTCTGATACACGCTACAATCCCTAGAATAGACCCAGTAGCCTACCTGTTCATTCGATCGTGTCGAATGCTGTGGCTACCAATGACACAGCTGATTGACTAAGTAGTAGGAAAATGATAGAAAACAGAGTGGATGGGCGAGAGAACGATAAGCAATCAGAAGCAACCCGTGCAGCAAACTAACTTTAAATAGTGCTTGATTAATACTAATGACAGCTAAATTAGGTTTAATGTTGGTTGCATCGAACGAAAATACGCATTCCCCGCTTATTTTTGTCTGTGTTATGTCCAACCAGGGGGTTTCTATGGCACAGCTCATCGAAAACGTACTACTCTATGGTCCAACCGAAGAGTACAATTCGACAGTAACTCGAACTAGATGAAATGGCCTACTAACTCGTCGTCAAAAACATGCAGCTATGGCATTGAAATACCATTTTCTGCATCACCAATTTGATGAGTTCTTCCACAAATTGCCACGTGGCCGGTGGTGGTCAATGCTAGTGTGCGCGGCACTTGTGTATGGAAACGTGTGTTCGATCCCTGCTCTGACCGACCACCTTACATTGCCTTCGACGAAGGCCACCACGCTTAGTTATAGCGACAATATCGAGTACTTAGACATGAAAAAGCTTCTCAAAATACCGTTCGGAACCGGTGTAAAACTGTAGGCCTCAATCGCTGAGTGAAAAATTAGAAAGCGCACAGCTCACTGGTTGTGAGAAGCTCTCCGCAATCCCTTCATGGGATGTAATGGGAAACGGTTTTTTTGATTTTGCACCAATTGCCCACCGACTTGGACGAACAAGCGGAGCGATTCCATCATTGCCATGGAAAAACGATACAAAGGAAAAAAGATGGATGCATTGCTTGCAGAAGAAGTTTATTGGTTGAGTTAAGGTATTCCAATATGAAGATGCAGGCACCGAAATCGCGGAGAACGATAGATTTGAAGGATACACCGAAAGACATATACCATTGAATTCTGCTATCAAGCTCAAATGATGATGATGATTCGGATCAAGGACCTGAACCATCAACGTAAAAGCCAGGAGTATCTACTTCACATATTTCACCGAGTGCATTATCCTCAATGGATATTGGTTTAATTTATGTTTTTTGTTTACATTTCTCGAATTTTCGATGCAAATTGCAGCTGGAATATTCATAATTTTTTTTTTTAGTTTGATGGAAACAACATTTAAAAACTATAGATCTTTGTGGATGGTTTACGAGATATGAGTTTAAAATTGCAGTTTTCGTGTGAAAATCTGATGTAAGTCCACAGTTTGGCAGCTATGGGCCGAATAATGAGAAAAAAAATAGAAAATAAGAAATTTTTCGACATTTTTGCAATTTTGAGTCATTAGATGCAGTTTTTTTGGGGTTGGTTTGGTTTACAATATTTTTCTCGTAGTCTGTGAGTATACAGGAAAACAAAATTCTAATTGGTTTTAGAGATATATCTGTCAAAAAATTACGTGTTCTTGGGAAAAATTAAGTTTTAGCCTAAACATACATGAGACCATAAAATCCGAACAGCAACTAAACCAGCAAAACCGACGTAGTTTCGATATGTACTTCGAAAAGTTGCTCACGAGAAGAAGTTTGCAATCGATGACTACAAAACTGTAGCATAGTGTTATTATTATTGTCACTCATGAGCATGAGCTTGGTCGATAACCTTTTATCTGGCTGATGAATTTGAAAAAATGTTACCAAAGAATTTTGTAAACATGATAGTGTTGCGAACAACTTCGATTACATTTAGGGAATTCACATGGTCTCCTAAAGTCATAAGTCGTAAAGTCATATTTAACAAATTAGTACATATGACTTATGCATGTGAGCAGCATGTTGTATGTGCTAAATAATGTAACAGCAGTAAATTTATATTTCTCCTTTTTTTGTGCACAAAAACTTACCGAAATGGTTTCTTCTACTTCCATTTTATAAAATTGTTTAATTAGTTGATAATTTTACGAATTAAAATTAATTATTAGTTTATGTTGTAGAAGTGTACAAAATTGTTTATTTCAATTGAAAATAAAAAACACCTGAAACTGAACATACTACATAGTACACTGGAAAAACAGACATGCTCAGGTTGTATTGTCGTAAAATATATTTACGTGAAGAATACCAACAACATATTTACAACTGTTGTATTATTTTAGCATATACGATAAATACAACACAATAGTACACCATGTGAACTCCCTAATTATTATTTGTTATCAAGAAGGACGTTAAATCGACAATAAATATCAACGAAAGCTGATGTTCATGCTCATGAATGACAAGCTTTAAGCGCGTCTCAAACTTGCCCGTCATTCTCGATAACTTTGTGCCTAACTCGTAAAATCTAAAATAAAGGTCATCAATTAACAATGTTCATGCTCAGGATTGACAATTCTGTGGCTGGATGAAATATTTTGGATCATATCAATAATCACAGAATTGATTAATCAAAAATTTGGCTTTTATGTTGGTAGTTTTCCAACTATCTAGCTTTTTTTTAAAACGTATCACTTTTTAATTTCTCTCCACATATATTTGAATACGTTTATTCAAGAATTTTTTGAATGATGAAATAGTTAATTAAATACGAATAATCAACATTCAATTCATTGGTTAATCATAGTTTAAATTTATTTGAAAGTTTAATTATTCGATTAACTTATTAATCACGATATCAATTAGTTGCAAATCCCTAATATTTAATATTTTTCGATAAGGGTATTTAATTAGAAATATTTTAGTTAAGAAATTTGATTTAATGACAATAAAATATAAACAATATAAACTCAAACATCTCATTAGTCACCTATTAACCAATTCACTTTTAATAGTCACAAAAGCACGATTAATCTCTAATATATGACCCAATATGACTTCGATTAGAGAACCTTTAATCTAAATTTGTAATTCGTCAGAAGCTTTTCATCAACGACTTTGTTAATCAGGGCCATATGTTCCATATTAACTAATTAAGTTGCGTACAAGTCATAAGATTGAACATTTTATTAACTAAGCGATAACCGTAATTAAGAGATAACTTATGCAATACTTGGTTAATAATAATAAAAAATCCAATGAGTGCTCGAACTCACTGGCGATGTGTTAACACCTTTTTGCTACACGGTACCTGTTCGATTTCTATAAACACATTTGTTGGTTGAAACGGCTGCAAGACAGCACGCCGCGTTAGACTAAAGAAGCCCATTGTGATACCTGCAGTTTCCTTCATAGCGACTATTGACTAGTCGTCTAGCCAATTTGCATTTTCAATAAATTTGTCTATGAGACCTACAGGAATATCCTGTAGGGCTACGGTGCTAACTAAATGTGTACCGAATATCCTACTTCTCAGTCCTGCCAGAGCAGGGCAATCCAATAGAAGGTGTTTCGTCGTTTCCTCTTCCATGCAGCATCTACAGAGAGTGGAGTTTCTATGTCCCAATCTTAGGGCGTGTTTTCCTACAAGACAATGTCCCGTAAGTGTTCCTATCATTGTGGATAACCTGCCTCTCGGCAAGTTAAGTAGTTACCTAGTCCTCTTCCTGTCCACCTGTGGCCAGAGGACCCTGGCTTGTTTGCACGTTGAAGTAAGTCTCCACTTGTCCTTGAATATATTAAATGTTACATTGGAAAATAAAAAACAGTGTTCAGTCATATGATGTCGTTACATTTAAATAATATTAATACTTCAAATTATTTAAACACAAGTGCAAGCACATGTGTCATTATTTTCTTGCTCAATACTTTTTGTTTTATTCCCACAAAAATCAAAGAATGCAAACCAACAGACACTTGTATGTACGGTACAACTTCGATAATCCGGATTTGGTCTAAGCCGGAATCCTTCTGTAATCCGGACAGAGTTGAAAAATTAAAAATATCTATTATATACCTTGTAATCCGGACCAACCACGGTTTCGCTAATCCGGATCGCGTGTTGTGTAATGCAGTGTTCAATAATTCAATAAAATACAACACGTTCATGCTATTTTCACTAAAACACAGTATTTGATATTCTTTTAAGCCGCATTCACAATGCAAGCGACAATTTCGTTTTTCGTGCTATCACGTTCTCACACACAGAATTTCACATAATGGCCTTTCGTTTTTTTACAAAAATGTAACTCCAATTTGCCGCTGAAGTTGATCTATTCCTACTCCAGCAACATATTTGTTCGAATAAATAATGTACTATTAAGCGGTAGATGGCGTTGTACTTCGAATTTCATTTACAAACTTAAAAACATCAATGAAAATTGAACCCATTTGTGTTAAAAGACGCATTATAAAACGTTATTTTATCTGTAGAATCTTTTAATACCAAATATGTTTAAATACATTAACATTTTTTAATATTCGAAATACAACCGTGGATGTGACATTTGTGACATTTGAATCATGATGCAACTAATAGAGGTTGTGTTATAAGAACAACTTAAATGATTTGCTTTTCCTTCTGTTCATTATATGAAGATTCAAATTCAAATGTATTTGGTTTTATAATTTCTGGCTTACTTTTATTCTTGACAAACATTTGTGTTAACTTTGACGTGGAAACAAAATATATTGTATTGTTGCCTTGATATATTGGCCGTAATACTGGTATCACCTGTTAGAACAAACATCTCGATTCGAAGTAAACTGTTGCTTGCATTGTGAACGCCTTTTGAAAATGTTGCTTGCATTGTGATTCCGGCTTTATTCACATTATTTCGCCTTTTACGTACACATTATTCCATGGTATAATGATCTACGTGGTAGTAGCTGTAGAACAGCTGATTTTTTTTTCATTTCACAGCAGGCGAAAATTGTCAATTTGCATACATTTTGTTGCTACATATTCTTTGTTTTCATTTTCTAAGAGAGTTTGACATTCCACGCCTGCACAACTGCCTCTTATTGTTGCCTAAACCAGCAACAACGTCTAATGCTATTACCACGAAGATCATTATACATACCATGCATTATTACATACAAACTTGCAACAATATTGAACAATGACACACATTTTACAGCGCATCACTATGTAGCTCGGGGATTCACCGAATATAAATAAAGTTGAATTAGACAGTTTGACTATTCTTAGATCGCTTCGGCAGCGTGCAATGGAAGGTAAACAAAAGTCTATTCGGCAAACAATGGTACTTTCGTTTCCACGAATTTCCAATAGTACGAATGACAAATTTTTTGCATTGGCAGTTCTATAGTACGAATAAAAAATTGTTTGCTATTCGATAAGACGAATAACTCCATTTTTTGTTATAAGTTTTACTTTGAAGTTTTTAACGTCTTTTTTTCTGCCGTCAACTGGCAACTAGTCAGTTGGTACGAAATTTTATAGGGATAACAAGTGTCTTGTGTCCTATATTTGATACATACAAAATGGTGGAAGATGCAATTAAATGTTAAGACACATGCATTCAATGGGCTGTTGAGAACAATATTGAAATTTCCAAGACACTTTTATTGAGGTCTATTCGAGAAAAAGCGGTAGAAATGCAACTACAAAACAAAACACGCCAATGTTTAATGACTGATTTTTTTTAACAAACAAATTTTATACTTTAAGTAACTGTTTACATATCGTCGGTGGTGCAATGGTTAGTGTGCGCGGCTCTTGTACATGAGATCCTGGGTTCGAACCCGGCTCTGACCACCATCAAAAAAAAAAAAATTTCTTTCGGCGGCGGTCACCTCGCATAGTGACGGCGACACTATCGAGTATCAAGCCATGAAAAAGCTTCTCAAATTACCGTTCGGAATCGGTGTAAAACTGTAGGTCCCAATCAGTGAGTGAAAACTGGAAAGCGCACAGCTCAGTGATTGTGAGAAGTTCTCCCTAGTCCCTTCATGGGATGTAATGGGAAACCAAAAAAAAAAAACTGTTTACATATGTACATATATATGTACAAATTTATGTTTTAACACCTATTGATTTGACTTGAATTTTAATGTTTTTTACATTTTTTTGTTTATTTGTTTTAGAAAATAAACTAATTTAAATTAAACTATCTGCATGTGTTTTATTTTATATAAAAGGAGGAAAAAACTGTAGTCCAATAATACGAATTTTCCAACATTACGAAAAGGCCTGACATTATATAATTCGTACTATTGGACGCCCACTGTACTATATACTTTTAACGTTTATATTGAAGTGATTGTTATAGTTTTTTTTATCATAATAAATGAATAAATTGAATTATAAGTGTTTTTTTCTCAATAATTTTAATGCCTTTGGTAATCCGGATTCCTGTGTAGCCATCATTTAAAAGAATCAATTTTTCCATAGGTTGGTACATACACGTGCGCCAACGCACTGAATTGTGATTTGGCACTTGCCGCCAAAGAAGTCATTGTATTTGACGGCGCAAAAAGCTTAGCTTTGTACTTTGCAATGCTTCTTCGTTTCGTGATTTGGACTATTCATTGTAAAAACTGATATTGTGCGCGTCTTCCTACCAATGGCCAGTTTTTCGGTCAGTGGTGATCTTCGTTTCGTAGTTAAATTCTGGTTAAACATCGAATTGTGTTTTTCAGTCATTGTTTAACTACGATTTAACCCACAATCTTGGTTGGTTAACTTTTACTCGGATCCATATGATTTTGACAATCAAATTACTGACTGTCAAAATGAGAAATGTTAGATTGTGTAAAATATATGCTTCTGTTTTGCGTATTTGTACACATACGTTGAGTCTAGATCGTTAAATGATTGCGCCTATACAATTTTTTACACATTTTTGTTAAAATAACTTCGATTTTATGCATCTATTTATTATTTTATATAATTCCATTGTGTTTGTTCCTCTTTGTTGTTTTGATATTTATCCTAAACCAGTTGTTTTTTCGAATAAGAATACAAGGGTTGCCATAATCGTTAACAATATGGCGACGTACATTAACTCACCACTGAAAAACAAAATGCAAAGTTAACCTCAAATTAACTTTCAATTACGATTAAGTAATCTTATAGTTAACTACCCACTTAAAAACTGGCCATGACTGTTCCTTAATATTTAAAGAAAGTGATATATCTATCTAATCTACTATTGTTGTGAAAAGAAACAATTTTAATTTTGTCAAAATTAAAAACATGGACAAATGAGTAAACTTGTTGGGAAATACGTAGGTCTAACTGTCCTGCACCATTAAGAACGTTGTGCGGCAGGACCGGGAAAGTGTTTCATGAAAAGTGCTATGTGATATGACAACGAGGCTTCATTCTTAATTTATTTACATTTGGAAATATGTACTAATATTGTGCCTGTTAATTTTTTTAGGTATATAACAAAAAGGGCTACGAAGGCTGAAGTAAAGAACAGTGATGTCTCTAACAGGTCTGAAGATAACAATAATGATGTCTCTAACAGGTCTGAAGATAACAATATTGATGTAAAAATTTAAATGATTTTATTTATAAATCTTTTAAAATCTTATTTTCCAGTGGTGGTCGTGAACACAAGCTAACGTAAAAAGAAAGTTTCGGTTGGAATGGCTGAACTCATTCACTTGGTTGCAAGAAAAAGATGGGTCCACATATTGCGTTGCTTGCTTCAAGTCATTGATATGTCATTTGACCCACCTAAAAGCACATGAGAAATCAACATACCACATTCAAATCTATGATCTGCAAAATAGGAATCCGAAGATCAACAAATTTTGTAATGCGGAGGAACAAAAGCGACAAAAACAAGTCACACATGCGGAATATGCGTTAGTAATGTTTTGCATTACACATAATCTACCGATTTTATTAATGGACTATCTGCCTGCTTTACTTATTGAGTGTTGCCCAGATTTTTCAATAGCAAAATTACTGCATTGCGGGAGGACAAAATCAACTCAAACAGCGACCTATGTATATTGGAAACCAGGCAAGTTATGGTATAGTTTCTATTTTAAAGAAAAAGGAGGTTTTCCTTAATTGTGGACGAAACAATAAAACGTTCCTCAATTTCGGGATTCAAGACAAGTTTCTAGCCATGCTGAAGGTTGCTGAGGCTAATGCGGAGGCTATTTGCAAAATAATAAAGGACTTCTTGGCTTCACGTAGTATTCCGTTAAATAATTTAATTGGTTTGGCGACAGATGGTGCTAATGACATTGCTGGAGATATCAGTGGGCTAAAAACGTTGCTTACCCGTGAATCGGATTTATAATACATAAAATGCACTTGCCATTCACTTAATCTTTGTGCCAGATATGCTTGTAAAAAGTTACCAACAAGTATTGAGTCTCTTTGCCGTAAAATGTATGTCTTTTTTCGCACAGTCCCAAACGAATAGACGAATTTCAAGAATATTGTGCAATAAAACCCCACAAAATATTAGGGATTTGCGGGACTAGATTGACATCACTTGAAGGTGTAATAAATAGAATAGTTGAGCAATGGGATAGCCTCAAATTATATTTTATTTCTTGTTTTTCTATGTTTTATCAACCTGTAACAATTGCCGAAGATATGACTTGTGTAGAAAAATTGTATTTCTTATTTTTATCATACATTTTACCATATATTTTATATTTTACCATAAAATGTTAAAAAGACTGAATTACTAATTTAATATTATTTTTTTTATAAGCAATGTCTATTCAAATAAAAAATGTATGTTACAAGAATAATAAAACAATTTAGGACTTATTTCACAATTTTGGTCGGCTACTTGTGTTTTTGGTCGGGTTTATGGAAATTTTTGGTCGGAAATATTTTTTTCAAATGGCAACACTGACCACGCCATTATTCTCTTTGATCTGAGAGTGCTTCGCTCCCACACAATACAACTATTCGCTGCCACTACATCAGTGTGTGTTTTTTTCGCAGTCTGACAATCTGTGTTTCGCAGTCGGACAAATAAATGTTCTACATAGGGGTGGGTCACCCTTACCATTTAGGGGTATGAAAAATAGATGTTGGCCGATTCTGAGACCTACCCGATTTGCACACATAATTTCATACAAATCGGCCCAGCCGTTTCGGAGGAGTTTAACGGCAAACAATGTGTGATCGCTGTCGGACAATCTGTGTGAGCGCAGTCGGACAAATTGTGTTTGGATGAATTCACTTTGTGAATTTAGGCCGTACCCGCGCCTATAGATGTTAACACATCAAAAATCGATGAGAATTTGTCTTTAAATGAATGCATCGTCATAATATATTTCTATGTATATAAATTAGAGCGTCATTCATTGTACAATTATTGATTATTTAACAAATTTTTTGGATTTATTGATAAACATTGGGGACCAGGAATATTTCAAGTGAACTTAGAAATTAGTGTAAAATATATGCCGATGATAGTTGAAACCATAGAGTAATGACGTACAGTAAATTGATGACAGTTGGTGTGTTGCAGATGGGCGGTTGGATGTTGGAGAGTATTGTTTTAATAATACCAGCTAGAGGCATTGGCTCAAACAATCCAACAATAAATCAGCAACGGCATTTCGATTTCTGCGTTAAAATTTTTGTGCAAATGCACCACAAATATATACTAACAATAAAATATATCAAAAAAAGTTACAAAATACGTTTAAATTTCAGAATCTTTCATCAAAACCACATAAAAAATTTAAGTCAAAAATTTTTGTAATTCCATCTGGTGTAAGACAATTTACGTCAAACAACTCCTTATCGCACCACGAATAGTGTAAAAGGAAAAGTCAGATGAGAACAATGGCAGCTCTATACGTCATTACTCTATGGTTGAAACTATAATAATTCATTGAATATTTAATTTGTGTTTTTTTTTGTTAATCGTTATTTTATGAATTCCTAAATATGCTCTCTTATTGACGAAACAAGAGGCCAATTAAGTGAACCCCAAATACAAGCAACGGATTCTTTTAGTTTACTGATTCTTCTTTTTTATGCCCTCACCCATAGGAAGGGGGTACACTTATATGTACATATATCATTTAATACGGAAAAAATGCAACGCATAGAAGGAGTCATATTGGACCCTCAGTATCTTTGGACGAAATTCGGTTTGGGACTTTTTAAGACGATTGAGCCATGTCCGTCTGTCTGTCTGGCTGGCTGGTCAACACGATAACTGCGGTAAATCGTTATCGCTCACAGCGAATAGTCAGTGACTATTATTTGTCCAAGCTTAGTTGTGGATTAAAAATTGTCGTTTTGGCCGCGCCCCTTCTTCCCATACAAATCGACGCATTTGGTACAAAATCATATTTCTTCTAAACTTTTTTCTGGTAGATGTAATTAACTTCAACTCAAACATTGGTTAATAATCTGTAAATGTCTACTTAACTGGAGGAAATTGGCGAGGTTACTACGCCCATTCTGGTACCTCCCTTACAAAAGTTTGGTGTCCGTGCGAGTTGGCAATGCGATAAGTCGCGTGAAACACTTCCCATCTTAATGAAATTTTGTTATAGGCTTAATGTCATCAAAACCAAGTAAGACAAGGGTGATTTTCGTGCCTTCCATTTATAAGTTGTTCGGCCGGCTGGTTGTTCGGCAAGATAACTCCCGCAAACCCAAACCAATCTTTATGAAATTTGGTACTACACAAAATTTAGTCAAATGCTATGGCAAATGAGTCGTTTTGCCACTCCCATTCTGGTACCTCCCATTCAAGAGCTTGGTGGTCGTTCGGGTTGTCAATGCGATAAGTCGCGTGAAAAACTTTCGATCTTAATGAAATTTGATTACAGGCTTCGTGCCATCAAACGCCAGTCACCGATTAAGGCAAGGGTGATTTTGCCACGCCCTACACTGAAAGAAAATCGTTACATCGAATCGATGATAATTGTTCATCAATTGAAGCACAGCCGCGAATAACGTTGTAAACGACAGTTTTCGTAAAATTGGGTTTGTCGTGAATTCCAGTTAAAATTACATAGCCAGATTATTTGAGTGCAAAACTAAGTAAAAATAACACTTTTTGACATTTTAAATCCGTGTCAAAGTGAAAAAACGACGTGGATTAAAACGTGATATCACCTAATTTGCGGTGGATATAAAACGTTATTTCCAAAAAAAATTGATTTTCTAAATAACTTAATGTTTTATTTATAATAATGAAAGTGGAAATAAATCCAAATCTTTAATAGACAAACAATGTCTAAGTTCCCACTAGTTTAAATAGTTTTTTGTCTCTGGTGAGCAATTTACATTTTGGCACTTACAACGTTATTCAGGGCTGTGCTTCAATTGTTCTTCAATAAATTGATGAAAACAACTAGTAGAAAATTGCAAATACATACATAATAGAAAATAGTGCAGTGGACAGAAAACACAGTCCATGCTATGAACATTTTCTATGTGGTCGTATACCCTGTTCTTTAGACTTTTTTTAAAATGAAAAATAGTTCAAAGAGTTTGGCTACATATTAACAAACAATTTACATCGAAATGATGACCAATTTACATCAAATTGATGACATCATATTACCTTACATCTAATTGACGAAAATGTACAGCAAATTGATGAGAAATTTACATCAAAGTGCTGGAAAGTTTACTTCAACTTGATGACAGACAGAAAAAATGTCCATCAACTTGATGTAACGTTGTCGTTGAATCAACATAAATGATTGATGAAATGTTCTTCATCAATTCAATGAAATGTGTCGTAGGTTGGAAAATGAGGAAATGGACTTCATAAACTTGATGAAGCATTTTCTTTAAGTGTACCAAAATAAGTTGCGCAGCCGCTGGTTGCTCGACAATATAACTCCTGCAAAACCGAACAATCTTTATGACACTAGACAACATTTAGTCAAATGCAAACAAAAGTTGGGCGAACGACCGGTTGATCGGAACGATAACTCTCGTAGACTACAAGCGATCTTAACAAAATTTCGTACTGATCAATATTTTTGAATACTGTATAAAAACAGCTGAACAACGTCGCCATGCCCATTTTTGTAGCTCCCATATAAATATTGGGCAGACAATTAAATGGTAGTCACGATAACTCCCCATAATCACTTAGGATCGTAATTAAGTTGGGTATTGAATAATATTTAGCGGAATGCCACTCTGCTATTGAATATTGGTAATTCGGTCGCAATGGCTGGCTTCGGGTGAGGGTATGTTTAAGTCGGTTCAACCGACTGAAATTTCTGTACTGGTTCCTACTTCATTTATTTTAAATTGTTTATCTGGTTGACTAGATTTACCCACCGTATATCCTGAGCACGGCCGGAAATTGTTTCCGACAATAAATTCATTTCATATATGAAAATTCATATAAAAAAGGTAGATTTTTATTTATTATAACAGTTTCATATTTATATTAATGTTATACTTTCTTATTCAAATACTTTTATGAGGTTTTTACAGATACCATTCTGGACCAGCCGCTTAGTAACGGACTTTAGGCCCAAGTAGACGACCTTAAAAGAAGTGTAAAAAAAACATTTCGAAAAGTCGATGAACGACTCACTTATACTGATTAGTCCATTGTGATACCACGGGCTAAGGAGATTAAGCGTAAGCCACGCCGAAGATTCATTTAATAAATCTCCCAGGTCCCTAAATAGGTAGGTTCTCATAGTTGATATCCTCCTGCCGGCTAGTACAGAACACGTGGAAAGTACATGTTCAGTGAGTACATATCTACTATGGGTCAGATTTGTTTTGACTGTACACAATCTGTCCCCCTCTTCCATATCGCCTACATCATCATATTTGAGCACTCTTGCATGATGTACTTACAAGTCGCTAGGAGCATGCGAACACTCTCCAATTCCTGTGGAACCTGTAAGGTAGTCCCTAGTCTGGTCAGCTCATCTGATTCCAGGGACTTGATATCCGTCTGACTGTCCGATAATGCACTGACCTCAGTGACTGCTGGACTATTATCCCTCAGCCAATAATTCCGCCTTATACACGGTACAATGATCATGTGGTCTACCAGAAAGGGACAACCCTAATTCCGTATAATAGACCTACCTGCTATCTGCTCATTCATTCGTCCGAAATCAGGGGCTATCCATGATACAGCCGATCGACTAAGTAGTAGGAAAATGATAGAAAACAGAGTGGATGGGCGAGAGAACAATAAGCAACCGGTTTTATGTTGGTTGCATTGTACGTAAATACGCATTCCCTTTTATTTCTGCCCGTTTTATGTCCAACAAAAGAGTAAAGTGCAACAGCAACTCGAACTCGATGAAATGGCCTACTACCTCTTCGTCATCGAGATAATGTGAAGAGAGGGATAGAAACTCTTGTCTATAGCTCTGTGGTCAAGATTCACATACATATCTCTCAATACCAGGTCATCTATTGCCTCCCAGTGAGCATTTGATATACAAGCCCCATAAGATCCACGTCAACCTTAAGGCCCAATAGCCCAATAGCGAACGCAACCTTAATGGCGAGAATGGCTACTAATGTACTTATATACTCTTAAGCAGCTATCAATTTCTCTATGTATTTTAACACTTCGTGTACAGCTGTCTCTGTATATCAAGAGCCATTGAATCTTGGTAGACGATATATATTAGGGCGAAATTTGTGTAACCTTCGTAAAAGACAATCAAAATGTCGTCACTACACAGAAAAAAATAAATGAGAAAAACAAAAGGTTAAATAATTAACCCTTCGTATTTGTTTCAAATACTATGTTTTTCAATATGCTATGTTATTATTGAATATATGTACATTTCCAATAAAGACAATATTTGAAACAAAGTAAAGAAAACATTTGAATCAAATCATCCTTGTGTTGGTGTGCTTGCCACACTTTTCGAGCATTTGCATATTACAGAATTCTTAATGCCATTGAGTTTTCGTTTGCATTTATGTTAATCTATTTTTCAATAGCATCATTCCAAACAACTGCTGACGAAGATCTGCGGTTAGATCTAAAATATCCTCACAGTTTTCCAGGAATCACGAGAATGCATTTTGCAAAAACTCATACAAGTAAAAAACAATACAGCAGACAGTTGTCCGAGGCCTTCGGCCACGGACTGTCCCTACAGGCTGTGTCAGAGACACGGCCATTAAGTTTAACGCAGAATACGCCATCCGATAAGACAGAAAACATATATAACAATAAATGATAAATAACATAAGCAAATGAATTTATTTATTTGATAGTTACTTTTGATAATATACATAAGCTTATGGTAGGAAAAATAGGATGAATATGTTTTTAAATTAAAAGAGTAAGGATAAATGATACATAACAGACGCAAATCAATTTGATTTATATTTTTTATAATTATATATCCATGTTAAATTCAAATTCACATTTAACATTTTGTTTCACTTAAATACATAACTAAATATACGAAATTTCAATATTTCATCAATCAAAACAACAGCCGAAGGTTTGTGTCCACACTGAAACAGCAGCATAGTTTGTGTTCACGCTACAAACTCAAACACTCATCCAAACACCACACATATGTTTGAGTGTATGTGTTTAAACAATTTTCATTTGAGAAATTTAAATATTAGGAAGATATCAACCAATATGAAATGTATATCAAACGAAAGATAACATCTTCATTTACCTACAAAAAAAATTTTAAAAAAAGTTATCTCGCCGTTTCCTCATAATCAATGAAATAAAGATTACAACAATAACAATCTGACATGACTCCCTATACCGTAAGGTAAGACGTATTCTACGCCAAAAACATTTTTTAAATTTTGTCCATCATTTTGATTTTTAGTCATATGAACACACATTCAGTTCAATAACTATTTCTATTGAAATTTACTCCAAAATGCAATAAGAACTGATCATTTGTGTGTAGTCTTTCAAACGCATTTCTCTCCTGCGTCATAACTTAAATATGTACTACTTTTTACAACATTTATGTAATTTTTTTATAAACATGGGTGGAATGTATAGGTGGATATAATTAGAGAATTCACAAGGTGTACTAAGGTTGTAAGAAAATATAAGACCTCCAATAGCACATATGTAAACACCCTGTCGTAAATGCATATACTACAATCCAAGGCGTATTGAAGAAGATCAAAGTGTTTTTATATCATGTGGAAACATTAGGCGTTGTTGTAATTGTAGGCAAAAACAACAGAAAATTGGTTTTTATTTCGTACCGACGTTGTGTCAACCTCTGCATGTAGTTTACCAACAATAAAAGTACACAAGCAAGTACAAAAACAAAATTCACATGAATTTGACAGTTGCTAGGTACGTCATGAAAATACTGAAATCAGCTGTGCTAATGCTTCCACTAGATATAAATACACTTTGCACTAGATGTTATTGGGCGACTTCCAATAAATTAAATTGTCAAAATCAGCTGATTGTGAGAAGAGTATTCAGAAACTCGTCTATCTCAGAAACCGGGCTTTCAGTTGTTTCGAAATGTGCAATTTTTGAAACACCTGTGGCAACGGTTATTTTTAACATAAACAAAAAAAATTAAAATTTTTTAGAATGAACATAAATTATGTTAATTCGTGATCCTTTTTATTATTTTCTTTTCATAATTTCACACATATTTGCATTTAATAGTAATATAAGGAACATGCCGACTTTATGTCTTCTTGTCGAATCAAAAATTTTATGGGAAAGGGGGTAGAACACACGATTTTCAGCACCAAATGTTAAGTACAAAAGTTGGGGGAATCCCGATTTTAGGGGTTATGGGCCTCAAAAATCGGGATAACGGAGGTTTTTGTCGCACAATTTTTTTGTCGGGCGATTATTTTGTATTTCGAGTCGTCCGGCCGAACACAGGGAGCAGGGAGAAAATTACCTCTGTTCCTTTATTTGCATTTCTGGATTTTTTTGATTTTGGGAAAATGTAAAAACTATTTTCGATAATTTTTCAAAAATTTGAACGGCCGATATTTCGATAACAAAGCGAGTTACGGAAAATTTTCATTTAATTTGTTTTGTTTATATTACCTTATATTGGAAAAATTTCTTTAGACGCTTTTTAATACATAGTAGCCCCCCGTATATCCGAACTTTGGATGCCCATAACTCCTAATATAGAATGTTACCCAAACTTTTGTATCTAACATTTCCAGCTTAAAATTATATCTTCTACTCCAGATTATGATCACTGTAATTGTGAGGCGAATATAACAAACTCGATCAGCTGCGTTGGTGCAACCACCTTTTTCACTGCGCCTTGCTAAAAATGATAAACAAATGGTATCAGCTAACCTGGCGTTTACACGGGACAGTTTTGCTCCGACAGTAGCAATACATTCATACCTTTTTACTACCACACATACACTTCAACGACAGTAACTTCAGCAAGATATTTGATATAAGCGGCCAGATTATGGCTGAACTAGTAAAGGTTGGCGCGATAGAACAACTGCTTTTGCTTACTTATGACTCCATCTGTTAAATTCAGTGTATTTTGTTGTTGTACTTTTTGTTTACTGTGTTTGTTCCATGGTAGAAATATAATGGTAGATGCAGTACGACAACAAATACAACAAGCCAAAAACAACAGGCATTTTGTTTTTGCTCAGTGTCTGTGTTATGTCAAGTCAGCTGATAGAAAAATGATGAAAATGTAAACAAATTTGCAAAAAGCGCCATTTAGAAAATGATTGAGTGTTATTTGGTATATTGAAAGTGTTTAAGTGTGAAAATTAAAACGTTTCTATGCAATTTTTGCAGAGAAATATTTCAAAAACAGCAGTTGCTGGCGAACGGGGATTGCAGAGAAACAAATGTAAACAAACTTTGACATAAGAGAAAAACTTACTCACACTCAGTCCAGAAAAAAGTTCAAATCAGCTGGGCTAGTGCTTCTACCATTTCTTTGTACCATGGTTTGTTCATATGGATCTGTGTTGAATTTGACTGTTAGAGTCATGAAACAAAAACTAAATGCCTGTTGTTGGTTCACACAATTACAACAAATCCTATTGCGTCAACCTCTACTAGTTCAGCCATCGGCCATATCGGTGACGTTTCGTAGTAATTTGAGAAAAAAGCAAAACATACCAAACGACTTTACAAATTGGGAAATATATTTGTATTTGAAAAGTTTGTAATTTTTATTGAAATATTGTTTGAAAAAACAAACATATAAACATGAATACATGTCTAATTTTGCAGAGTATATCAGTTTAATTGTAATTTGGAGAAGTATGACAAAACACAATTGCAAAAGAGCGAAGAAACAAAAAATCAGAGCATGAAATTTAACGAAACGACACTGTCGGCGGTTGCTTACAACTGTACTGTCTTTATAACTGGCTGGACACGTACTTCACACAAACAATTTTTCTCTTTGTGACAACTAATACATATTCTCAACTATCTTGTGTCAAACCATGGTTGAAAGACAAGGTTGTATCGTTAGAACAGATGATTTGATTTTTTTCATTTGACGCACTTGGGAAATGCCAAATTTGTTTACATTTGTTGGTTATGAGTTGTTTACAGACGCAGAATTAAACAACAGACGCGAATACGAGTTAGAGTTTCACACCGGGAAAAACCAATTCATCTGCAGCATCAAACAATTTCAATTATTAATTTCAATCTTCATTAATTTGGCAAATATTTCTTCCAATTATATCACAACTGATTCAAAAATGCACATTTTGTTTACATTTTTATCAGCTGAGTTTGACAGAAGCCAAGTGCGATTTTGCACATGATTACACACATATTTACTGCTACTACCGTGATTAGTTGTGCCCTGTGTCAAACTGTCCCGTGCAAACGCACCGTAATCGCTTAGAACACCGCAAAAACATATCTGCAAAAGTTGTACTATCGTACATCGCTTTTGTATGGAAAAAATCTACTACAGTTGTACAACTGCTGTAGAACTTTAGCACATACGACACATACAACATTTACCAAACTTTGTAAATTTTCTGAGTAAAATCGCATCTCTATATGTCATTTCTCGTGTATGTATTGAAATATTCATTGAAGGCAGTAAGCAAGGACCGGAAATCAAGAACCGAAAACCTTAGATTTTAAGTTTTTGAACAAAAAATAAAAATCACTTGCGTTCAAAATAAAATATTTTTCTTATCAGTTCGAAAACAAAAAAATAAAGTTTGTAAAAGATAATTATCTTTAAAGTACAAAATAATTTTGAACTTGAAAAAAACGTTTAAAAAAAAAAACGTTTTTTGTGTACGAAAAAACGTTTTTTATAAATAAATTAATTTTAGGAGTACAATTTGATCAATATTTAAGTACGTGTAAGCAATTATGTAAGCAAAATAACAAGAAAAAAATAATAGTATACATATTATGAATAAATATATGTATATAATGTACGATTTAGACTGATTATACAGAAATTTTTTCACTAAGGGTGGAATTAAGCTTGAGTAATAATATGTTCTCCAAATGTTCTGCACTTAAGTTTCGGCGGTTCTTCGTCATGACAATGGGTAATGCACTAAAGGATCTTTCAACAGATACTTGTGTAGCGGGCACTGCTAATGCCACTGCTGCAATTTTGGACAATACGTGGTTTTTATAACTTTTTGCTTTCCAAACTCCTAAAATATTTGTACTGAATGGTAACTTATCATCATATTGTAGTTTATTTAAACATTCCTGAGTGGAGCAAGAATCACTACGCCTTGAAACATTAACCGCAGCTTTGTTCTCAAACTTTTGGTATCGTTCTTCAACAGTATCGTTAAGAGACGCATTTGTGTCTTTTATACATTCGTCTAAAAAGTCATTTATTTCTCCCGTTAACTTCAATTTATTATAAATCGTCATGAGATGAGCCTAAAATAAATATAAGTAAGCACAAGCTCAGTTTTTATAAGATATTTTGAAAACATTTTAATCCATACTTACAATAGCGATCTTTTTTTGATCATCATTAAGATACCTTGAACTCTTAAAACAAAACCTTTGGTCTATATACAAAGCTGCTATGAAAGCATTATTATTCACAAGAATTTCTTTACGCCTTTTCAGAGCTTCCAACAACAATTTTGCAATTGGGTTTGAACTTGACATATCTTCAAGTTCACTTTCCGCTACAAGCCATTCTCGATAAAAATCTCCCATGACAAGTTGTTTGTATTGCAACATAGTTGTAGCATCGGATACTGGCTTAAAACTTTCCATGAACTTTGTAGCGAATTCCCAATCAACGTCTTCACTAAATGTATTATTGGATTCAATCCAAACTTTTGCCTCTATAAGAGATTGCACCATTTCAAAAGTTGAACTCCATCTTGTGGTGTTATCCAACAACGGTACTGGACTAGCTTTCAGTTCTCTCATTTTTTTTCTTATGAATTTTACGGCATCTCTGCATCTATTGACTTCATATTTTAATTGTTTTAACACGTCCCATGCAGCTAACTGTAGAGTGTGTGCTGCACAATGTACAACGGACAAACTGTCTGAAATTCCTTCAGAAACATTATCAAAAAGTTGATCATCAAAATTGTCATCATTATCTATTTCATTTGCTGAATATTCTTGTAGAAGTTTAGATGTTTTAATTACATTTGCTCCATTATCTGTGGTAACAGAATACACTTGATTTATGTTTATATCAAATCTTTCAAGAATATTCAGTACTTGTTGTTTTAAGTAAAGCGCAAAGTGACGTTCTAACAGCTCGATCATCCCAATTGTATAAACTACAATTTCAAAGGTTTGGTTAATGTACTGTATATTAACACCCATGATGCTCCGGTCCATTCTACTTGCGATGTCTAATTTTAAACAAATATATTTTTTATTCACGGATAAAGTTATTTCTGACCGCAGAGAATTTGCCATTTCATTGACAAGGACGCCAATGGATTTCGAGTTATATTTTATTCTATAAACGTCTGTCCATGGTTGAAGCAAGTTTTGGAATTCCTTGTTATCAAAATAACTAAATGGCATGTGCATTTCCGTAACTGTTTTTCCAATGCATTTTATGAGTTGCTCCTTATCCATTTGGAACCGTATAGTTTGAAGTTTTCTTTTTTTTGATGATGATGGTAATGACGATAATGTTGGGGGAATATTTTCTTCATCAGGCGAATTCAATTCTTGCTTGTGTATTGTACGTAATGCCGTTTAATATTGCCCATGTGCGCCTTTATGACTTTATCGCAAACTAAACAATTCGCCAAACCATCTTTGTTCACACTTACGTATGTTTCTAAATTGTACCGTTTGAAACGTCCCATTTGCAAGCTTTTTCCGATGAAATTCACTCAAAGATGGTTTGTTTTTTATAACAATTTATTTTCCAATGACAAAAGTATTTGAATTTAAACACAAAGCTAAAGTACACAAAAAAACGTTTTTTTGGGTTTTTTATCTTTGGAAAACGTTTTTTTTTTGAGAACTTTAATATTTTGTACGTGAGGGATATTTATTATAAATATCTTTTTTTTTTATTTTCATCCGTACAGTACAAAATATTTTTTTAACTTGAATGATAAATATTTTTGTTACAAACCTAAAAAAAAAACGTTTTCCGGTCCTTGGCAGTAAGAGAGGGCGAGCAGAGACCCGAGACGCTTCACTCGTTTTATTGTTGCCATTCCAAACCCATGAGTAAATTTTCATTCTTTGTCTAAAGGTTATCAAACTGTGCCCCCAAATTCTGTCAGCATACAATCAGTATTTTATGTATGACTGACTACTCATTTAAAAATATTCACCTAAAACTATGCTACAGAAAATGGCCGGTAGTTACGTACTCAGAATTTTGCCTATTCACAGTTTGATATTTTTTAGTTTGTACGTTGCAGATAGGTATGTATGTAGAACTAACTAACAATTTTGCTTGCCAGAACTATTAAATTTCATGATTTTTTTGTATTTTATGACCGACTTTGTTAGTACTCGTAATAGTTAATGTATGAGATGTTCATACTACAGGATTACAAAGTCAGGAACATTTTCTTAATGTGAAAAATGGTTGGATTTTGTTGGAATAATAGACAATTCAGATAAACACACTACACTCACAGCTCAATGCCTAACTACTACTGTGCTACCTACTGTGCCTGAATTGATACCATCGGAAGATCATCAATTGTATATATACAACGTCAAATATGCAATTTACATGTGCGAATTGGTATCGATCGAAGATCCCTAAGTTCCTACACACAGTGAATGGTCCATAATTCCAACATATTTCATGTTATGTGTTTTTTTTGGGTTGAATTCACGTTTCGCACAAATTTTTCGTAAGTTTGGCAAAAGTTTTAAGGAAAATTTACGCTTTTAACCCATCTACGACCAATGCAATATGTTAAAACTGTGATCAGTACCAAATTTTATTAAGATCGGTTATGAGTTATTGGAGATATCGAGTCGGCAAACTGCAAATACGCCCAACTTTTGTATGGGAGGTACGAAACTGGACGTGGCACAATAGTCAGTTATTAATTACACAGTAGCTTTTAGCAAAATATTGCCTAGTACCGAATTTTATTAAGATCGGTTGTAGTTTACGAGAGTTATCGTGTCGATCAACCAGTCATCCGCCCAACTTTTATATGGGAGGTACTAGAATGGGTCTGGCAAAACAGCGCATTTTCTATAGGAGAGTTTTATTTGACTAAATATTGACTAGTACAAATTTCCATAAAGTTTGGTTCGGTTTTGCGGGACTTCTCGTGCCGAATAACCAGACGGCCAAACAACTTTTGTATGGGAGGTACCACAATGGGCGTAGCAAAATCACCCTTGTTTTAATCGGTGATTGGCGATTGCCAATCGTGAAGCCTTATACCTAATTTTATTAAGGCCGCAAGTGTTTCACGCGAATTCTCAGATTGACAACCCGGACGAACACCCTGTTTTGAATGGGAGGTAGCAGAATTGGCGTGACAATCTCGCCCATTTGCTCCAGTTAAGTAGACATTTACCGATTATTTGCCGGTGTGTGAGTTGAAGCTAATCACATCAGCAAGAAGAAAGGTTTGAAAGAAATATGATTTTGTGCTAAATGTGTCTTTGTATGGAAGGTACAAGAGCGGGCGTGGTCAAAACCCCCATGTTCAATCCCAAACTCAGTATTGCCAAAATTTCGCGGTGATCGATACAGATTTACGGCAGTTATCGAGTTGACCAGCCAGACAGACGGACATGGCTCAAAAGTCTTAAAAAGTCCTAAAACTAATTTCGTCCAAAGATTCTAAGGGCCTAATATGGCTCCTTCAATGTGTTACATTTTCTTACGTATTAAATTATATATACCCTAATCCCTATGGGTGAGGGTATACAGAGTAAGTTTGGTGAGCGTGTTATCTCAAGAAATGAATCAGCCAATTGGCCGCCTTGTTCGTGCAATTTAACGCCTCTAGACTTTTTTCTTTGGGGTTACGTCAAATCATTGTTCTATGCCAAGGCTGTCCAACTGGCGGCCCGGGGGCCGTATGCGGTCCGCCGGGCTATTCTTTGCGACCCGCCGATGAATTTTCAAAACTTTAAAAAAAAAATATAATATCTGAAAAATATAGATAGATAAGCTTTGTAGCACAAGTAAAAAAGCTGTTGGAATCTCTTGTATAATATTCCTCTGTGAGGTAAAGCCGCATTCACAATGCGAGCAACAATTTCGTTTTTCGTACTCACTCGTTCTCACACACACCATGTTACACAAGTTCCTCTCAGTTTATTTCACCAAAATGTCGCTGCAAATTGTCGCTGGAGTTGGGCTATTTATACTCCAGCAACAATTTTGTTGAAATGATAACTGTCTTTGACAGCTAGATAACGCCTCCTTCGAAAAACTAAAACTTTCCCTCAAAGAGTAAATCAAAATTCAGAACGAATTGCAAGATATGAGCCTGAAATAATTATTACTTTTTTTACCCATAAAAAAAAGTCCATGACTTTGGGCAAAACTGGGACTTTTGGTCTTTTATCACGTAGTGGTGTCCGTGTATGGCTATATTTTTTCAAGCATAAAAAACCTATATCAACTTTATTGAAATATTTCATAAATTAAGTAAAAAGTATCGATAGCTTTAAGGATCCAAGACGGACGGTTTTCGACCATACACGACCATCAACTTGTAAGGTATTGGGACTTCAGAGTCGTAGTGATTCACGTCCATTTTTAGGTTCAGATACTGGCAAATCATTGCAATCACATCGCTTATAAAATCGTCACGCAATTCGGATGGCATTCGATGTATGAATGGATTGACGGCTTTCATATTAGCTGCCATCAAATGATACGAACACATGGATCAGTTTCAAGTAAAAATTACAAACAATATTAAATATTATTAACTGTTTGGGATTTCTTTTTATTTTCTCAGATTTACCTTTAAATTCCTTCATGTTTTTGTAGACAAATACTACAGGCATCACCTCTATATTGCAGTTACAAAATCCCGCCTCCGTCATTAGCCGAGTGTATTCTTTTGCTGGATCTTTGGAATACTGCAGAGGAGCTGTAACCTTATCAACGTCTTGCATATATTTGGACCATTTTGCCATTTGACTGCATAGTTTGTATGCATCGTATGCAGGATGGGAGGCCAAGAAGGTCAACAGACAATCTCCACCCTCGGCACGTAAAAGTTTAAATATATTTTCCAAGGCGCGACTAAGGAATGAAAAAGAAGAGGCTTAACAATAGTAAATTGCCGCCGCATTCTATGCACACACCTTTGATTCTGAAACCACATCATGACAAAATACGAAGTCACATGATCAAATTGTGCATATAAATCAGCAGGCAATTCCTCTTCACTTATGATGTCTAGAACTTTAAATTCACTTCTGTCAATGTGCCCATAACGATTTTTGGCATAACTAACCATTTGAGGATTACGGTCAGAGCAAACGATCCTGTGGTAATTTGCAGGCATCAGGGGATACACAATGTCAATGAGAACATCACCGGTGCCGGAACCCACATCGATCAGTGAATCGTAACCATCGTGGCGCCACATGATTTTTTCTGAGTACTGATTCATGACACATTTCGAATCGCGTCGTTGCAATACCGATGATTTGTGATACAAGTCCGGAATTTTCATTTTTAATTTGACTTGCGAAGTGCTGTTAGGTGATGGAGAGCTGAGTGTTGTCTGGCCACTGTGCGTTGATCGAGAGGTAAAAGTTAGCCGCCTTTTATATAAGTACGCATATTTAGAAATTGTGTGGATTTGTTGTTTCTACTGATAATATAGTTTACTTGGTAAATATAGCAAATAATTAATGAAATTACTTAATTATTTTATTATTTAATTATGTTTTTCTAAGATCAAGTGTATGTTAGGTTGTATCTTAGAATTCTTGGTTTGCATTTTTAATTTTTGGTATAAGTGGTTGAATGTTAGATTGGAAATGATGTGGGCATCTCAATTTGAAGGGTTAAGCGACGCGTATCAAATCAAATCTTTGATTACACTGTGCGACAATAAAATTGGGGCCTCACCGAAGCCAACAAATTATGAAAGCCCATTGGCGAGGTATCAGAAAACCACACTCGGTTTTGGCCCTGGCTATCACAATTTTTTTTTATAGTTCAAAGAAGATTTCTGCTGTTGATCAAAGCTGTAATTCTGATTATACTTCAATATATTCTAAACCGTTACATAGTTTTCATTACAACCTTCTACAAAATTGTAGCTCTTTCATCGTTACATATTGTTGACTAATACACATTTTGTTAAAAATGCACCGTCACTTGGTCAAATGACGAAATGTCGAATAAAGTTAGATATTTTTCGGATTTCTTGTAATTTTCCAGCACACGGTAAATAATTTTGGGTAACTGTATTATGTCCTGTATTCAAAATGGGTGATCCGTGTGTCTGTTCCAACTATCGCGGTATCAGTCTTTTATCCATCTCGTATAAGGTCTTGTCGAGCGTATTTTGTGAAAGACTAAAGCAGTGATGGCCAAAAATTGAAAAACATACCACATTTGGTAGAAAACGAAAAATGCTGCTGATGCTCTGCTCCCACACGTTCATGCTCATTTGATTGTAGCAACAACAAAACAACGTGTTTACTCAAATGAACTCAGTTGCTGTGCAGCGCAGTTGCCTATTATTGCACGCACAGTGTTAGTGTGGCCATCACTGGACTAAAGCCAAAATTTTGAAAACCTGATTGGACCTTATCAGTGTGGTTTTAGATCAGGCAAGTCCACGACTGACCAAATATACACGCTACGCCAAATCCTGGAAAAGACCCACGAAAAGCAAATCGATACATACCACCTTTTTGTCATACGGGGAAAACTGTACAAACTTATGTCTGAACTTGGTATTCCGGCAAAACTGATCCGCCTCAGTAGAATGACGCTGACCAACACCAAATCAGCAGTGAAAGTGGGGAAAGACCTCACTGAACCATCCTATACCAAGCGAGGACTTAGACAAGGCGGCACAATTTCGTGCAATCTCTTCAACATCTTAACGGAGATAATAATGAAAAACGCTGCAGTAAAAAAAGGGTTTTTCAACAAAGACGCTACAAAAGTAAATCGATAGGGACAGCAAACGACGCCATAATTTTTCCCGCTCTTTTGACATTTCTCTTCAGTAAGGTTTGCCATTTCATCATGGAAAGATATACGAGCCAACAACGAGTCGAAATTATTAAAATTTACTACCGAAATTTGGAGTTAGTGGCCTCAACTTTAAGAGCGCTACGTCCAATTTATGGTCGTCATAATCGTCCTACCGGATCAACAATTGAGCGTCTAGTGGAAAAATTTGAATCCACAGGCACAGTACAAAATGTTCCCGTGCCAATGAGACAAAGAAGTGCCCGTAGTGTCGAGAATATTGCTGCCGCTGAGGCATCAGTTCAAGAAAGCCCAAATGTGTCTCTCACACGTCGTTCTCAAGCGTTGGGCATCTCTGTGACGTCGTTGTGGCGAATTTTGCGAAGATCTTGGCCTACATCCTTACAAGGTCAAATTGACGCAAGAACTGACGCCGCTTGACCACCATCAGCGTCATATGTTCGTGAATTGGGCTGAGCAACAACTTGAAAATGATTCGGATTTTCATCGGAAAATCATCTTCAGCGATGAGGCTCATTTCTGGCTGAATGGCTTCGTCAATAAGCAAAATATGCGTTATTGGTCAGACAGCAATCCACACGTAATCCATGAGTCAGCATTGCATCCCGACAAAATTACGGTTTGGTGCGGTTTATGGGCCGGTGGCGTCATTGGACCGTACTTCTCCCGTGATGATCAAGACCGGCACATTACTGTGAATGCGAATCGCTACCGTTGAATGATAACCGAATATTTTTGGCCCCAATTGGATAATATGGACTTGGAGGACATGTGGTTCTAACAGGACGGGGCCACAAGCCACACAGCGAATGCCACAATCAATTTATTGGAAACCAAGTTTGGTGAACGTGTTATCTCACGAAATAGCCCAGTCGATTGACCGCCTCGGTCGTGCGATTTGACGCCGTTAGATTATTTCCTGTGGGGCTACGTCAAGTCTATGCTTGAAAACCGTCGAAAATTGGGTTCAGCGTCTGGACTTCTGCAAGCGTGCCCGTGGTAGCCATGCAAAAGAAATCGAGTTACATACATAATGGCATCGAACGTACTTTCACAGGAATAAAGAATTTCATTGGTAACTTTTGTAGCGCTCTTATTGAAAAACCCGTTACGAACAAGACCACTAACACGAAAATGACTTGAGTGTTGCATGGTACATACGACCACTCATCCAAGACTGTATGGATGACGTTTTGTCGCCCACACTGAATTTATGTTATTCTAACGTTTGATTTGTGTGCGCACGATTGTAATTAAAAAAAGGGAAAATGGAGAATATTGATATTTAAATTATCGCAATTAATTATTTTTCACTTGTTTTCTTAAAATATGTACATTTTCTTTAAAAAAGTATTTTTACTTAACAAAAGTACTTTTTCTTAAAAATTATCTTTTCTTAAAAAACATTCCTATTCCTAAATAATCAGCTTTTTATAAAAAAAGTAAATTTTCATAAAAAATTACAGCAGACAGTTGTCCGAGGCCTTCGGCCACGGACTGTCCCTGCAGGCTGTGTCACAGACACGGCCATTAAGTTTAACGTAGAATACGCCATCCGATAAGACAGAAAACATATATAACAATAAATTCATTTGCTTATATTATTTATCATTTATTGTTATATATGTTTTCTGTCTTATCGGATGGCGTATTCTACGTTAAACTTAATGGCCGTGTCTCTGACACAGCCTGCAGGGACAGTCCGTGGCCGAAGGCCTCGGACAACTGTCTGCTGTAATTTTTATATTTACCAACGGCATTTGATTCAAGTCCGTTTAAAAAAAAAAATATTATGTTCAATTTTTTTAAACTTAATTTAATTTATGTATTTTAATTAATATTTTTATTGAAATAAGTTCTGCGAATGTTGAGAGGGCCGCCCTAATATTAAAAAAGGTTTACCTTATCGAGTCTTCGCATTAGCATTCGAGCGTTGTGTGAAAGCTTGACGCTTTACAATTCAAAATTAATGTTACAACAGCTTTATTGAAGCTTTCGAAAAAAAGCTTTATTACGTTAGCTTACTGTTTGTTTCACTTTTTACTAGATACATGTTGCCAAGCAACATTAGCTTGCTGTTTGTTTCACTTTTTACTAGCTACATGTTCCTAAGCAATGTTGAGCAACCAAAAACACTCAACCAAACACCACACATATGTTTGAGTGTATGTGTTTAAACAATTTTCATTTGAGAAATTAAAATACTAGAAATATATCAACCAATATGAAATGTATATCAAACGAAAGATAACATCTTCATTTACCTACAAAAAAATTTTTAAAAAAATTCATCTAGCCGTTTCCTCAAATTCAATGAAATAAAGATTACAACAATAAAAACCTGACATGACTCCTCATACCGTAAGGTAAGCCGTATTCTACGTCAAAAATATACTAAAAGCATAAGTACTTCCAACTTCATTACTAGATGTTTACACATCTCCCCTGTGATCGGACTCACATTAATTTTTTCCCTTTGTATATATAGAATGTTCGGCGATTCTTAGGTCGTTACCGAATCTAGGAGTCGACAGCTTAGTGACACGCCTAATTGCGAAGCTTCTGGTGGATAGATCCGTTAAAGCTGAATAGGGTGGTGTTACAATTGGTAGGAACGTTAACAGCGGGACACCGCAGGGGGAGTTCGTAAAAGAAGAAAATCGTAGTTAGTATTGCCAAGTTGAAAGTAAACTTCAAAAATCGTTAGGAAAACCCGATTTTTAGAGAAATTCGACTTGTGCAACCTATAAACCTCTTCCGAAAAAAATCTAAAAAATACTTAACCCTATAAGGTTTCAAATAAAGTTGGAGGAAAAACAATTTTTTATTAATGGGACACCCAACACTACAAGCTACACAACGCCAATCGCAATAATTCCTTATAAAAGTCAGGCCGGCGGTGGTGCAATGGTAGTGTGCGCGCCTCTTGTGCATGAGATCCTGGGTTCGATCCCTGCTGAGACCACCTTAAAATTTCTTTTGACGGCGGTCACCTCGCATAGTGACGGCGACACTATCGAGTATTTAACCATGAAAAAGCTTCTCAAAATACCGTTCGGAATCGGTGTAAAACTGTAGGTCCCAATCAGTGAGTGAAAACTGGAAAGCGCACAACTCAGTGATTGTGAGAAGCTCTCCCCTGTCCCTTCGTGGGATGTAATGGGAAACCATTTATTTTTGTAATAGTCAGCTTAATTTCCCAAAAATGTACTTTACTTTACGACAATTCACAGTTTGCATATCAAGAGCGAGGCGAAATTCCACACGCTACAACACCAACAGCAAGTCTCATTCCCTAACAAGTTCCAGCACACATTACAACTATAACAACATCAGGTCAAATTTCCTGAATTGAACTTTGCATAGAAGCAGCCAGGTGCATTTCCTAATAAGCAGTAATAGCCGCCGTCAGGTTAGCCGACTAAACGCGAAGCCGGTTTACCCAGGTCCATACGCCCCCACCGAAGCAGAAACAATAGCCGTAAACCTCTACTAGACTTTTACGCCGCAGTTTTTTTTGAACTTTTTGACTCGCCACCGTCTTATTACGTAGACGCCGGCACAGCGGGGGCGTATAACATTTAGCTTCAATGCAACACAAAAAAAGTCAAAAAAAAGACCTGTGTCTCCCAGTTTTGTCCACAGTCATGCACTTTTTTAATGGGCCCCCAAAGAATTGAGGGCTCGGTGTCATTTTTACAAAAAAAGTTATCATTTTGTCAGCCTCATATCTTACAAACCGTTCGGAATCCGATAAGCAAGGAGAACGGTTTCACCAACCCACGGTTTCACGTAGTGGTGTCCGTATATGGTTATATTTCCATGACTTAAAAAATTACACACAGTGTAATCAATCAATTAATGGCAATGCCCTAATTTACAATACATGTTTTAACCACAACAGGCAACAAACTATAGACATAACCACAATCAGAATATTTCCAACTAACAGTGAGCTTAATTTCCCAAGAATTAACTTATGGAGTTAACCAACAGCCAGACGAAATTTCACATGCTACAACACCAACAGACAGCCCCATTCCCTAACAGGTTACAGCATAATTTCCAACTTTAATAATGGCAGGATAAATTTCCTAAGAATTGAACTCTGCACAAAAGTAGCCGGGACAATATACTAATAATTAGGAATAGCCGCCGACGCCGTGACCTGGCGTTTACACGGGACAGTTTTGCTCCGACAGTAGAAAAACATTCACACATTTTTACTACCACAATTAGGGCCATTATTATAAACGCTGATTAAATTTTGCCTAATCAATGATTTCGTAATCAATGATTAGCTGAAGTGACAATTTCGTTTTCACCAAAGCCCGGTTAGCTAATCATTGATTACATTGACTATTGTGAATGAAGAAAGAAAAAATTACAGCAAAAGCACTGAACATACCCCATACTTTTGTTTACATTCATTGTTTGGCTGTTTCAAAGTCGTTTCATTGTTGGGTGTTTAAATTTGTTTTGAGATAAAAAATGGAAACAAATTAGAAAGAAGTTCGGCTACCAAATGTTTCATCAGCAGAAGAGAGTTTGTTACTATCTTTAGCTGAACAACACGCCAGCATAATAGAAAACAAAAAAACGGACGCTGTGTTCTCCGAAGAAAAAAAAATTTTGGCGAAAAATTTATATTGCCTTTGACGCCCAGATGGGCGTTAGAAGAGGTGCAAAAAACTTGAAGGAAAAGTATGAAAACCTGAAGCGGAAGGCTAAGAAGGCAATAGCCGAAGAGCGGCGAGAACTATATAAAACGGGTGGGGGTTATTTCCGCAGCAGCAATGACGCCAACACCGAAAGGCTAGCTGCATTGATGGGAGAGTCTGCGACTGGGTTGTCCAACAGTTTTGATAGCGATGGTAAGAATTAGTTTTTTTTATTAATTTTATATCATATATCTATCTTATCATAATATAGTATATATGTTGTAATAATGTATGTAATAATATATATATATTAATGTAATATACATATGTACATATATTATTTCAGTAATTGCATATGAAATTGATCGCGTGGGCGAATACGAAGGTGTTCCCGAAGTACTGGAGGAATCCATGATGAGCTACACTTCGTAGCCAGAATTGGAGGCAGCTGAGGCTGTAGAAAATGTAAGAGTTTATTTTTTACATTGTATTCATATTTGGCCGTCGGTGGTGCAATGGTTAGTGTGCGCGGCTCTTGTACATGAGATCCTGGGTTCGAACCCGGCTCTGACCACCTTCAAATTTTCTTTCGGCGGCGGTCACCTCGCATAGTGACGGCGACACTATCGAGTATCTAGCCATGAAAAAGCTTCTCAAATTACCGTTCGGAATCGGTGTAAAACTGTAGGTCCCAATCAGTGAGTGAAAACTGGAAAGCGCACAGCTCAGTGATTGTGAGAAGTTCTCCCCAGTCCCTTCATGGGATGTAATGGGAAACCATTTATTTATTTATTTATTCATATTTTAATATTACTTATACTTTTTAGACTTCTGCAACGGGATTGGAGCGCATGGAATCCTGCAGCCCTCGGAAAAAAACCGTCGGCAAAGCTTGCTGGGCAAAAAGCAACACCCAGCAAATTTTGTGGAAGGAGGAGGGTAAAAGAGCGGCCGAGCGACACCAGTGGGCGAAACAGAAACATTTGTTAGAGATGGAGGAGGCGCAAATGAAGCTAGAGTTGTTAAAAATTGAGATTGAATTGAAAAAGAAATAATAAATTTCATTTCTTCTTTTCAATATAATCTCAATTTTTAGCAGCTCTAGCTAGTTCCAGATTTTGTATATATTTGTAAATATTTTGCTTTATAAACTCTAGTGTTATTACACATATTGAAATTTGACCTTTAATTTTTTGGTAAAACTTTTTAATTTGTTGTTTTTTTTAATTTTTTGTTTTTTTTTAATTTCTATTTTAATTTTTATTTTCTTTATTGCAATTGAAAAACACGTTTTTAATTTCTTTAATGTAAATATATTTGATCTAAAATGAACTAAATTATCCATAAATACAACAATAAATATTGTGCCTTTGCCTTTAAAGTCTGAAAAGAATAAAATAAACAAATTTATTAATTGTCAATCGTTAGCTTAATGATTTTGCTTTCAAACTAACCTTGCAAAATAGTCGTTGATCAAACTCAATCGCATAAAGGAAGCTTGGCGTGATTCTTCTCTATATTGAGAATCGTTATCACTTGAATCTTGCGTCTCTACAGCATCTTGTTCGGCTGGGTCTGCATCTCCATTATGTCGAGCGATGTTATGTAATACAGCACAGGCAACGATGACTGTCATTACTGTATCTTGCGAAATCCGCATCCCTAACGAGATCACTGGGAAACGTTGCTTGCACATCCCAAAACATCTCTCTATACAATTCCTCGTACGTATTTGAGACTCGTTGTATAACCGTTCCGCTGCAGTGTTGGGATGTGAAAGTGGAGTCATTATGTATTTACTTACACCATATCCACTATCGCCTAATAAGAAGCAGTCTTTGAATTCATTTGACTCAAAACGGTGCTTTATACGGCTGTTGTTAAAAATGTTTGAATCAAGTACGGAACCAGGCCAACGACACACAATATCTAATATCATCAGATCTGCATTGCAAACTGCTGGTACGTTGAACGAAAAATATCCCTTCCGATTCCGGAATATTTCTGCATTTTCTCCACCAGGTGATTGAATCTTCACATGAGTGCAGTCAATGCAACCAACAACTATTGGAAAGCTTGCAATGAGGTGGAAATTACGCATAGTAATTTCTAGATCTGTACTGCTTTTCGGCATTTTAATGTATTGCCTGGAGACCTCTGCAATGGCAAATGATACTTTTCTTACGACGCGGCTACCAGTAGGCACACTGACACCACAGAAATCAGCAACTGTTATCAAAAGCTTCCTGATGCATAAAATCGCAATGATAGCAGCAACATTTCCAATGGGCTAAGAGGTCGATTTCTGTGAAACGAATTGTACTAATAAAACACATATGTTTGTTATACATATTTCTACAAACCTTTCTGTGTGGTTTCGAATTTTATCTTTATTTTTGCCAACATATTCATTACACTCTCTTTGGAGATTCGAATCCTTTGAATAAAAGTTTCATCGTCGTATTTTTCAAAGATTTTCTGCCTATTTTCAAACACTCGTGGTTCACGGCTCCCTACACCCAAAATTGAAATATTATATAAATCCATTGCTTTATATTATTTTATTTACTAATGTGCACAAATTCATAATTTATTTTGTAAACACTATTTCACTTGTACATTCACACATTGAATTTCGTTGTTTGTCAGCTGTCACAATTTCCTCGGTTAGTAGCAGCTAATCAGCCGTCGATCGCTGATTAAGTTAACCGAACTTTAATCAATGTTTTGTGCTAACCAACGTTTATGAAAACGAATTTTATGAACATCTCCGGTTAAACTCTGATTAAGCACTAATCAGCGTTTATGAAATCGGGCACTACACTTCTCCGACTTGCCTCGACACTGTCTCTGATTGTTCAACGACAGTAACTTTGATTTGACAGTAAGATTTGACATAAGCGGCCAGTTCATGGATGAACTAGTAGATGTTGGCGCATTAGAACAACTGATTTTGCTTTCTTATGACTCCATCTGTTAAATTCAGTGTATTTTGTTGTTGTACTTTTTTGTTTACTGTGTTTGTTCATATGGATCTGTGGTGAATTTGACGGTTAGAGTCATGAAACAAAAACTAAATGCCTGTTGTTGGTTCACACAATTACAACAAATCCTATTGCGTCAACCTCTACTAGTTCACCATATCGGTGACGTTTTGTTAGTAATTTGAGAAAAAAGCAAAACATCGCAAACGGCTGTACAAATTGGGAAATATATTTGTATTTGAAAATTTTGCTAATTTTTAGTTAAATATTGTTTGACAATACAAACATATAAACATGAATACATGTCTAATTTTGCAGAGTACATCAGTTCCATTGTAATTTGGAAAAGTAAGACAAAACACAATGGCAAAAGAGCGAAGAAATACAAAATCAGAGCACGAAATTTAACGAAACGACACTGTCGGCGGTTGTTTAAAACTGTACTGTGTTTCTAACTGGCTGGACGCGTACGTCACACAAACAATTTTTCTCTTTGTGACAACTAATACATATTGTCAACTATCTTGTCTCAAACTGTCCCGTGTAAACGCAGCGTTAGCCGCCGCCAGGTTAGCCGACCTAACAGCGGCCGCCGGTTTTCCGAGGCTGCTACGCCGCCGCCGAAACAGAAACAATCGGCTTAAACGTCTAGTGGACACTTTTGTGAGAGTATAAATATATATGGGTAGAATTTTGTATATTTATTGATTGTCTTAAATGTTAAATAATCGTATTTATCAAAAGTAAACACTCAGGTTTTTGAGACAATCCCCCACTCTAAGATCAGAAGCAGTTGGCCAGGTTAGGTATAGCCACCTCTTATCTAGTGATCGCGATTGCAAGATATACAGAGTAATGCATAGGGGGTTCGTATCTTATCGTATAGAAACATAAGTAGATTTGTTAGATCATGATTTCATTCATTCAACTGTTTATAATATAAACTTTGGATTTTATAGCACATCAACAGATAATACATGATTTGAAATTTATTAGCTCGTCCTCCCATTAATTGTTAAATAACAGTTCTGATTGTTATAAAGATATCTCGCAAATACCAACCAAACGTTTGGCTGTATAAAATTATACTGTTTATCAGTCATTCTATTTAAACAAAACATTGCAGACATTCATATTGGAAGGTTGGTCGCAATGAACGAACCTGAGTTGTACCATAAAGCGCATAAAGAGGCAAAAGCAGTTGCAGGCCAGATAATCAGGGAATATTTAGGCAAATGTGCTACCTTAATGGATGTAGGTTCTGGACCCGGCGATGTTGTAATGGATTACATTTACCCGCTAATGCCGAAAAACTTTCACAAAGTAATTTGCTCCGACATTTCGAAGGAAATGCTTGAATTTGCCAGGTGCTACTATGGAAACCCGAATAAATTTGAATACCGTGTATTGAATATTGAAACGTGAACGGGTGTGCCAAATAATCTGAGGGGAACAGTAGACTATTTGACATCAATTTATTGTTTGCATTGGGTTCAAGATATGGAGTAAGTTTTTTTTTCGCACTTTATATTTCAAAACTTAATATTGTAATTATTTTCAAATTCAGAACGTCTGTGAAAAATATGTATGATCTTTTGTCCTCAGATGGTGGTGATTGTCTCATAATATTTATGCCATTTATTACACTGTTTGAAGCATACGATCATATGAGAAATTTCCCAAAATTGATTGACTATAAACAGGATTTTGAACGTCTTATTCCACCCATATGTTATTCTAAAGACCCGAAAGATGAGTTTGGAATTGTGTTGAAGGCAGCTGGTTTTAGTGAGATATCTGTAGACATCAAATCTGAGATATACAGCTATCTAAATTCCGAATTCTTTAAAGGTAATGAAGATTTTAATTTTAATGAATATAATATAATATTATTTTCTCCCCCTTAGAAAACCTAAAATCTGTTTGTGGAATATTGGAGTGCATAACATCTCCAATCCTTCAATTCTTGGATGATTTGGCTGAAATTGTGATCAAATTAGCCTCATTGTCGGAAAATTTCCGGGTAATGGACACCAAATATTGTATTCGCACCGATTTGATCATAGCGAGTGCAAAAAAAAACTTAAGCTAGGCTTATGTACATACGATTTAAACGGAAGACTCATTTGGTAGCAAGTATTTTGTTTTATAAAGGTATAGATAGGATCCAACCGGGTTACTTTTTGAATTATATGCACATCGCACAGTGACTGTTTCTAGATGTCGAACGAAAGCTTTCCTTCGTATTCAAGTTCAAAGAAAATTCATCCGGATTCCAAACTCTTGCCATTTAAAGTCTAGTGAAACCATAGAGCAATAGGCAAGAGCCACTAGCCCTCTCTTCACGTTCTCTTGATGACAACGAAGTAGTAGGCCATTTCATCGAGTTCGGCTTGCTTTTGTAATTTACTCTTTGGTTGGACATAATACGGCAGAAATAAAAGGGAATGCATATTTTCGTTGAATGCAAATAACATAAAACATAATTTAAAAAAAAAAAAAATGGTTTCCCATTACATCCCATGAAGGAATCGGGGAGAGCTTCTCACAACCAGTGAGCTGTGCGCTAGTTTTATACTCACTGACTGGGACCTACAGTTTTACACCGGTTCCGAACGGTATTTTTGAGAAACATTTTCATAGCTAAATACTCGATAGTGTCGCCGTCACTATGCGAGGTGACCGCCGTCGAAAGAAACTTTAAGGTGGTCAGAGCAGGGATCGAACCCAGGATCTCAAGTATAAGAGGCGCGCACACTACCCATTGTACCACCGACGGCCGTCATAATTTAGCTGCCATTAAGCATGAAACTGTCATGGCCGTCGGTGGTGCAATGGTTACTGTGCGCGGCTCTTGTACATGAAATCCTGGGTTCGAACCCTGCTCTGGCCACCTTAAAATTTCTTTCGGCGGCGGTCACCTCGCATAGTGACGGCGACACTATCGAGTATATAGCCTTGAGAAAGCTTCTCAAAATACCGTTCGGAATCGGTGTAAAACTTTAGGTCCCAATCAGTGAGTGAAAACTGGAAAGCGCACTGCTCAGTGATTGTGAGAAGTTCTCCCCTATCCCTGCATGGGATGTAATGGGAAACCATTTATTTATTTAGTTTAAGCATGAAACACATAGACGACGACAGGCTACACGAACACACGACTGCAAATGCCGCTGACTGCAAATATAGACGTTTGGCGGATACTGAATTATTTTCAAGACGGCAACTGCAAAGTAAACAGCTGATCTCTAATTGTGACGTTTGTGTTATTTGTGTTAAAAGAAAAGAAAATGTCTGGAGAATATTTAATAAATATTATCACAAACGTAACAAAAATTGTGCAAACAGTGTATGAAGTACAAAGTGAATTGCAGACGAGCAATAATCGAAGATGGTGGGTTCGTCCGGTGAATCCAACTCGGGATCACTAGGGCTTCTACCGAAAGTGCATTCAGCAGCTAAAACAGAAGGACGACGAACACTTTTTTAAAGCATTTCGGATGTCCGTAGCAAACTTTAATTTATTGCTGGCTCTTCTGAAAAACAAAATGGAACGTTTTTCCAATGTAAAAGCCAGCGATGCATAGCAGCAGCTACTTCTCTTCACTCGTACTCCTTTTTCTTTATGTTTTTATAACCCGCTTGTGCCAGGTCATAAAGAATTTCGCGGCTTCGCACTTCCTCAATAAGCTGATCGTCAATGTCCATTTTAAACTATTAAATTTGAAATGCAAAACAATAACAAGCAAATATTAATAATAAATATAACAACAAATACTTACCGACTTCAATAAACGAACAAAAAGCAAAAATATAACAAAATAAAACAACCAATTGTGAATGTTGTTTAACAATAAACAGCTGATTATTCTGTCAGTGGTGCCACTTCAGGCATTGACAGCTCTAACCTGTTGATTTTCGCCCCCCAAAAATAGAAATTAGTTTAATTCAACTACAGCTACATAAGTAGCATAGACAACAACCTGCAGTCGTGTCGCCTTGCCGTCGTTAAAATATTCAGTTCCAAATAAACACATGTATTTTATTTTATTTTTGATAGGTTGCGGTCGGTAGCCTGTCGTCGTCTATGTGTTTCATGCTTTAGTATTAATCAAACACTGTTTAAACTTACAGCCAATTCCTCAAACGAACACTTTCTTTCGCTTGCTATGCGACGAACAGCTGATTTTGATTTCACTAACCCACATCAGAACGACAAACCGAAAGAAAGTCTATGAGAATGAAAACGAAAGCGTTGTTTGATTGATTTGATATTTATTCCTTATACTAGACAATTCATTAAACTTAAAGCTAACAATGTTTTATACTACGGACATATATTCTCCTTACATTAAAAAATATTCACAGGACGACCTAGCTTGGAACGTGGCATTGCCACAAGTCCAGCTGTGCTGGTACTTATAAAAACAAAACGTAAGCGTTTCTATCATAGATTAATACTTATAGTAGATCTAATAGTTCTTCCACCAAATTTATGACATTTGGCCTAGTGTGATATATACGTTTGATGTTGAAAAGAATTGCTTTACTAATACCAGATAGAGGCAATGGTTCAAAACAACGAACAAAATAACAACAACGGCATT
The DNA here is from genome assembly GCA_963931995.1 of Phaonia tiefii. Lineage (NCBI taxonomy): Eukaryota > Metazoa > Arthropoda > Insecta > Diptera > Muscidae > Phaonia > Phaonia tiefii. Next base: position 270,786,131 of record OZ008368.1, on the reverse strand, counting down.
TCGTTTTGTGTGTTAAAAATATTGTGTTAAATACAACACGAATGTATGCAACAATAACAGTCAATAAAAAAGTTTAAAACACATTTAAATTTCACAGGTTTTCACCAAAATTATATGAAAAATTAAAGCAAGAAGTTATTGTAATTCCACCTGGTGTATGCCACTTTTCGTCAAACATCTCTCTATCACACCGACCGCATCACGAAGAGTGTGAAAGGAAACGTCAGATGAGCCAAATATTTTCTCTACTAAGATTTACTCTATGGTTTCTATACAAATTTTGATACCTCTATCTTTCCTTGATGTCATCGAAGCGAAAGCTAATGTCAAAACGAGTAACTCTAGTGTTCGTTGTCGTTTAAGGAAATTAATCAGAAACTTATTGTCAGTCGAAAAAGAGGAACAAATAATAGGTGCGATTCACCTATTTTGTTCGTTTTTTTTTGCATGATAGGTCATTAAACGGTGATGGAAAAAAATAAAAAAATTTGTTCGCAAGTCCATATTTTCCGAAATATAGGCCTCCACAGTTTGAATGTATAATCGCGCGTAAGACAGCCATTTATTATCTGATCCTGTTGAAATAAACTTCAGTAAAAAGGTCTTTAATGCTTATATAAAAGCCTCGTTCTTTTCGTCCAGTATACGCGTTTCCCCATACAAATGAAAAGTGTATACGTTACAGTCGATACTTTGCCACTATAAGTCGAGCAGTGGATAGTAGAGTTGTCGGGTTTCAAAAAAGTAAAATAAATGAAAATGTGAACTTGCCAGCATTTTTTAGTTTCAAGATTTTCAGCGTTCCCTGAGACAGGCTCAAATTTTACTGTACCCAAGTATTGTCTTGCCGTTTGAAATTCAAAGGTGTCACGATGGGTAGCATATTAAGTTGTAGCTAGTTAAATTGCATATCTCTTTAATTTTATGTTTAATTTTTAAAGATTTTATTTTTTTAATATTGCTGGTAAATGAGTTATGGTAAACAATAGAGTAATTAGTACGTGAAATAATTTAAAAAAAAAATTTAATTTTGTGCCTTCTCTGAGATTTGAACTCACGTTCTATCGATTTGTAGGTAAAAATGTATGCACTAGGCCAGAAGCTCGGACACAACTAAGGTGACAAATAAAGAAACAAATACATTCAATATTTCTATTTTTCAACTGCTACAGTTGACAGTCGACAAAAGTGTTGTCAAATTAATTTTGCTTAAAGGCGATGTGTTCTTTTCGAGCAGTATACACTTCTAGTATATACTGGACGAAAAGAACGAGGCTAAAGATATTTGTGTTTTGTAACCCAATAAAAACACCGATTTTTTTAACCTCATTTTTTTGACAAACATGTATTTTTTTCGAAAAAATGCCTTAGTATACCTACTGCTTTAATAGACTCCCATAATAGGCAAATCTTCAACAAATAATTACATTTCAATAGATTAAATTTAAAAAATAAATAAATAAAAAATTAGCCCACAGCTCAAATCAATCTTTATTGTTTACAAGTTTTTCAGAACCAGTTATCGAAAAAATTTATTTAATTTAACACCGGCTTCGCGGCTTAGCCATAGTATTTCTATGTTATAAAGCTTTCTGTGTGGACAACCTTCGGCCGGGCTTAAGGGTTTTCTCCTCTGGGATGGGTCCAACACGGGCTTCGCGGCTTCGGCAAAGTATTTTATGGTATTTTTTAAAATAATTTTTTTATTTTTTTATAAAACAGAAAGCGCCACAGGATAAAAATTATTTAATAATAACTTTTAATTTTTTAGAGCGATAAAACCGCCAAATGTTTATCGAAACTTTGAATATATCCGGTCGTTAAAGGGTTACAGGCGTGTATTATACCATGAAAGGTGAAAGTTTTGTCTATTATATGGAGCATTTTTGGGGGGAAAATAAGTTTAAAAGAAGTGAAGTTAAAAAACCTTTTTTGTTTAGTGGCCCCCAATGGGTTAACAACAAAATATCTTTATACAGGCTCTTATAGAGTTTACAAAGACCTTTGTAATGATACCCATTTCAAACAGATCGGATTATAAATACCTGAGGTATGAGCGATTATATACTCAAGCTGTAAATACCCATATCTCAAGAAGTTGGACAGAGCTTGGTAAAAGGCATTTATTGCACTCAGCGCAGAAGCTTTACTGAATGGTGAAATTTTCGTGTAGATCAGAGAATAATAACCAAAGTGTATTAATGCCACTGGTTTGTGGGCATTTCCACTTCCACTACGTCTTCATTCTGTTCAACAAAGTATACGGCATTTGAAATTATCCATATCGTTGCAATAAACACAAATGTTAAAACAACAACACCAAATGAAACAAAATTTACAATATTTTTCGTTTCTTTACAGAATTTCTTTGATTACATTTGACCTGTCATTTGTTTCCAGCTAATCAGTTTTAATCACACAGCGTTGTGATTTTAAATGATAAATTCAATACTATAACCGGTTTTTCGAGGATATTTTTGAAGAATTTTTTAAATTGTTGATCTGGCCACAATGTTATTCGACAAATCGTAATTTGTTTTTTTGACGTACGAAAAACCTTGCGAAAGAACAAAGTGAGGTTAGCGGTATCAAATTTCAACCGAAAGTGAGTGACTAGCTTTCTTTCGCGTAGATATTCGTTAAACTTAGCGCAACTGGCTGTTAGTTTCCAGCATGGCCTACAATCGTAATGTCTTCTTTGATCTCTCATTCTACATCATTTCCCTAGTACCTTTCGATTAGCTGTGCCATAGAAACCCCCTGGTGAAACATAAAATTTTTCTATTTCGATTGTGCTGTCATTTGCGTTCAAAAATAAAGTCAGTCGAACGAAAGTATTTGACTTTCACTGAAAAAGTAAGTGGTCATCAGCCAAATGAAAAAGTTTCATCATTATTTTTACACTAAAGTGATGTAAGATTTCATTGATGCAATCAAAATTATCCTTAAATTAACAATCATGTCTTTTTTACATTTTTCATCATTTTGAATTCACCATTTTTTTCACATAATTTTGATGATTTTTTTAAGAGTTCTCCATACAATTAGGTCATTATTTATTTATACACACAGAGAAGAGATTCGTTGTCACAACTATATTTACAGCCAACTAAAATTTAGCGGCTCCTTGGACTATCACATTATTCAGTTGTGACTACCAATAATTGGGTTCATTACCACCAAATGTTGTGCACATATCAATTGATTTGTAATTCAGTTTTGGTTGCAAGAACTGAAATATTTAGTTGGAGCCACAGCAACAAAAAATAAATGTTATCTGTCAATCAAGTTTTAGTTCTAGCAATCCAATTATGAATATTCTATTGTTGGATTTGTTGGATCAATGAAAAATATAAAAACTAATTCGGTTTTACCAAATAATATACTGATTAGTATGCTCAACTAATTACTTGAATTTGATGGCTGTCACAACGATTTAGTTGGTGAGGCTTTAACCCATTATGAATTTTATAGGAAAAAAGTAAGCAAAAATTATTTCATAAAACAGCTGTTGCCAACAGTTGCCAGATGTTTGAATTTATCGTTTCTATAAACTACTAATCTACGTTAAACCTCCTGCTTACGTTTTGGGCCGGATAAATTTTAAGTATATATTGAGACATGAATTTGTTTTTATTACTATTTTTTTGATGTGTTAACATCTATACGCGCGCCTCTAGGGCAGTAAACTATAAATTTAATACATACGCAAGTGTTAGGTTTGTAAGAGTAAATCATCGTTTGTTTGTTCGTTGCTTGGCAGTCGGTATTGAAAGTGATTATTGGGCGATTTTCATATAATTTTCCCACGCGATTTTCTCCGGAAATTCAGAGCCGATTTTATTAATTTTTCGATTAAAAAGCTAGTGCGGGTTTCGACGAAGAGTTTAGGCCAAAAATTAAGGCGATCCGATATCGGCGAGCCGAGATTTAAGTGTTTTAATTTGGAGTATTAATTTGGAGTAATATTAAAAAAGTATTTTATGTTGATCTTCGGTTATATCGTACGAATATAACAATGTATGTATGTATGTACAAGTGTCTGTTGCTTTGCATTATTTGACTTTTGTGGGAATAAAAAAAAAGTATTGAGCAAGAATATAATGACACATGTGCTTGCACTGGGTCTTTAAATAATTTTAAGTATTAATATTATTTAACTGTAACGTCATCATATGATTGAACGCTGTTTTTTATTTTCCAATGTAACATTTACGAATGTGTTCATAGAAATCGAACAGGTACCGTGTAGCAAAAAGGTGTTAACACATCGCCCGTGAGTTCGAACACTCATTGGATTTTTTTATTTATTAAAAATAATATTTTTTTATTTAATAAGTGATGATTTATCCGACCTTTCGTATTGTATTCAAAAATTAAATTGTTCGACCGTTTGGTCGTATTTTTAATTAAGTTTATTTTTCGATATTTCGCTACCCTTAGTCAGGAAGATAAACACAATTAGTAATTAGAAATGAAAACAATTGGTTTATCAATTGCGTTGAATTGAATAAAATTGAATTGACGTGAATTGAATTCAGCTCAATTAAATTGAATTGGCTTGAGCTCAGTTGCGTTGCGTTGAATTGAATTGAGTTGGATTGAAATAAATTGAACTGAATTGAATTGAATTAAATTGAATTGAACTGAATTGACTTCAATTGAACTGAACTATACTATTATAGGTCGCTATCTAAACACTGTTTTGATAAAGGATCAATAGGACCGGAGAAAGTTGATGATATCGATTTCTTGTCCTGACAATCCCTACTGAAGTTATCTGAGCTATAATTTTGTGGAACATTTGAAGGCCAAAAACTCCCGTTTCACGATACTTGTTTGACATTTCTCGAAATGCGGATGACTGAAATGTTCTATGAAAAAAGTCTGAGGACATCTTAGCTCAAAAATGCACTACGTTATTGGCAATCATATTTTTTGGACATTTTTCAAACACTAATTCGGTCCAAACTACAAAATGGGCTGCCTATAATTTATCACATATTTAGACGAGCCAATAATAAAGCAATAAATTCCAATCAATTAACAGTCGACAATCAGAGATTTGACTCCAGCATCTATATAGGAGATGGAAATATACTCCCAAATGTAAATATTAACGAATATTGGTGGCTCACTGAATAACTTGTGTTTAATTCGTTCAGTTTTATCCCACGACCATATTTCATCATATCAGATATAAAAGTTATCGGTTTTTTCAAACATTTTTCCGTACATGTTATTATATTTATATACGCATTATTACAACTAAAGAACCCGAATTTGGGTCAGTGTACAAAGCATAGTTTATTATATACTATTCATTTATTTATAGTCATAACTATAGCATAATGTATTGTAAATAAACGTTAAATAAAAAAAAAATATAATGTGACCTAAGAGGGGTCTATCCTTCCAGGATTAGTATATACTCATCTAAGGCTAAGGTTGCACAGTGTTTGAAAATTGAAGAAAACACAGAAAATTTGTATTGAATTGTGTCGAATGAAATATTTATTTGGATCGATTTACTACTTATTTCATGCAAATGTTGCCCACGGCTACGCTTCACGTGGTCCATTCTGAAACTACAATTTCGGCACTTGTGTTTCAACATTTCGGCCGGTATCTCACCAATGGCTCGCGTAAAGTAATGTTATCTTCCAAGGCTGTAATCGTGGTTGGCTTACCCTTACAGAGGAGAGACTCCACGTACCCCCACCAAAAATGGTCTAGTGGGGTCAAATTCCATCAAGGAGACGGCAAGTTGACAACGTGAGATTTATTGCTAACCAGACTCGACTCGCAATTTGTATTATATACATATTTGTTTTTTCAGAAATATGTTATGTATATTTTTGTCATATTAATAAATATGTTTTATTGTGTTAATAAAAAAAGGATTAGAGTCTTAAATAGAATGTTCAAAAACTGGTTAAAATGTTGTACAATTTTTTCTGCACGCTGAAAAATCTGTTGCGTTTTGTTGTATGGAAGCAACTATAGCGTGTGTTTGGAGCTTGTCGCAAATATAATATACTTGTCTGCGATCACATTTTGTTTTCTATTCAATATTAAAGGTTTGAGACACAATGATTAATATGTTATAATATATGTGTTTGCGACCCAAATATAGCTGTGTTTGTGATACAAACACAGCTATGTTGTTTGCAATGTTTATGCTCTCTCGAGAGCAAGAGAATAAAAGAGGAACAATGAGAGAGGCTTTCTTGAAAGTGTGTATCTGCTTTTTGCATTATTCTCTCAGTCAGTGATTCCTAAATATTCCTGAATGTGCGTGTAAATTGCAGATGATGTATTGCGTTTTAGTTTCATGCATTCAAAAGTCAATGGAAAATCAGACAAATGATGTCGAAAGCGCTTGATCAGTGAAAAAATAATAAACAAAGGCTTGGACGGTTAAATGGTGATGTTGCTTTGGGTTTTTTGTATATATGTGTGTGTGCTACCAAAGTGAATAAAGGATTTTCAGGAAGGAAACTGGAAGGGCAATGGCGTGTTATTGTGAGGAAATGCGCATATGCTTCCACGTAAGTTTATGGAGGTTTGGGGAAAACACGCGAATACTTCCACGTAAGTACAATATGTATGTTTGGGATGGAGAAAGTATATGTGTCCACTTAAAAGCGTACATGATTGCTAGTAAACACGCTACTGTTTGCATTTAAATACAAGTGAGTTTGGGACTTGCAAACATATACATGTTTCAAGTGTGTTCCATACATATTCATGGAATATGTTTGGGAGAATATGTTACATAGGCTTTTTTTTCAACGTGTGCGGAATATGACAAACGACACTGAGATTGAAGTTCAGTTCACCATCAAAAGCACGATTTCGGGAAACTGCAGGCATATGGGCCGAAAACTCGAGACCAACCCGTAATCATAACCGGGGGGATTTTTTAAAAGTGGAGACCTTTAAATTGCAATAAAACACAGAAAAACGCTTTTAATATCCATTAAATTGGCTGCATTTAAATGATCATTTTATGGCATTAATATCCGAATTATTATTCGGGCCGCCGCGGTTTGCGCTTACAGGGCCTTATTTGGAGGTCCAATTTTCACACACCCAAACAATCATGCTGTTTCTTGGGCAGTAACTCATCGAATGTTGGCATTCAAGTGGTCAATTGTTTCTGGGTTATCGGTGGCTTTACATATCCTCGGAGAAAAAAATCCAATAGCTATAGAATCAGTTGGTTAAGGTTTAAAAAAGTTATATACACGTTAAGTTTACACTAAGCTTTTGATACATAGGTCTTTAATTACAAATTTCTTCGGTAGTTTTTATATGAAACATATGAGTTTAATGAATTTATTCTTGTGAGGACAAACTTAATGGATCTCATCATAAATTAGAAATGGTTGAATATTTCTCAGCATATACCACAGCCAGCTTATAGGGTATGGGGAATTCGTAATCCTCTCCATTATTAATAGGTTGTCCCAAATCCAACTCGACTGCGGCATTTACCAAATCATCCATAAACTCCTGATGCAGATGTGAGGGCACTCGATCCAAATACGGATTAACAGCTTTCACATTATCTGAAGATGGAAAATTTGTATTTATGTAATAGAATTTTTCAGCCGGATCTCTCACTATAATTTTTTGTTGTTAATAACAAATTCAATATTAAAACATTTCGAATTTTTCAAAAAAGTATATTTATTTTGTTTTAAGTATTTTCATAAACAATCAGCCAATTTCGTTAAATCGACATTAAACGATTTTTGAAAAAAATACTTTACATTTTCAGTGAGGGTTTGCAAAAAATTAAAATTTTAAAAAAGTAAACGTCAGTAAATGCTGGTCCGTGTCAACCAATTGTCAGAACTATACCTTAATTTTATTTACTAGTACTTTGTCTACCCAGACCAATGCTCGAAACATAAATTTACGCTTTTGTAATATTGGTAGGAATAAATCAGTCATTCTTTACAAAACTCCTTGGGCTTAAAAAGTTGCTATGTTGATTTTTGTGCTTAAAACATGTAGTGACAGTTCTGAATATTTTACGTTATTTGAACTGTATTAAATAAATTAAACATTTAATTCAGAATTGGGTGTGTAAAAAATAGTGTTATAATAAACGGAAAGATGAAACAGGAGAGACACCCCGACGACGACAACGGGAATTAGTGACAATTGGAACAAGACTGTCACTGGCGTGGAACACTAAGGCGCTGATGAGAAGGATCACAAACTTCGAACCGATCGTCCGCCTGTATAGCTCAAAGAAAAATGAGTTTACAAGCTATAAAAGCCAACACTAAAAAATTGTTGATCACCAGCACAATGAAAATGTGTCATCGATGTTTCGACATTAAAAGTGTGTAAAATTTCATTGATGCAATGCAAATTTTCTTTAAATTAACGACTAGATTTTATTACATTTTTTCATCATCATTAAATTTAAGATTTTATTTCGATCATTTTGATGAATTTTTATTTCATTTTAGAAATTTCTATGCAATTAAGACTTTTGAACCCTATTTGTTTTCAACGTCTTCTGTAAATAATATTAAAGTATTATTTATGTATGTGACCGTCGGTGGTGCAATGGGTAGTGTGCGCGCCTCTTGTACAGGAGATCCTGGGTTCGATCCCTGCTCCAACCACCTTAAAATTTCTTTCGACGACGGTCACCTCGCTTAGTGACGACGACACTATCGAGTATATAGCCATGAAAAAGCTTCTCAAAATACCGTTCGGAATCGGTGTAAAACTGTAGGTCCCAATCAGTGAGTGAAAACTAGAAAGCGCACAGCTCAGTGATTGTGAGAAGTTCACCCCGGTCCCTTCATGGGATGTAATGGGAAACCATTTATTTTTTTTTTTATTATTTATGTATTCGTTATTATTAGAGTTCATATCTACCCCCTCCCCGCCATGTGTAACCCATGCACAGAAATAGAAAGAAATTTTTTTCATTTTTTCGATCATGGGTTACCCTGGGAAACCCATTACCCATCGTCGTGGGTAGCTACCCGGTAATGGGTAATCGTGACGGGTGATTTCCTATCGTCGTGGGTAACTAACCATTATTTTCTCAATACCCTGTGGGTAATCGTGATGGGTAAATTTCCATTGACTTTGCTAGCTACTAGAGTTCTGCACGAGTACACATTTTCACACATTCAAATACATTCATGTTTTTTGAATGTGTTAATGTTCTCATTCTACCGATTAGACTACGATACATACAACCATTCCTCTCAGCGTGTTGCATCGGGTACGAAACACAATGAAACCGAGAATAGAGAGTTCTCGTATGAAGGAGTATTAACTATATTGAGTAAAAGGTGTTTAGAGACAAGCAGAACTATTCGAATACTGAGATGTATTCATGAGACATATTAAAAAAAGCATAACTAAAGCAGGATTTGAAGTCCTAATTTCTTTGGAATAAAGAATAGGATTAAAATTAAGTCAATTTTAGCAATGCAGCACTTGTGCCTCACTAGGTTTGATGTCGAAGTTGAATGTTTGTTTGCAGTTATTGCAACTGATATATTTCATTTCTTTGCCGTCTCCGTCCATCATTAAGGAAAAATCTTCCCAAACTTTGCTGCGGCCTTTTTTCTCCTTCAAAACGAGTTCACCCCTTGAAATTCGCGAAACAATATTATTTTCTTCAACCACAGCGGCCGATTGAGTTGAGGACTACATATTTTTAATGTTTAATAAATTATTTTTAATGTAATTTACTTCATCAATTACCATTTTCTAACATATATTTTTGCAGTTAAACTCATAAAAAACGAATATTTCTTTCTTTAGTCTTCACACAACGTTGCTGATCTTTTCATTTACGAGAAAGCAAATGAGACCCATAACCACTCATAATTTACCGTTTTTTCATTCGAATAGTTCTTATGTGTTCGAATGGTTTTTACATTCACGAACATTTATTGAGTAAAATGTTGAGTTGTCGTAACAGAATTGAGAGGAACAGAGTAGTTAACAGAGCAGAGTTTCATACAACATTCATTCCAAGAGCACACAGGAACGTATCGTTTCATTTCGTTGTTTACACTATTCGGACCGTTGGTATTGGTACAGTGAGATAATGAATGTATTCTAAAAGAGAGTGCATTCATGCAGGGTACTAGTAGCTAATCATTATTTTCCCCATACCCTGTGGGAATGGGTAAACGATCGATACTCATTCCCCACGGCAATAATAATGGGTTACCCTGGGTAACCCAGGGTAAACCATTACCCACGAAATACGAACCCTGTTATTTGACAGAGATAACAATAATAAAACTAATTGTAAATATTTTCATTGCAATGGAAAGTGAGAAGAAAATACTAAAGATTTTAAAAATCATCCATGCAACATATTTATCTCAAAAATGAAACATATTTGTAGCAGCAATGAAACATATTCGTCACAGTGAACATATTTTTTAGTTAATGAGATGATATTCTTTGTGGCGCTCAGTCTCTACTCTCGATAAGAAAAAAAATACTCTGAGAATGAAGAAAAAATTCGGCTGTGTGATAAAGCGTTTCCTTTTCGTGTAAGGGATAATTCACTAGTGTCCAGAAATGAGTACCAGAGAATACTTGTAAGTTACATATAGTTACCTCTAAATATGTCTAAACTCTTATAAACATAGACCTTTTGCTTAATCTCCACATGGTAATCGGAAAAGTCTGAATCATTTAGAAGTGAATTCAGCTCCACTTCGGGGTTTTCGGAACTGTGTAGAGGCGATGTAAAACGTTCTATATCCTCCATAAAGGAAAACCATTTCGTCGATTTCCTGAGTTTGTAGTACACATCGTATATAGGTACTGAGGCTAGGAAGATGAGCAGACAATCACCACCTTCGGGACGCAGAAGATCGTAGATATTTTTCAAGGCTTGCCTGTGTATGATAATAAATGGGGTATAAGTAGTTCATTAGAAACTTTTCTTGATTTTCTGACACAAAAATTTCCTGTATAGAAAAAATATTGGTTACACATTGAAAAGCTACATAGATTGAGATTTATATTGTTACGAATTTCCCTATTCGTCCTTTTTGCGTTGTTTTATTCCCAATAATAAAACAAGGTTCATTTTAAATTACGATAATTATAACGGTTTCACTTCCTTTTATTTTACTTATATAGTACAACAGTTTACTTTATTTATAACACTTTAACAAGTCTTGTATTTTACTACCAATTCGCGTTGCTTACTTTACGGGGTTTTATCACAAACTGAAACCTCCACTCCAAAGACCTCTGCTATTTATACCAACTCACCATACTCAAATGAAGGTATATCTAGCGAATTCAAGAACCTTCTAGATGTTATCTTTGTAGAACAATCTCGAACACAGGAGAATTATCTTTACTGAGGTGAATTCATGCAACTGGTTTAGCGAGCTGGTACGTTGTTACAATGCATACTTTCAGGCGCAGCACTAACCGCCGCTATTTACATACTGTTAGTAGAGTCATTCATTAACAGCAAGCAAAAGCTTTTACTTATTCGTAACAATATCATACAACTTCTAGGTATTAGCGACAAGCTTATTTTCCACAGACTGATGCGTTTTTGTATACCGGGCTAAACTAATTTTTCGACCATTTTGTAGGCGGATCCACTTAAACTCGTAAACTGATACAGTAGATCATTTATTACGGAAAATGTTGTAACGCATGAAAGCGACAACCACAAAACAACTGAACAAAAAAGTGGAAAACAAAATGAATATAAATTTCACAATTTCGGACCACAACCACATGAAAAAATTTAAAGCAGCTGTTCTAATGCTACCACCCGGTATAGCATTAAACCAGAAACAAACGACGCAACCAGAAATAAATGACGCCACCAGAAATAAACGACGCAACCGATCGGAGTTTGAGCCCTTTGCCACGTACACTTTTTTCCAAGTATGTTGATTGGGTAACTTATATACAACAACGAATAAAGTGCGTCAAACAATTCTCGACATAATTTAGACGTGACGTTGTGAACAAATACGAGCTTAATACATAATTGTATGGGAAATTCAAAACTAAATAATCATCCCGGTTTAAAATAGGAGTTTACAAATATTCATCAAATTGATTTAGAAATATCTGCAATTCAATGATGATGAAAAATGTATAGAAAAAACATGATCGTAAAGTTAAGAAAAATGTTCATTGCATAAATGAAGTTTTACATCAATTTAATGCAGAAATATTGATGAAACTCTTTCATCGTGCTGCTGATCAAATACTTTTTCAGTTTATCAATCAGAATGTGTGACTTGAGTAGTAGGTTCATGGATCTCCTGCTATCAGAACATAATCTGTGTCCCTTGTCCACATCTCCGGCAACAAGTCCGCAATTTTGAGGAAAGTGTTTGTGCCTTGGTGGGCTGGGTTTGTCTCCCGCCACCGTTCATAATGGCAGTGAAAACACGTAAACGAACAAGAAAACATAAACAACTTCTATTTGTTGCTAACCCCCGGAAACGTTATAAGGACCACGATTTACGGATATGCACTTGGAATGTAAGAACTCTATATAGATCCGGTGCAAGTATCCAACTGGCAGATGTCCTCGAAAGTTATAAGGCTGACATTACCTCTATCCAGGAAATGCGATGGACAGGACATGGCTGCACAAGAAAAAGTAACTGCGATATATACTACAGTTGCCATGAAAAAAGACATGAATTTGGTTGCGGATTTGTAGTTGGCAAAAGACTGCGACATCTAGTCTCTAGGTTCAATCCTGTGGTGAACGAATAACCACAATCCGCATAAAAGCGAAATATTTTTATATTTCCCTAATTTGTGTGCATGCCCCGACAGAAGAGAAAGATGATGATGCCAAAGACATATTCTATGAGCTCCTAGAGGAAACGTATGACCGAAGACCCGGGCCATGACATTAAGATTGTACTAGGATATTTTAATGCCAAAGTAGGAAGGGAGAATGTGTTTAATCCAACTAAACATGGTCATTAGTGGTACACGATTCCAGCATAAAGACATCCACAAGGCTAATTGGGTATCCCCTGATCAAAGAACTAAGAACCAAATTGATCTCGTGGTAATTGATGGAAGGCACTCATCCAGTGTAATGGACGTACGAGTGATCAGAGGAGCTAACATCGATTCTGATCACTACCTGGTAGCAGCAAAGGTTCGCAAAAGATTACGTAGAGTGAAATTCGTACGAAACCAGACGCAGAGGAAGCTGGACATCGGAAAGCTGCAATTACCAGAGGTAGCCACAGCCTACTCAAGGAAGCTCTCGCAACTTTTGGCACAGAACCCACCCCCTCCCGATGACGTTCCTGATGGGAAGTGGAAACCCATTTCCGACTCTATAAAAACTGCCGCAACAACCGTACTTGGTTTCGAAAAATCGCTTCGCAATAAACCGTGGTACGATGAAGAGTGTCGCATAGCAAATGACGAAAAGAACGCTGCACGTATGGTAATGCTTCAGTCAATTGCAACGCGAACTGCAACTGAGAGGTATAGGGAGAAGAGAAAGGAGGTAAACCGTCTCTTTAGGCGTAAGAAACGGCAGTGGAGAAAGCGCGAGAGTGAGAAAATTGAGACATACAGAAGGAAGAACGAAGCCCGAAAATTCTACCAAAAAGTTAAAAACTGAACTAATGGACATGGTTCAGGGCCCCCCTTCTGTAAAGACAAGGACGGAAATCTCGTCGCAGATGTGCAGAGCATGTTGGGAATATGGAGGGAGCATTTCTCCGCGCTACTAGTACCTGAGATATCCAATGACGATGGGACAATCGATTACAATATGGACGACGACGTCGATTGCCCCCCTCCTAACCAAGACGAGGTCAGAACAGCTATTGCCCGGCTTAAGAACAACAAAGCCGCAGGAGCCCATGGATTACCGGCGGAGCTGTTTAAGGATGGCGGCGATGAGCTGATAAGGTGCATGCATCAGCTCATTAGCAAAATTTGGTTAGATGAATGCATGGCCGGCGATTGTAGTCTCAGTGTACTATGTCCCATATTTAAAAAAGGTGACCCGAGTATCTGTGCCAACTACCGTGGAATAAGCCTTTTATCCATAGCATATAAGGTTCTATCAAGTATAATATGCGAAAGACTAAAACCAATTATCGCTGACCTGATTGGACCATACCAGTGCGGCTTTAGGCCTAGAAAATCGACAACTGGCCAAATTTTCACGCTACGTCAAACCCTGGAGAAGACCCACGAATAACAAATCGACACCTATCATCTATTTGTCAATTATAAGGCGGCCTTCGATAGTCCGATACGGGAGAAACTCTATGAAGCATTGTCTGAGCTTGGAATTCCTGCAAATCTCATACGCCTTTACGGGATGACCTTGACGTACACCAAAGCCGCAGTGAAAGTTGGTAAGGATCTTACCGAACCTTTCGAAACTAAGCGAGGCATCAATCAAGGCGACACCCTATAGTGCGATCTCTTTAACATCTTAATGGAGGTCATTATGAGAAAAGCTGCAGTCAATATGAATAAAACCAACAGCAGCAAAAGTCACATGCTGCTCGCATATGCTGATGATATAGATATCATTGGGCGCACAATTAGAGAAGTTACTGCGGTGTTTTCGACAACTGAGAAGGAGTCAGGAAAAGTGGGTCTGACAGTAAATGAGGACAAGACAAAATTAATGGTTTCAACGAGCAGTCCCTCCACACGATTAGATTAAAGCGTAAACGTTGATAACCGTTTTAATTTCGAGGTGGTGTACGAATTTATATACCTCGGATCTGCCGTAAACAAAAAAATCAACCGAGACTCCGCTGGATGGATTAGGTTGACGAATCCCTGCGTACACTTGGAATTGTCAACTGGAGAGATATGGCAAAAGATCGAACTAAATGGCGAAATACCCGTATTTAATCTTGGGTTTGTAAGGTCATTGGTGTAAGTAAGTTTTGTATAAAATCGGTAAACTTCAAATTTGGTTGGTTGGTTGGTTGAAAAGGCTGCAAGACAGCACGCTGCCTAGCACACTTAGGCTAAAGAAGCCCATTTTGATACCTGAAGTTTCCTCGTCCTCTTCCATGCAGCATATACAGAGAGTGGAGTTTCTATGTCCCAATCTGAGGGCGCGTCTTCCTACAAGACAATGTCCCGTAAGTGTTCCTATCATTGTGGATAACCTGCCTCTCTACAAGTTAAGTAGTTGCCTAGTCCTCCTCCTGTCCACCTGTGGCCCGAGGCCCCTGGCTTGTTTGCAGGTTGAAGTAAGTCTCCACTTGTCCTTGAACATATTATCGGCCCACTGCCTGATCTGCAAACGGCGGGTAGAGATTGGCATCCTAACACCTTCTACCGCTACGCCTGCAATGCCGCTGTGTCCCGGTACCCAGATGAGCCTGATGTCGAAATACTCTGCCATCACCCTAAGTGATGAGTGGCATTCTTTCACCGTCAGGCACGTAGCAAACATGGATTCTAGGGATTTAATGGCAGCCTGGCTGTCCATGTAGATACATATTCTCCGGAGTGTTATGACACTTCTTTTCAGTAGTTCAGCAACCTACAGAAAGGCGGTAATTTCCGCCTGAAATACACTGCAGTGATCAGGCAGCTTGAAGGAGATATTTACATTTAGGTCCGGTGAATGGACCCCATATTGTATTTGCTCGTCCAACTTTGATCCATCCGTGAAAAATCTGATACTACTGGTATCCCCTTCCAGTGACGTTTCCCAGGTATTCCTGTTCGGAATAGAAGTCCTTAGATTTGTCGCTGGTAGAAGGTAGGGGAAGCAGTAGTCCGTTTTTACGGGAATAGAGTTGATCCGGTGTAGTAATTCAGCGTGTCCGGAATGCCCCGATATCAAAACGCCACAATCTGTGATTCTCACCAGGGCTGTAGCCGATGCCGATTCGGCCATGATATCAGGAGTACAGATGTTCAGGATAGCACTGAGTGCAGTACCTAACGTCGTGCTCATTGCCCCACTAACGCTAATCAGTGCTAATCTTTGAATTTTCATCAAGGAATTCAGAATATATTTCTTTTGGAGGGACCTCCACCAAACTACGGTGCCATAGAGAAGTATAGGTCTGACTATTGCCGTATAAATCCATATGGTGATCTTAGCGCATTCCTATCGCCCCTTTACAGCAGTAAAGAGCAACAGACGCCTTTTTCACCCTCTCCATCACATTCGGTTTCCAAAACAGTTTTCTGACGACAATTACTCGCAGATACTTGACCGTTTCTGTCAACTGTAATTGACGGCAGTTCAAATGCGGGTATTTTATATTTCCGAGAGAAGCTGTCGACTCCTAGATTCTGTAACGACCTAAGATTCGTCCAAGGTTAAACATTATTGAAGGCTCCCTCGATGTCCAGGAAGGTCCCTAGAGCGAATACCTTATTCTCAAGAGAGTTTCCTATTATGCTGACTATAGATTGGAGAGCCGTCAAACTTCAAATTAAAAATAAGCTCATTTAAATTTGAAAATCATATTCGAATGTGAAAGGAATTTAAGAAAGTGTTTCAAAGTGTACAAAATTGATTTAGTTATTTAAATTTTAAAATCATTTTGAAATTAAAATAATTGTTTAAAATCATATTTAGAACTTACTCAATCTATATAATTGCATTTGCTAATCAATAGTCCGTGACTTTTTAGAATAATCTCCTCTTAGCTCAATACACTTAGTCCAACGTTTCTCCAATTTTTGTATCCTTTCCAAAAAATAAGATTTTTCCAGGTCCATAAAATAGGCATTTGTTTGATCAATTATTTCATCGTTGGAGCTAAATCTCTTTCCACCGAGCCATTTGCTTAGGTTTGGAAATGGAATACGGCGGAAGTGGTACCAATTGGTAGCCCAATTCATGGAATTTTGCCATTGAGACTACACACGTGTGAACCCGTGCATTATCTTGATGAAAAGGAACTTTTTTTGGGCCATATGGGGTCGTTTTTTTTAAATCCTCGTTAAATCGGTCCAATAAGTCGGCATAATATTCGCCCTTTATTTTTTCCCCTTTTGAAGGTAATCGATGTGGATTATCTGCGCGCATCCCAAAAAAATTTGCCATCACCTTATTGGCCGGCAAACTTACATTTGCCTTCTTCGGAGCCGGTTTATCCGGAGAAACCTATTGCTTAGACTGCTGCTTGGTCTCCGGAGTGTTGTAATGTATCCATGATTCATCCACAGTTACAAAACGCCGCAAAAACTTCTTCGAATTGCAGTTAAACAACTCCAAACAATCGTTTGAAGTTGTCACACGATTACGTTTATGGTCAATTGAGAGAGAGCAAACGCGGCACCCATCTTTCAGAAAGCTTTCTTAAACCCAACTGACCATTTAAAATCGAACCCACATTGCCATATGAAATGCCTACGGCATAAACAATCGCACGCACTTTTACTCTTCGATCGGCCAACACCATATCGTGGATTTTTCGACATTTTCGGGTGTATTGACCTCAATTGGCCGTCCAAAAGGTTCAGCGCAGGATCATAGCTACCGCCGTATCAGCCGTACCGATGATATGGGGCCCCCGGGCTACAGGAGCCCCATTTCATATACTAGCAAAAATTTGTAAAATTGTATCCACAATCTAACTATCTAAACTAACTGTCTAACTAACTAACTATCTAAACAATCTAAACTAAAAATAATATTAAAATTGGGCCCATGTAACCCACAAGGACCATTTCCAAAAGATCCAGAAACAGCATATCATTACTCATATTTAAATAGGGCTGGTATAAAAATGTTAAGACCATGGCTATGTTATTCTAATACATTAAACAAACCGTATTGCCACTTCTGTTGGTTGTTAGCAGATCGTCAAAACAAATCGTACTCTTCAGCTTGGTTAAACGGTGTTTCCATTAGAAGCAATTTTACACAATGTATATCTGACCATGAAAACTCTCAGCAGCATATTAACGCGGCTCTATCTTATAATAATTGGATAAAAGGAAATACATCGAGTGAAATCAACAGTAAAATTACTTTTTGGCGATCATGCAATTTGCCTTTAAGAGGCCACGATTCTGATCTGGAAATTTCATGTCAATTTTACGTATATTGTCTAATTATGATCCTATTTTAAAAGAACTTATTTTAAAGCCAAAATGAAAAATTAATTATTTAAGCCCAACAATTCAAAATGAGATTGTGAATCTGCTTGGTACCGCCGTAAGGGCAAATATTGTTTTGGAAATTAAAAAATCTCCGGATACAACACAAGACCCAAGACCTGTCAAAAATTGAGCAACTTTCTGTTGTTTTTCGATACATCTCTATAACAAAAAATGTTGATCATGAGCCTAAGGAAATAAAAATCTGCGAGTGATTTTTGGGGTTTATATCAGTAGCCGATTGTATTGCAGAAGGGCTTAAAACTGAAATTGTGAATACCATAAAGGAGTATGGAATTGATTTGTTCAAATGTAGAGGGCAGGGTTACGATGCAGCAAATGTTATGTCGGGTCTATACGGAGGATTAAAAGCCCATATAAAATAGCATGCGCCAAATGCCGATGATATTCATTGTGCGGCACACGCATTCAATTTAATTTTAAATGATGCTGCGAAACGTGTTCCTGAAGTGTCAAAATTTTTCGATTATTTGGAAAAAATTTGTAAATTTTTTGGCAATAGTATTAAACGCTGCTCAATATTGAGCGATGATCCATCTGAAAAATATAAACTTACCCTTAAAAAGGTATGTCCTACTAGATGGTCTTCACGAAACAACGCTTTATCAGCTATAAGGAAAAATTATTCATTAATAATGAAAACTTTATACCAACTAAATTTAATTTCCACAAAAAATTTAATAAATAAATATAATTAACATTTTATAAAGCTACGATTTTATAGTGCTTTTCGCCTATTTTTCTTCACTATTTGAAATCATTAATCCTGTTTCTAAGGCCCTACAGCTTGAAAAAAAAGACTTACAGAAAGCTAGTATTTTACTAAGTAATCGTTTGAATCGACTGAGTGAAATAGGAATCAAAATTCTTTCCATGGTTTGCTAAACAAGTCCACAGATATAGCAAAAGAGTGAGAAGATAGAGAAAGATAACATAGGGTTTTTTTATGAGTTATCAGAAGATGAGAGAATTTCTGATCCGGAATCGTACGTCAAGGTCATTGTGCACTATTGCTGCTTAGATATATTAATTTCTGAAACTAAAGTCAGATTTCAGAGCCTGTGGAACCTGAGTACTACGTTTGCAGTGTTACAACCGGAGAAACCCTTATCGTTTTGAAACGAAATAATAAAAAAGGAAGCCGGAAAACTGACTTCTCAATACAGTAAAGGCATGTCAGTAGATTTGTACAAACATTTAATTGCTTTGAAAGCATGCTTAAAATCTGAAATTCCGAAAATTCACTCCATTAAGGAACTAATAGCGTAGACAGACGACAGCGTTAATTTGCATTAAAAGCTCACTAATGTGAATTAACATTTTGCCATGACAGACGACAGTTTTTGCATTTAGTAAACAGCTGTTTGTTTGTCAAGTAATTTTTTGGACTTTTACATCAGATGCAGAACCTCCGCATCTCCATCACACCACACGCTTTTCTTCTTTCCCTTGGAAGTCTTAAATTGGAAAAATTCGTTTCGATTTTAAATATTTCTCATTTTTTTGCAAAAAACAATTAAAATAATTCACCTTTGCTGACTTTGAATCCATTTTCAATTGACGATAGCAAAAAATTTGACAACAGCTGATTCAAGATGTATCAAATACATGGTGATAGCAGGTGGTGTTGTTGCAATAACATCCACTTCAGCGGTGTCAAGCATCAGTACATAAAATCAACAAAGCAAACAACAAACACAAGAAAGTTCCACTTCCACTGTGTTCCGGCTATCACCTTTATGTATAGAGACATCTTGAGCTGATTGATTGTCGACGGTGTTGCCATATTGAAATACCTAAATGCAGTATAAATGCACTCTGATTTCATGCATTTACGCCAAAGCTGATACACATTGGGACGGGGATAATTCACAAGTTAATTTGAATTTAGACAGCTAATGCAAATTAACGCTGTCGTCTGTCTACGAGAGAGAAAAATAGAGGCAGAAAATCTCGAAAAACTAAAATCGTCTTCAGCTGTGAATGATTTAATAAATGAGTTTGCTGAAAATAAGGCAACAAATGTATATATTTGAATTACCTATGAGTAATTACTTATAATCAATAAATGTTAATTGTATTCAATACGAGCATTTTCCTTTTTTATGCAAAATATCTTCATCATTCATTTGAGTTTCGCTGCAGTCGGATTGATGGGCCCCCCAACAAACTTTGATACGGTGACCATTAATGGTAAGCTACGCTACTGGTTCAGCGTCATTTGTACTTGTGCGACTGGTACTTGTTACCATTGAAATCGATGGTGCAGGGTCCCCATAGTACTTATCAAGCTTTACCTTGGTTTCATTGAGGGTTTTTTTTTCCCGCAAAAATAATGTTTAATGAAAACTCGAAATTCACTTTTTTCCATTTTTAAAAAAATGCACGAGGTTGTACGTTTTGAACAGCTGTTAAACGCAAAGTAAATGACGGAACTAGCTGAAAATTTGTTTGTAAAGATATTTAACACAAATGAAGTAAAATAAGGAGTTTCGTCAAAAAAACGGGTTTAGGTTTATTCGAAAATTAAATAAATAAATGATTTCCCATTACATCCCGTGAAGGAATTGGGGAGAGATTCTAGCAACAAAGAGAGTTGTGCCCGTTCTAGTTTTACACTCACTGATTGAGAGTTTTGAGAAGCTCTTTCATGGCTAAATACTCTATACCGATGCCGTCACTATGTGAGATAACCGCCGCGGCGAAAGAAATTAAAGATGGGGTTAGGAGGGATGGAACCCAGGATCTCATGTGCAAGAGGTGTGCACACTAATCATTTCTGACATGAAAATTACGTTTGTTAATAACCCGGCATACGGGTAATTGATAAAAAAAAACGGTTAACCGGTTTCGCCGGATTCGATTTCGAACACATGCAAGAAGACATGTATTGAATTTATAGGTAAATCAATGTGGTCTGCAATTATCTCAGCAAAGTTTTCATATTCGTTTCCTAATAAATACACAGCTACCACAAGACTTTAAAATTATTGAAATGTTATCAACCTTTAAACTTCATTCAAAACAACACCTATCAGATATCGTGGAAATACTTCATACAAGCAAATTTTTTGTAACGAAGTTCCTTATCGCACGATGCGGGATGGGGGCTAAATGAAAAAATGTTAAACAACTTTTTTTAACTACTTTATTACAACCCAATACTATCAACCACAGATAAAGGAAATAAGTAGATATCGCACAGGTGTTGTCAAGTACTACCACTAGGTGCTGTGTTGTCGTTTTGTAACACTCACTGAAGTTTCTCATAATTTTCATTGACGTTTATTCAACACTGTGGGAAATTTGATACATACAAAAAAAGTATAATTTTCCAGGTTGTGTTATTCGAACAACTAACTTAATTTTTTTATATCATTTTGTTCCCCACTTTCAAGTTCAAATTTTGTTATTTTGATTGTGTCTTTTTGTTTACTGTTATTGTTGGTGTTCGTTTGTGTTGAATTTCTGAGCAACGGAGAACAACACAAAAACAAAATCCTTGTTGATGTTGTCTACCACAGCTATTGTTAGCTCCTGTTCTAAATACATCTTGCAAGGTATATTTTGTTTGGGATCAAACGTTGTAATTATTACATTCAGCTACATCTAGAAAATATCCCATTGAACAACAAATTTCCCAAGGCATGTGCGATATCTAGTTAATTCCTTTATCTATGATATCAATTATATTGGGTACTTTTGGTTGGGTTTGGTTTAAAGGGAAGTTTTCTAGGTGGTGCCTGTGTATTACATATTGTAATTTTGAACCCAATAAAAAGTAAATTTAGAAAAGCCAAAGTGCAAGACTGGTAAATCCATGAAATACAACTCTGAGCATGGAATTAATTACATTTGGCTGCACCCTTACTCTTACAATCGTACTTTTTCTTTGGTTTGTGTCTAGACTAACATATCGAGGGATATTTTTTGTTTAATGGGAACTTCTCTAGGTGGAAGCCTGTTTATTACATATTGTAGTTTTGAAACGAATAAAAAGAAAATTTAGAAAAGCCAAAGTGTAAGAAGTGTACAAAATAACATTATCTTAAGTAAGTGCGTTTTCTTAAACAAAGTAAATTTGTTCAAAAAAATACCCATTGATATTTTTAAACAATCTACATTTTCTTAAAAAACCTGACGCCTCATGTACTTTTTTTTTTATTTTGATTACTATTGGTTATTATATCCATAGATTAAATATGGTATAGAGTGACAGCTTCTCTCACTAAATGGCCGACATTTGGTGTTGTATCTTATGGACGTTGCAGATTGAAAAGTATTGCTTTAATAATAGCAGATAGAGGCATTAGAACAATGTATCCAACAAAGCAACAACAAATTCATTTCGTGTTTGTCTGTCCAAAAAGTTGTGTTGAATACAACACAAATGTGTACAAAATACATTTAAATTATACAGTTCTGCACCAAAACGACATGAAAGAATTAAGTCAACAGTTCTTGTAATTGCACCTGGTCTAAGTAATTTTGCGTCGAATGGCACGAAAAGTGTGAAATGAAACGTCAGTTGAGAGAAATTGTGTCTCTATATCTTATTTACTCTATGATTATATCATTTTTATTATTATTTGTTTTAGATTATGTTAAAAATAGTTGTTTAAATCGTTGTCAGTTAACCTCTAACAGATGATTATAGCCCTGAGGTAAAATAGCTAATAATGGAAAATTTTGCACTTAAATGACGTAAATAAGCAACAACAAAAACACAACCACAGAATATCAGTCAATAAGAAGAAAATAAGTAAGAGCAAACGCTTCTCTTGTCAGGCAATAATTTCATGTCGCCACTCGCCGAGACGACAGTAGCTGCAATAATTTGGAACACCCATTCAAAGGTTTGCACTTTTTCACAATCGAACACATAAATGATATTTTAGGACGAAAAATGATTTATTTTTTTCAAAATCGAAATCGTTGTTAGTTTAAAGCCAACAGACAGACAGACGGTGGTGTCTCTTAACTAAATGACATGACTGCATCTGATATGAACCAAATTATTTTCCCAGCTATTTTTTTATTCACAAATGAGCAACCTCTATACAAAACCGGTGACAAATTTGTTTAAAGCTGACAAAAAAAAAAAACAACAATTTGCCAATAATATTGTTAAATTATAGCTACGTTAGGTTCAATAAATATAACCATCCAATCACCCGACTAAAGTCTCTTTATACCTTTCTTTACCTTTGATTTCGTATCCAATGGAGACAATAAAATGACGTTACATGATCAAAGTTTGCCTTTAGTGCAGCTGGAAGACCTTTATCCGTTTCAATGTTCAATACAACGAAATCTGATTTATTGTAGGCCGCATAAAGCTTTCTGGCATATTCCACCATTTTTACATTGATGTCGGAGCACACAATTTTTTCGAAATCACGCGTCAACCGAGGATAAATGAAATCAAATAGGACATCGCCAGAACCGGATCCAATATCGATTAGACTATCTTTGCCATCCGAGCGCCATTTGATTTTTGAAGAATATTCTTTGATAACTTCCTCAGCATCGTATCTTTGCACTTCATTGGCCCTGCGATAGGCATCGGGTCGATTCATATTGGACGAGCGTTTGTAAGAGACTAACTAACATTTGTATTTGAATTGCAATTCAAGCGTGAAGTATAACCGAATCAAAGATCAAGAATAAGATTAATAATGTTATACTGATTAGAAAACCAGTATAACAATTGATGTTACGTTAGTCGACCTGAACATACCCTCAACCATAAAGTAATATAAAAAGAGTGTGCAACAACTGTTTAAGCTTTGACCGGATGTCACGTCGCAAGTTGGAATTTCATCAAGTTGGAGTTGCAGATGATGAAACTAGTGTCAAGGCTAATTTAAAAGTCATTATCATTAATCAAATATAACACTGTGTGTAATTTTTTAAGTCATGGAAATATAACCCTATACGGACACCACCACGTGATAAAATACAAAAAAAAAAAGACCCGTGTCTCTCAGTTTTGCCCAAAGTCATCCACTTTTTTAATGGGCACCCAAAGATTTGGGGACTCGGTGTCAGTTTTGCAAAAAAAAGTGATAATTTTGTTAGGATCATATCTTGCAAACCGTTCGGAACTTTGATTTACTCTCTGAGAGAAAGGTGTCTCAAAAAAATTAGATTTCTTTTTAACCTTTTTTCACCTGTTCAGGTCCATAGGTAGCAAACCGTTAAAAATTCAAGGAAACAATCAACTAGAAAAATGAACCTAAGATCAACAACTTTCTAGGACTTACGAACTTCCTAGGAATGATACTTAACACCGTTTACTTCAACATTTGTGATACTATGCCATCTCACCGACCGCAGCAGCACAGGCAAAGCAGCAAGCTCAGCACACGCAACAAGGGACGCAGCACACAATATAAAGGTCCGATTAGTCTTGTCGGTTGACGTTCTACTTAATATTGCGGGGTTAGTTATGTCGGTTAGACGGTAGAAAGACAAAACAAAACAAAAAACTGATCGAAGAGCATTTGTATAAAATATAATTTGCATGCATGAGTTTTGTGTTAAAAAGTAATTGTGTCAAAAAAAAAAATTAAAAATAAAAAGATAATTGTGGTTGCCGTCTAGTTGTGTATTGCCGCGTACAAAATTTCGAAGTAAAAGCAATAACAATAACAGCTGCTCGGTCTTGACGGCTGACGGTTGATTCTGCAACCTGCTGAAGTCTACCGTCGTAAACCGTAAATTTTAGTTGTCTCTCTCTAACACATGCTAAATGCAACCCCAACTCAAACAGCTGATCGCTTACCGTCTACCGTCAAGACTAATTGGACCTTAAAAGCGACACGACGTTCACATCGGGGCATTACACAGCGCGAAGTCAACGAGAGCTCACCGGTGAAAGTTGTAGAGAAAGTGCTACAGCATAATTCGCACACAACATTGCCAACTGACAGTTTCAGTATGCAGTGTGAAAATATTGATTTATTTTGCTAGGTTTGCGGTCATCAAATCAGAAAAAAAGGTTCTACAAGATTTCAAAAGGAACGAATCTTTTAAGTAGTGAATTCAAGAGAGCATATAAGTTGTTTTTCGACGAAGTAGACTTGACCCGTGAAAATTACACACCTAATACAGTGTTTGGCCAATGTTATAACAATCTCATGGCATGGTTGAGTGGAGTCAAATATAGTATGAAGTATTGTAAGCCGGTAAACTGGATTAATCGCCCAGGTGATGATGATGAAACCAGTTGCTATGCATGCGAAAATTACACATATCGTCTAAATCGACATGCTGAGAAGAACAACATTTATAAAGCAAGATTTGGGGCCTCGCTGTCATTTTTGCAAAAAAGTGATCATTTTGACAGGCTCATATCTTGCAAACCGTTCGGAATTTTGATTTACACTCTGAGACAAAGTTGAAGCACTTGTAAGAGAGAACAAAAATTGTGAACATATAAAATCAAAAAAACAGCCACACTACCAACACTACCAGTGCTTGCACCTGAAAATTTTGTATCACCAAAGAACTCCAGATCGTAGGACAGAAATTACAGGAATGACTAGAGCAAGTGGTGTTACTTATGAAGATCCCTTTGATGCCGATTATGAGCCCCAACAGGGAAGAGAAATGGATTTCATTGTGGCCATATTGGGAATATCGCAGCGACTTCTCATATTTTTGATTGCGTTTTTGAAGCAAAGAAAACTCACATAGTATTTCAGAGCCTCTACACTCTAAATGAAGACAATTCGTTCGCTTATTGCAACGATATAAAAGCTTTGGTGGTAAAAATGGGAATGAACTACTTCGCTACTGATTGGAGATTATTTATTGATGGTGTCGAACCGAAAACCTTCCATTCCGCTAGCAATGGGTATTAACACGAAAGAAAGCCATGAAACATTGAAAGATATAATTAGCAAAATCCAATACTACGAAAATAAATGGAAGATTTGCTGTGATTTGAAGGCCATCAACATTTTGCAAGGCCGGCTTTCCAAAAAGCCTTTGCTTTCTTTGTAATTGGGATTCGCGCTCACCTCTGAATCAATACCAATGTAATTGGTGGAGACCAAGAGGAAGTGTGGAGGAACAAATGAAACAACATAAACTGAGGAATGCACCTTTAATTGACAATACTCAAGTCGTCTTGCTGCCACGTCTCCACATAAAATTGTCCAAACACATTCGACGATTAGAAAAGCGTTTTCCCAAAGCGTAGCGATGACAAAATTAAAAAAGGTGTTGTAGTAAATTTAAAACGAATTTTTGTTCACCCCATTGTACTATTTACACTATGTTAATGTTTTCTTTTCTGTCTTTATTTGTTGTCTTCAAAAAAATGTCGGGAAATTTTTCACTTTTGCGGCTACCTAAACGGTGTAAAGAATGGCTGCCGGAAGACGGGCCCCAGGAAATAACACCCCAACTGCAAAATGAAAATGGGCCGCAAATTTAGGGTTTGTTTTCATTATGAAGGTGGGCCCCAAATTCCAAAATGTAACAGCCTCCCAATCAATGATGAAGGGCCCCAAAAAATTGTGAAGCACGACCCCAAATATTTTAGTGGGGTCGGCTTTCATTTTTTGGTTTTAAAGCGTTTACAAATAAGGGACCAATAATGGCAAAATAATTATTTGTTGTCTACTGATACAATTTGTGGTCGGATTTCATTGAGTCTTTGGGGTATATTTTCTTGAAATGTAATTTTAAAGAAAAGAAATTGCCCCCCAGAAAAATCTGCCCCAATAGAAAAAAATTGGTTTTGTTTTATCCGTCGATTTGATTAATTTCAGAATGAATACGAGTATACAATACACACATAAACATATTCCATGAAACATTAAACAAAATAAGATAGAATAGAATATTTATTTCAAATATTTGTCTCCCCTTTTTTGACGTCTTTTTTTGTAAAAATATTTTTCATTTCTTTCTAAAACACTAAAATATAGTTTATGAAAATTTCCTGTGAACGTGTGTTGAAGCGCCCTAAGCAGAAAAATTTTCCCAACAAAATCGCGCGATTTTTTTTGTAAAATTTTTTTCCATTTCTTTCTAAACCAGTAAAATATAGTTTATTAAAATTTACTTTTATTTACTTTTTAGTAATATTTGGGGCCTAATTTCATTAGTTATTATGGGGTGTTTTTTCATAAAGTTTTATAGTAGCCATACGAAATAGCACTCCGAGAAATTACACCCCAATTTAGTTATGAAATAACCCCAAGTAAAATGAAAATTTTCCCCAAAAAATAATTGGGGTCTACTTTCATTAGGGCCCACATTCATAATGAAAAAAAACACCCCAAGTGTAAGCGAAAATGGACCCAAAATGTAGGAAATAACACCCCAAAATTTGGTTTGGGGCCCATTTTAATTTTTCAATTGGGGTGTTATTTCCTTGGGCCCGTCTTCATTCCGCCTTTAAGAATCATTCCCAGGAAGTTCATATGTTCTAGAAAGTTGTTTATTGAGAGCTTAGGTACATTCTTTGTTTCCTTGAATTTTGAACGGTTTGCTACGTATGGACCTGAACTGGGGGAAAAAGGAAAAAAAATCGAATTTTTTTAAGTTTTTTGCGGTTTTGACCTTGAAGATGAAGTTTTTTTGATTTGATATGCTCACAATTTTTGTTCTTTATGACAAGAAATTCCGAACAGTTTACAAGATATGAGCCTGACAAAATGATCACCTTTTCTTTGGGGGCCCAAATCTTTGGGGGCCCATAAAAAAAAGTGCATGACTTTGGGCAAAACTGGGAGACTCGGGACTTTTTTTGTTGGTCTTTTATCACGTAGTGGTGTCCGTATATGCTTATATTTTATCGTGTTGCACTGTGTAATTAAAAAACCAGTAGTATCAATCGAACAGAATTTAAAAGACATTAGTATCAATCAAGCATAACTTCAACTAGGTTTGCCAATCGCTCATACCTCATTCACTTTCTTTTGCATGATTTTCCAACTTCATAGTCGATCGGCTGTGGCATCGAAACCCCCTGGTTCATACAGTAATGTAACCAGAGAGGGTAACAGCTGTTAAAGCTTTGACCGGATGTCATGTCGCAAGTTGGAATTTCATCCAGTTGGGGTTGCAGATGACAAAACTAGCGTCAAACATAATTTAAAAGTCATTGTCATCAATCATACATAATTTTAAAACCATTAGTGTCAATCGAACGTAATTTAAAAAAAATTAGTATCAATCAAACATAATTTAAACTTTGCATGATTTTCCAGCTTCATAGTCGATGAGCTGTGGCATCGAGTCCCCCTGTCCTCAACCTAAGATATCCATTGGGTCAGATTTACATTTGCATGGTTGATCCAAATGTTAGAGTAAATTTTCCAAATGGGTGTGGCAAAGTCGCCCATATTCTGCAGATTTCTTGGGATTGATCGAGTCTACCAACCAATTGTCCGCCCACTATTGATGGGGTAGATACCATAATATTCCAGCCAAAATCTTTAATTGTACTGGATCGGTTGTGTATTACGAGAATTACCGTGTCGACCAACAAGACGGTCGCTTAACTCTTTTATGGGAGGAAGCAGAATGGGATTAGGGAAATCCCTCACTTTCAGTAGCAGATTAGCGTTTGACGAAATATTTCATAATAACGAATTTTATAATGATCTTGTTGTGTTTTAAGGATGCCATTGAATCGACCAACCAGCCATTAATAAAGTTTTGTAGGGGGTATCAAAATGTACGCGATAATATTCATATTAAATTTAATTTAGGTCGGTAGGGGTTTATATTGTCGACCAGCCGGACGGCTGCATAACTTTTGTACGGAATTCGCAAAATTTCTCAAGATAAGACAATGTTGGCAGAATATTTCCAAACATTTATATCTGTATTAATTTTTAGTTTTCTTTAAACAAAGTGAAGAAAACTTGACTTAAATAGGCATATACTCGTACACGCTGAAAATCTGTATTTTTTCCTTGTTTGGATGCAAATGTAACGTGTTTGGAGTTTGTTGCAAATATAGTATACTTGTGTACAAACACATTGGGTTTACTATTCAGTATTACATGTTTGAAACACAGTGATTAATATATTATAATACAAGTATTTCTGATCCAAATATAACTTTGTTTGTGACACAAATACAGCTTTGTTTGGTACATTGTTTACTTCAGTTTTTTGTAGCTATGCTCTGTCGAGAGCAAAATAATAAAAGAGGGACAGATAGACTGTTCTGAATTGTTTCACGCTGAAAAATTTGCCTTTTTTTGTTGTTTGGATGCAAATTTTACGTGGTTGTAGATTGTCACAAATATACTATACTTGTACCAAAACACATTGTGTTTGCTATTCAATATAACATGTTTGAGACACAAAGATTAATAATGTGTTTTGTTTGATGAAAACCGCTAACAACAATTACGAGATAGAGAACACAGAAACAAAATAGCAGCAGATCTTCAATTCATGAAAACAGTGCTTGCAAACATGTACATGTTTCCTGCAATATGTTTCTGGGGCCGAAATTCTTCAGCGTGTGGCTGATCTATTGGGTTTTAGTTTCATGCATTCGGTATTTAATCATTCGTTTAGGAGGAAACACTCGAATATTTCGAAGTAACTTTATAGATATTTGGGGTGAAGCACGCATATGGCTCCACGTAAAAGTATTAATCTTTGCGCGTAAACATGCTAATGTTTGCATTTAAATATAATTGAGTTTAGAATTTGCAAATATATGAATGTTTGGGGTGTCTTCCAAACATGTATATGGTTTCGGCAGAATGTGTTTGAGAGAATATGTTACAGAGGCCGTTTTTTCAGCGTGTAGTGGGTCAAAATGTTCTATAAATAAATCGTGGAAACCATATCGCTAGAGGTTGTCAAAAACGAGAAATCTGGGGGAGCACGATTCACTTGGTCACTCGAACCGATAATGTTTTTCGATAGAACACCCAAAAATTGGGCGGATAAATTAAATAAAAGTTTTGGATAGTTATCGAGATATTGGGGTTAGATATTTAGAGAAAGCTATACGATTTTTTTCGAATTTAGTTCTTATTAAATTCCATTATGGGTATCAAAGACCAAAATTTTTACTATTTGTTGTTTAATCTTGTTCCTGATTGCTGTTTCAGCACTGTTCCTTTTCTTTCTTTTTAATTATTATTGTTTAATATTGTAAGTTTTTAACTGAAGATATGAAAAATATATATTTGTTCAACAGTTTTTAGCTGAGTAAATGACTGTTTTGTTTTTGATTGCTTATCGCTCTCTCGCCTATCTA
Organism: Phaonia tiefii; assembly: GCA_963931995.1. Lineage (NCBI taxonomy): Eukaryota > Metazoa > Arthropoda > Insecta > Diptera > Muscidae > Phaonia > Phaonia tiefii. The sequence continues at coordinate 270,755,728 of OZ008368.1, read as the reverse complement.
CTCTGTTTTCTAGCAATTTCCTACTTCATAGTCGATCAGCTGTGTCAAACTCGATGAAATTTTCTACTACCTTGGCGACAGCTAATTGGATACCACCTGTCCAAGGTCAATTTTTAAAAAAACGTTTCATTTACCTGTAGAGATGAAGCCCAAGTTGCACAGTGCTTCGTCCCAGTACATCGATGAGACAAAAATAGAAGGAGTCGTCCTAGGGTAATACAATTTTGTACGAGTCCCCAATATAATAGAATTAAGAAAATTTCAAAGTATCGAAAAATGGACCACACCCATCGCCCACCGCCCATACAAACCGAAATTATTATTGGCTGTAAAAATTTAACAATTGCGACAAATTTCGCGAAAATTGCGTGAAGAATATATTTATATGCCACCTTATCAAAAAATAGCATTTCATCAACATTGACCACTCCCATCGCCCATAAAACCCGAAATTATTATTATTCTACGCAGAAACCAAAAGTGTTTTCAAAAACACTTCTCCAATAACAGCAGATAGGAACTTGTTCTTATTTTTCCTTTTTACCATGGTCTGACGGTAAATGAGGACGGGCCAAAGCGTGAACGTTGATAACCGTTATAATTTCGAGGTAGTGGGCGGATTTATATACCTCGGATCTGCCGTAGACGAGGACGACATCGTTAGCCTTGGGATCAAGCGGGGAATTGTGCTTGCGAATGAATTTTATTTTGGGCTAGGCAAGCACTTTGGGGATAGAGCCCTCTCTCGAGTGGCAAAAGTCCAATTATACCGGACTCTCGTACAGCCTGTCTTGCTTTATGGCGCAGAATCCTGGGTATTATCACAAGCGGACGAAACATCTGTAGGAGTCTTCGAGGGGAGGATACTCCGGAGAGTTTAGGGCCCTATGGTGCACGACGGCGAGTATCGGCGACGCATGAGCTGTATGAGCTATATCCCGACATTGACATGGTTAAGCGGATCAAGATGACACGATTGCGCTGGCTAGGCCATGTCAGTAGAATGGATGGATTCGAACCAGCGCGAGGGGTTTTCGAAACCGTGCTCGGGGGACGACGTGAAATGGGGGGCCAAGACTCCGCTGGAAGGACCGGGTTGGCGAATCCCTGTGTACACTTGGTACTGCCAACTGGATAGATAGGGCGGGAGGTCGAACTGGTTGGCGAAATATGTTGTCTCCGTTTTGTAAGGTACCTGACCCCTCGGGGTTGTTCGTGACCGGATAAGTAAGTAAGTAAGTAAGATAAATGTATAAACTGTAAACTTTTTTTTTTATTTCATGAAACGTATAATTTTTGCGTATGAAATAAAAAATGTATACTTATTGAAGCCGTAAAACAGTATGATTTTATATATTCTTTTTAAAAGTATTATTTTTTATTTATTATGTATATAAAAAACCAATGAAAACGACAAAACTTTAGTCAATTCATATAAAAATTAATTTTTGGAATTTTTTCGTGAAACTACTCGAAACAAGATTTTGTTAAATCACGAAAAAACTGAAAAAAATATTTTTGTTATTTGTTAGATCGATGGTTACCCATTTTTTTTTTTTCATCTGTAAGACAGATTTATAGACTGCCGTAACACCCTATCGGATAAACAGATTTTAACTAAAATTTGGGATGTATTAGATTTTTCAATGCAGAAAATTGTATGCCTAATTTGAAGGCAATCGGATAATGAATTCTGGTACCTCCCATACAAAATGTAAAAATCTCGAAAATTTCTCGTTTTTAGTTGTTTGGAGCTTGCCGTAAATATAATATACTTGTATCCAAACACATTTTGTTTGCTATTCAATACTACATGTTTGAGACACAATGATTAATATGTTATAACATATGTGTTTGCGTACCAAATATATCTATGTTTGCTTGCCGAGTTTATTGCACTCTTTATGCTCTCTTGAGAGTAAGAGAAATAAAGAGGGACAACGAGAGAGTCTATCTCGTAAGTGTGTATCAGTACTTTTGGATTATTCTCTCCGTCAGTGATTTATAAATATTCCTGAATGTGCGTGTAAATTGAAGAAGTCAAGAAAACCAAAACAGAACGAGACAACTACAATTATAATATTTCGTTCTATAACTAGAACTTTCAAAACTTCGGCATCAGTGCGTGTAAGTAGGAAAGCAGTGTGTAAGTAGCGACAAACAATCACTCTGCACCATAAAATAAATATCTTCGGTTAGTGACTGGTGTGAATACACACCGCAGTGGCTTAACGGGCTAGACGCTGCTGAAGATGATGCTTCACAAACATTGAAACGATCGTACAGCGAATGTGAGTTCGAATCCCACCCGCGGCATTTACATTTTTTTCACTTACGGGAGAAAACATGATCTCTGAGCCTTAAAGGAAATTACAACTTTAAATATAACGAGGATCTAAGACAACTAAAAATGATTCTTATTTTGGCCGATTTATTACGTTTCAGTTTCAGTCATCAAATAATAATATTTGCAAATATTTATTAACTAATTTATTAACTAATTAAAGTGAAAATAATCTACTTACAAATTTATTCAAGCTCAAGACCTTTTTAAATAATATAAAGTTATTATCTTGAGCTTGAAACAATAATATTGTTGATGGCAACCCTCTGTTTTGTTGTTTTTGTAATGACATAACAAAAACAAATCATGTCTGATTAAAACCAATGGTTTTACGGCATGATAAAAAGAGTTGTGCATGAAGGTGTTCCAATGATAGTGCTTGGTATTCTTCAAACGAGTATATGAAGGAATTCTCATTAATATGATGAGTGTTGCTGGATATATATTTTTGAAGAATTCACCAAAAACATACCAAAAACGTCTGCTGATGAAGATCTTCGCAAGATCCGAAATAGCTATACAGACAGCCTTGGTATCATTGGAACATTTTTATGCTCGACTTTTTTGAAAGTAATATAAATATAATAACTTTATATTATTTAAAAAGGTCTTGAGCTTGAATAAATTTGTAAGTACTAGAAAACAGACCGAATAAAAATTCCCATAAGGGAAATTGTGAAAATAATCTCTTACAAAATAATTCATATTTGACTAACAAGTAAAAAAGTAATTTTATGCACTTTTTAAAAAGCTTAAATATAAAAGAAGCGGAACAAAACGGAGAAGATTTTGCATATTTCTAATAGATTAAAGTTTAATTTAATTTATCATGAAAAAATATAACACCGAATTTTATGATGTTTTTTTGTTTTTGCCATCAAAAAATGAGAATTTTTCATCAATTGATCTTGAAAAAGTAAATTTTTAAAAATCAATTAAATTTTTTTTTAAGATTTATACGCAATAAAAAAAAAACCAAACTTGTACCGCTTCTCACCTATCCAAAAAATAGAACATCATTTAATTTCTTCTACAAATGTATTTTTGAACAATATATTTCTTCAACTACTAACGAACGAAACTAAAAAATCTAATTATTTAGCATACAAATCGCTCACTTGGAATTGCTCTGGAGGACAAAAAATCTATTTCTATGAAAAAATCTTTGCTGATTTTTTTACCTACGCTCTTACCTTTAAAACGATACCAAAAAAAATTCAATTCCAACCAAGTCAGATTTCTGATTTTTGTCCATGAAACGGAGCATTGGGCGTTGGGGAGAAACGTATCAACTGGCGATGATTGCAATTAGATAATTTAATATTTTTTAATTAATTTTAATATCGGGTAATAATATATACAATTTTGTACCATTTTTCTGAAGTGTGATGTATTAAGAATTTTAGAGATACCAGTTATCAAGTGATTTTTTGTTTTTCATGATTAAACTCAATATTTTGCCTAGTTATTTCAGGTATTTTAGCAGAGGTATTTTAGATTTGCGTTTTAGATTTTCTTTGTAAGAATATATAGTGATATAGTTTAAAAATGTTTCAAAGTTTAAATATTTTCCTTTGATATTTTGTTATCAGAAAGTAAACAATTTCAATAGTTGTATCCAGAAGGAAAAAATCCATGCGCTTGGTTGTGATATTTTAGCGTATTGAAAACAAAGACCAAATAACGAGTATACAAGTGCCGGTGGAAGAGATGGAAGTATTTAATGGGTCGATTATCGATAGCAACCGAACCTCAGTTGCGTTGTCAACTGACAACGCCACTGCAATAAAAAAATAAGTATTATGTATTGCGACTTTGGCCAATTGCCGTAGGTAACAGTGTTTCCCATCGATAACAGAGTTTTGACACTTCGCCAACTGTAAATAATGTAAACAAACAATAAATCTAAAGTGTGTGAGAAATAAAAGTGTCTTTAGGAAGAAAAGAAGAAACATTTTAATAATAATGATAAGTTCAGTGGAATTATTTTTTGACGTGTAAGACAAAGTACAAAAGGTGGCATCTATTAGAAGACAACTCTAATCCTTTAGAATTCCCGGCTACACTAAGTGAATGTTATTGCTGAGAATAATTGTTAACAAACAATTCCGTTTTAGGTTCAAGGCATATTTTCGCCTTCCAAAAGAAGGAATAGTTTATTTAGTGGATATTTTGGACTTACTTCAAACAAAGTCATCGGGCGACAGCAATACCTCCGCTCTTAAAAGTTTGTGCAGCTTTAAGGCTTTTTGGGGAGGGAAGTTTCCAAAAGTCCCATGGCAACGACTTCAACCTTGGCATGGTTCAACCTACGTTGTCGGTTGTTTTGAAGAAAGTTGTACATCTAATTGAAAAAAAAACAGTTCTAAGATGTGGAGCATTTCAAAATAGACGGAGGAAGGAGAGACCCAAAATAAAAACCGGTTTTACGAAGTTTCCTGGTGTTGTCGGATGTATAGATGGGACATACGTATGTACGTAACATTGGAGCGAATGAAGAAGTTCGCCATTTATACTAGGGATGGGTATCGAACTGTAAAACATCGATTAATGTAATCGATTATTATTTTCAAGGCAATAATCGATTCACAGATTAATGGCCGATGAAAACATCGATTAATCGGCGTTTTCGATTAATCGACATGAAAATAAAAAAAATAATGGAAAACAATTCAATGCTACTAAATTTAGTTATTTAATAGCAAAATAAAATTGCTCAATAATAAAACAAACCTTTTTAGAAACAGGGTGATTTTATCCCCTGTAGTTCTTGCTAAAAAATTTGTCCCATATTGTAGGTAATGAATAAAATGAAAAACACAATAAAAATTGAATGTATATTGTATAATTATAATTAAAATATTACAAAAATACTGATAAAATAAAAATGGATGTTATTTTTGTTTTTTTATAATAATATATGTGTTATCGATATAATAAACATTAAACATCGATTATTCGATTAATCGAACATAAAACACATCGGTTAAAAAAACATCGATTACTTTTTAAAAACATCGATTTTTCCGATTAATCGTTTCATCGATACCCATCCCTAATTTATACATAAATAGGAATGGCTAGTTTAGGTAGAATATTTTGCTGGTAAGTTATAATACTATAATAATTATTTTCATAACAATGATCTAATTGTAGATGTACGACTACGAAATGCGAATCAGGAATGTTGACGCAAGACATCCTGGTTTTACTCACGATGCCCTCATTTGGAACAATAGTCCATTGAAGCAACAGGTTGCTGATTTCAGGGTACGCACAAGGTTACTACGTCTAAATTGCCGGAGTTCGGGCGGAGTTCAAAACTTGATAAAAAAAAAGGCCGAAATTAGAGAAAAATATGGAAAACGAAAACTACGTTATTTTTTGTCGGACGGACCTATGTTCCAGACCTTTTATTTAAAGTCTGGAAAATTATTCTCGAAAGTTTTTGAAATGACCAGCAATGAAGCAAATTCATCATTTCCTTTAATTTGAACACCCACACTAAATGTCAAGACATACTATAATATGGTTAATTGGCGTTATCTGGGTGCACAGATTCCGTTTCACAAAAATAAAGACACCATTAAATTTGGGATAAAAATACCTTTCATTTGAGTACCCACAGTTGCCTGTTTCTGGCAGGCTCTAACCGGACTCGTTTTTTGGACCCTGTGGGACGACCAAGACACCGCTGGAAAGACCAGACAGAAGAATCCCTCCGTATCCTTGGTGTTACCAAATGGCGTGAAAAGGCGAAGGAAAGCGCCAGGTGGAGGAATATGTTGAAATTTGTTTAATTTGTTTGTTTAATTAATATGTGCAAGACGTCTGACCCCATGAGGTTGTAAAATAGTCAATAAAAGTCAGGTAAGGTCCCCATAGGTCTGTCCGACAACAACAAAATATTTTTCTTTAATTTGGGGTTTTCATAAGTTTTGAGCTGCCCGAGCTCCGACAATTTTGCCGCTACTAGGATCAATTTTGTTTTAATAATATTGTATTTATTATGCACAATTTTTTTTAAAGATTACAATTTAACAACAAAAATTTGGGATTTTCTTTAGAACCACAGCTTTTGAATCCTTATCGTTCACCTAAAGGTTTTGTTTTGTTTTAAAAACTATACAGCAACCAAAAATTCGTGGTTGCCAATATAACATCTATAAAGCAACTGAAGTTTCTAAGACCCCTTTCACACTCGGCAAGTTACTTGCGCAAGTCTCTTGCCCATGGCTTGGTTTGTTGATGACAGAGGTAAGGTCGGGATAGGGCAATTGCCGAGTGTGAAAGGGGTCTAACTGTCAGTTGTCAGTTGCCATATATAATAACTTTTCGGCAACTGGCAATGCAACTGAGTTTCGGTGGCTATCGATAATCGACCCATAAGTTTTTGTGGAAAAAATATATTCTAAAAAAATGATTTCCGTAACATACATACATACATTTCCGTAACATACTACTCACAATTAGTCAGCTATGCGCTTTCTAGGTTTACACTCACTGATTGGGACCTTCGGTAGTTTGAGAAGCTTTTTCATGGCTAAATACTCGATAAAGTCGCCGTCACTAAGCGAGGTGACCGCCGTCAAAGAAATATAAGGTGGTCAGAGTACGGGTCGAACCCATCCAACCCATATTAACTAAAATAAGCCGGTAGGGCACTATAAGTGCCCTTGCTTAAACAAGAGTTGTACTGAGCTCTTCAATACGAATCTTTTGAAACCACCATACAAAAAAAGTGCTTCACTATACCCTACTGTGTAGTCGCCGTGGCACAAATTAATATATTGGGCTACGAATTGCTACGTCGTTCACCATAGTCTTCGGTTACTTTCTATTTCCAAACCTGAAGAAATGGCTCTGATTGAAACAAATTGGTAAAACGAATGACTGAATTACTTCGATCTAAAAGGAGGCCTTGCTGAGGAATAACGCGTTCTTTTCTTTAATCGGCAATTGTCGTAAAATTGTCACAATTTATTTAAAATTTTCGGAATTATTTTTAAATAATACTTTTATACACAGGATGTCTCAGTACGATTGCAGTTTTTAATTTTAAAATAAAAGCAAGTGTGTTTTGAGATAGTTCCGATTTATTATGGGACTGTAAAGAGGACATGTTCCGATTAGGTAAATAAAATAAATAAATGGTTTCCCATTACATCCCACGAAGGGATCGGGGCGAGTTTCTCGCAACCAGTGAGCTGTGCGCTTTCTAGTTTTATACTAACTGAATGGGACCTACAGTTTTACACCGGTTGCGAATGGAATTTTGAGAAGCTTTTTCATGGCTAAATACTCGATAGTTTCGCCGTTACTATGCGAGGTAACCGCCGTCGAAAGAAATTTAAGGTGGTCAGAGCAGGGATCGAAGCCAGCATCTCAAGTACAAGAGGCGCCCACACTAACCATTGCACCACCGACGGCCACGACATTCTGATTAGGAATGGGGTAAAATATCCGACAAATAGAACCCACGACTCTGATGAAAGGCCATTGTTTTTCATGAAAGTTTCCCTGACTTTTTCACACATATGTGGCTGTATCTCACCGATGACGCGTTGGATCTTGGATTAGAGTACAGGAATTGTTTCTAGGTTATTGGCATAAGCCTGAGATTTCACAAAACCCCAATGAAAAAAAATCGCACTTCGTTAAATCGCATGATCTTCGTGACCAGTTCGTGAACCAGAATTTCTTGAGATAATTTGTTCTGGAAATCGTTGCTGCAATAAATCGACTGTTTCATGCGCGGTGTGGCAGGTGGCGCCGTCTTGCTGAAACCACATGTCGTCCAGATCCATGCTGTCCAGTTGAGGCCACAAGAACTCTATTATCATGTTCCTGTAACGAATGCTGTTCAGAGTCACTGCAATTTCGGCCTCATCTTCAAAAAAGTAAGGCTCAATCACGCCGCCTGACCAAAATCCGCACCAGACAGTTGCTCGTTGTGGGTGCTTTGGTTGTGGAGGTCTTTTGTCAAAATTCGCTTCGTAGTGCTTTCGTAAAATTTGAAGTTGTTGAGAACGATGCAAAATTGATGTTTTCGGGTTTTCGGCGACAGTCTCGTTTACAGCAGCAATGTTTTCAAGATACCGACCAGTATGTTGACGCACAGGGGTCTTACTGTCCACAACCGACCCACTTTCTTCAAATTTGTTAACCACTCTTCGAATAGTTGACACATTAGGTGCAGTTTCTCGACTGAAAATTCCTCGAAGTTTGCGAGTGGTCTAAGCATAACTTTCCAAATTTTCGTAATAAGTTTTCACAATTATAGCGCGTTGTTCTTTCGTAAAGCGCTCCATTTTTAATAATCCGAATAAACATATCTGACAGCTGCCATTTTTCAGAGTTACCACTTGTACAAAAAAATGACACTAAATTAAAAAGTGTCATCTTACTGAGACAACTTTTAAAATAATATAAAATTGTGCGGAAAAGTATAAAAGAAAGTTTCCCATTACATCCCATGAAGGTATTGGGGAGAGCTTCTCACAACCGGTGAGCTGTGCGCTTTATAGTTTTACACTCACTGATTGGGACCCACAGCTTTGCACCGGTTCCGAACAGTATTTTTGAGAAGCTTTTTCATGGCTTAATACACGATAGCGTCGCCATCACGAAGCGAGGTGACCGCTGTCGAAAGAAATTAAAGATGATCAGGGCAGGGATCGACCTATAGTTTTACACCAGTTCCGAACGGTTTTTTAAGAAACGATTCATGGCTTATTACTCGATAGTGTCGCCGTCGAAAGAAGTGTTAGGTGGTCAGAGCAGGGATCGAACCCACGATATCGCACAACAGCTGGCAACACTATCCGTTGCACCACCGACGAAAAAATATATTCTTCCAAAATTGTAAAAGTATTTTCGTTTGATACTCTATATTGACCAACGATTTTTGTGCCAACATTCTTTGGAAGTGCGTATTGTAACCATCGCACAGCGGTTCAGAATCGATTACCATCGACCCAAATGCAATAACTTTTGATCCAGTAAATTATTTATGTAATTTTCTCTTTGGTTGCATATAATACGTATAGAAATAAAGGGGAATACGTATTTTGGTTCGATGCAAACATCATAAGACATTATTTAGGTGTCATTAGTTTCAATGAAACACTATAATCTCTATGTCATCTTTGGACTCTCATTCTACATCATCTACCTAGTACCTTTTCGATCAGCTGTGCCATAGAAACCCCCTGGGAAGGCATAGCTGGCTGCACTAAATATTTAAAAAAAAAAACTATATCTTTATTAATGGAGATATAGAATCGTCTTGAGCTTGAATTATAAAAGAAAAAAGTCCAATAAAAATGCTGAATAAATAAAAATCATCCCTGAAGAACGTAGAGCACGACGAAACTACAGGCAATAGCAATGGCCTGTAATAGAGTTGGGTAGTTCATGAACCATATAGATCATTTAGGGTGACCAGACTTCACCCTCAGGAACGTAATGCACATGTTCGATACGGCGAGTATGTACGTGATTTTTATGTCTGGGCACCTTAAATGAACGAGTCCGAGAACTAGTGAACGAGTTCTACCCAAGTCTAGCCTGCGAGAATTGTATTGTGTTTTAGGCAACAACAAAAATCATTTCTACTGGGGACCGATGATTCTCTGGAGATGGAAAGAAGTTTTTTGCAAATGTTTTCTTGTGTGCTTTGCTTGCGATAATTTTCGAACATTTGCGTGGTGGGAAATTCTCAGTAGAGTGTTTGATACTTATGGCGGTTAAATTATGTTTTATTTTGGTTGCATCGAACGAAAATACTCATTACTTTCTGTCCATTTTGTGTCCAAATAAAGAGTAACATACAACAGCAACTCAAACTCCGGGAAAATTCCAACTACCCCGGTGACCGTAAGAGAACATTAAGAGCAGTATCGAAATACTTATTTATTACTCTATGATACTTCATAGATCAATAGATAAGAGTTTCTATACCTGTCTTTACGTTCTCTTAGGGGGTATCCATGACACAGCTGATCGACTGTGTAGTAGGAAAATTATAGAATACAGAGTGGATATGAGAGACAGAGCGATAAGCAACCAGAAGCAAACTATGTTTAAATAGTGTTTGATTGATACTAATTAGAGCTAAATTATATTATATTGTTACGAATTTCCTTATTCGTCCTTTTTGCGTTGTTTTATTCCCAATAATAAAACAAGGTTCGTTTTTAATTACGATAATTACAACGGTATCACTTCCTTTTATTTATTTATACAGTACAACAGTTTACTTTATTTATAACACGTTAACAAGTCTTGTATTTTACTATCAATTCGCGTTGCTTACTTTACGGGGTTTAATCACAAACTGAACTCTCCATTCCAAAGACCTCCGCTATTTATACCAACTCACCATACACAAATGAAGGTACATATATCTAGCGAATTCAAGAACCTTCTAGAAACTAGATATTGTTGTTGTTGTTTATCTTTGTAGAACATTCTCCTACACAGGAGAATTATCTTTACTGAGGTGAATTCATGCTACTGGTTTAGCGAGCTGGTACGTTGTTACAATGCATACTTTCAGGCGCAGCACTAACCGCCTGATGTTTACATACTGTTAGTAGAGTCATTAACAGTAAGCAAAAGCTTTTACTTATTCGTAACACTGCCCCCCACTTAAGCCTGTTCGTCCCGAGCAGGCTCAACCCTCCGTTTTCCATACAGAGCTAGTCTTTCCAAATGCACGACTTTCATTTTAGCTCTTGGACTTTGGCTTTTCTGGATTCGATAAACCACGTCATTTATTCGTTTGACAACCTTGTAAGGGCCTTCCCAGTGAGTCTGAAGTTTTGGAGATAAACCCTTCTTGCGCTGTGGGTTGAACAGTAAAACTAGCTGGCCTTCATGAAATCCTTCTGAATTTGCCGCTCGGTCGTATCTGGCTTTCATTTTGTTACTGACCATTTTTAATTTGTTGCGCACAAATTCATGGAGATCATTAAGATCCCCCGTATCATGGTAATTGACATCACTGTTCGCAGGGTCAGACGCTGGTATGGTACCAAACTCCAAATCTCCAGGCAGCTTCAGCTCATTTCCGAAAATTACTTTAGCGGGTGTTCGCGAAGTGGAGTCATGGGTGGCCGTCCTATATGCCAAAAGGAACTTCGGTATGTGTTCATCCCAATCTCTTTGATCTGCGCTGACTACTTTTCTTAGGTATTCTTCAAGAGTTCGGTTGAATCTTTCAACCATTCCGTCAGACTGAGGATGCAATGGTGTTGTTCTTGTTTTCCGAATACCGTATGACTCACACATTTCTTTGAAGATGGTCGATTCAAAATTCCTACCCTGGTCCGAATGGAGCTCCGAGGGGACACCAAAACGGCATATCCAGTTATCCACAAACACTTTAATTATAGTCTTCGCTTCCTGATTTGGAACAGGGTATACTTCGGGCCATTTACTGAAGTAATCCATAACCACTAAGACGTACTGGTTTCCAGAGCTACTGACGGGAAATGGACCAGCCACATCCATAGCTATACGCTCAAAGGGTGCACCTGAGTTGTATTGCTGCATGTGGCCATGACTTCTTCGCGTTGGTCCCTTAGCTGTCATGCATTGGGTGCAATTTGCTATCCAATCGGCTACCGCTTGTTGACAGCCAATCCAGTAGAACCGTTGCTTTAGCTTTTCAATGGTCTTGGTTATTCCTAGATGTCCTCCGCTCGGGCCATTATGGAATTCTGTCATTATCTCTTTTTCCTTGGAGGAAGGTACCACTATTAACTTTTTGACTATTTTACCATCCTCACTTTCCCATAACCGGTATAGGCAACCATCCAATAATTTTAGGCTGTTCCACTGGGCCCAGTATGCTTTCATCAGGGGGCTCTCTGAGGCGATGTCATTGCGTGTTGGTCTTTCACCATTTTCTTTTGCAGAAATGATTTTTGCCAGTATAGGGTCGCTTCTTTGTGCTGTTGACCAGTCTTCGTTGGATTCTAGTCGAAGCAGACGTACGTCAATGATGTTTTCTTTCACCTCTGCTTTTGAGCAGTGTTTGCATTCCAGCTTGCATGGACGACGTGACAGGGCATCAGCATTACCGTGTTTTCCTCCTTTTCTATGCTCAATGCTGAAGTCATAGCTCTGCAGTCTTTCAATCCAACGAGCAAGTTGGCCTTCGGGGTTCTTAAATTGCAGTAGCCACCTTAGCGCCGCATGATCGGTTCTTAACTGGAAAGGCTGGCCGTACTGATACTTGTGGTAGTGTTTGACACACTCTATGACGGCCAGTAGCTCTCGTCTCGTAACACAGTAATTTTTCTCTGGCTTTGAGAGTATTCTGCTGTAGTACCCAATAACTTTTTCTTGGCCATTGATTTCCTGCGAGAGCACGCCACCTATTCCGTAACCACTCGCGTCAGTATCCAACACGAATTTCTCTCCAGCAACAGGATATGCAAGCAAAGGAGCCGTGCATAAATATTGCTTCAGTTGGTGGAATGACTCTTCTTGTTTTTCGCTCCAACAGTACGGCCGACTTTTCATTGTCAGCTCGTGAAGACTTGCAGCCACTGTGGCGAAACCCGGCACAAACCGTCTGTAGTACGTACAGAGTCCTAGAAAACTGCGTAATTCATGGAGATTCTGCGGTCGTGGCCAATCCTTCACTGTCAGGATTTTGTCTTCATCGGTGGAAATGCCATCTGCTGTCACTCGATGTCCCAAGTATTTTACTTCTTTCTGGAACAGAGAACACTTCTTCGGGCTGAGTTTCAACCCAGCCGCGGTTATACGTTGAAGGACTTCTTTAAGATTCTTCAGGTGTTCATCGAATGTTTTCCCCATGACAATGATGTCGTCTAGGTACACCAAGCATGTTCGCCAATGAAGTCCTTTCAACACGCACTCCATTAATCGCTCGAAGGTGGCTGGAGCGTTACATAGTCCAAATGGCATTACTTTAAACTGCCACAGACCATCCCCTACGCTGAATGCAGTTTTCTCCTTATCTTTCTCGCTGATTTCTACTTGCCAATAACCACTTTGCAAGTCCAGCGTGGAGAACCATTTTGTTCCTGACAACGTATCCAATGTGTCATCAATTCTTGGTAGTGGATAACTGTCCTTTTTGGTGACGTCGTTGAGCTTTCTATAATCCACACAAAATCGGGTACTTCCATGGACTTGAAGAAAGCTCCATGGACTTGAAGAAAGTTCGATTACACCATCCTTCTGCATTTCAGCTACCAGTTTCTTTACCTCATCTCTTTTCGCAAGTGGAAGACTTCTGGGCGCCTGTTTTATTGGTCTCGCTTCCCCTGTATTGATGTCATGCTTTACCATTGATGTTCTACCTTGGCATTCTTTTTTCAGGGCGAAGGCAGACGCATGCTTCCACAGTATTTGCTTTGCTTTGTTCCTATCAGAAGGCTTTAGTTCTCGCACCCACTCACTGAGATGCGACTCCAGCACTTTCTGCTCCTTTTCTGATGGTTTGCTGCAGTCAGAATTAACTTCACAGTTGATGACCGCCTCGACTGGTGTACATTCTGCAATTTCTGTGCGGTCGCCGATCACCTCCTCGTTGTTGGACAAATTTAGAACTCGTACAGGCAAGTATCCTTCATTATTAGTTCTTACTAGAGCTTTGGCAGTGATGATGTTATAGTTGTTTATACTTGCCGGTTCAACTACCCACAAACCGCCGATCTCACAATCTCCCTCCATTCGGGCCCATACTATGGTTTCTGATTTTGGTGGCAATTTTACATCTTTGTAAGCGATCAGCCTTATAATCTGTGTTGTATTGTCGTATCCCACATTGAGAGGAATTTCCACATTAGCCCACGTCAAAATTTGCTGCCCCATATCTAACTTGAGGCCTTGGGCAATCATAAAATCTGCGCCAATTATCACTTCATCTACAATGTCGGCGACAATAAACACGTGTTCGATGCTCATGTTGGCAATGGCTAACTTCAATTTAACTTTACCATGTACAGTTGCTGGTTCACCCGTTGCTGTGCGGAGTCTTACACCATGTAACGATTCTATTGGTCCATTTATCAAATCAGATCTGATGATAGATTGTGACGCGCCTGTGTCCATAGTCAATATGCGCTTCCGACCACCGATAGCTCCGTAGACAGTGAGGTTGTTGTTTTTCTGTTGTATTATTGAGATGGAGATCGTGGGGCCCTCGGTTGTGGGAGCTAGTCCATGCCCCTCTGGGCTAGCTCGTTTTAGTTTAACGGAGATTCATTTTGTGTAGTAAAATTTACCCGTTTATTGCCACGTTGGGGTGAGCTCGATCTTGATCGTTTTCGTGGCTCTCTGCAGTTTCGTGAAATATGACCAGGTTTGTCGCAATTGTAGCACTTTGGTCTGGGCTTACTTCCGCCTGGTAACGCCTTGCTGAGGGTTTGGGTGATTTCTTTAAGATCGTTTATGGCACCCTTCAAATCTCCTGCCTCCGACTCCATTTCAATTTTTCTAACTCTTTGTATTTGAGGCTTGGACACAAATTTTGCTGTTTCCTGTGCTAATGCGAACGAAACAGTTTCGGCGAATGTGGCTTTTTGTGTGGCACAAGTCACGTATTTTATGTCAGGATCACGGATGCCGTTGACGAATGCTTCAATCTTAAATTGATCCAAGAATGGGTGGGACTCACCAGGATAAGTCATCAACACCAAACGTTCCACCTCGGTTGCGAAGTCCTGAAGCGTTTCATTATGCTTTTGCACTCGGCCTCTCAATTCCATGCGATATAGATCCTTCTTGTGATCGCCACCATACTTGCGTTGTAACGCAGCCAGTATATCCTCGTAGTTGTTTCTGGCACTGACGGGAATGCTCTGAAGGACTTCTGCTGCGTTGCCTTTCAGTGCTAAAATTAGCTCTACGGCTTTGTCGTTGCTGTTCCACAAGTTCTTAATTGCGACCATTTCGAATTGGAATTTAAAAACATCGAATGGTGTAGAGCCATCGAAACTGGGAGCTTTCAATCTACTAGAGCCTTCAGAAATTACTCGCACCGGACCCTCTTGCAACTGAAGTTCATTCATTTTCCTTTGCAATTCGCTTACATCGTTTTTTAGTTCCCGTTCGACTTCCTCGAACTTATGTTCGACTTCTTCAATCTTCTGCCCCATTTCCTCGATTTTTTCTTCAACCTTTTCGAATTTATCGTTCACTTGAATCTCCATATTGCTCACAACTTCGGAGATTTCTTGCAGTTCCTCATTTGTGGCATTTGATGTTTCTTGAATAATTCTAGAATTCTCGCTTAATTTATCGTCCATAATTCTAGAATTCTCGCCAAATTTCTTTTCAAGTTTTTCGTCCATAATTCTAGAATTTTCGCCAAATTTCTCGTTCATAATTCTGGAATTCTCGCCAAATTTCTCGTCCATAATTCTAGAATTCTCACCAAATTTCTCATTCATAATTCTAGAATTCTCACCAAATTTCTCATTCATAATTCTAGAATTATCGTCCAGCTTCGCGTTAATAATTCTAGAGTTTTCGTTAAATTTTTCCATCATGGCTGCAAACATTGTCGAAACATCCATATTACCAGTTGCTTCCTTTGCAGATACCTCCATTTCTTCTTTACACTCAAACTGGTATTTGTCAATGTCAATGTTTCGGCGCTTGAATTCTTCTATTAATCGCCTCTGCAGCTCTACCTTATTACCAGCTGTCGGTTGATCCAATTTACTCAACTCCTTTTTTAGTTGTTCAACTTTGAGTTCTTCAAACTTCATCGTTGTCCTTAATTCGTAATTTCACTTCTGACACCAATGTTACGAATTTCCTTATTCGTCCTTTTTGCGTTGTTTTATTCCCAATAATAAAACAAGGTTCGTTTTTAATTACGATAATTACAACGGTATCACTTCCTTTTATTTATTTATACAGTACAACAGTTTACTTTATTTATAACACGTTAACAAGTCTTGTATTTTACTATCAATTCGCGTTGCTTACTTTACGGGGTTTAATCACAAACTGAACTCTCCATTCCAAAGACCTCCGCTATTTATACCAACTCACCATACACAAATGAAGGTACATATATCTAGCGAATTCAAGAACCTTCTAGAAACTAGATGTTGTTGTTGTTGTTTATCTTTGTAGAACATTCTCCTACACAGGAGAATTATCTTTACTGAGGTGAATTCATGCTACTGGTTTAGCGAGCTGGTACGTTGTTACAATGCATACTTTCAGGCGCAGCACTAACCGCCTGATGTTTACATACTGTTAGTAGAGTCATTAACAGTAAGCAAAAGCTTTTACTTATTCGTAACAATATGTTGGTTGCATGGAACAGAAATACGCATAAAGATAAAAATGCAAAAGCAACTCAAACTCGATGAAATAGCCTACTACCTCGTCGTCATCGAGAGAATGTAAAGAGAGGACGTTTCTCTATGAATAAACACAAATCATATGGATATCGGATACTTCTGGCGAAAAAAATTTCGATATATTGTAGAACGCGTTATTATCACTGTGTTCCCTGCCGAAACGTTGGTGTCAGCATTCTCATGGAACAGTCTGTTGATAAAGTCTTCTTTGGTGACATTTTTTTGAACATCAAAGTTTATGAATGGAATAATTTGACAACAATGATTTTATACGAAATCTTTGACAATCAGCAAAAATGTCTTTATGAAACCTTTGACAACAAAGTTTTCTGAAGGAAACATTTCACTTTTGACAACGAATTTTTCTAAGGGAAATATATGACAACGAAGTTTTCTAAGCCCAAAAATGTTGACAACAAAGTTTTCTAACGAAATCTGAGACAACACAGTTTTCTAAATTTAGCCGTAGAGAATAACGATCTCAAAACGAAACCTTTAGCTAACAGTTATAAAATATAACTTCCAAAGCAAAGATATCTAAAAGAACCACTTCAACCAATATATAGGAGTCTCTATCCCACTCTTTACGTCCACCCGATGACGACGGGGTAGAAGGTCATTTCATCAACTTCTAGATGCTGTTGTATTTTGCCATAGAGAAAGAGACAAGAGTTTCTATCCCTCTCTTTACGTTCTCGCGATGATGACGAGGCAGCGGACTATTTGATCGCGTTCGAGTTGCTGTTGAATTTTACTCTTCAGATGGACATAAACGGAAAAAAATAAAAAAAATTACATGAGGTGTCAGGTTGGAACGAAGTTCCTTTCGCTATATATTATGTACTAGTTAGTTCCAACACGCCTAAGGCGCGTTTTGAAAAATACTATAATTTAAATGGATCTTTAAGAAATGATACTGTTTGTAAAATGATGAACTTTTCTTAAGAAACTTTTTATTTATTGAATGTATTTTTTGAAAAAAAGTAAATTTTTAGGTCCTTGTTGTAAGAATATACATATATTATATTTTCCCGAAAAGGTAATTTCTTCAATGAGAGGTACATCTTTTATTAAAAGCTAATACTTTTTTAAGGAAAGGTACCATTTTTAAAAAGAAGTACTTTCTGTAAGAAAAAGCCTAAGAGTATGAATTTTATACAAAGAAGTACTTTTTTTAAGAACAGGTACTTTTTAAAGAAAGGGTACTCTTTTTAAAAAAGGTTATTTTTTAAGAAAATTTACTTCTTTTCAGAAAGGCTACTTATCTCAAGAAAATAAAAGAAAATGTATTATTTTATTTTTAAGAAAGGTACTTTTAAGAGAAGGAATTTTTATAAGAAAATGTATTTTTTTAAGAGAAGGTATTTTTTTTTGAAGAAAAGTTTTTTTTTAATAAAAGGTAATTTTTTTTAGAATTGGTCCTCTTTTCAAGAACAGGCACAATTTTAAGAGTAGGTACTTAACTCAAGAAAAGTTATTTTGTTTTACAAAAAAGAAATATTTTAAAAAAGAAAATGTAGTTTTTTAAGAAAAGGCAATTTGGTGTAAGATAATGTAGTTTTTAAGAAAATGTATTTATTTAAAAAAATTATTTTTTTAACAAAAGGTACTTTTTGTAAGAAAATTCGCTTTTTTTAAGCAAAGCTACTTCTTTAAGTTAAGGCATTTTTTTAAGAAAAGTTACTCTGTTTAAGAATATGAATAGGTATTTTTATGAGGAAATTTATTTTTTAAGAAACGCACTTATTTAAGAAAATTTTATTTTTTTAATCTTCTTTCACTTTGGCTTTTCTAAATTTACATTTATTCGGTTCAAAACTACAATATGTACTAAACAGGCTCCACCTAGAAAATTTTCCAGGAGGCAAGAATTTTCTCCCCGTAACATATAGTCTAGACAGAAACCAAACCAAAAGTACGAGTGTAAGAGTAAGTGTGTGCTCCATATTCAGGGTTGTATTTCATGGATTTGCCAGTCTTGCACTTTGGCTTTTCCAAATTTAGTTTTCATTGGGATCAAAACTACAGTATGTAATAAACAGGCTCCACCTACAAGTTTTCCCATTAAACCAAACCAAAAGTACCCAATATAGTTGGCAATAATGGGTTGTAATAAAGTAGTTAAAAAAAAGTTGTTTACAATTTTTTCAATTACCGTGCGATAACGAACTTCGTTCCAAAAGGAATGCGTATTTTCGTTAGATGCAACCAATATAAAATATAATTTAGTTGTCATTAGTATCAATCAAAAATTATTTAAACTTAATTTCACAGAGCAATACCAAAGAGCCAGTAGGCAATTTAATTGAGTTCGAGTTGTTTTGGTAATTTACTCTTTGGTTGGCATAACACGAACAGAAATAACTGGGAATGCGTATGTTCGTTCGATGCAAACATAATTTAGCTGTCATTTTATCAACCAAACACTTTTAAACTTAATTTGCTGCATGGTCTTTAATCTGTATGTCTTCTTTGGTCTCTCATTCTACATCATTTCCCTAGTGGCTTTTCGGTCAGCTGTGCCATAGAAACCCCCTGCTTAATTTGCTGAATGGTTTGCTTCTGGTTACTTATCGTTCTCTCGCCTATCCACTCTGTTTTCTAACATTTCCTACTACTTAGTCGATCAGCTGAGTCATCGATACCCAAAGACGATCTAGAATTAGACGACCAGAAGATGTGCGCAATTCGGCAACCCTGGTAAAAGAGAACCAAAAAGTGCTAGAAATTCACTCAAATGCATTTCTCTCACGCGTCATATCTTGATTATTTCATACTTTTTGCATAGTTTATGTAATTTGTCTTCAACATGGTTGGAATTTGTATAGTTATATACAATAACACTATAAAAAAGTTGCTCGTGTATTAAAATATTCCATGTAGAGAGTAAGATAGAGAACAGAGAATGACTAGGGTTTCACCCGTTGTGTCTGTTGTCATTTGAGTGAAGAGAAATTTTGACTGTCTACTTGTACATCGTTTTTGTGATACCCCCTGGTTTCCAAAAAGAATGTACATGTAGGGAAGAAAAAACCACCGCAATTTGGCAACCCTAGTAGAAGAGAACCAAAAAAGTAGACGCGATTGACTCAAACCCATTTCTTTTCCGCGTCATAACTTGATTATTTCATACTTTTTACATACTTTCTGAAATGTTATTTAAATATGGTCATCAGAAAACTGCTCGTGTATTGAAATATTCCACGAAGAGAGTAAGCGAGCGGGCAGAGAAACGACACGCTTCACTCGTTTTCTTTTTTGGCATTCCACTCCATGAGTAAATTTTCTTCTCTATACAATAGTTGCTTTATGTGGTTTCCAAAAACGATGTACAAGTAGACAGTCAAAATTACTCTTCACTCAAATGCCAACAAACAAATCGAGTTAAACCCTAGTACTTCTCTACTATCTCTCTTACTCTCTTCATTGAATATTTCAATACACGAGCAGCTTTTTGATAGTGTTATTGTATATAACTATACAAATTCCAACCATGTTGAAGTAAAATTACATAAACTATGCAAAAAGTATGAAATAAGCAAGATATGACGCGAAAGAGAAATCCGTTTTTGTTCGCTTGGCTGTGGTTACACGCGCGTGTTCGGTGCGTGCCTCAGACACCCTTTGGATTATGCGTTTCACCCGCGGCTTTCACCCAAGATTTTCGTGTTCGGTTGATGAGTGAAAGGAAGACGCAAGAGGGGTAGACAAACACCCACGAGACGAGAATTCGAGAGGATTTTTGATTATTCTCATTACTCTCTTTCGCACTTCTGCCATGTTGTTTCACATTCTTTCTGCTTTTGAATGGAGATCATCGCTTGAGTAGACTATTTTCTGATTATTTGTATAATATGAATAGAAATAATTTCGAATAAAATATGTAAATACAATAATTCATGGAAATTTGGATTGCTAAACATCAGCAACATGAAAATCAGAAATCTTTCTTTGAAAAATTAATTATTACGAATGGCTGTAAGAAGCAGAACAGCTAATTAGATGACAAAGAACCCATGGGTAGAACCATAGAGTAAATTTATAGTAGAGCCGCCATTTGTCTCCTCTGACGTTTCCTTTCACACTCTTCGTGATGCGGTCGGTGTGATAGAGAGATATTTGACGAAAAGTGATATACACCAGGTGGAATTACAATAACTTCTTGCTTTAATTTTTCATGCCATTTTGGTGAAAAACTGTGAAATTTAAATGTGTTTTAAACTTATTTATTGACTGTTATTGTTAGCATACATTTGTGTTGTATTTAACACATTAATTTTAACACACAAAACGAAATGCCGTTGTTGTTATTTTGTTCGTTGTTTTGAACCATTGCCTCTATCTGGTATTAGTAAAGCAATTCTTTTCAACATCAAACGTATACATCACACGAGGACAAATGTCAGAAATTTGGTGAGTGAAAGATTTTCTCTACCCATATTTACTCTATGGGTAGAACGCAGAATGTAAATGCTCATGATTTACGAAGGGTGTTCAAAAGAGAATTTAACGATTAACGCAGGCTGAAGACGCATAATCTAAAACATCTCTAATGCGTTTTTTGGGTGAGAGGTGTGGTGTGTCTGGCGTGGTAGACTTTCAGTTTTGTCGTTTCTCTTTCTTCACTTTCATATTTCTGCCATTTACGAGTAAACGTCAAAAACTGAAGGGGTGGTTGCAAACTAAAACGCGTGATTTACGTAGACGTTTAAAAGAGAAACGGCGGCTGCTATCGCCTAAGGAAAAAACGAGGCGGTGCGAAGTAGCAGGCTGGTGGCCAATACGTGCTGTTAAAGTTATATGAATGTCAGACTAAGTAGATAAGTTTTAAAATGTCAAAACTTTGGCAGTAAGCCAATTTTTTTATTCCTAGCTAAACAAATTTTTCGTCCACTTGGTATGGACAGCTAAGCGATATTAAGCGGAGCCCCATACAAAATTGTAGAAAAATTAGTTTAGCAGGAATTAAAAAACACATTTACCATGAAAGATTGAGTTATATGAATATACTTCGGTGTATACTTCCGTATTGTAAATTCGCTATAATGCCAAGAGAAAATTACCTTGCCGTCCACATTTGGCCCTTGTGTCACAGATTGCCGAGGTATTAATATAAAAGATTTAATTTATTTTTAAGCTGTAGTCTGAAAATAATTGTATTCCATCGACGAACTAATCGAAAATAAACCGTGTACATTTGTATATTAAGCGACATACGCAACCAAATTTTAAATAGATTTAATTTCGTAAGACCCCTTTCACACTCGGCAAGTTACTTGATGAAGTCAGTTTTTCAACTTTCCGAGCACAAGCAAGTCTGAACCTCAAATTTATTCCCCTAACCCGACCTTACCTCTGTAATCAACAAACCAAGCCTTGGGCAAGAGACTTGCGCAAGTAACTTGCCGAGTGTGAAAGGGGTCTAAGCAACTTTCAGAATTTTCAATATTTCAATAGTTGCAACAATAATTGAAAATAAATGAACACATATATTATTATTTGTTAAGCAATATTTCAATTGAACAATGTTAATGTTTCACATGTTTTTACAGACGTAACTGGAATTTTTCAGTATCGAAATCTAAATTAAATGAAATTTTTGAATTCTCTTGGACATAATTCAATGGAAGGCGCGAACCCAAGATTTCTTAAAACTTTACAAAACAAATTGTTGTGACACCTAAACCTGACTCTCTAACTTCTAATAGTTCACATATTGATTTACACAATTAATAACTTAATTGATTACAAACAATTATTGAAGAATAGATTGCTCTAATACCTTTAATTACTAATTTTTCATATATCAATAATTTTTTTTAATTGGTTGTAAAAATACTTGATTTGTTTGAATTTGGATTCACTTGCATGCATACATATTTACATACATACATACATACTTATATATTTTGGATTGTTTGTTGTTTAGTTGTCATGTAGAATTTGTTTTTGTTTAGTTTATTAACTTGTCATTTCAATTGTTCAATGTTCTGTTATTGATTACACATGTATATGTTTTGATATTGTTTTATATTTAAAAACTTGATTTTTCTTTGTAGTCACTTTCAACTTTTAATTTGTTTAGACGGTAACGCACGTATTGACTGACGTTTAACTGTCGTTTGTAGACTTACATCTCATTTGCCGGCAAGCGACACTTTTAAGAAGTAAACAAATAGAAGTAGACGGAAAGAAAGCGAAAAAATATACGCACCGCTATGTACATTGCTGCTTAAATTTGTAGCAGTGTTTGCTTTATGCTAAAGTCCATAAATATTTTGTTTTTGTTTTGCTGCGTTACAACAAGAGTGTTCAAATACTGTACGGTTTTAGAAAGCCGGTTTTCGAGTTATTCTAATATCTAATTTTTGACACAAATCGGGTTTCGAGTAACCGACAGACAATAAAACCGGTTATTTAATTTTTGTTAGGGACTTTAAAAAAAACTGTAATTGTATCACATTCGAGGAAAATTCTCTCAATCTCAAAAGTCTCTCAATCATAACAATTGAATATTTGTTCGAATTTATGTTAAAATTTTCATGTGTTAACATCTATAGGCTCGGGTAGGGTAAAATCTAACAAAGTCAACACATGCAAACAACACACAGTGTTAGCACACAACGTTACCCGCTTGTTCTGAAAGTGGCGATTAACTACATGCCACTAGTTGCATTACTAGTTATGAAGCTAGCTCACCAGTTTTAGTTTTGGCTAAATGAAATCTCGTTTAAGACTTTCGTCGTCAACACACGAATAAAAACGATGTGCTTGACGCCAACACTAATAAAAAAACGTCATTAAAGAATTTTTTCTACCGAAAAATACAAATGGAATATTGTTTTGTTACAAACAAAAGGAAAAAAGCTTAGTCTTCGTTTGAAATCAGGGGGATTCTATGGAACAGCTGATCGAAAAGGTACTATGGAAATGATAGAGAATGAGAGACCAAAGAAGACGAGAATTAATTTTAAATAATGTTTATTTATACTAATGACAGCTAAATTATGTTTTATGTTGTTGGCATTGGACGAAAATACGTATTCCCTTTGATTTCTGTCCGTTTTATGTCCAACGAAGGTGTAAAATTGATAAAATACAGCAGCAAATAAAACTCTATGAAATGGCCTACTATCTCGACGTCATGAAGAGGCATCGAAGAGAGTAATGGAAACTCTTAAGCATTTCTCTATTTTGAAATTCAACTTAAAAAAAACGCTACTGCAAAATTGTAAATTATTATGTAACTCTTAAATATTGAAATAATATTTTTTTGTGAATACTGGTTACTTAACTGATGAACTCATGGAACTAAAGTTGTAAATGGTTACATGGTAAACAGATATGTACTAGTAAGATATAATTAGCGACGGAACTAGTTCGATGCTACTAGTATGTACATTAAACCGACTCATTTTGTATGGGGCCAAAAAAAGTGTTTTTGTTCCACCCCCTGAAATGTTCCTTGACTTGTTTTCTTATGATTCGCAAAATATTTCGCGTCTAGGATTAAAACCCCGTGAGCTGGACCGTTTTAAAAAAAAGGCTTTTTTTGCAGAATATCTTTGAAAAAAGGCCTTGGCAGAACATTTGTTGGCATGTTTTTCATACCGTTGGATGCGTCTTTAAAAATGCTTTCCTATGATACTAATATTGCACATATTATCTTTAGTTAACTATCAAAAATCTTTGAAAAACTCAAAAAAAGCCTTTTTGAAAAACGGTCCAGCTCACGGGGTTTTAATCCTAGACGCGAAATATTTTGGGAATAATCAAAAAACAAGTCAAGGTACATTTCAGGGGGTGGAACAAAAACACGTTTTTTAGTGAGTCAGCCTAATGTACATTCATATATTACTATGGAATTACTTAAATACTACTCAATAGTTTTCTGAGGGGTAGTCAAATGACTAGGACATGCCCATGTTAAACTCGTCTCTTAAAGGAATTGGAAGTTGATTGAAGTAGAACTAGTGGTGGGTGGTTTGGAACTACCGCTATTCTAGTTTATAACTAGTTACCCGTACAAGCGGGTATCTACGTAGAAGCTATGCAGCGTTAGCATTGAAAATACTATGTGGTTGTTGTACAACAATAGTCTGCCTGAAAATAAGTATGATGGTATTGCAGTAACGGCAGCGAATCGTTGTCTCAAACGACGAAGTCTTGTTACTCGTAAGCTTACGATCATAACACAATGTATGTAGTCAGGGGGATTCTCATAAATAAACTATTGTATAGAGAAGAAAATTTACTCATGGAGTGGAATGCCAACAAAGAAAACGGGTGAAGCGTGTCGTTTCTCTGCTCGCTCTCTAACTCTCTTCGTGGAATATTTCAATACAAGAGAAGTTTCCTGATGATGTTTATATCTAACTATAGAAATTCCAACCATATTTAAATAAAATTTCATAAAGTCTGTAAAAAGTATGAAATAATCAAGTTACGACGCGGGAAAGAAATGCATTTGAGTGAATTGCGTCGACTGTTTTGGTTCTCTTCTACTAGGGTTGCCAAATTGCGGGGTTGTTTTCTTCTCTATCTGTACATCCTTTTTGACATTCTCAAAGACGATTTAGAATTAGATGACCAGAAGATGTGTGCAACTTGGCAACCCTGGTAAAAGAGAACCAGAAAGTGCTAGGAGTTCACTCAAACGCATTTCTCTCTCGCATCATATCTTGCTTATTTCATACTTTTTGCATAGTTTATGTAATTTTACTTCAACTTGGTTGTAATTTGTGTAGTTATATACAATAACACTATAAAAAAGCTGCTCGTGTATTGAAATATTCAATGAAGAGAGAGAGAGTAGAGAAGTACTAGGGTTTCACTCGATTTGTTTGTTGGCATTTGAGTGAAGAGAAATTTTGACTGTCTACTTGTACATCGTTTTTGTTTTACTTCAACATGGTTGTAATTTGTATAGTTATATACAATAACACTATCAAAAAGCTGCTCGTGGATTGAAATATTCAATGAAGAGAGTAAGAGAGAGAGTAGAGAAGTACTAGGGTTTCACTCGTTTTGTTTGTTCTCATTTGAGTGAAGAGTAATTTTGACTGTCTACTTATACATCGTTTTTGGGATTCTATAACACAGCAGATCGAAAAGGTGGTAGGAAAATGATAGAGAATGAGAGACCAAAGGAGACAGGAACTAATTTGATTTTGTTACTAATGACAGCTAAATTATGTTTTATTTTATTTGCATTGAACGAAAATACGCATTGCCTTTGATTTCTGTCCGTTTTATGTCCAACGAAAATGTAAAATTGGTAAAATACAGCCGCAAATAAAACTCTATGAAATGGCCTACTACCTCGTCGTCATGAAGAGGCAACGAAGAGAGTAATGGGAACTCTTAAGTATTACTCAATGATGTAGTACATGTGACTGTTGCGTTGCATTCTCTTTGTTTTTTGTGGGAATAAAACAAAAAATATTAAGCAAGAACATAATGACACATGTGCTTGCACTTGTGTTTAAATAATTTTAAGTATTAATATTATTTATGTAAATGAAACGTCATCATATGATTGAACGCTGTCCTTATTTTCCAATGTAACATTAAGCGTGTTTTGGTTACACCGCTTGCTTATATATTCGCCTGTTTTGTATGAAGCACTTAGCGAAGACTTAGCGAGAACTTAGCGACGAGAATCATTTTCGCTAAGTTTAAACAAATTTCTTTTTGCCATATTTTACCGTTTTCAACCCTTATTCATATTTTTTAACAAAATGACTTATCGCTAAATTGCCGTTTTCTTTGAAACTTAGCAAGCGACAGTCGCTTGCTTGTAACCAAAACACGACTATTTACTAATGTGTTCATAGAAATCGAACAGGTACCGTCGTGTAACAAAAAGGTGTTAACACATCGCCCCTGAGTTCGAACACTCATTGGATTTTTTTACAGAGATACGTTGTTCCACATTAATTGCTGTCAACCTGTTGCTCTGATCGGATAATATACATACATACACATATGTATCTACTTCTGAGATGAAAGCAGTCGTTCCACGCTGTGTCATAGAGAAATAGAAAAGAGCCGCTATGCCTCTCTTCATGTTCTCTTGATGAGGACGTTGTAGTAGGCGATTTCATCGAGATCGAGTTGCTTTTGTAATTTACCCTTTGGTTGGACCAATACGGGCGGAAATAAAAGGGAATGCGTATTTTCGTTCGATGCAAACAACATGAAACATAATTTAGCTGTCATTAGTATGAATCAAACATTATTTAAACTTAGTTTGCTTCATGGTCTATAATCGCTATGTCTTCTTTGGTCTCTCATTCTACATCATTTCCCTAGTACCTTTTCGATCAGCTGTGCCATAGAACCCCGGTGCTTTTGTAGATGGTATTACTAATATTATGCTTGCACACGTCGCGGCATAGATTAATTTCTCTCAACAAATGATCTCTTTTATATCATAATGATGTATGCCTCTCTTTTTTAAAATCACAGAAGAAGAAAAGAACAATTGAAAAACCGAATAGGTTGCAGGTAGAGGAAACCAAAAAGGACCGTACGGGAAATTCTACATCTAATTAAAGAAAGTATGTAAAACGCAAACAAAAAGGGTCAGAAGGACAATTAAAAATGTAATTAGAGAAATTCTGTGGAAATATATAGATTTGAAAATCCCCAAGAGGTTCCTAATGACATTTAAATTATGACGAAAATAATCAATGACATATAATAAAAAAAATGGAAAGATGAGTATTGGCAGCAGATTTCATCACTAATCTTGCACTTGGCATTCGATTTCATGATACGCGTATGGCAGTACTTGACTTGTACAAAATAATTCTTTAACTGCCATATCTAAAATATTATATGTGTAAACTAGGGTGGGAAAATTTGTATGGGACAAAAAAACTTGACAACGAGAACTTGAAGAAAACTTGAAAAATTCTAAAGAAAGAAACCATAATTGTAAAATCAAAATCGAGCCCGCGATTTGTCACTTGAAAATTTGTGTATTAGCGTAAAAAATCGACTCAAAAGCCATTCTTTTGAAACTTGATACTGTTCGATGTGGATAAAATTTCACGCATACATATATGTACATATTCTACTCGTTGCTGCCGTTACAATGACGTTTATTTTAGGTCGAATCTCCCCACGGTTCATTTTTTATAGCTGTATAAATTTGGTCCTCTGCAGCATTTTTGTGTAATCTTAGAATAACTTTTGAATGTGATATCAGATTGTACCGATCCAGGTATCGCCAGATAGGTTTAACGCTTCTCTTTAGGAATGGCAGATATAATATTGCATTCAGATATAATATTCTAACATTAACACAGGTATCTCTTCACAAAAATGTTGCAGATGACCAAATTTACACAGCTATAACACATGAAAAGTAGGGAGTTTCGACCTATAATAAACGTCCTTATAAAGGCAGCAACGACTAAAATATACGTATGAAATTTTATCAAAATCGAACAGTATCAAATTTCAAAGGAATGGCTTTTGGGTCGATTTTTTTACGCTAATATGTATAGAAATTGTGAAGTGAAAAATCGCGCCTCGATATTCATTTTAGAACCATGGTTTCTTGGAAACATTTTCAAAAAATTTGTCGTAGATTACGTTACTGTTATACCCTTGGTCGGCAAAAAAAATTTACCCAACCTGACCAACCATCCCGCTTTTGGCGGGATTATCCCGCTTTTCAGTGTCTTATCCCGCCTTGGTTTTCAATCTCGCTTTTTACAAAGAAGTCCCGCTTTATGACGTTTTTTGGAACTAGTAAAGTGGAATTCAGCATGCAATTTATATTCTTTTAGCATACAATTTTCAACAGTCACAAGCAGTATTTCCATTCACATCGTCAGACGATTGTATCGAAGTTTGTGAACTTCATGATCAGAGTGTCACTAACTGAAATAATTTGATAGGTTTTTGATGGTCATTTTTCTTCACATTAATCTGATATATCTAATTTTTTTTACCGACGGATGGGCCACAAAGGTTGCATAGTCATATACTTGTTATGGGCAAAATATGTGAACAGATTTCAAAACAAACTAATTTCAAATTACGCCGAAGTCGCTGACTTCAAACACACAGAGAAGAGATTCGTTGTCACAACTATATTTTCAGCCAACTAAAATTTTTGACGTAGAATACGTCTTACCTTACGGTATGAGGAGTCATGTCAGGTTTTTATTGTTGTAATCTTTATTTCATTGAATTTGAGGAAACGGCAAGATGAATTTTTTTAAAATTTTTTTTGTAGGTAAATTAAGATGTTATCTTTCGTTTGATATACATTTCATATTGGTTGATATATTTCTAGTATTTTAATTTCTCAAATGAAAATTGTTTAAACACATACACTCAAACATATGTGTGGTGTTTGGTTGAGTGTTTTTGGTTGCTCAACATTGCTAATGTAATGTTGCTTGACAACATGTATCTAGTAAAAAGTGAAACAAACAGTAAGCTAACGTAATAAAGCTTTTTTGCGAAAGCTTCAATAAAGCTGTTGTAACATTAATTTTGAATTGTAAAGCGTAAAGCTTTCACACAACGCTCGAATGCTAATGCGAAGACTCGATAAGGTAAACCTTTTTTAATATTAGGGCGGCCCTCTCAACATTCGCAGAACTTATTTCAATAAAAATATTAATTAAAATACATAAATTAAATTAAGTTTAAAAAAATTGAACATAATATTTTTTTTTAAACGGACTTGAATCAAATGCCTTTGGTAAATATAAAAATTACAGCAGACAGTTGTCCGAGGCCTTCGGCCACGGACTGTCCCTGCAGGCTTTGTCAGAGACACGGCCATTAAGTTTAACGTAGAATACGCCATCCGATAAGACAGAAAACATATATAACAATAAATGATAAATAATATAAGCAAATGAATTTATTGTTATATATGTTTTCTGTCTTATCGGATGGCGTATTCTACGTTAAACTTAATGGCCGTGTCTCTGACACAGCCTTCTTCATATGTTAAGGGACTACATACTCAGAATTCAGCAAATTAAAACAGATTTCGTCCAAATCTTTCAACCCGTTCTCCACCGCTACATTTAATATACTCCAAAAAATTCCCGGCACGTTAAGAGTTTCTATATCAGACGTAGAGACACACTCGGGTCATATTACTTTCCATGCCGTATTAAGAGTTACCGGGTTTCCCTCTTTCCAAAACCCGGTAATGTTTTTACTGGACCCTGTATATTATTTTTCCAAACCTTCGTCACTGAGAATTTACATACAACACTTTCAGGAAAGTTCTCCTGATCCATACTGGAGAGAGGCGTTAGTAATTTTCGGAAAAAGAACTCAATTTCTAAACATAGTTCGGCTGGATGTGCTGAGGCATTCTCCAATAGAAACAAAATTTTCGTGCTTAGGTTTTTGCAACGAAGTACCTTTTCGCAGAATTCTTTTTTAACACTATTATGCTACAACCCAGTATTATCAACTACATATATTGAGTACTTTTGCTTTGGTTTGTGTCTAGACAAACATATTGTTACGAATAAGTAAAAGCTTTTGCGTGCAGTTAGTGAGTGACTCTACTAACAGTATGTAAATAACAGGGGGTTAGTGCTGCGCCTGAAAGTATGCATTGTAACAACGTACCAGCTCGCTAAACCAGTAGCATGAATTCACCTCAGTAAAGATTGTTCTACAAAGATAAGCAACAACAACAACATCTAGAAGGTTCTTGAAGTCGCTAGATATACCTTAATTTGAGTATGGTGAGTTGGTATAAATAGCGGAGGTCTTTGGAATGGAGAGTTTCAGTTTGTGATTAAACCCCGT
The DNA here is from genome assembly GCA_963931995.1 of Phaonia tiefii. Lineage (NCBI taxonomy): Eukaryota > Metazoa > Arthropoda > Insecta > Diptera > Muscidae > Phaonia > Phaonia tiefii. Next base: position 270,725,218 of record OZ008368.1, on the reverse strand, counting down.
AAAGTAAGCAACGCGAATCGATAGTAAAATATAAGACTTGTTAGGTGTTATAAATAAAGTAAAATGTTTTACTATAGAAGTAAAATAAAAGGAAGTTAAACCGTTGTCATTAAAGTAATTTAAAACGAACCTTGTTTTATTATTGGGAATAAAACAACGCAAAATGGACGAATAAGAAAATTCGTTACATTGGTGTCAGAAGTGAAATTACGAATTAAGGGCAACGATGAAGTTTGAAGAACTCAAAGTTGAACAACTAAAAAAGGAGTTGAGTAAATTGGATCAACCGACAGCTGGTAATAAGGTAGAGCTGCAGAGGCGATTAATAGAAGAATTTAAACGCCGAAACATCAATATTGACACATATCAGTTCGAGTGCAAAGACGAAATGGAGATTTGTGCAAAAGAAGCAACTGATAGTGTAGATGTTTCTACAATGTTTGCTGCCATGATGGCCAAATTGGACGAGAAATTTTGTGAAAATTCTAGAATTATGAACGAGAAATTTGGCGAGAATTCTAGAATTGTGGACGAGAAATTGAGCGAAAATTCTCGAATAATTAACGACAAACTGAATGAGAAATTTGGTGAGAATTCTAGAATTATTCAGGAAACATAAAATGCCACAAATGAGAAACTGCAAGAAATCTTCGAAGTTGTGAGCAATATGGAGATTCAAGTGAACGATCAATTCGAAAAGGTTGAACATAAGTTCGAGGAAATGGGGCAGAAGATTGAAGAAGTCGAACATAAGTTCGAGGAAGTCGAACGGGAACTGAAAAATGATGTAAGCGAATTGCAAAGGAAAATGAGTGAACTTCAGTTGCAAGAGGGTCCAGTGCGAGTATTTTCTGAAGCCTCTAGTGCTCCCAGTTTCGATGGCTCTACACCATTCGACGTTTTCAAATTCCAATTCGAAATGGTCGCAATTAAGAACTTGTGGAACAGCAACGACAAAACAGTAGAGCTAATTTTAGCACTGAAAGGCAACGCAGCAGAAGTCCTTCAGAGCATTCCCGTCAGTGCCAGAAACAACTACGATGATATACTGGCTGCGTTACAACGCAAGTATGGTGGCGATCACAAGAAGGATTTATATCGCATGGAATTAAGAGGCCGAGTGCAAAAGCATAATGAAACGCTTCAGGGCTTCGCAACCGAGGTGGAACGTTTGGTGTTGATGACTTATCCTGGTGAGTCCCACCCATTCTTGGATCAATTGAAGATTGAAGCATTCGTCAACGGCATCCGTGATCCTGACATAAAATACGTGACTTGTGCCACACAAAAAGCTATATTCGCCAAACCCGTTTCGTTCGCATTGGCACAGGAGACAGCGAAATTTGTGTCCAAGCCTCAAATACAAAAAGTAAGAAAAATTTAAATGGAGTCGGATTCAGGAGATTTGAAGGGTGCCATAAACTATCATAATGAAATGACCCAAACCCTCAGCAAAGCGTTATCAGGCGGAAGTAAGCCCATACCAAAGTGCTACAATTGCGACAAACATGGTCATATTGCACGAAACTGCAAAGAGCCACGAAAACGATCAAGATTGAGTTCACCCCAACGTGGCAATAAACGGGCAAATTTTATTACACAAAATGAATCTCCGTTAAACTAAAACGAGCTACCCCAGAGGGGTATGGATTGGCTCCCACAACCGAGGGCCCCACGATCTCCATCTCAATAATACAACAGAAAAACAACAACCTCACTGTCTACGGAGCTATCGGTGGTCGGAAGCGCATATTGACTATGGACACAGGCGCGTCACAATCTATCATCAGATCAGATTTGATAAATGGACCAATGGAATCGTTACATGGTGTAAGACTCCGCACAGCAACGGGTGAACCAGCAACTGTAAATGGCAAAGTTAAATTGAAGTTAGCCATTGTCAACATGAGCATCGAGCACGAGTTTATTGTCGCCGACATTGTAGATGAAGTGATAATTGGCGCAGCTTTCATGATTGCCCAAGGCCTCAAGATAGATATGGGGCAGCAAGTTTTGGCGTGGGCTAATGTGGAAATTCCACTCAATGTGGGATACGACAATACAACACAGACTAAAAGGCTGTAAAATTGCCACCAAACTCAGAAACCATAGTATGGGAACGAATGGAGATCGGCGGTTTGTGGGTAGTTGAACCGGCAAGTATAAACAACTATAACATCATCACTGCCAAAGCTCTAGTAAAAACTAATAATGAAGGATACTTGCCTGAACGAGTTCTAAATTTGTCCAACAACGAGGAGGTGATCGGCGACCGCACAGAAATTGCAGAATGTACACTAGCCAAGGCGGTCATCAACTGTGAAGTTAATTCTGACTACAGCAAACTATCAGAAAAGGAGCAGAAAGTACTGGAGTCGCATCTCAGTGAGTGGGTGCGAGAACTAAAGCCTTCTGATAGGAACAAAGCAAAGCAATTACTGTGGAAGCATGCGTCTGCCTTCGCCCTGAAAAAAAAAATGCCAAGGTAGAACGTCAATGGTAAAGCATGACATCAATACAGGGGAAGCGAGACCAATAAAACAGGCGCCCAGAAGTCTTCCACTTGCAAAAAGAGATGAGGTGAAGAAACTGGTAGCTGAAATGCGGAAGGATGGTGTAATCGAACCTTCTTCAAGTCCATGGAGCTCGCCGGTGGTACTAGTTAAGAAGAAAAATGGAAGTACCCGATTTTGTGTGGTTTATAGAAAGCTCAACGATGTCACCAAAAAGGACAGTTAGCCACTACCAAGAAATGATGACACATTGGATACGTTGTCAGGAACAAAATGGTTCTCCACGCTGGACTTGCAAAGTGGTTATTGGCAAGTACAAATCAGCGAGAAAGACAAGGAGAAAACTGCATCCAGCGTTCTGTGGCAGTTTGGACTATGTAACGCTCCAGCCACCTTCGAGCGATTAATGGACTGCGTGATGAAAGAACTTCATTGGCGAACAAGCTTGGTGTACCTAGACGACATCATTGTCATGGGGAAAACATTCGATGAACACCTGAAGAATCTTAAAGAAGTCCTTCAACGTATAACCGCGGCTGGGTTGAAACCCAGCCCGAAGAAGTGTTCTCTGTTCCAGAAAGAATTAAAATACTTGGGACATCGAGTGACAGCAGATGGCATTTCCACCGATGAAGACAAAATCCTGACAGTGAAGGATTGGCCACGACCGCAGAATCTCCATGAATTACGCAGTTTTCTAGGACTCTGTACGTACTACAGACGGTTTGTGCCGGGTTTCGCCACAGTGGCTGCAAGTCTTCACGACTTGACAATGAAAAATCGGCCGTACTGTTGGAGCGAAAAACAAGAAGAGTCATTCCACCAACTGAAGCAATATTTATGCACGGCTCCTTTGCTTGCATATCCTGTTGCTGGAGAGAAATTCGTGTTGGATACTGATGCGAGTGGTTACGGAATAGGTGGCGTGCTCTCGTAGGAAATCAATGGCCAAGAAAAAGTTATTGGGTACTACAGCCGAATACTCTCAAAGCCAGAGAAAAATTACTGTATTACGAGACGAGAGCTACTGGCAGTCATAGAGTGTGTCAAACACTACCATAAGTATCTGTACGGCCAGCCTTTTCAGTTAAGAACCGATCACGAGATGTCATCAGGCCATTTAAAATTATCAAACATATCCTCCAACGATTTAAGTTTCGGACTAAAAGAGACAAAATCAGATTTTAAAATTTGAAATCCTTTCTCTTCCTCCTTAAATAGCTTATAAAAGTCAACAACGAATTCCCTACACTTCCAACACGTCCAGCGAAGCCTGCTTTCCTTAGCCGTAATTATGTCATAATGCCTTCCATATTGAAGCCAGCACACTTCACATGGGCATGACTATCACAAAGCCAACATGAAAGAAAACAATTGTCATATTCCAGCGGCGGAAGTTATGACCTGGATGGCCTGAAATCATGACCAAACTGGCCTTCAGTAAAATACGGAAGGCCTTCCCTACACATTACCTCCTCCTTTCTTTTTAACATTGCGTGAGATTGGGAGACAAGGCCTTCCTTGCCCATTGCCTAAAGAAGGCTTTAGAAGGAATGCAAAGAGGAAGGCCTCAGAAGACATTTACTTTAATTTATATTTGTTAAACAAAAATAAAATTAAAATAAGATATTTTATAACAAAATCATTATCCACTATTAAACAAAAAATATAATTTTAAAATTTTTATGAAATTTTCCACTTAAATTACAGTTAAAAAATCGGAAAAGAAATTTCTCAAAATTGGAAAAATTTCCTTGCTTATATCTGGTGAAAACATTCATGCATTCCGCAGGCCTTATTTTAGGAAGCTATTGCAAAAGAACCATTCCGCATGCCTTATTTGTGGAAGGCCTTGCTACTTCCACCGCTGGGATGCGTCCCTGACTGTACAAATCTTTACCATATACTCCATTGGCATATTATGTCTAAAGGTATGCAATAATTTAAAACTAACAAACCGAATTTGTAGAACTTTCAAACACCAAACCACGAAATCCTAAAAGTATGCAATGGTATTAACTAAAAACAACTGAATACAGCAATACTATAAGAAAATAAATAAAATAATAAATAACAAAATAATAAAAATTTAAAATAAATGTTTGTGACTCAAAATAAAATGCTTCTTTGTTACTGGTTTTTCAACAGAGAAGCTACAAAATTAAATCGATAGGGACAGCAAACGACGCCATATTTTTACCCGCTCTTTTCACATTTCTCTTCAGTAAGGTTTGCCATTTCATCATGGAAAGATATACGAGCCAACAACGAGTCGAAATTATTATAATTTACTACCGAAATTTGGAGTCAGTGGCCTGAACTTTAAGAGCGCTACGTCCAATTTATGGTCGTCATAATCGTCCTACCAGATCAACAATTAAGCGTGTAGTGGAAAAATTTGAATCCACAGGCACAGTACAAAATGTTCCCGTGCCAGTGAGACAAAGAAGTGCCGTAGTGTCGAGAATATTTCTGCCGCTGAGGCTTCAGTTCAAGAAAGCCCAAATGTGTCTCTCACACGTCGCTCTCGAGCGTTGGGCATCTCTGGGACGTCGTTGTGGCGAATTTTGCGAAAAGATCTTGGCCTACATCCTTACAAGGTCAAATTGACGCAAGAACTGAAGCCGCTTGACCACCATTAGCGTCATATGTTCGTGAATTGGGCTGAGCAACAACTTGAAAATGATTCGGATTTTCATCGGAAAATCATCTTCAGCGATGAGGCTCATTTCTGGCTGAATGGCTTCGTCAATAAGCAAAATATGCGTTATTGGTCAGACAGCAATCCACACGTAATCCATGAGTCATCATTGCATTACGGTTTGGTGCGGTTTATGGGCCGGCGGCGTCATTGGGCCGTACTTCTTCCGTGATGATCAAGACCGGCACATTACTGTGAATGCGAATCGCTACCGTTCAATGATAACCGAATATTTTTGGCCCCAATTGGATAATATGGACTTGGAGGACATGTGGTTCCAACAGGACGGCGCCACAAGCCACACAGCAAATGCCACAATCAATTTATTGGAAACCAAGTTTGGTGAACGTGTTATTTCTCGAAATGGCCCAGTCGATTGGCCGCCTCGGTCGTGCGATTTGACGCCGTTAGATTATTTCCTGTGGGGCTACGTCAAGTCTATGGTCTATGCCAACAAGCCAGCGACGATTGATGAACTTCGTACGAATATCGAAAGTGAAATTGCAGCAGTATCAGCCTATTTATGCTTGAAAACCGTCGAAAATTGGGTTCAGCGTCTGGACTTGTGCAAGCGTGCCCGTGGTGGCCATGCAAAAGAAATCGAGGTCCATACATAATGGCATCGAACGTACTTTCACAGGAATAAAGAATTTCATTGGTATTTAAAACCGGTTTTGTTTTATTTAAAAAAAACTTTTGTAGCGCTCTTATTGAAAACCCTTTATTATTCGAATAAAATTTAAAGAACCTGCATTGATTTGAAAAAAATTGTTTTTTGGAGTACAAATCTGCAAGACTGTTTTGCACTTCAAGAAATAGATAAATCTGCACATTTGGAACACTGACCGTGGCAAAAGCTTTAGTCCCCTTTTCCACTAGCAAATATTGCTTTGCAAATTCTTGAGTTTGTGGTCGAGAGGGGTGGGAGGAAGAGAAACAAATCTTTGTCAGGTCAGTATTTGCTGTTCTCGCAAAGTCTGCTTTGTTCTTTTCGCTGAAACAAATTTATTTGACATATCGTTTTTAATCCATTTGTTTTTACTGACACGGTCGGTTTTTGTTTACAAACCTGTTGGTTGTAGAGATTTTTTGACATAAACAAATGAAATTTTATTTATAAATTACCATTTTTACACTGATTTTAATTTATTTATACACTTCTTAGGAAAATTCTTTAAAACGTAAAGAGTTTTGACGTTTTTTTCGTTCTTTTGTATTTTGATTCGCAAAATTTGGCAAAGAAAAATTTGTGAGTGGAAAAGCATTCGAAAAACCAAAAGAGAAAAGAAAAAATTTGGCAAAGAAATATTTGCCAGTGGAAAAGGGGACTTAGCGATATTTTTAACTCACGATTTTCCAAACTCGAAGACGTTCGAACCCTTACAAATTTTCCCTTACAAATTTGATTTGATTGAATTGAATGATTTGACTCTGATTTGAATTTGATTTCGAAATATCTTCATGATTTTAAATTTTGTTCATATTCGACAACTTCCAAAAATCTCGAAAACCGTAAAACTTACAAAATAAAAATAAGAATTTCTTGAAATTTACCATTTTAGATATTTTTTATATTTTTCAATATTTTTTATTTGTTTTATTATGAAAATCTGACTCGGGGTCCTGGAGTCAAAGGTCTGACATTGCCCTAAATTTTAGAGTTTCATAATTAAGAATATAAACAAATTATTAAAAATCATATATTTTATTTAAAAAAAATAAGTAATAAGTGGAAAAGTATATTTAGCATATGTATGCTGATTTTTTTTGCGATAATACTTGTATATAATATAATATTATTGGGTATAATATAATATTAAGGGTGAAGCATACAATTTTAGTGGCACAGATAACTATGTCGCATGCTATATACCCCAATAGAATGGGCGGTCATCGCCATATTTTCGGGCTTCGTTTCGTAAGCGCCTGTTAGAGTTTCAACACGTTCATCGTCTAATTAATGTTGCCATTCCTGAATTCCAACCAACATTTTTTGAATTCTTTTCGGGCGTTTTCTCTCATTTGTTCAGCTTCTGACTCGCAATTAGTAGACTGTAGTTCTGCTGTAGGCGAAAGTCTTTCATCATTAGGCAAATTCTTTTGCGGATCTTCGACGTAAATCTGCCAACCTTCTTCTGTAGTAACTGAAGAAGATGGACTTGGTAACGGTTCGGATCCCTTAACTTCTTGAGTTTGCTCTTTATATTCTGCGATTATCTTTTCCAAAGCTTGAGCCTGTATTGACATTATGCTTTGTGTATTTAATACAGAATTTATAGCCATCCATTTGCCCATTGTGTCGCCGTATTCACAACAAGTGCTTGTGTTGTCGATATAGCATTTCCTAAACTTGCTAAAATGTGGATTCTCAATATCGGATTCAATATCACGATCTCCCTTACGTTTCGTTATAGTATTTGGATTACAAGTGAGATCTGGAATTTGCGGTGACTTCTGCGCCTTGAATGTCGCTGCCGTCTCATCGGTATCGTTACATTGTTCCAAATATTTCGATTCGTTCTTTTCTGATGATTCGCATTGCGACTCGATGTTCTTCGCCGTAAATTTTGTTTGCATTTTATAGCGGTTAGATTCCAAATCTTCTTTATCTGTGCGAACTAATTTCAAGTCATCCAGTTCGTATGGCTTGGAAGAATGCTTTAAATCTCTTGTAAATGTTGACGAGTTTTCGGAATCGTCACTGACCACTCCAGCGTGCCTCTGTTCCAATGAATGAACCTAAAAATAAAAGAAAATATTAATTTAATTTCAAGTTTTCTATATTTGGACATTTGAAACTTACCTCCTGGTTTGTTTCTTCTTCTAAAGATGTGTGGTGGCGATCATTGACTGCTACAGCAGCATCTGTTGTCTTAGCTTCTTTGTTATCGACCATTTGCTTTCTGCTTTCATCATGCAGTTGTTTACAAGGATTTCCTAGAGTTGACATTTGGTTTGTGTTTTCATCATCCAGTTGTTTACCAGGATTTCCTAAAGTTGTCATCTCCGTCGACTGTAGTGGCAGACAAGCCTTCATTACAATCATCTGTAGTTTTTCAGCATGATGGCATATCTTGGGTATTATTTCTTCCATGGCTTTGTTGAGTTGTGATAAATTAATGTAATCAGTATCGAAACCAAGCGCCAATAGAACCGCACGACCTCTGGGTATTTTTGAACGTTCCCACAAGTCTAAAATAACATTGACTGGCAATGTTTCGATTAAGACAGGAGAATCTGCAAAGGTACATAAAAATACAAAAAATACATGAAATATCAATAAAATCTAAATTTATGATAAAAATTAAGCCATTAATTGGGTTAAATAAAAAATATTCATCTATCGAGGTTTAATTTCTAGAAATATAAAAAACAAACCAAATACATGTAACAGACAACAGACAGCAGATTGGAAAGAGAGAAACCAAAATTTGTCCTAAAAAGTTTTGAAAAAGGTTATGATTTTATTCGACTTGAAACGACATGATTGTGAAACTCAAATCAACTTCCTTTCGCCTAGAAACCGAAGGAAAGCTTTCGTTCGAGATAGAGAAAAAATCACATGAGGTATCGGGGGACACCCGGTTGGAACGAAGTTCCTTTCACTATACATTTTGTACTAGTTAGTTCAAATACACCTAAGGCGCCCATTGAAAACTATGAAAATTTAAATGGATCTTTAAGAAAAGATACTTTTTGTAAAATGATAAACTGTTTTTAAGAACATTTTTTTTATAAAATGTATTTTTCTTTTTAAAAATGTCTAGTTTTAGGTTCTTTTTGTAAGAATATGTATCATATTTTCCCGAAATGGTTCTTTTTTAAAGATAGGTACTTCTTTTATTAAAAGCTAATGTTTTTTTTTAAGAACACGTACTATTTTTAAGAAGAAGCACTGCCTGTAAGAGAAAGCCAGAAGAGTATGCATTTTTTTTATACAAAGAAGTACTTTTTTAAGAACAGGTACTTTTTAAAGAAGTGGGAACTCTTTTAAACAAAAGTCATATTTTTAAGAAAATTTACTTTATTCAGAGAATACAATCAAGAAAAGAAAAGGTATTATTTTATTTTTGAGAAAAGGTACTTTTAAGAAAAGGGATTTTTGTAAGAAAATGTATTTTTTTTAAGAGAAGGTATTTTTTGAAGAAAATGTTTTTTTTTTAAGAATTAGAATTTTTTTTGAATTGGTTCTTTTTTCAAGAAGAGGAGAGATTTTTAAGAGTATGTATTTATCTCAAGAAAAGTTATTTTGTTTCACAAAAAGGTACTCTTTGAAGAAAACGTAGTTTTTTAAGAAAATTCAGTTTGGTTAAGAAAATGTACTTTTTTAAGAAAAGGTACTTATTTTAGAAAAATGCTAAAATGTATCGTAACAGAATTAGGTACTTACCGAGAATTTCAACGCTGCTTGTTTCTAGACTTTTAGCAATCTGAGGTAGTTCATCTTTACTAAGTCTAGCATCCGTGGATTCCATCTCTACTTCGTTTGGATACAAGATATTTCGTTCTGCTGGGAAGGTGAATAATCGCATTAGCTTCGGTTCTGTCTCTTCATCTGTCAAACGACTTTGACAACCGGTGTTATCGAATTGTGATGATGATACAGGACGACCGTTATGAAAAGAGCCAAAGCTTTCTTCGTCATTTGTTTCGTTTGAAGAAGTCGTGGAGGGTGCATCATTTTGGTGGGCATGAAGTTTAGACCAGCGACAGTATGTCTCTGATTCCATTTCTAATTTTCTTGATACTTCACAATCAGATGGCACGGTAGGACTATCGATGAATTGTGTCTGGTTGTCAGTAATGTTTAAAGTTTGTTCTATTGAGTGCAAAATAAATAATAAAATTTATTAATGCAACGCACTTGCTTGAAACAGTTGCTTGTAAATCTTACCTAGATAGCTAGCTAGTTTATCGATTGTAGGATCGTGGTATTCACTAGCGCTTGTGTTTAGGAATACTGATCCCATCTTATTACAATGCAAACGATTTTTGGAACAACTTTTCAGTAATATATTTCACAATAACCGTTGAATGTCTCAGAGAATACTGATGATATACTTCCACTCAAACGTGATATTTATACCAAAATTATTATCAAATACCACAATCCCTGTCACCAACAGGTAGGAGAGATCAACTGTCGTTAGGATTTCCCAGAACTGAAAATTTCAATTTCAAAGACCTAAAAGAGCGTTTAGCACATAATTGCCTGAGTGGCAGTTGCATGTGTGAGTGCGGTGAGGTGAACATTATTATTTCAGCTCACACGGCAGGCGTTTCTATTGGTAAGAATTCAGGTAGGGAAAAACTCGACTCGCGAGACGATTCGTCGACAACTCGCTCGTTTTATAAGTCGAAATCCAAGAACGAAATATGCGAACACGACTTTTAATTTTTCAAGTCGCTTGCTAAATTGGCTTCATTACGCTCACACGCTAGAGAGAGAAACATATTTTGAGAGCGAGCGAGATAGCGGCACTTCGGATGCAACAAAATTCACTGTGAGCAGTTTCAGTTAAAGTCCGGTACTTAGTTCACGCGAAATTTTGTCATTTAGCTCTGAACGGAATTTTTTGTTGCAAAAACTTACCACCTATCTCTGATTTACCTTGCAAATATTTAATGAATATTTCTTCTTCTTTATGCAGTTAATTTTTAACTTAAATCGTGTTAGTTTTGTTTTTAAAAATTATCGAAATGTCAACATTCATCATTTAAAGTTGAAGTTTGAAATGTCAACATTTCGCTTGCATACAATGACGAAATGAAGTCGGGCCCCAGGAAATAACACTCCAATTGCAAAATTTAAATGGGCCCCTAACCAATACACAGAGTACAACAACACGAAATTTTGGGGTAGTATTTCGTACAGTTGGGGCCCATTTTCGCTTACACTTGGGGTGATTTTTCATTATGAATGTGGGCCCCAATGAAAGTGGACCCCAATTATTTTTTGGGGAACATTTTCATTTTAATTGGGATCCGTCTGCATGTTTTGGGGTGTTATTTCGTAACTAAATTGGGGTGTAATTTCTCGGGGTGCTATTTCGCATGGCTACTATAAAACTTAATGAAAAAACACCCCATAATAACAAATGTAATTAGGCGCCAAATATTACTAAAAAGTAAATAAAAGTAAATTTTAATAAACTATATTTTACTGGTTTAGAAAGAAATGAAAAAAATTTCAAAAAAAATCGCCCGGTTTTTTTTTTTGGATAAATTTTTTGCCTGCTGCGCTTCTACACACGACCAAAAAAAGATTTAATAAACTATATTTTACTGTTTTAGGAAGAAATTTAAAAAAAATTCCAAAAAAAAGCGCGATTTTTTTGGGAAAAATTTTTGCCTGCGGCCGCTTCAACAAAAATCAACAAAAATTTTAATAAACTATATTTTACTGTTTTAGGAAGAAATTTAAAAAAATTTTTACCATAAAAGACGTTAAAAAATGGGACATAAATATTTGAAATAATTATTCTATTCTATCTTATTTTGTTTAATGTTTCATGGAATATGTTTATGTGTGTATTGTATACTCGTATTCATTCTGAAATTAATCAAATCGACGGCTAAAACAAAACAATTTTTTTCTATTGTGGCCGATTTTCCTGGGGTGCAGTTTCTATTCTTTAAAATTACATTTCAAGAAAATACACCCCAAAAAGTCACTGAAATCTGGCCCCAAATGTAATCAGTATACAACAAATAATTATTTTGGGATCCTCTTGGGGCCTTATTTTTAAACGGTTTAAAACCAAAAAATGAAAACGGTGTTTGATTCAAAACTTCGGCAGAAAAGTAATTTTCCGACTTTCTTTGAGTTTTGAGTTCTCAAATTGCCAGTAATCAGTTTCTTTCGCCAAATAAGTGAAAGCCTTTCTCTATATAACTATAATTATTTATCAACATCAAAATGCGAGAAAAATAGGTATTCATTGCATGGGGTTATGCATGTTTCCGATCAAATACCGAGATGGTTGTTCATAATTTTGAACATACTTAGAAAAACACAGGTGTTTGCTTTTAATATCAAAACTGTTAATATACAATTTTTAGTTTTGTATTGAACATTTCAAATTATTATTTATTTTTTCCAATTTCAACGATATCCCTTTTAATTCTCTATACTCTTATTGCTATATATATTTGTAACACATTCACAATCCTCCCCACAAATACTAATTTTGTTTACTGATTCCATATAGACTTTCGCACTTATTGCAGATTCACACTTTTTTGTTACTTTGTCCCACATACTCTTTTTTTAATACAATATCAACATTGTGAACCTATTTTCGGGCATTTTGAAATTTTGCCCCATCAAACATGTTTTCAACTTCCCAATCATTTCAACGTTGATTATTCATTTGTAGTTGATTATTTCCTTGAATTTTGAACGGTTTGCTATATATGGACCTGAACAGGTGAAGAAAGGTAAAAAATCGAATTGTTTTAAAGTTTTTTTTTGCAATTTTGACCTTGACGATGAAGTTTTTTTGATTTTATATGTTGGCAATTTTTATTCTTTATAACAAGAGCTACAACTTTCCCTCAGAGAGTAAATCAAAATTCCGAACGAATTGCAAGATATGTGCCTGACAAAATTATCACATTTTTGCAAAAATGACACTGAGGCCCCAAATCCTTGGGGGCCCGTAAAAAAAAGTGCATGACTTTGGGCAAAACTGGGAGACACGGGTCTTTTTTTTTGGTCTTTTATCACGTAGTGGAGTCCGTATATGGTTATATTTCCATGACTTAAAAAATTACAATCAGTGTAATCACTCGGGACGACTCTCGAATCGATATTTTTGAATTAAATCGGGAGCGAGCAATATTTTCAAATCTTCACATAAAAATTCGACTCCCGAGTTAAAAATAAAACTCGATTTAAATCTTCAAAGAATTAAAAATTAAAGACCCTTACCGATTTAAATTATCGAAGCGAATCGAAAATGAATGGCTCACCTTACTCTGCGCTAAATTTTTCTTTTTCTACACTGGAATTTTTTTGGATAAAATAAACAAAAAAGTACGCGTACTATTGAAAACAGTATGTCTGGCAAGCCTACATATATTTTGTTTGAACCGTAATTGTAACGCAAAAAACTAATGGTACAGTTCGATTCCTCGTGCCTAAATCAGGGTAAAACCGTCCTCTCCCGCCTTTTCTCGTTTTTAGACTTCAACAGTGTTATCAAACAATGTTTTTCGTAAAAAATAACTTTGGCATAACAACCCTGTAATTGATTCTGATAACGAATTTTTCGCAAACAGTTGAGTACCCAGCAAATGAAAACTGATCGAAATTTTCGGTTGACGAAATTTTTGTTATTTCTTATACACGTACATTTTATAAGTTCTGAATACGCGGCTAAACACGTTGTTAGTAACAGTTGATAACATAGAGTACATACACAAAGAGGTGCCATCTGTCTCATCTGACGTCTCACTTCAAACTCTTCGTGGCAAGGTCGGTGCGATAGAGAGAAGTTCAACGTAAATTAATTTACACCAGGTGAAGTTACAAGAACTGATGACCTAAATTTATCATGTCGTTTTGATTGAGAACTGTGACGTAATGTAATTTCGATTTACGTAATTTAAACGTATTTTCGATTGTTTTGCTATCTTTCATTGTTAGTATACATTTGTGTTGTATTTAAGAGAAACATTTTATCACTCAAATATGAAATACCGTCTTTGTTTTCTTGTTGGTTGTTTTGAACTATTGCCTCTATCTGTTATTATTAGAACAATATGTTGCAACATGCAATGCCCATATGCAACCAAGCCAAGCGTACTAAGAGCAAAGGTTACTTTAGGAATATTTACTCGATGGTTGATAAATGTAAAAAGGGTCGCCAATATTATTAATACGAAAAATATGTTTCTTGTGTCGAAAATAAAAAAATTTGCTAAATGGAAAATTTAGAAATAATATAAAATTTCATTGTCAATCTAACTATAAACTAATGACCACTTTTTTATTACCATTATTAGCTTGGGTTAGTGAACTAGGTGTGAACAAACCCTGCAGTATCTTAACGGTTTAGGTCTAATGTCGAAAATTAACTGAGAGAAGTCGTTACTCTAGGTATATTTACTCTATAATTGCTAAATATAAAAAGTGGCAGCCAAAAGTATGAATACGAAAAATATTTCTTGTGATGAAAATTACAAAATTTGCTGAAAGGAAAATTTACTACCAATATAAAATGTCATTAGGAAATTCCCAAAAACCATTATCATTCACCATATAACTTCGGTTACAGATATTACGTGAAAACACACACTGTGGTGGATTAGCGGGCTAGACGCCGCTGAAGTTGTTGCGACACAAACATCGAGACGAGACGTCCAGCAAATGAGTTCGAATTCTACATGCGCCGTTTAAATTTTTCCCACAATCCGGGAATAATTTTCTGTTAGCAGCTGAAAAGGATTTAGAACTTTATAATGTTGACCTTCCTAAAAAGTCATCATAAACAAACACAATTGCCCAATAATCATTAGAACAATTCGTAAATTAGATCATGAAACGTAATACAAAGCAATTTTAGAATAGACAAAAGAACACTGTTTAGAGGTGATAGGGATAACAATACTTTAAAGGCTTGGACACGCGACTTGCTCCTGTCGCGCTCGCTTTGGAGCGTGATGCAACAAATACAGGTAGCAGCAATAGATGATGTTGTAATAGTGGACAAGAAGACCAGGTATTTGGTTTATGTTTCACGTATCTACCTGTCAAATTCGACGCAAATATATACGAACAAAAAAATGTAAATAAAAGTACAAAAGCGAAATATGTACATATATTCATTAAATTTTACAGTATCAACCTATACTAGTCGACCGTCTCATCCAGTTTGCTCGTTAATTTATGACCTCGCTCGCGATTTCTGGCTGTTAAAGTCGTGAGGTTTCAGTTATTCATTTTGAGCTCTTTCAATTCCAAACTCGTTCACGAGTTTTACTTGTTTAAATCGCAATTAAGGTGACTTAAAATGGTGAGCGGGTTGCCCATCGCTGATCGAAATATTTGAAATATTTAATTATATTTGAAAAAACAGTCAAACCAGCTGGAATTTTAATTTTATGACATCAAACCAAACTAATTCAATACAAACATATATGCATGTGGTACCACTGATTGCCGTATACATGTAACTGCCAAGTAGGTAATCCTGTGTTCGGATGGCTCGTCCAAGTAATAAACCTTGAGCGAACACAATTTTCAATCCCCTCACGATATTAAATCGCGATCTATGCACGAGAAGACCGCTGGCATCACTCGACCAGTAACGGTGTTACTATTCGCATACATGAGCGTCGAATTTGACAGGTAGATTTATGAAACAAAAACAAAGTACTTGTTCTTCGCGGGTGGCCAAGCGAGCGCGAAAGAAGAAAACAGTGTTTTTACCCCTATCAGCTCTAAACAGAGTGTGTGTGTATTCCAAAATTGCTTTTAATTACGATTGTTTTATGATCTTATTTACGAATTGTTATGATGATTTTTGGGAAATTGCGTTTCTTTATAATGACTTTTTAGGAAGGTCAACATTATAAAGTTGTAAATCCTTTTCAGCTGCTAACAGATACTTTTTTTCGGTTAGTGGGAAAAATGGAAACGGCGCGGGTAGGATTCGAACGCACATTGGCTGGACGATCGTGTCGATGTTTGTGTGGCATCATCGGCAGTAGCGTCTAACACAAGTTAATTATGGTAATAAAAAATGCGGTAATTGGTTTCTATGATGATTTGGGGAATTCCGTAATGACGTTGTACGAGTATATTGCTGGTAAATTTTGCATTTAACAAATTTTGTGAAAACATATTTATCGTGTTAATAATATTGGCGACCCTTTTTACATTTATCAACCATAGAGTAAATATATCAAGAGTAACCTCTTCTCTTAGTACATTTACGACATTAGGCTTGGTCGCATGTTGGAACAAATTGGTTAAATAATACATAGCAGATAGAGGCAATACACCCAGCGAAATAATTATAAAGGCAATATATTTTTCTCGGTACTCTCAATGCCCTGGGTTTTTGGAGTATAATTTTAATGCAAATATGTGTCATTAGGTATAGTATGTCGGAGAATGTAACCATTCGATCTCTTTTACAAGTTTTTTCTGTTTCTGGTGCGAAATATATATAAAGGCAACATGGAAAAGAAACTTAAACAGAAGTGAGTTTTATTTGATTGTTATTTTATTGTTTTGAAATGAACATAGGTAAAATTTAAAAAAATAATTTATAAAGAATACCTAGAGGAAAGTACCTAAGTAAAGAAGAAAAGGGAAAAATTTAAGATTATCATGATGAAGGGCTGTCCAATCGGAAAATTTCGAGGCGATTGAAAAGATCTAGCTGTGTCATTGACATTTTTATAAAATAGGGTGGCCAATATGGAAACACAAAACGACCAGCAAGGACACCACTGATCAGTGGCAGCGCCAAAAGAGAGATCAAAAGGGTTGCTGTTAAAGAAAACTTCGGCGATAAGGAAATTATTGCTGAATTGAGCTTGGGGGCAGGGTTGCGTCGTGTTCAACAGATAATGAAACGCGACTTGCAACTGTCATGTGGGTAAAAAGTATGCAAAACTTGGTCTCATGCCAAGACGCGAATTAGACAGATTTAAATTCGCTGAAATAGACACATTTTTGGATGAGCGGTGATATTTTCCGAAGCAAAAATTAAATTTGGATGTACCTGATGGCTGTGACGAATATTGGCGTTCCAGAGATTTTTTCACAATTATGCGTCAGCGGCGAAATTTTGGCGGTGGCTCCCTTATGGTTTGGGCAGGTATGGGTTATACAGGAACCACTCCAATATGTTTCGTTTGCACAAGAATTGACTCCGAGTATTATATTCGACTATTGGATGTCGTCGTAGTTAATTCTGGAGAGGAAATTTGTGTTCCACAATTTATCATCCAGCAGGACAACGCAATAGTACATTGGTCTAAGAAAACTCCAAAGTTTCTGGAGCCCAGAAATAATACAAACTCTCGACTGGCCTGTATTTAGTTCTGATCTCTATCCGATAGAGAACCTCTGGTCTATTTACCTACCCAAGTTAACCACCCAGGACTCCAGTTGAAGAATGTCAAGAATCGAAGAGAAGCAATACCAGAAAATGTAAGGTAACTGATCTTGCGCATATTCATTCGTTGATAAACTCAATGCCAAGATGCTTAGTAGAAGTTATTAGCGATAATGAAGATCAAATGTCTTACGAAACTTTTTAGAATATTCGAAGAAACCTTCTGCCTTTATAAATAGTTCGAACTAGTAATTAGTTTATTTTTGTTGATTCACCTTGAAGAAGTCATAGTCAAAATAGTTTTGTTGACGCGTATTTAATTTTGAACGGACTAATACAATATAAAATAAAAACTTGAAAATTCCTCACAACATTTGGGAAAAAACAAAAAATATTTATATTTATTTCGCTGGGTGTAGTTTAACATAAACAAAAACAGTATTTTTTGTCTGTGTGTGGAAATAGTTGTTGTAGTTACAACTACAAAGTTCGAAATACATATAATTTTCACATTTCTACGCCAAAGCGTGCTTTTTATACCCTCACCCATAGGGTTGGAGGTATATACACTCCGGTTCAATTATTTAAAGGCACTACAAATTCCATATTCAGCAGCCTATATCTTTTGCAATTTGTATCCGATTGCAGAATTTTAAAATGGAAATGGAAGCTAGACATCTTGAGATATTAAAAAAAATCATTAACTAAAGAACTTTTTTTGAGCAATTTATAAAAAAATCCACAAATGTGTTATTTTTTTTTGGTTCACTTTTAATTTATTTTACTTTATTTAAGAACTATTAGTAATGGCTACAACCCCCTTTGTTTTAAATAACTTCAAATATACAGGTTTTCATTGAGAGATAAAGAGAATTTATGTAATCCAACGGAATTTGATTCCAAGCATCCTTGATGGCCTGAATTAGTACTGCTTTTCATCAAATTGTCTACCTCCTTCATAGACCTTACGAGATAACCAACCCCAGACCTTTTCGATAGTGTTTATATCTGGCGAATACGGTGGCCAGTCAAGAATATTAACATTTTGACTTGCAATGAACTCCTTTATACTCTGGCGTTGTGTATAGACGCATTATCCTGTTGCAATATCCAAGATATGGCACTAAATTGTTCACTGAACTTCGGAAAAGCTGATTCCAATAACGTTTTATAGCTTGCACCAATCATTTTTGTACTTTGAAATTCAAGATCGATGGTGCCACAGTACGTAATAGCACCCCACACCATAACGCCGCCTTCTCGGCTGTGATGTCGGTTCAGAAAAACGGTTTCTTTGAGCAGATTATGGAAATAATAGTTGTAGAATTCAGGGCCATCCAAATTAAACATCTTTTTTTTTTTTTTTTTTTTAATCGAGCGAACCCATCGCAACCACTCTTACCCGCCCCTACCGACAGAGAGGGCCACGTCCCCATAACGTGAGGACAGCGTACACCACATTATAGACCGGTCTATAACGGGAGAGCAAGGATCATAAGTTCACACGTTGCAACCAACTACAGAAGTTCTTCACCAGTTGGTATTACACTAACATAAATAAGTCTAAAAGTACATCACGAGATATTAACATAACAGACTTCATAATATACAATAGTTACGAACAAAACGAAAACCAAATTATAAATCAGACAGACAGACAGATAGTAAGGATAAAGTAAATTTACATATGTAAAGGAATAAATAGAACTAATGCAATCGGTTCAAATGACAAATTATCCTAGACTTTGTAGTGTCCCAACTACCAGTGAAATCAATACACTGATAAAGCTCATTAAAGTCACGACACATTCTCCTAACTGGATCAAAGGACGCATAATTCGAACGCTGAAACTCGATGTGAAGGAGTTTATAGTACCTCGTGGGTCTCAATGGGACATTTATGAAAATCTTAGATAACAGAAATTCAGAACATATACATCCATCAATTATCTTCAAAACTGTAATAGAGTTTATCATGGTACGTCTACTACTAAGAGTCGGCAATCTGATCAATTCTAGTCTACTGCTATACGAAGGAAGATTATGCTTCGGGTTCCATTGAAGGTTTCTCAGACAAAATATGAGAAACTGTTTCTGGACCGATTCAATCATATTAACATACAAATTGTACTGGGCGTCCCAAACAACAGATCCATATTCCAGAATAGGGCGGACTAGTGAAGTAAAAAGATTTTTCGTAACGTAGGGATCTGAAAATTCCTTTGCCCAACGTTTAATAAAGTTCAGAACGCCATAAGCCTTGTTTACCATCGTAATTATGTGGGAGTTGAAATTCAATTTTCTGTCCAAGACAACACCAAGATCAACAAATGAATCCACCGATTCGAGAACATTGCCACCTAAAATGTATTTTGCCGAAAAGAATGATGACCTAGAGAACAGCTTATGCTTACATTTCGCAAAATTAGGCTCCATCAAATTGGTTTCGCACCATGTCTGGAATGTAGACAAATCCCTCTGAAGTAAAGTATATTGACAAGGATCCTTGTAAGAAAAATAGATCTTCACGTCATCAGCGTACATTAACAATTCAGAGTGCATTATGGAGGCGGGTAAGCTGTTAATGAACAACAAGAATAGAACCGGGCCCATGATGACTGCCCTGAGGCACCCCAGATGACACAAAAATAGATCTTGAGAATGATCGGTTCATTAAGTAAGAACTAATCCAATTCAGCATGTTACAATTAAAACGCATTGCCCCGAGTTTATATAATAACAAATTGTGGTTAACTTTATCAAAAGCCCTACTAAAATCGGTAAAAATCACATCAGTTTGATCTCCATTAATAAAGCCCTCAATAATGGAAGAGGAAAACTGAAGCAAATTAGTCACAGTGGAACGACCCTTCCGAAAGCCATGTTGACATGGGTCTAAAATAGAGGAAACATGATGAGAAATTACCTCTGTGACTAACTTCTCAAAAAGTTTAGGAATGGCACTCAATTTTGCAATTCCCTTATAATTTGCAACATTTACTAAACTACCAGATTTGTGGAGAGGTATTATATAAGAGCTCTTCCACTGTGCAGGAAAATGACCGAACTTCAACGAAGCGTTAAATATCTTCTTCTTATCTTCTTATCCGTAAATATATCCGTAAATACAACGGTTCTCCAGTCATTTATATGACCTCTTGGCTGCACATTCCATACCATATATAGTAAAAATAAATAAATGGTATCCCATTCTCACAATCACTGAGCTGTGCGCTTTCCAGTTTTCACTCACTGATTGGGACCTACAGTTTTACACCGATTCCGAACGGTATTTTGAGAAGCTTTTTCATGCCTAAATACTCGCTAGTGTCGCCGTCACTATGCGCGGTGACCGCCGCCGAAAGAAATTTTAAGGTGGTCTGAGCAGGGATCGAACCCAGGATCTCATGTACAAGAGGCGCGCACACTACCTTTGCACCACCAACGGCCAATTGATGCCGCTTTTCCTTACGAGGAGCATTAAGTGGCGGCTTTTTTTTTGTAATTTCAGGTATTTAGGATACTCAAGGCTCTTAATTACTCTGTGTACTGATGACTTGCTCGCTTCCACTCCAGCTTGAGCTCTTATTTTTGACAAGGATAAGGCAGAATTAGAAGCAAATCTGATGATTTTTCTGTTCTCATATGTAGATAAAGACAATGAAATCGTTCCTTTAAAATTTGTTCCATACCCCTCGGGGTCCTTAATGTAATTGTCGACAACTATTCAGAACGGTAAACATCGATTTTAGTGTTTTCCCATAGATTCAAAATTTTTTGTTTTGCCACTTTGACTCGTAAAACGATTAAGATGTAATAAATTGTAATAAACAAATGCTCCCTACAAAAATTCATCGCTTACTTAAAAAATATTAAAAAAAAAATAATAAAGTGCCTTTACTCAAGTGAACCAAAAAAATTGCACATTTTTCGACTTTTTGTATACATTGTTCAAAAAAAGTTCTGTAATTAAGAAACCACTATTGTCATGATTTTTTTAATATCTCAAGACGCCTAGCTTCCATTTCCATTTTAAAATTCTGCAATCGGTTACAAATTGGAAAAAATACAGGCTGCTGAATATGGAATTTTTAGTGCCTTTAAATAAGTGAACCGGAGTGTATCATCAACCGACAAGTTCATATTTCCAATATGTATTAATAAAATAACCTATATCCTGACTGATACCTATTACAGCAACATTATTTGGTGATGCAGCAAAATTTCCAAAAGAAGTCAACAATTTAATCCAAATTATTTGCATGATAATCACCATATACCATAGACAATGGAATATCTGATGACTTTCTTTTCAAACTAATATACTTCCAGAAATACTTCGGATTATCTTTAATGTGGCTTTTCACATGGTCCATGTATTGTTTAAATAGAAACAACCCATTGTAAAATATTTATGAAATAAATGAACAATATACATATAAAAAAAAATGTATTAAGAAAATTGAACTCATTACGCCGTAATACATATTCATTACCGTCAGCTGCACAACCTGATTTCTTATATCGCTCATTAAGTTTATACCGAAAATTCTTCAAATGCCTAAATCTTTTATTATACCAAGGACGGTTTTTCGACTTGACTTTCTCTAAGGGGATCATTTTACTGCAAATACATACGACCTTCTGTAAAAGTAGTTCATAACAGGTACATACTAGTATCATATTTGAAGAAGTTATTTAGCCAATCCTCATTACTCAGTGCAGAATTCAAAGCAACAAAACTAAATACATTAAAATCATATTCATAAGAATTAAGAATACTATTACAACAGGCATTCAAGTATTTATAAAGTTCAATTTCAACAATCATAGCATTGTGGTGAATAGTGGAAGATGAAAATGGATGTAACTCTCATGGGCTAAAAATTGTTCTTCTGGAGATCTAAAACCCTACTTAATTTATTTACAATGCTATTAATTTGAACTAAATTCAAATCCAAAAAAAATGAGATTAATCTCATAATCTTTATTTACATTAGATGGTGTTAAAACATTATTTTTAATTTGATCAAATAAGATTATTTAAATCGAAATCACCAAATATGGCAAATTGGGTGCTTGGATAAAATTGTTCTTATGGTTGGTTGGTTGGTTCAAAAGGCTGCAAGACAGCAAGCTGTCTAGTACACTTAGGCTAAAGACGCCCATTGTGATACCTGAAGTTTCCTCTATAACAACTATTGACTAGTCGTCTAGTCAATTTGCCCTTTCAATGAATTTGTCTATAAGACCTACAGGAATATCCAGTAGGGCTACGCTGCTAACTAAATGTGTTCCGAATATCCTACTTCTCAGTCCTGCCAGAGCCGGACAATCCAAGAGAAGGTGTTTCGTCGTTTTCTCGTCCTCTTCCATGCAGCATCTACAGAGAGTGGAGTTTCTATGTCCCAATCTTAGGACGTATTTTCCTACAAGACAATGTCCCGTATGTGATCCTATCATTGTGGATAACCTGACTCTCTACAAGTTTAGTAGTTGCCTAGGCCTCTTCCTGTCTTCCTGTGGCAAGAGGACCCTGGCGTGTTTGAAAATTGAAGAAAGTCTCCACTTGTCCTTGAACATATTATCGGCCCACTGCCTGATCTGCAAACGGCAGGTAGAAATTGGCATACTAACACCTTTCTTGCCGGGAGAACCTGTGCAGTAGTCCCCTGTCTAGCTAACGCATCCGCTACGCAATTGCCTGGAATGTCGCTGTGTCCCCGTACCCAGCTGAGCCTGATGTCAAAATACTCTGCCATCACCCTAAGTGATGAGTGGCATTTTTTCACCGTCAGGGACGTAGCAAACATGGCTTTCAAGGATTTTACGGCAGCCTGGCTGTCAGTGTAGATACATATTCTCCGGAGGATTGTGACACTACTTTTTAGTAGTTCAGCAACCTCCAGTATGGCGGTAATTTCCGCCTCGAATACACTACAGTGATCAGGCAGCTTGAAAGAGATATGAATGAATGAACCCCATAGTCTACTTGCTCGTCCAACTTTGATCCATCCGTGAAAAACCTGATACTTCTGGTGTCCCCTTCCAGTGACTTTTGCCAGGTATTCCTGTTCGGAATAAAAGTCCTTAGATTTGTCGCTGGTAGAAGGTAGGGGATGCAGTAGTCCGTTTTACGGGAATAGAGTTGATCCGGTAATTCAGTGTGTCCGGAATGCCCCGATATCAAAACGCCACAATCTCTGATTCTCACCAGGAATGTAGAGGCTGCCGATTCGGCCATGATATCAGGAGTACAGATGTTCAGGATAGCACTGAGTGCAGTACCTGACGTCGTACCCATTGCCCACTAACGCTAATCAGTGCTGATCTTTGAATTTTGATCAAGAAATTCAGAATATATTTCTTTTGGAGGGACCTCCACCAAACTACGATGCCATAGAGAAGTATTGGTCTGACTATTGCCGTATAAATCCACATGGTGATCTTAGGAGACAATCTCCACACAGAAAAAAAAGACGACTGTAAAAGTTTAACAAACAAATTGGTACGTGAAAAATCTCAGCACTCAATTACATTTTCATTGATATACTGACAAATTACTCAAATATTGAAATGAAAATCGATAAATGGTACCAACAAAAAAATTCATAAGAAATACCACAATATTTAACGAAGTGAATACGATACGAACAACCACATAACTTCAGTTAGAGATAAGTTTGTACAGGCAGTCGGTGGCGTAACGTGCTAGACGCTGGCCGAAACGATGCTGTGTCACAAACATCGAAGCGATCTTCCAGTGGTTGTGAGTTCGAATCCTACCTCGGATGTTTAATTTTTTTTAAATAAGCAAACTTTCTACAAATACCTCGGATCGAAGACAAAACGAAAACTGAGATACAATTTAGTTTGTTAATATGTGACATTCCATTCTTCATCGACTAAAAACGAAGATATTTTTGAGAAATAACGTACAAATATTTTCGTAGATGGATCAAATTTTGCAGCGATTGAAAAATAATATTTTTCCAATAAACAACCTATAAATATGGTAGCTGATATGTGATTTTTTTTATCACAGGATTTTCAATTAATATTTTGTTTGAATTTTCGAATTTTTTAATTGAATTGAAAAATGTTTTTTTTCTGTGCAGCGCTCTCCTATCGCCGCTTTACAGTAGTAAAGAGCTACAGACGCCTTTTTCACCCTCTCCTCCACATTCGGTTTCCAAAACAGTTTTGCTGTCGAGAATTATCCCCAGATACTTGACCTTTTCCGTCAACTGTAATTGCACCCCATTAACTGACGGCAGTTCAAATGCGGGTATTTCATAGTTCCGAGAGAACAGGATAAGCTCGGTTTTAAGTGGGTTAAGCGATAATCCGTTGTTAGCGGTCCAGTTCGAAATCAGACTAAGTAGGCTGGTTGTACGAATGAAAAGTAAATTGAGGTTTCTAACGGTAATAGCAATATCATCGGCATAGGCAAAGACCTGGCATTCGGCCCTGTCCAATTCAAGAAGCAGTTCATTGACTGAAGTTAACCATAATAGTGGAGACAGAACTCCCCCGTGTGGTGTCCCCCTGTTAACATTTCTAGCAATTGTAACACCACCCCATTCAGCTTTGACGGATGTATCCACCAGAATCTTACCAATTAGGCGTGTCACTACGTTGTCGACTCCTAGATTCTGTAACGACCTAAGAATCGCCAAAGGTTGAATGTTCTTGAAGGCTGCCTCGATGTCCAGGAAGGTCCCTAGAGCGAAGACCTTATTCTCAAGAGAGTTTTCTGTTATGCTGACTATAGAGTGGAGAGCCCTCTCAGTTGATCTTCCCTTGATATAGGCATGCTGAGAACTCGATAGTAGATTCTGTGGAAGATTACTTCGAACATGAATGTCCTGTAACCTTTCAAATGCCTTAAGAACAAAGGATGACAGACTGATTGGTCTAAAGTGCTTTGGTTTGAAATGAGAGCATTTGCCCGCTTTCGGGACGAAACCCATTTTGGTTTGCCTCCAAATGCTAGGAATGTCTCCTAGCATAAGGCAGCCCCTTAAGATTGCCTCCAACCAACTACAAGATAGGTATAGTGCCTCCTGTAGTTGCGCGGGAATTATCCCGTCAGGTCCGGCTGATTTATAGGGCTTAAAGCATCTAATGGCCTTTCTGCTTACTATTGAGCGAACTTATTCATAAATTTTTCATATAAAAGAACAACATTTTCAGCATGAGATGACTATACATTATAAGATCTATTTGGCGGAATATCTGTGGTCACAAACCATAACAGCCTAACTCGAGTTAGGACAAAATTGAAAAAAAAGTTTGAGAAGTCACCGTGCTTAAATAAGCAACTCTTTTTTCTTATGAAGTAAGTAAAACAATTCGTTTCATTGTTATCTGTAACAAAGTTATCACAAAATCTCCGCCTCCTGATTTCCAGTAAAGATATTAAGCTTTAAACTGCTCTCCCTGAAAATTTTTAGAATCGACTTAGGCTGTTATGACTTGTGACCACAGATATATGACTCACCAATACAGAGCAACACATTTTCAAGAGGTATCACAATAAATAATTGGTCCACTAACTCATCTATAAGTATTTTTGTAGAAACATAGGATTTTAAAGACTTCTTCACTGCAATAAGAACTCCGCCACCTCTGGTGCACCCAGTTCTTGCTACATTTCTATCTTTTCGATATACATGAAATAATGTTAGATCAACTCAAATGTTGATCAACTCAAACATGAAACACCGTCTTTGTTTTCTTGTTGGTTGTTTTGAACTATTGCCTCTATCTGTTATTATTAAAACAATATGTTGCAACACGCAATGCCCATATGCAACCAACCCAAGCTTACTAAGAGAATCAATCGGTTACTCTAGGTATATTTACTCAATGGTTGGTAAATGTAAAAAGGGTCGCCAATATTATTAATATGAAAAATATGTTTCTTGTAACGAAAATAACAAAATTTGACAAATGGAAAATGTACAAGTAATATAAAATGTCATGGTCAACCTCACAGACACCAATTACCACATTTGTTATTACCAGGGAAACCAAAAGTATGCTACAAAATACACGTTTTATGCGCTTAAAAACTGCTCTTAAAAACGGAAAATATGCTCTAAAAACCTTAAAATATGCTTTTAAAAATAAAATATACACATTGTATTTTAATTCATAAAATTAAATTTTTATTTAAAAAAAGAACAAAAACTTAAAGAAAATAACAAAACGTAAGGTTACAAAAGGTCCACATAAACTTAAACATAAGTTTTATATAAGAAAAATAAATAAAGATAAATAAAAATTCAATGGCTAACAATATTTTCTATTTACTGTTTTATGTTGTATGACAACTAAATTTCAATATTTTAAATATATATAGTTTTTAAATATATATATTTTTATGTATAGTTTTTAAGTATATAGTTTTTTTTCGATAGCCTTGGCAGCTTTAATCATGTAGGGAGCAGCATCCGTTACAAATAGTAGAATTGAATTTTTATTTAAACTATCTCCCAGGATTTTTATAGAATCATCAAAAAGCCCAGCAATTGTAGAATGATTGGTTTTTTCAAAGACGGCGGTATTTAATAAAAATATTTTCTTTGCTATTTCTTCGTCATTGCTTAGAATCCCAATGATTACGTTTGCGACGTTTCTTCCTGTAACATCAGTAGTTTCATCAATGGAAACCCATATATACTGATTTTTAACACATTTTTTTATTTTATCAATACAGTTGTTGTAAAGATTTGCGACATATTTAGAACGAAGTGTTGATTCTGATGGTACTTTAAATTCCGTGAATTCTTCTAAAAATGTTCGTAAGGTTTCATTTCGAACTTTAAACAGAGGAATATCTGCTGCAACAAACGCAGCACACAATTTCTCCTGAAATTGGGAATCTTTTGAAGCTCCTGCAGATTCGCAAAAAATAATTGAGTTTTTTCTTTTTGAGACTTTCTTTCTTTTAATTGGCAATGTTTTGTGCCTTCTATATGTTGCTTAACTAAAAACACCCTATCTGCTGATAACGATTTGTTGCAAATAGTACAGAAGAGAACTGTACCATCGGTTTTAAAGTCCGGATAAGCCTTAATGATGTTTCGTAATTTTGATGTCAGAGATGCCTTAGGCTTTGGCATTTTCTAAAAAAAACTAAACTTGTTAACAAATTTATAAAATTGTTTGTATTTAACATTGCGAACTAACAATTTTTTTTAATACTGTTCACTAAGAGTTCAACAAATTAAAATGAATATAAGCACGAACACGAATATCTGTGTTTAGGCTTTAACACAAAATAAACAATCTCGACCATAGTATAACTAAACCAAGTAGTATCTTGCTGTAGAAAAAATAAAATTTGTTTAAATACGTACTTCCCCTTTTTAATATTATTTGTTCTAGACAGAGTTACCATATATTTTAAACTCAACAAGGTAATGGCCGCTATTAAGCCGCCCTTAGACATGTCACATGTGGATCGGTTGCAGCAACTTCAAGTTTACATGAACTTATCCATAGTGTGAGGTGAAGTTGAGAGTTTGCACAAACTTGTTGAGGTAAAATCATAACGATGTCAACTTATCCATGAATGTAAAGGGCAGCTTAGACCAGCGGTCTAGTCGGCCGATTTGCAGTCGGGCCTTTCAGTGTAAGGGGAAGTCGGCCGAGCAGTCGGGCAAAATTCAAAACAATTTTGATTTTTTTGGAGTCGGCCGACTAGACCGCTGGTCTAAGGTGCCCTTAAGGAGGAGTTGAAGCAACTTTCATACTCATTTTGAGTGAGGTGTGGCAACGTTGTCGGGAGAAAAGAATGAATTTACCAAAGAGCAAATAAAGAGAATAAGCGAAGGGAAAAATTACAAACAAATAACAAACCTTAGTAGTGCTATTGTTAAATGTATGCAAAATATTAAAGTGGCGTTTTTGCATAAAATTTTTAATAGTTTTACATTGTGCGCATAGCTTTTCACTATAAAGTCTGGCTAGATAATAAAGTTTGTTCAACCTATTTGAAAGTGTAAGGGCAAAATCACAATCGATAAAAAAATCGATGTTTACGTCAATTTCAAGTTGATGACATAATCCAGAGGTCTAACAAAAAAACGTGCAGTAAAAAAATTCACTTTAAAAAAAATTTAATTTAAAAAATTATAGGAAATATGCTTTAAAAATATGCTCTTATACCAAAATATGCTCTTAAAACTAAAATATGCATAAATATGCTCTTAAGGTCAAAATATGCAAAAATATGCTCTAACAACTCGATGCCAGATTTGTTAAAATCTTTTGAAACAGATAAATACTTCATCCAATACAATGTACAGGAACAAATATGAAATTGCATATTTTTGGTTTCTCTGGGTATTACCATTATTAACTTGGGTTAGTGTACTAGGTGTGAACACACACTACGGTGGCGTAACAGTCTAGGTCTAATGTCGAAAATTTACTGAGAGAAGTCGCTACTCTAGGTATATTTACTCTATGGTTGATAAATGTAAAAATTGGCGCCAAAAGTATGAAAGCGAAAGATGTTGCTTGTGATGAAAATAACAAAATTTGCTGAAAGGAAAATTTACTAGCAATATAAAATGTCATTAGGGAATTCCCAAAAACCATTATCATGCACCGTATAACTTCTGTTACAGATATTAGGTGTGAGCATACACTGTGGTGGATTAGCGGGCTAACCGCCGCTGAAGATGTTACTACACACACATCGAGACTATCGTCCAGCAAATGCGTTCGAATCCTACATGAGCCGTTTACATGTTTTCCACTAACCGGAAAAAATTTTCTATTATCAGCTGAAAAGGATTTACAACTTTCTAATGTTGACCTTCCCAAAAAGTCAAAATAACAATTCGTAAATAAGATCATAAAACATTCGTAATACAAAGCAATTTTTGAATATACAAAAGAACACTGGTTAGAGGTGATAGGGATAACAACACATTAAAGGCGTGGGCACGCGACGTGCTCTTGTCGCGCTTGCTTTGAAGCGTGATGCAACAAATACAGGTAGCAGCAATAGACAATGTTGTAATAGTGGACAGAAGACCAGGTATTTTGTTTATGTTTCACGTATCTACCTGTCAAATTCTACGTAAAAATATGGGCATTTCCACAGAAAGGTCAAACTTTTGTCACATCACGTCACTCTCAATAATCTATATATATAAAATTGTTGCGTTACTGAATGACTGACTGACTGACTGACTGACTGATTCATCAGCGCCCTGGCCAAACGGCTAAAGGTAGGATAATGAAATTTGGACTGTATATTCCTTTGGGGACGAATATGCGAGATAAGAAGGGATTTTTCGAAATTCGTACTTTAAGGGGGAAAAATAGGGCAAAAAGGGAAAAAAATGGTACTGCACTAAAATCAAAACGGCTAAAGACAGAATCACGAAACTTGGTATGTACATTCCTCTTAGCGAATAAA
Source organism: Phaonia tiefii (assembly GCA_963931995.1). Classification (NCBI taxonomy): domain Eukaryota; kingdom Metazoa; phylum Arthropoda; class Insecta; order Diptera; family Muscidae; genus Phaonia; species Phaonia tiefii. Next base: position 270,695,488 of record OZ008368.1, on the reverse strand, counting down.
AATGAGGGGGAAAAGTGAATTTTCAAAAATTGTACTTTTAGGGAGAAAAAAAGGGAAAAAATAGTACTACACTAAAATCCAGACGGTTTGAGACAGAATTACGAAACTTGGGTTGTACATTCCTCTTAACGCATCAAAATGGGGAGGAGAAGTAACATTGCCAAATTTTTACTTTTAGGGAGAAAAATAGGGCAAAAGGGGGAAAAAAGTGGTACCATCGTCTTGACCAAACGGCTGGAGACAGAATCAAGAAATTTGGTTTGTAATTTTTTCTTATGACGCAGAAGCGGAGTGGGAAGTGGTTTTACGAAATTTCTACCCTTAGGGATAAAAATAGTACTAAAGGGGACAAAAATAGTACCATCGTAAATACCAAACGGCTGAAGGCAGAATCATGAAACTTCGGTTACGCATTCCTCTTATAACGCAGACATAGGAGAAGAAGTTTTTTTTTCAAGATTTGTACTTCTATTGATACAAACATGGCAAGAAGGCGAAAAATATAGTACTATCGTTACAACCAAACGACTGGTGATGGAATGGCGGATATAGGGATCTAAATTTTTTTAATGGATGAGAAGCCGAAAATGGTACTTTTTATGTACTTTTTTGGTACTTTTAGGTACTTTTTTTGTACTTTTTTGGTACCATATTTAGTACTTTTTGCGGCCTTCTTTCCTATTTCTCTTATACTCTCTTTGAAGTTCTCTGTACCTTTTTTTGTACTTTTTGGTACTTTTTAAGTACTTTTTGGTACCTTTTTTGGTACAATTTTGTTCCTATTTTTAACATCTAGGTTATTCTACTTGGCCTTCCTTGGTATCTTTCTCCGTAAATTTTTGGTGTTAACAAGTACTTTTTGTACTCTTTTACATTTTGGAACATTTTTTTTTTTGGTTTAGGTTTATCACTTTTTGATACAATCTGTCAGTTTTTGTCACTGTGTCGGATCGTATGTTTGTACTTTTTTGGCACCTTTTGCATCCTTTTATGCTATTTCTCTGATACTCTCATGAAAGTGCTCGGGCCCATTTTTGGTACTTTTTATTTACATTCTGGTTTCGGATAATAAAATTTTAACTATAAATTGCTTTAGGTGTGAATATACGAGATAAGAAAAGATTTTTCGAATTTAGTACTTTAAGGGAGAAAAATAGGACAAAAAGGGAAAAAAATGGTACTGCACTAAAATCCAAACGGCTAAAGACAGAACCACGAAACTTGGTATGTACATTCCTCTTAACGAATAAAAATGAGGGGGAATAGTGAATTTTCAAAAATTGTACTTTTAGGGAGAAAAAAGGCCAAAAATGGAAAAAATGGTACTACACTAAAAGCCAGACGGTTTGAGATAGCATTACGAAACTTGGGCTGTACATTCCTCTTAACGCATAAAAATGGGGAGGAGAAGTAACATTGCCAAATTTTTACTTTTAGGGAGAAAAAAGGGCAAAAGGGGGAAAAAAGTGGTACCATCGTCTTGACCAAACGGCTGGAGACAGAATCAAGAAATTTGGTTTGTGATTTTTTCTTATGACGCAGAATCGGAGTGGGAAGTGGTTTTACAAAATAAAAATAGTACTAAAGGGGACAAAAATAGTACCATCGTAAATACCAAACGGCCGAAGGCAGAATCATGAAACTTGGGTTACGCATTCCTCTTATAACGCAGACATAGGAGAAGAAGTTTTTTTTTCAAGATTTGTACTTAAGGTTTCAAATTATAGCAAAAAGGTGGCAAAATATAGTACTATCGTCAAAACTAAACGTCTGGAGATGGAATGAGGAATTTTGGCGTCTTCCTTTCTCTTATGAGATGAGATGTCGTATAATGGTACTATTTATGTACTTCCATCTTTGCTATTTCTCTTATATTCTCTTTAAAGTACTCTGTACCATCAAAAACCAAACGGCTGGATATGGAATTAGTAATTTTAGGGTCTACGTTTCGGTTATGGGATGAGAAGTCTCAAAATGATACTTAATATGGTACTTTGTTTTGCATTTTTTTTGGTGCCATTTTTAGTACAGTTTGCATCCTTCTTTACTTTTTCTGTTATATTGTTTTAGAAGTTCTCTGTACCTTTCTACCTACTTTTTTGTATTTTATTGCTACTTTTTTAATCCTTTTTTAACATCCAGGTTGTTCTACTTGGCTTTCTTTTGCGTCTTTCTCCGTACATTTTTGGTACTGTGTTTGCACGTTTTTGGTACTTTTTTGGTACTACTTTCAGTACCTTTTGAATAATTTTTTTGATATTTCTTCGATATTCTCTTTGAAGTTCTTGGTTCCTTTATCCGCACTTTTTCGTACTTTTAAATTTGTATGCAGATTATATGTTCACAGATTATAGTAGAATATCTGTGGATGAAATAAGCTATTTTTATACTTGGAGTCAATTTTGGATACTGAATATTTGGTGCGCCATTTCGACAAGCATCTTGACACTTGTTTTTGATTTGATCGAATAAGATAATATATAGATCTATACTTTCTTAGGCAGAACGAAGTCTGCCGGGTCAGCTAGTTACTTATATTTTAGGACCAGTTTGTTTGATTGTGTTATTTTATTTTAATAAATATGTAGTTACTTACATTCTGTATTTAGGAAAAGAATAGAAAACAATCGAACGACATGGTCATAAAAAATAACCAAATAACCAGGGTGACGTGATGTGACATAGCGTGGCACTTTTTCTGGAAATGCCCATATACGAACAAAAAATGTAAACAAAAGTACAAAAGCGAAATATGTAAATATATTCATTGAATTTTACACTACCAACCTGTACTAGTCGACTGACTCGTGCAGTTTGCTCATGAATTTATGAACTCGCTCGCGATTTGTGGCTGTTAAAGTCCTGAGCTTTCAGTTATTCATTTTGAGCTCTTTAAATTAAAAACTCGCTCACGAGTTTTACTTGTTTAAATCGCAATAAAGGTGATTTAAAATCGTGAGCGTGTTGAACATCGCTAATCAAAATATTGGAAATATTTAATAAATCGTGAAAGATACAGTCAAACCCGATGGTATCGTATTTTAATTTTATGTCATCAAGCCAAACCAATTCAAAACAAATATATACATTAGGATGGCAATGAAGAAACAACTTCGGATTTTTATTAAACCCGTTGCGGATTCTTGTTCCTTATGGTCTAAAACTGACTTTGCATTTTAGTCAAAGTTTTCGGATTTCGGCATTTTGGGGGAAAATTCGTTTACACTAGCAAATCTTCATTCCTCTGTGCATTTGAAAAAAATTTTCACATTGATTTAGTTTAACCTGAATATGAACATAAAATCCGACCACTCTAAGGGTTCCAATTTTTAATTTGAAAAAATTTGCAATTTTTAACAAAAATGAAAATTTGGGTTTTTCCGTTTTTTTTCCCAAAACTTGTATCTAATGAGCTATAACACGATATATTCATGCAACGGTTGCATGGTGTTATCGTGCGGCAAATTGGGATATGTCGAGGATAAATCGCCAAGACGGCCTTATAAGGGTGCCACATTATAAAAATTTCAAATTACTCGTATAAGTTAGAAACACAAGCTATGTGCTTAAACCGATTCTATTAAATCTGAAGTGACAGTTGGTTTCAAAAACCGGTTTCAAAAAAATTTTTGAAATCTGACGCGGTTTCAAATATGTACTGGAATTAAAAACCGGTTTCAATAATCAAAACGAAACAGTTAGCAAACCGTTTTATATAAACCGAGTTTTAATTGCGGGTGTTAAACCCGGTTTTTGAACTCGGTTTTTTAAACCCGGGTTCGTAAATCCGGGTTTTTAACACGGTTTGTAACCAACTGTCACATCAGATTTAATAGAATCGGTTTGAGCACATAGCTTATGTTTCTAACTTATAATTTGAAATTTTTATAATATGACACCCTTCTAAGGCCATCTTGGCAATTTTTCCTCGAGATAGCCTACTTTGCCGTACAAAAACATCATGAAACCGTTGCATGAATATATCGTGTTATAACCTATTGGAAGCGTAGAGTCTTCCGATAGAAGGTATTGGAATCCAAGTTAAATATTTTTTTTTTCGAAAAACCCAAATTTTAATTTTTGTTAAAAATTCAACATTTTTAAAATTAAAAATTGCAACCCTTAGAGTAATCGGATTTTACTCATTTTTTCTCATTTTCATTTTCAAATTATGATTTTATTGGTACTAAAACATCTAATGGAAAAAATAACTTATAATCTAACATTAATCCTTCAATACTTCTAACGGGTCCGCCAAATAACTTTTTTTTTTTGAAATTGCTATAAAAAAAAACTACTGAATATTTTCTCAAATTTCTTTTTTTATTTGAAAGTACAATCCTTCCGGTTAATAATGGAAAATAATTTCATTCAAATGTCCGCCTCGGCTGGCCATGCAGTAGCCTACACGATCGGTCCAATTTTTAAGCACATTATCGATTGTGTGCAGCTGTATTTCACCAATGGCTTCACGAATATTGTACTTTAAAGCGTCAATTGTCTCTGGCTTGTCGGCGTAACACTTATCCTTATAACACTTATAATAGTCCAACGGTGTCAAATCGCAGCTCCGAGGTGGCCAAACGACATCAGCTCTGCGGCTGATAATGCGATCTTCAAAAACGGGGCGCAAAACATCGAGTGTTTCACACACATTCTGCAACATTACCGTGATTTTCAAAGTAATGTCGCAATATTTCCCAGCTTTGTTCAAGCGTATACACAACCATATTCGTTCAGCGGAAGGATACAACTAATTATCTGTCAAATCAGACATGAGCTAAGTGTTACCATTCACGAAATAAGCACTAGTTGAAAAAAAAACGTTAAATGTCGGACCCTTTACTTTCCATACATTAAACAATATTTTTAGAACTATATTAATCTACCTTAATATGCTTACATACTGCAGCTTAGCTGCTTGCATATCTTTAATACTATAAATTTTTATCCTCTAACTGTCAAGCAGTACCCCCAAAATAGTACTATAAAAAAGGGGTTATTCAACGTTTTACAAGCTAATGACTACAAACTAAGGATTAGTAACTACTATTTACACTTAAAACTACTATTTACATATATACAATATTTACAGGGTAAGGTGCGGTTACTGAACTACATTGTAGACAGTGTCGCCAATATCAGTCGTCCATATTCTTCTATGGTAGAAGAGTAGCCTATCGTCAACAAAAAGTAACCCGACCCTATTCAGTCCCTCCAGGCCAATAGGAGTTCTATAATGTCCCTCAAACTGTCTTCCCAGATCCCCGTCATGGTCCAGACTATGTTCAACTAAAGCGTTGTCCAAAGAGGCTGACCTCTCCAGAAAAGCCAACGCACCCCTAACTAAAAATACGTCAATTCGGTCAAAATCTACCATCCTGTAGATTTGTTTACAGGATGGTGAAATCCACGAGCCATCGTCAGCTCTTATCTTCCGCAAACCCAAGCAGCTTGCAAGAATGCGTCTTTCCCATACTCTAAGCTTCTCCATCTGGTGGGAAGAGATCCCAAACCAGACTGGGATGGCATAGGACATGATAGGCCTGATGATCTGTCGGTAGATCAAAAGTCTAACTTCGTTCGTCAGTCCCTCTCGGCACCGGAGCACATTGAGGTAACTCGCGAATATTCCCTTAACTTTGACCAAAGTTCGGTCAATGTGTCGGTAAAATTCGAAATTCGTCGCGAATAGGACTCCAAGGTAGTTAAGAACCTCAGTATTTCCTATTCGGGCCTCCCCAATTATAGCAGCCTCACATTTGTTAACGTTCAGCTTAAGCCTCCACTTGTCAAGATATCTCGATAGAACATCCAGGTACTCATTAACCCTGGAGTTTGTGTTTCTGGCTCTTGCACCCGCCATGGCAACAAGTAAGTCATCAGCATATACCAGTAGCAACCCACCATCAGGCGGTTCTGGTAAATCACTGACAAAGATGTTGTAGAGTACAGGTCCCAGGAGTGAACCCTGGGGCACTCCCGCCACAACATCTCTAACGCTAGAGTACGCATCTCCGACCTTAGTACGGAATTTGCGCCCCTTTAGGAAACTAGCCACCATCCTACAGGTGTCCATATCGAATCCCAATCTCACCATTTTGTACAAGATTCCGTCCTGCCAGACTGAATCAAATGCCCAAGCTATGTCGAGACCCACCGCTATGGTGGCATATCTCTTATTCAACGCTCGAGTCACATAGTCTCCGAAGACCATGAGCGCATGAGACGCTGAATGTCCTCGCCGAAAACCAAATTGATTTTCTTTGAGGATCCTTTTATCTTCTGCCGTCCTAACAATCGTAGTTAAGATGAAGGTCTAAAGTAGTTTGCCTATGGGCGACAGAAACGAAATCGGTCTATAACCCCCACTCCTCTTGTACTCCGCACCCGGCTTTGGTATAGGGATCGTAACTGATTCCTTCCCAGCCGCCGGGAAATATCCCAAGTTCAGGCAGTGGACTACAGGACTACATCTGGTATCCCATCCAATCCGCAAGATCTACGATTAGATCTCCACCGCAACGCGTCACTAACTTCGGCAGGTTTTACGAAGCCATGCCGACGCCAGCGTCCCTCATCCACGCAAGACGTCCCGTCTGCCATGGCGTCTTCTCCAAACGTCATAGCTGGATCTCCATCCATCAAGTGCAGAATCTCACCATCCACGTCAGAAGTGCCGCCCATTGCACTACAGCTCACCGAAGGAGGATCTCCCTACATGCAATCAGCAAGGTGGTTAGCCTTGTCTTGATCGATCACAATCAGGGCATCATCAGTATCCAACATGTCAGGAATAGGTCTCCTGGCCGGAACGCCCGCACCGGTTTTCGCCCTCCGAAAAGTCCCGCTGTTCAACTTAATACCATGCAAGAACAACGCCCTGCTATTTTGCTCGAACTCTCGTATGGATCTCTGGATGATCATGTCGAGATTACGCATTATAGCCCGAACCGTTATAGCCCTACCAGGATCTTCAGTCCTGCCGATTATCCGCCGAAGTCGCTTCTTCTCCCGTATAAATTTCAGGATATACGGGGGAAGTTTGTGGAGTCCCATAGGTCCCGTAGGAACCTTAGGGATAGAGGCCTCAATAGCCCCACGGAAAGCCACGCCCACAGATTCAACACAAGTGTCGATATCCGAGTTTGTGACATTCCTATCGATAGGGAGTTCGCTCCCTCTCAGCCCTCCCTCAAGTACCGGTTGAATCGCCGTCGATCCATCCGGTCAAAGTCGTAAAACGTAGGTCGATCGTGATGTCCGAAATCCCCCCGCTCCAGCAGCAGTTCAACGGCCCTATGGTCCGACCCGCAATCTTGTGCCAATCCGCTCCCCCCGGTGTCACGTAACGCCACCGCCGATGAGACCAGAAATTGGTCAATATACGTCGCCGAAGTAGTACGTATCCAAGTTGGGCCACTTGTTGGTACTACAATAATATCAGGGCAACCAGTAAGGAATTCCTGGATTGCCCTGCCCCTAGTGTGCGTCCTGTCACCCTCCCAGCTAGCATGGCTAGCATTAAGGTCTGCTCCTATCACTAAATCACCCTGGGCAGCCAGAGTCACTAGTGGCTCCAGCAGTTCCATGTCAAATAGACCGCCCGGCCTGAGGTACATCGATACCACAGTCAGCGTAGACCCATCCCCCCTGTGAATACGCACGAGTTATGTTATCACATCAACCCCACCGAAACCACCGAAGCTAACGTAACTTAAGTCTATACTTTATACATACATACAAACATACCACTGCCCTACATTAACAGTCATCGTTATTGGACATTATTTTATTATTAAGTAATGCACATTTGTGTATATACAAACATACATAAGTATTTAACTTTTGTTTACTTTAAAATTGTTTTATTATTTAATAATAGGCTTCCATACAAACGTACATATGTATATTGTAAAAATTCTTCAATGTACAAAAAAATATAAATTTTTTTATCCAGAACAAACGGAGTGGAAAGACGTCTTTTCTTTGGAAAAATCAAATCTCCCAAATACCTAAACTTAACTGGCGCAGTCGGTACACCAACCGACGGTCCTAGCAGATCAGCAAATCCTGAAATACACGGTGGTATTCGTCCTCCTTGAATATACAACGTAGACTCCAATTGCAAAAGCATATTGTATATTGGATCTAATACTGAGAGCATATCAGTAAAAAACGATGGTAAAGGGAAATATATATCTCACGGATCTGTTAAGATTGTCCAATCTAGATCCCAGTTGCAAGAGCATCTTGTGTACTGGGTCTGGTATCGCGAGCACATCGGTATACAAGTTGAAAAGGACTGGGAAGTTTTAACTTCTTGCGGTTGGAGAACATCGTATAAAAACGAGAGGAAAGACCGGGACGAAATGCAGTTTAGAGGGTACTTCATAGGGGCTCTGTTAGTCTGGTAAGTTATTAGGTGCAAATGAAAATAAACAAAATGAGAATATTAAAGAGGAAAATAAATCAAATTAAACCCAATAATATATAAATCAATATAGCTATTGAAAAGCAAATATATATATATAATATATGAAATAAAACCGAATATTGATAAAACAAAGGCATTAAGGATAAAGGTGGAAGTTCGTGGTATATCATTTTGAAACCCAGTTTATCCACTGCGAATCTTACGAAACCCTCCAGTGGCTTAAAACATATACTCAATTGGAGTGACAAAGATAATCTATTGTGTTCGTTGCGTATCTCACGAAACCTCTAGCGTTTTTGTGTCTTGAATAATTGATGGAAGGGAAGTTTTTCCATATTCGAAGAGACCCAGAACTAGGAGCCTCAATTCAATTATCGAAGGTCAACCATTGCAAATTGATAACATGTCAGTAGGACCGTCTAATTCGGATAGTGGGCAGTCACATTCGACACAAGCGACAGTGAACACTGGCGACATATTTTCTTCTCTCCGTATACCGGACACCATAAAAGACTTGCCAAGATTCGATGGCATCCCACGAGGAGATTTTGCTCCATATTAAGGGTGCGGATAACACACCCTACGGACATAATCTATTGAGAGCCATACGGAATAAAATAGACGGACAAGCTAATGAAATACTGAATATGTACGGGACGACACTCAACTGGGACGAGATAAAGATGAACCTTATATCACATTACGCCGATAAGCGGACAGAGACATCGTTGATCAGAGACCTTCATTCCCTGGGACAATTTGGTAGAACAGTAGAAAAATTCTATAGCGAAATAATAGAAATCCAATCATCTTTAACTAATAATATAATGTTGCATGAAACTGACGGCAGCGTCATTACCGCGAAAAAGAATTTGTTTTCTGAAATATGCTTAAATTCGTTTTTGTTAGGGTTAAGGGAACCAATGGGCTCGGTTGTAAGGGCGATGCAGCCAGGTTCTCTACCTTCTGCATTTGAATATTGTATAAGGGAGCAAAATATCCACTATCTTAAGACGGATGCATACAAATCTAGAAATATTAGACAGCCAGGACCAGTGCCGCATCCAACATCGTTTAGACCTTATCACAACTTTGCGAAATTTCCCATAAGTCGCCCTGTTTTCCGGCCGACGTACCATAATTCCGTTTGTCAACCTTTTCGTGGAGCAATGGGCTATCAACAACGATCAGATTACACATATCAACAGCCGAATTATTCGGCTGGACAAACTCTCGCTGATAGACAAAATTATCCTAGTCATCAATCCGATCCATTTCGAACTCAACCACCTCCCGTACCAATGGACACGGGAAGTGGATTTTCGAAATTCGGCAGGAATACTGGACAATTCAAATCGAGTCCAAGCACTCGTTACAGTAGATTTTCACACAGGAACGGGGTTGACAACCTTAACCAATTCAGAAGTCCAAAATTCGAACTGCGTCGTGGGGAACATGATAATTTTAAGTACGGGAACACCAAGGTAGGGTACCATCATAATGGAAACGAAGTGAATAACATAAACCAATTTGAAGGCCCGCAATTTGACCATACTAGCGAACAAGACAATAATTTTGACTTAGGAGGATCTTGGACGGACTATTATAATTCTGAAACCAACCAATGTGAGGAACAGGATATAGATGATGCCCAAAATTTTTGGAAATTATCCGCAAGCGGCAGACCGGATATATATATATTAATAGCCATGGGAATGTGTTACCTTGCGTAAGCATATCCTCCCCATTTTGTCGACCTCTGAAATTTTTAATTGATACAGGGGCATCATCCTCATTTATTAGTCCGAAATTTATTAACTCGATGGATCGTAGGAGGTGTCAACCGACAACCATATCTACGATTCTGCACAGATATGATCTTGATGAGAAACTGACCCTTCCTATTTTTAATGAATTTGAACAACCGGGTGAATTTACGTTTTTGATATTTCAATTCCACAATTACTTTGATGGTCTATTAGGACTTGACTACTTGACGAAACTAAAGGCGAGAATAGATTTGGAAAGCCAGACTCTGGAGACTGGTAACGTTGATGTACCTCTTGGGTTGAAACCAAATTTTTCATCCGGGAAACACTTGATTCCACCAAATTCGAAACAGGTTATAAAGCTGCCGGTTGACATGGAGGAGGGAGATGTATTCCTAGATTCAGTGTCTTTCGACAACGGTCTGTTGATTTCTTCTGGAATCTATCGGGCAAAAGACTGGTTTAGTATCATGGAGATAGCTAACCCCACGAGTGATGAACATACATTTTATTTTGAGCAACCAATTAGGGTTACCCCTTACGTATCTTCGGATTTTGTTGAACTGAATAATTTTAACGCTATCACTCCAGAGAAGACGAAAAGGCTGTAGAATTGTCAGGACTCCTTCGGACAAGTCACCTTTACGTTGAAGAAAAGGTACAATTGATTAGACTATGCCGAAAATTTGACGATATTTTTTATAAAGAGGGACAGGATCTTACTTTCACGAACGAGGTAAAACATGGGATCAAGACTACGGACGAAATCCCTATACACACCAGGTCTTACAGGTATCCCTTTGTTCATAAGGAAGAGGTTCGCAGGCAAATTGGCGATATGTTGGATCAAAAAATTATTCGGCCAAGCTATTCTCCCTGGAGTTCCCCAGTGTGGATCGTGCCTAAGAAAAAGGATGCCAGTGGGAAACAAAAGTGGAGGCTGGTAATAGATTACAAAAAGCTAAATGAAAAGACAATTTCCGATATGTACCCCCTCCCTAACATATCTGAGATTTTGGATAAATTAGGGAAGTGCCTATATTTCTCCACACTGGATCTGACAGGCGGATTTCACCAGATTGAAATGAACCCAAAAGATATTTCGAAGACGGCATTCACAGTGGAAGGTGGCCACTATGAGTACGTTCGAATGCCATTCGGACTCAAGAATGCACCCTCTACATTCCAGAGGGTAATGGACAATGTTTTGAGGGATTTAATAGGGAAAATATGTTTAGTGTACCTAGACGACATTATAATATTTTCTACCTCTCTCCAGGAGCACATGGATAGCCTTAGGACTGTTTTCTTGCGTCTGAGAGAATCTAACTTTAAGGTTCAGTTGGACAAATCCGAGTTTTTAAGGAAGGAAATAGCTTTTCTGGGACACATAGTCTCAACAGAGGGCATAAGGCCAAATCCGGCGAAAATTTAGGCCATTCCGAAGTTTCCCATACCACGGACTAGACGGGAGGTGAAGTCTTTTATTGGACTACTCGGTTATTACAGGAAGTTTATACCTGATCTGGCGAAACTTACGAAACCAATGACTGAATCTTTAAAAAAAGGCAGGACCATTATTTTGAACGAGAGATATGTTGAAGCATTTGAAACATGTAAAAGTATTCTTATTAACGACCCTATCCTACAATACCCTGACTTCGAGAGACCATTTATACTGACAACTGACGCAAGTAACATTGTTCTAGGAGCAGTTCTATCACAGGGTCGTATCCGAAGCGACAAACCTATTTGATATGCGAGTAGGACACTTTCTGATAGCGAGGTGAACTACTCAACGATCGAGAAGGAATTACTTGCTATTGTCTGGGCCACTAAGTACTTCCGCCCATACCTATTCGGACGTAAATTTCAAATAGTGACAGACCATAGACCACTTACTTGGTTAATGAGCTTGAAAGAGCCCAATTCGAAGTTGGTCAGGTGGCGATTAAGGCTAGAAAAGTATGATTATGAGATAGTGTACAAAAAAGGCAGGTTGAACAGTAACGCCGATGCCGTAAGTAGGGTCAAATTGAACAATGGGGATATTGTCGATGTGAATGTTAATGATTCTAGTCAATTATCTACAGTACACTCTTGTGGTGGAAATGTGGATGATGGGATTCCGATCTCTGAAAAGCCGTTGAATGAATTTAATTTACAATTACTTTTCGAAGTATCCACCATCCGTCCAGAGATGACAGTTCAAAACCTCTTCAAATATAAACAAAGAAGGACATTCAGAAGGAACGAGTATTCGGAAGACATTGTAATAAATATTTTTAAGAAATACGTTCCACCGGGTAAATTGACTGCAGTATATTCGGACACCATGACTTTTAAGACAGTGCAGTCCGTGTATTCGCAATATTTTGCAAACGGTAAACAATTTCGAGTAATTCAGTGTACCAGGCGTTTAACCGACGTAACAAATTGCGACGAACAAGAAGAACTTATAAGGAATTGTCATGAGAATGGAAACCATCGGGGCATAACGGAAACTTACCTACACATGAAGAGGGATTATTATTTCCCATTAATGCGGAATGCAATAAACAAAACTTTAAATAATTGTGAAGTCTGTCAGACGTTGAAATAAAATAGACATCCACCCAGACCCAAATTCCAACTCACAGAGACGCCTTCTAGACCTTTAGATATCCTACATATCGATGTTTATACCATTAACGGAAATTGTGTTCTGACTATAATTGATAAATTCTCCAAATTCGCATCGGGTTATACACTTCCATCGAGAACTAGTGTGTGCGTATTGAAATCTCTGAAAATCATTCATTAGTCTTTTAGGAATACCTAGTAAAATCGTTTGTGACCAGGGTTCGGAATTTACTTCCAACATTTTTAAAGATTTTTGCAAGCAATACAATATTGCTCATCATTATACGTCATTTCAGCAATCGACAAGCAATTCGCCTGTGGAAAGACTGCATTCGACTCTGACGGAGATATACAGAATCATACTGAATCTGAGGAAGACAAAAAGACTTGAGGCGGAGCACGATGAGTTGTTAAGCGAGACATTTATGACGTATAACAATACGATCCATTCGTCAACGAAAATCACCCCATATGAACTATTTTTTGGGAAAACTTACGATTTTGTTGACAACCAAAACTTTGATAACGAACACGACTATCTGATTAAGCTCAATACTTTTCAGGAGAAACTTTACCCTTCAGTTAAGGATAAACTTATGAAATCGAAAGGGAAGTTGATAGCAAGATTGAATGAATCAAGACAAGAACCTGAAATTAGAGAGCAAAACGAAGGAATATATAGGAAGGAATGTAGAAGAAATAAGATAACAGCAAGATTTTCAAAGAAACAGTTTCTTAAGGATACGAAATTACATAAGGCTAAAATGAAATTAAGGAAGAGGAAATAATTTTTTTTTTATTATTTGTTTTACCATGCTAACCAACTAAATTACAATATGGACCTTTTGACAAACCACATAACTGACATAATAGAAGCGGTCATTCTGGCCAGGCTCAAAGTAATATCGAAGTTGATTTTTCACTCAGATGAATTAGACGGGGTCCGAAACCTCTTCCGAATCCAGCGGGTTATCGTGATTTCAGACGAACATTTGTATGAATTATTAAAATTTCAAACTTATTACAATAACAACGGATTGATATTCAATGTTAAGATTCCAAAGGGAAACCAATATACTTTACCACCTTCTTCCGTTGTCAATTGATGATACCAGGGAAATAGTAACAAAACCATATGTAAGCACTAATAATGATAACATCCAGTACCTAACAGAGATTTGCCCAAAGATTGAAAACACGTACTATAGCAAAAGGTCTATTCATCTTAAAGACTCATTAAACTCAACATGTATTTGGAAAATACCAAACAACGAGCCTCCTACCTACGCATTGAACGACGTGGAACACATTTCAACTGATGGGAACTGCATTGCTCCATTTCAAGAATTGCTCAGAATCTGCTGGAGGAATTATATACGGAAACAACCTTTCAGTACATTAGGATGAAGTTTAATCGTTCCACCCTATTACAACAAGCTCCAAGTATCATGAGTCTCCGAAATGCTAAGCCTGTGAAAACTGAGAGACTATGACTTCAAAAACCGGAAATCTGCATTCACATTGAAGGAAGAAACCGTGATCAAGAGAAGATTACTTACCGCCTAGAACCCGTACACATCGCTCTGTCCCCACCAAAATCGCTGTGGCCATCGCTTTACTCTAAGGGGGGAGGAATTATGTTATCACTTCCACCCCACCGAACCACCGAAGCTAACATAACTTAAGTCTATACTTTATACATACATACAAACATACCACTGCCCTACATTAACAGTCATCGATATTGGACATTATTTTATTATTAAGTAATGCACATTTGTGTATATACAAACATACATGCGTATTTAACTTTTGTTTACTTTAAAATTGTTTTATTATTTAATAATAGGCTTCCATACAAACGTACATATGTATATTGTAAAAATACTTCAATGGACAAAAAAATATAAATTTTTATCCAGAACAAACGGAGTGGAAAGACGTCTTTTCTTTGGAAAAATCAAATCTCCCAAATACCTAAACTTAACTGACGCACGTATTCTAAATTTCGCCAAGGTCCAATAACACCCTTTCGTGATGTATATTGTCCTTGACAAAAACAGCGGTGCCGCCACCGTGGCGCCCGCATCTGTTCTGCCGATGAACTACAAATCCATTGAAGCTCAACTTGTCAGTAGCGGATAGTTTATGTTCAGCTATCAGAACTATGTCCGGGTTAAGCCCGTCCATAAAAACTTTAAAATAATGTCTCCTGTGGATGGACACAAGAGAATTAACGTTAGCAAAAATGCATTTAACGTCTCTGGTCATGAGACAGAGATAGGAGAACCCAAACAGAGCCTGGGTTTTTTCAGCATCGCTAGAATGATTAGCGTAGCCAGCCGAAAGACGGCCAATCTCTGTCATGCACGAGACTAAGTCCCTACCGAAAAGGCGGCGACAATCGTCATCCACCATACCGAGCCCACCGTAGTTAACTCCAGGGCGAGCCGGTGCTCGAGCAGGTGCCTTGGGAACAGCACCTGCTGAGTGGGCGCCTAACGCCGAAGCGTAGGAAACACCCTTTACCACCCCCAACTGTTGCGTGGGAAGTGTGCGAACCTTGGGTGTTTGTGCTCTCGCCCGCTTGGCGAGGAAGGCCTGGCGCTTTGGGCAGCTCTTAGAGCTAGCCACATGGCCGTCGACCTCATAATTTTCGCATTTCATCGTGTAGCCAATTACGTGCAAAACCAAACCCGTGACAGGGTCGGTAGCTGGCACCATTTGCACTTCCAATTCCTTGGAAGGGATACTGCACTTGCGAGGCCATGTTCACCACTGCATTTCACACAACGAAATGGCATGCCGCAGTTGGTCGAAACATGACCGAAGCGTTGACAGTTGTGACACTGTGTAACGCGCTTCTTTTTGTCCTTGCGTACTATCACGCGGTAGTGAAGGATACCCTTCAGGCGATAAAATCCCTCAAGATCGGAGTCGCGTGACAAGTGGACTAGCCACTTATCACGGCACAATTTCGTCAATCGCTGAATAAACTAAAATAAATAAATGGTTTCCCATTACATCCCATGAAGGGACAGGGGAGAACTTCTCACAATCACTGAGCTGTGCGCTTTCCAGTTTTCACTCACTGATTGGGACCTACTGTTTTACACCGATTCCGAACGGTATTTTGAGAAGCTTTTTCATGGCTATATACTCGATAGTGTCGCCGTCACTATGCGAGGTGAATATTCAGCTTTAATGTGAGAGCCCCAAGGTTGGTTCTCACATCGATTTCGTCATATGTGGTCGAAAGACCACAAACTACCACCGAAAGGGGGACAAAATCTTCGGGGTGTACGTATAGTACTTGAAGCTTTGCTCGCGCAGCATAAGCTTCAATTTCTCATAGTCCTCTATCGAGAGGGTACTAAAATTCATTGATCCACTAAATAAGCTGATTATAAAGTTACCATGCCCTAAAGCTGTCCGAGCTTTTTCCGTCACTAACTTGACGTTGGCATGATAAACGGTTATCACCAGCACCTTACCCTTTCGCTGACTTGGTGCATTTTGCACTGCTGGTTTACCGACGTTGGGGCCCATCACGCCCTTGCTGGTGGTTTTAAATCGCGTGCTATGCGAATCGCGGCCGCTATCATCGTTCGAACAGTACAGGTTGTTATAGTTCGCATACATGAGTGTCGAATTTGACAGGTAGTTTCATGTAACAAAAACAAAGTACCTGTTCTTCGCGAGCGCGAAAAGAGCATATCGCTGTTTTTATCCCTGACACCTCTAAACAGTGTGTGTGTGTGTATTCAAAAATTGCTTTTTATTACGAATGTTCTATGATCTTATTTAAGAATTGCTATGATGATTTTTGGAAATTGTGTTTCTTTATAATAACTTTTTGGGAAGGTCAACAGTAGAAAGTTGTAAATCCTTTTCAGCTGCTAATAGATAATTTTTTTTCCGGTTAGTGGAGAAAATGTAAACGGCGCGGGTAGAATTAGAACCCACATTTACTGGACGATCGTCTCGATGTTTGATGTCAGCTTCAGTAGCGTCTCACTCAAGTTAATTAGGTAATAAAAAATGTGGTAATTTGTTTCTAAGAGGTTTTTGGGAATTTCCTAATGACGTTGTTTATTGCTGGTAAATTTTCCATTTAGCAAATTTTGTTATTTTCGTCACAACAAACATATTTTCCGTATTAATAATATTGGCGACCCGTTTTTACATTTATCAACTATAGAGTAAATATACCTAGAGTCATCGATTCTCTTAGGAAATTTACGACATTAGGCTCGCGTACATTATGGACATCGTGTAAAAGTGTGGTAATCAGAGTGGTCAAAACCGAAACCCAGGGTTTTATGTAAAACCAAATGCCGGGTTTTAAACAATTCACATTTTCGAAGAACCGGTTTAACCGGTTGTTTTGACTTATTGTTTTTAATTTATTAATTAAAATGCAATTACGTACTCTAGACATACAACGAATACTGAAAACAGTATCAATCTGAACTCTTCCCAATCAAAACTGGAAAACTGTATTCAATTTCAGTTGTTGCCTTTTAAATTACTATTGGTGTTGTTAAATTTTAGTTGATGAAATTACAAATGATGTTTTTTAAATTCAATTGCTGTGTTCTAAATTACAATTAATGTATTTTAAAAATTAATTGAATTCTTTTACATTTCAATTGATGCCTTTCATTTGAACTTATGTCTTTAAATTACAATTGAAATCTTAACATTCAATTAAATTCTGTGAAATTTCAATTGGTGTGCTTCGAATTTCAATTGATGTGTTTAAAATTTCAATTGATGCCATTAAAATTACATTTGATGTCTTTTAAAATTCAATTGAAGTCTTTTAGTCTTGAATTGATAAGATTTAAAATTCAATTGATTAGTTTTAATCTATAACACTATGCAACATAATTTAGGGCTTTGGACGATACCTGCGCCAAACGATCACACAAGGTAGTAAAGTTAAACTCCACTGTCCGAAATAAATTAAAAAATCGAGTATAAATATTGAATGAGCGAATTCTTGCGATAACATGTCTTCACTGAAATATGACAGGGAATATATTTGTAGAATATACAAATGCTGTATTCCAAAGTTTAAAGGGTCCTTTTCGTCCTTTGTTCAAACAGTACCAACAATTTAAACTAAAGTGACCAGCTTCAGGATTCAGAATGTTTTACGTGTTTATTCCTCATTAAATTTCATTATGGGCGTCATAGACGGAAATTATCTATCTTCAATTTAATCAAAATGTTCTACCAATTTATTTTTGACTAGATTTTACCAGAGGATTTCGCAGACGAAAATCTTTCATGTTGCATTTGACCTGTTAGTCCTGTTTTCAAAATTTAAATCTTTCAATCTTAATTTGAAATGATTTATTTTTATTGTAATAAATTTTATTACAATACATTAAATGATTACAGATACAGCAGAAAACAGTCACCAGCGGCAATACTTGGGAGATTTGTTGGTGGACAAACCATAGGTTTCAGGACAACGAAATTGAAGAAAAGGACGTTATAGAAGACCCGAATGAGTCACAAAGTACTTTATTTGATTTAGATACTGATGACCAGTCTTGTATTTGTTTTGTAAAACAAATTTATTTGCCCATAAATCCCTCAATTCTTCCATATTTTAGCAGGGGTTTTATGCCATTTTTGTTTTTACATTTCGTGGAATTTTGTAACATATTTTCAAAAGGGACTAAAGGACATATGAACGACAAAGAGAGCAATATATAACGGGTCCGCCAAATAACTTTTTTTTTGAAAATGCTATATAAAAAACTACTGAATATTTTCTCAAATTTCTTTTTTTATTTGAAAGTACAATCCTTCCGGTTAATAATGGAAACTAATTTCATTCAAATGGCTGCCTCGGCTGGCCATGCAGTAGCCTACACGATCGGTCCAATTTTTAAGCACATTATCGATTGTGTGCAGCTGTATTTCACCAATGGCTTCACGAATATTCTCCTTTAAAGCGTCAATTGTCTCTGGCTTGTCAAATAATAGTCCAGCGGTGTCAAATCGCAGCTCCGAGGTGGCCAAACGACATCAGCTCTGCGGCTGATAATGCGACCTTCAAAAACAGGGCGCAAAACATCGAGTATAGCTTCAGCTATGTGGCACGTAGCGCCGTCCTGTTGAAACCAAATGTTGCCAATATCCTCCTCTTCAATTTTTGTGAACAAAAATTCGTTCAACATGGCCCGATAACGATCGCCATTGACTGTAACGGCCACTCCTTGTTCATTTTCGAAGAAAAATGGCCCAATTATGCCTCCGGACCAAAATCCGCACCAAACAGTGACTCGTTTTGGGTGCATCGGCTTTTCAATGTATGCGTGCGGGTTTTCTGTGCCCCAAATGCGACAATTTTGCTTGTTTACATACCCGCCAAGATCAAAATGAGCTTCATCTGAAAAGACGATTTTTTTTGGCAAAATCGGCATCTTCTGTAAGTCGATCGCAGGCCCATTTTTCCCATATTTCCCAGCGTTGTTCAAGCGTATACACAACCATATTCGTTCAGTGGAAGGATAGAACTAATTATCTGTCAAATCAGACATGAGCTAAGTGTTACCATTCACGAAATAAGCACTAGTTGAAAAAAAAAACGCTAGATGGCGGACCCTTTATATATATGTATATATATGACATATATATATATTTGACAATATATTTGTAGAACATAGTGGGTTCAAAATAGACCATTCCAGATTTCAATTTTAAGATTTTGAAATTTCAAATTTTAAAAAAGGATTAAAAGGATATATCCAAATTCAAGTCTTTAAATTTCAATTGATTTAGTTTAAATTACAATTAATGTTTTTTGAAATTCAACTAATGTCTTGAAAATTTCAATTGACGTCTTTGAAATTTCAATTACTGCGTTTTAACTTTCAATGATGGCTTTCAAAATACATTTGAAGTCTTTTGGACTTTAAATCGAACTTTAAAACTTCAACAAATATCTCTATTAAAATTGAATTTATATTTGAAATTTCATTGTGAAATAGTGTTGAACATTTAAATCCAATAACTAACCTTTTTCTAAAAATAACTAAAAGGATAATGGGCATTAATGGTCAGTTTGACAGTTAGACATTCTACATTTAAGTGCATTTAAAATGCCCGATTGGTGTCACTTAAATGACATTTAAAGTAGTTTGAACATTTTCTGTGCACTTTTAAATGACGTGTGCGAAACTCGCCCTAAATCCCATATGATAAACTACACGCTGAAAAATTTGTGTTTTTTTTTGTTGTTTGTATGCAAATATAATGTGGTTGTAGCTTGTCGCAAATATAGTATACTTGTGCCCAAGCACATTGTGTTTGCTATTAATGTTTGCTATAACATGTTTGAGACACAATAATTAATAGGTTATAACATATGTATTTGTTACCCAAATGTGGCTTTGTTTGTTGGAAACTACTGAAAACCAAAACGCGGCAGAGAACAAAGAAACAAAAAGCAGTACATCTTGTATACACGAAAACAATGCTTGCAAACATGTACAAGGTTCCTGCAATATATTGCTGGGGGCGTTATTTTTCAGCGTGTATTTCCATCTTTTTTAAAATTTTAAATCTCGTTTATTTATATGGGCAAATCATACATTCAAATCATAGTGGCTTCTGGATCATAGCCTTTTTTTTAGAATATATAAACTTTCTCTATTAAAAATTATTTGTAATGGAGAAAATGATCTTGAACCGGTTGATGATTGAAAAACTTGAACTTTTATAAAGTAAAAAGAACATCTGAAGGAATACGCAGACGGTACACTGTAACGGCATCTCACGGCAATCGTTGTTTCTATTTTGAAACAACTTCTATGCATTGGCTTTCAATGAAAGCCTACATAGACAAGAAGTTGTGAATATTGATGATTTCGGTAGAGTATTGTTTGGATGTTTCGCAGTAGTAGGTGTTGTTGAAACAGTTCTCGTTAATTTGAGAATTGCTTATCCCTATAATGTGTGATGATATACCTAAATACTTGTGGAGAAGGGAGCTGATGAGATGCATTGGTGGGCATCGAAATGGCTTTATTCCCAACCATCCACCGAAATAATCAATTTCATTTCTTCTTTTATAAACTTTCTCTGTTAAAAATAGTTTTTAATGCAGAAGATGGTCTTGAACCGGATGATGATTGAAAAAAAAATATTGAAATTATTTTGAGAGATATTGGTGTAAGTTCTTAATACGTTCCTCATTTATTTAAATTCGGGAAAATATCCCACAAAATCTATCGTTCGATATCGGTATTAAAAACAAACAAACATTAGATTATTGTAGAATCAAATCTCTTCTAGTAGCAGGAGCTTTAGTTTCGATTTGGTTGTGGATGGTAAGTGGCCAACGGGGGTGCAATGGTAGTGTGCGCGGCTGCTGTACATGAGAACGGGGGTTCGACCCATGCACTGACCACCTTACATTTGTTTCGACGGCGGTCACCTCGCTTAGTGACGGCGACACAATCGAGTATTCAGCCCAGGGGTGATATTTGAAGTGGATAAGTACTTTTTACCTCATTTCGATTTCAAACAGTCCCCAACTCCTTTTGGTACAATAAGAGTACTTTCGGATTTAAGTCACCAAATGTTATGTGATAGGTTTCTAAATACCATAAAGTAACTATGATATAGAGAGGAAAATTTACTCATGGAGTGGAATGCCAACAAAGAAAACGAGTGAAGCGCGTCGTTCTCTGCTCGCTCTCTTACTCTCTTCATTGCATATTTAAATACACGAGCAGTTTTCTGATTATGTTATTCTACCTATCTATAGAAATTCCAACCATATTTAAATATGTTTGCATAAATTATGTAAAAAGTATGAAATAATCAAGTTATGACGCGGAAAAGAAATGCGTTTGAGTGAATCGCATCGACTTTTTTGGTTCTCTTCTACTAGAGTTGCCAAATTGCGGGGATTTTTTTTCTTCTCTACCTGTACGTCCTTTTTGTAATCACATCACATGGCAAAATAAGTAAGGTATAAATAGTAGGAAACTCAGCCGATTAAAATTTTCAATATTTATTTATTGTTATTTTTTGTGTAATAAGACTGAAAGATATGTGTGCCACAGGCAAACTAACGCATTCACTTCATTTTCACCGAAAGATTAACCAACCGTACGCAGATTAAAAAAATTTTTTGACGTAGAATACGTCTTACCTTACGGTATAGGGAGTCATGTCAGATTGTTATTGTTGTAATCTTTATTTCATGGATTATGAGGAAACGGCGAGATAACTTTTTTTAAAATTTTTTTGTAGGTAAATGAAGATGTTATCTTTCGTTTGATATACATTTCATATTGGTTGATATCTTCCTAATATTTAAATTTCTCAAATGAAAATTGTTTAAACACATACACTCAAACATATGTGTGGTGTTAGGTTGAGTGTTTGAGTTTGTAGCGTGAACACAAACTATGCTGCTGTTTCAGTGTGGAAACAAACCTTCGGCTGTTGTTTTGATTGATGAAATATTGAAATTTCGTATATTTACTTATGTATTTAAGTGAAACAAAATGTTAAATGTGAATTTGACATGGATATATAACATGGATATATAATTATAAAAAATATATGAAAAAAGTAATTCATACATTTTTATGTTAAATGAAAGTGCTGCCCAGTAAGCAAAATAACAATGCTGCTTGATGCTGTTTGACAGCAGCTGACAGTTGACGTTTAGTAAATTAAAATAAAAACTATCTACTAATCAAAATGGTCCGCCTACACGAAATACAAGGAAACAACGAGTGGTTGTTATGCAGAGAAATAAATACTGAGGTAAGTTTTGTGTTCCCTTGTTTATATATATTTTGTAAAATGTTAATTAATTTGTAGGCGCAACATCAACAACAAATATGCAACAAATCGCAACAGCAGCGGCAGCACCCAATATCAATCAAATAGGTAAGTTTTATACCTACATACATATACATATGTACATATGTATATATTAATGTAATGTATAAATTCCTAATAATGGATTTAATTTGGAGTTCCTATAGCGGCAACAACAACAAATAGTCGATTTAAGTAAATAGTAAATAGGTATAAGTAAATAGGTATAAGTAAATAGGTATAAATAAGTAGGTATAAGTAAGTAGGTATAAGTAAATAGGTATAGGTAATACGACAACAACAACAACAAAACAAAACATATTTATCCTACCATAAGCTTATGTATATTATCAAAAGTAGCTATCAAATAAATAAATTCATTTGCTTATGTTATTTATTGTTATATATGTTTTCTTTCTTATCGGATGGCGTATTCTACGTTAAACTTAATGCTGTCTGCTGTTTTTATATGTTCTACAAACAGCCGGTTAATTTTTCGGTGTAAATACAGATTTATTTAAATGTTTTATTTATACAGATTTATTTAAATGTTGTATAAAAAGTACTCTTACATCGGAAAAAGTACTTTCGGAAGAATACAAAAAGTCCCGTCGAAAATTATCAAATATCATCACTGATTCGGCCAAGACAAAGCTTCTCAAAATACCGTTCGGAACAAGTGTAGAACTGTAGGCCTCAATCAGTGAGCGTAAAACTAGAAAGCGCATAGCTCACTGGTTGTGAGAATCTCTCCCCAATGCCTTCACGAGTGTAAATCTTTATAACATAAAAATACTAAGCCGAAGCCGCGAAGCCGATGTTGCCCTCCCTCACGCCCGAAGGCCGTTATTATCAATGACGATAACGGCATTTAACATGGATGCAAAGTAGCCATTCAAAGCCAAGCAAATTGTCGGAGATGACTGATATCCAAGATGATTTCGTCCTTCAAACTGCTCCTTTTGATCCTATTCTTAATATATTTGATGCCAAGAACGTCGCAGAAAAGGGGTATGTCGTTGTATGAGGTGGATCAACTATGCCTGAATACTCTGCAGTGGTACACCTAAATACGAATGACGCTCCTTGTTGAACATACAAAACACGCAATACAAAATTGCTCGTCTCCAACCATGAAAAATGTACCAGATATTTGTCTTAATGGACCCAAATCTCGTAATTCCCCGTCGTTGTAAAACAGTTTTTCCTATAGAAACACATCCGTTTAGAAAATATTTCTATCTCAAAGTAATGAGAAGTACAAATTTTAAATAAAAGCAAAATATATAAAATAAAAGCTGTAATGTCGATTTCTAAGCTGATTTAGATGTAAAATCCGAATTTAATTACAACACAAGTTGTATGTTAGCAGTAGGGACTCCAATACCGGTAAACGGTAAACTGTTTTACCGGCCAATATGATTTATCGAATTGTGATTAAATAATATTGTATCTCCATAAGATGCTTTAACTAATGGATGTTTTCACATTTTTGCGATTAGATGCACCGTTTCCGTGTTATAGCCACTTTTTAATGTGATAACATCTATAGGCACGGGTAGGGCAATCTATCGAAGTGAAAACATGCAAATATCACATGCGTGGTTGTTGTACAACAATAGTCAATTCTTGAAAATAAGTATGATGGTATTGATATAGCGGAAGCGAACAAACAAACAGGTCGTCGTCGCCAAAGAGTATTGAATAGTATAGAGAACTCATGGAACGAATTGTATGACTCAAAATCACTGGCTACATCTGGCGAATACCCTCTTTTTGCCATAACTTGGTCCGCTTATAACTTTGATGTGAAACATTGATGCCTTTTGAAACATTTATGCTTTTTGTATTGTTTTGTGCAACAACATTGTCGCAATGTTTTATATTGAAATATTCAATAAAGAGAAAATAACTCGTTTATGCTCTTTTACTCAGACTCTCTACATGAGAGCGAAAAAAGAGTGCAACAAGTTCTGTATTCTATTCAATACTTTTTGTCGTCGCTCTGATAATGACAAAATAAAAACAATTATTTCAGTGAGCTATATACTGCTTCATTGCTGTGTTAACATCTATAGGCACGGGTAGGGTATAATCCATCAAAGTCAACACATGCAAACAACACACAGCGTTATCTACGTCGAATCTATGCAGCGTTAGCATTGAAAATAATTTGTGGTTATTGTATAAGTACAACAATAGTCTCTGCCTGAAATAAGTATGATGGTATAGATGTATCCGCAGCGAATATTCGTCTTTAAAGATGAAGTCTTGTTACTCGTAAGCTTACGAACATAACACAATGTATGTACATGTGTCTGTTGCTTTGCATTCTCTTTGTTTTTTTTTGTGGGAATAAAACAAAAAGTATTAAACAAAAAAATAATGACGCATGTGCTTGAACTTGTCTTTAAATAATTTTAAGTATTAATATTAGTTAAATGAAACGTCATCATATGATTGAACTCTGTTTTTTTTTCCAATGTGTTCATAGAAATTGAACAGGTATCGTGTAACAAAAAGGTGTTAACACATCGCCCGTGAGTTCGAACACCCATTTGTTTTTTTACTTCAGTGATTTTCTTATTTTAGGGATTTTTTGAAAAACAAATTCTTCCCTAAGAATTGGACCACTTTATGAAAAATCCTAGAAACGCTCAAAACCCTAGACTTTTTTCTAATTTTCGATCAAAACTGGGGATGGGTTACCCTGGGTAACCAATTACCCATCGTCGTGGATGAGTACCCATTATTTTCCCCATTACCCTGTGGGTTTTGGGTAAACTTTCATTAAACATTCTCCACGGCGATGTGTACACTCAGGGTAAAGCTGCAACTTAAATATAAGAACGCACCATATTAATTCAATAATTTTTAATATAACAGAAAAATTATATTGAAATACATTAAATCAATAATTTTCAACTTTGAATTAATGTTCTTTCAATTTATTTCGTGGTATTTATTGAAGCAACATTGATTTAAAGTTGAAACATATTATTTTAACATTTCTTTATTCAGGAATTTCTTAGTTAAGTGGAAATTTAAGTTGCATCATATTGAATTAATAAGAAAGATTTTAAAATCTATATGGCGATACTTCAAATCAATATGTCTGCCATATTATCTCTCTTTATTAGGCCTACTTTTTGAAATTTTGCGCGTTGTGGGCGGTTTAATAAAATGCCTGTAAAATTAACGTTAGTGGATGGTGTGTTATACATAGAATGTCGAGATACAGTGAATGTTGTAGAAAAAGAATTGGCAGATCACGAAACATCGATTTCGTAGAACACCGTCCTCTGCAAAATCCAGGAAGTGGTAAGTATTTTAAAGCATGCATCTTCTACTACCGAAGAAGCCAAATGTTTTGATGAAAACAAACGCTGACAACATAAGAAGTGAATTAAATTACTTCATACCATTGATGAAAAAAATTCAATGAGTCTTCGAACTCACGGGCGATGTGTTAACACCTTTTTGCTACACGGTACCTGTTCGATTTCTATGAACACATTCGTAAATGTTACATTGGAAAATAAAAAACAGCGTTCAATCATATGATGACGTTACAGTTAAATAATATTAATACTAAAAATTATTTAAAGACCCAGTGCAAGCACATGTGTCATTATATTCTTGCTCAATACTTTTTTTTTATTCCCACAAAAGTCAAAGAATGAAAAGCAACAGACACTTGTACATACATACATACATTGTTATATTCGTACGATATAACCGAAGATCAACATAAAATACTTTTTTAATATTACTCCAAATTAAAACACTTCAATCTCGGCTCGCCGATATCGGATCGCCTTAATTTTTTGCCTAAACTCTTCGTCGAAACCCGCACTAGCTTTTTAATCCAAAAATTAATAAAATCGGCTATGAATTTCCGGAGAAAATCGCGTGGGAAAATTATATGAAAATCGCCCAATAATCACTTTCAATACCGACTGCCAAGCAACGAACAAACAAACGATGATTTACTCTTACAAACCTAACACTTGCGTATGTATTAAATTTATAGTTTACTGCCCTAGAGGCGCGCGTATAGATGTTAACACATCAAAAATACAAACAAATTAATGGAATGGTTGGAAGAGGCTGAATTGTTCAATACTTTCCCTTATTTAAAAGGTAAGTTTGCTTTTTGTCTATGGTTAAGAAACAAGTGTTAATATATTAATGTAGACGACAAGGTTACATTTGATAGCCTGCAATATTTAGATAGAGAGGACATATTAAGCGGCTCAGCGGCTCAGTTGGTATTATGAAAGAAGCAACAGCAGATGCACCAGAAGAATCTTGTGAAGTTGATTATTCAGTTGCTTCAGCACTTAAAGCATCGCTTGGTCGAGATGCTTCGAATTGGAATAAAGTAAGCGAGAAATGGCGGAGAACATTCAGCATACGACAAAAAGAACTGAAGACGCTAAGCAACCAGAAGCCCAGACTTGGTAAGTTAATTTTTTGATGTGTTAACATCTATACGCGCGCCTCTAGGGCAGTAAACTATAAATTTAATACATACACAAGTGTTAGGTTTGTTAGAGTAAATCATCGTTTGTTTGTTCGTTGCTTGGCAGTCGGTATTGAAAGTGATTATTGGGCGATTTTCATATAATTTTCCCACGCGATTTTCTCCGGAAATTCATAGCCGATTTTATTAATTTTTGGATTAAAAAGCTAGTGCGGGTTCCGACGAAGAGTTTAGGCCAAAAATTAAGGCGATCCGATATCGGCGAGCCGAGATTGAAGTGTTTTAATTTGGAGTATTAATTTGGAGTAATATTAAAAAAGTATTTTATGTTGATCTTCGGTTATATCGTACGAATATAACAATGTATGTATGTATGTACAAGTGTCTGTTGCTTTGCATTCTTTGACTTTTGTGGGAATAAAACAAAAAGTATTGAGCAAGAAAATAATGACACATGTGCTTGCACTGGGTCTTTAAATAATTTTAAGTATTAATATTATTTAACTGTAATGTCATCATATGATTGAACGCTGTTTTTTATTTTCCAATGTAACATTTACGAATGTGTTCATAGAAATCGAACAGGTACCGTGTAGCAAAAAGGTGTTAACACATCGCCCGTGAGTTCGAACACTCATTGGATTTTTTTATGATTTTGCTGAAATTTTAATATTAGATAAAGCAAGACTTTAACAAGTTATACCCAAGTAAAGAACACATGCTGTATTCTAAACGGGGCACCTTTAAGGAAAGAATTCAGAAGTTCTATGAAACTGACCTGCGCAACGACTATTGCAAGGAACTGTTACGGATTGCTAAGACCACGCAAAATATAGGTAATAATTTTTTAAATGAGGGTTTACAAACAGAAACGTTAGCGTGTAATTATTTTTTCAGATGGTCAAGATTTTGTAATTGCAACTCAACTTAACGGAGTTCTTCCATGTTTAACAAGTCTTCCGGAAAGTGCTGCACAAAAGCTACAATTGCAGATGCACAGGAAGTACGTTTATTATGCACCAACGATTACGAGAACAAAATTGAAGAACTTGTTCCAAACTAGTATTTCCCTAGACTAACCGTACAACCATTTCTGCTAGTAGAGGGACATTCTGATAGAGATCTGAAAGGGTTTTATATATACTTCGACAAAATTTTTTATAAATTTCAATCTTTTCTTGAAAGCTAAGATCTTTGCTACAAACTATTTCATGTTCTTGATTTGAAGTATCCGCTAGCATCGCTCTTGACATGGAATTTTATCCGCCAATATTTCTATAATATCCATACTACGTTTGACCATAAATTACCAAATGTAGCATCTAGTAATTTCAATAATAATATCTAATTTAAAATGTATGAGTGTTTCAAATGCCACAGACAATTTCCAAAACCTACTACCTTGATTCAATATAAATATATAAATAATAAATAACATAATAAAATTTCTCAAAAATCTGAATAAACTCTTGCATCAATTCTAAATTATTTTTACCTGGTACTCGTATCAATAGTTTGCATTTCAAATTTCATAACGTTTCAATATTAAATCGAAGTTGTGCAACCTTATTTCCAAATTGTTTCAATCTTAAATTAACATTCTTTCATTCTTAAGTCAACATTGTTTCATTCTTAAATCAACATTGTTTCATTCTTAAATCAACATTGTTGCAATGCTGTTTCTAAAATGAAAAATGTAATTTCAATAACGTTTCCACATTGTTTCTATAAGAATTCAATATTAATTCAATACCCAAAAACATTATTTCTATATTGTTTCTATATTAAAATTATCAACTTTAAAATAATATTGTTTTGATATTAAAATAAGAAATTTCAACATTACTAGACTTTCGTTGGTGTTTCTTATTGATTACAGATGGTTTTTATTGATTGGAAGTTGTTTTTCCTCTGGGTGTATGGCCGTCGGTGGTGCAATGGGTAGTGTGCGCGCCTCTTGTACTTGAGATCCTGGGTTCGATCCCTGCTCTGACCACCTTCAAATTTCTTTCGGCGGCGGTCACCTCGCATAGTGACGGCGACACTATCGAGTATATAGCCATGAAAAAGCTTCTCAAAATACCGTTCGGAATCGGTGTAAAAGTGTAGGTCCCAATCAGTGAGTGAAAACTGGAAAGCGCACAGCTCAGTGATTGTGAGAAGTTCTCCCCGATCCCTTCATGGGATGTAATGGGAAACCATTCTATTCTGTATGGGTTACACATGTGGGGGTAAATTCGAGCTCAGATACCTTGGGACGAATTCTTTTGTAAAGGGGCCCTTAGGCCTATGGATAAGTTGCTCGACTTCAAGTTGACATCAACTTCGATAACTAGACATCAACTTTGCCCTTACACTCTCAAACTAGTTGAGGCAACTTCATTTTCTTGTCAGATGTCGCAATGAAAGGTGGTGAGAGCACTGCGAAAATATCACAAATGTTACGAAAAAACGCCATTTTTATTTTCCTTAAATATTTATAAATAACACTACAAATCATATTTATTTAGTTTATATTTTTCCGATAATGTTTAATTTATTTATTGTTTGGTTCATTTATTTTGCCGATAATGTTGCCTCATGAACGTTTCTCACCGAAATGCGTATGAAAGTTGATGCAACTTACCCTTACACTGGTGGATAAGTTGATATCAACTTCAAAAAATCAAAATGGCCTTGATTTTACATCAACTACTTTGTACAAACCACCAACTTCACCTTACACCATAGATAAGTTGATGTCAACTTGAAGTAGCTTTCATTCGCCTTACACCATAGATAAGTTGATGTCAACTTGAAGTCGCTGCAACTTATCCACAGGTCTAAGGGTCCCTTAAGTCACTCAATGTTTTTAATTTTGCGTCTTATTTTTCGGTGTTCACAAATTTTAAATATTTTTAGTTTGAAGTGGCTGACGAGCCAAAGTCGGAGTCAGTCCTCGCCCCAAAAGATCTTCAAAATTTAGAATATTAGAGACAAACAAATTAATAGAAATCATGTCTTTTATTTATAAAAATAAAATTATTGGTTATACATTTGTTAAGATTTTTTTTTTATTTTAGTAATATTTAATGTGGATGTGATGCTTTTAGTGTGTTATTATATAATATAGTATATATACATATACTATGTGGTTAAAAATTAACTTAAAGATAAACTAGTTCTCTTCAAATATAATTAAATAGAAATATGGAATTAATTACATCTACATAATTAATGGTAAAAAGCTCGAATTATTAAATCCATAACTTAAATTAAAGATAAACATTTTATAGGTTTCATGTAGAATTTCAAGTGACTTTTTTTAGGCGAACAAACAGATGAAGACCTAAATTAAAATACACTTAAAAATAAATTCTTATAAAGCTGTTGTTAGTTTTGACTGGTATAAACTTCTTCTAGATTATTATTTAATAATTGAACATTTTTACCCGGCTCTTGTATACAGTATATATCCCTGTAAAATATGCATTTCGTTCCGTAAACGACTGTTGTAGCGATGAGTTCATAGTTTTTATCACACATGCTAAAGTGCTCAATAGGAAGTGACGAAACCTTTTCGACCAGAAGTAAAATTTCCTCATCGCCTAAAGCCCTAGGTTTCGTAACACTTTTCTAAATGTTGTGATTTATAATTGTTTGTTGATTCGCATTACGATTCGATGTTCTAGTTCATCAGCTCCGTTAATTGTTTTTTTCAATTTATGTCGGTGTGATTCCAAATCTTCGTTATCTGTGGGAACTACTTCCAATTCGTCCAGTTCAAATGTATTCAAAGAACGCTTTAAAGCTCTTTTGATTGTTGACAAGTTTTCGGAATCGTCAGTGGCTACTCCAGCGTGTTGCTTTTCTAAAGAACGAACCTTAAACAAAAATAAATTTATTACTTTAATTACAAGTTTGCTATAGTTGGGCGGGATAGAAATTTGAAACTTACCTCCTTTTTTGGTTCATCTTCCACAGATTTGTGGTGGCGTTCACCAATTTCAGCGGCAGGTAAAGCAAGGCGTCTCTTAATATCTTCTTCGAATTGCCTTAAATTTTCATTATGCAGTTGCTTACTGGTTTTTCTTAGAGTTGTAAATTCCGTC
This sequence comes from Phaonia tiefii, assembly GCA_963931995.1. Classification (NCBI taxonomy): domain Eukaryota; kingdom Metazoa; phylum Arthropoda; class Insecta; order Diptera; family Muscidae; genus Phaonia; species Phaonia tiefii. The sequence goes on along the minus strand of OZ008368.1, from coordinate 270,664,222 downwards.
GATTGTAGCGCCAGACATGCCTTCATTAATGTCATCTGCTGTTTTCTAGCCATCTTGGGTATTACTTCTTCCATGGCTTTGTTCAATTGAGCGAGATTAATATTGTCACTCTCGAAGCCTAACACCAAAAGAATACAACGACCTTGGGGTATGTGTGATCGTTCCCACAAGTCTAAAATAGTATTGGCTGGCAAAGTTTCCATTACGGCAGGAGATTCTGGAAAGGTAAATAAAAATAGATACACACACATGAAATAAAAATCTATATATATAAAAATGAAAGTCTGTCTGTGTACAGAAATAGTTTGTAAGACTACTCCTCTCACACGGCGTACCCGATCTTCATGAAACTTTCAGGGCTTATTCGTGTCGGCCAGGAGAAAGTTTTAGAGAGTATAAATTTTTGGAAAAATGGGCGGGGTTACGCCCCCTTTTGAAAAATATTTTTTCTCGGCAACCGTCCAACCGATTTAGCCCAAACCGGTTTCATTCGAAAGGGTATAGTCCAGATTATGTTTATAGAGTATAAATTTTTGGAAAAATGGGCGGGGTTACGCCCCCTTTTGAAAAATATTTTTATCTCGGCAACCGTCCAACCGATTAAGCCCAAACCGGTTTCATTCGAAAGGGTATAGTCCAGATTAGGTTTGGAGAGTATACATTTTTAGAAAAATGGGCGGGGTTACGCCCCCTTTTGAAAAATATTTTTATCTCGGCAACCGTCCAACCGATTTAGCCCAAACCGGTTTCATTCGAAAGGGTATAGTCCAGATTAGGTTTAGAGAGTATAAATTTTTGGAAAAATGGGCGAGGTTACGCCCCTTCCAACGAACACAGCGTTTGCTGTTTTCTTTTTAATTCCGAGTAAGCCGTGCCGTGAACATCTCCCTCCCTTCCTCTTTAGCATTCATTCCACCGTATTGAATGTTCACTAAAGGAGTCACCTGTCTTGACTGATGTCCTTTATGGGGTTGTTGATGATGTTGTTGAAGACTGACTACTGAAAGGATCCTGTGTAGTACAGCAAAATGTTACCTAAATAAATATCCTTTGATCAAAACAACACAGCACATAAACTGGTCGCTAAATAAAAGAGTAACACTTGATGGGTTCTGGTTATGTATTAAAATTCTTTATTGAATAATCTACAATGTATTTTGTACAATATGTTTCACTGAGAGCTCAAAAACTAATCATCTAAAAAATAGGATTACAAAAATGTGTTGATTCTAATGTTCACAAATTGATGTATTTTACGATCAGCTGGTTGCTTTTGTTATTTTATCGACTCCGTCCAGCTTACAGCCAATGATGTCTACGTGCTTAGAATTATAATTGTTTTATATATTCAGTGTTGTGAATTGGTATATTTAAGTTAAGGGCAGTACGTAGATTGACATAATTACATATTTGCTTTAATCTTTATCTAAATCTACATGGACTTAACATTCTGCCGGCCTTGAATTTAGTAAATTCAACAAATAAAAAAAAATTATTATTTATTTAAACAGAAAAAAAATACGAGTTTATTTAGGTTGATCACAAGGTGTTCCTACTGGGTAATGTTTAAAGCGTCGTAGTAAATGTGGCTATTGGGTGTTACGTGATCAGCTGTTGACTTATGTTGACAAATGATTTAGCAATTTAACAATACAACGTAATGCAAGGTAAGTGAAATCTATTAAGCTTTTATTCTATATTATACAATATTTATTATACAATTTTTATATTTTAGGATGGTAGAGATTAACCCACGGCAACCAGCTTTATTAAAATTAAGGCTGTGGATAGTTAAACAGGTACGTAGAAATAATGCGTCATACACTTATTTCATCTATTCTTTTTTATTCTAGGTGTTACGCCCCCTTCCAACGAACACAGCGTTTGCTGTTTTCTTTTTAATTCCGAGTAAGCCGTGCCGTGAACATCTCCCTCCCTTCCTCTTTAGCATTCATTCCACCGTATTCGGCCCCGTTCGGTAGGAACTCTTTTTTTTCTCTCGATTGTTTCCCTTCGTCTAAAGGTCCGTTTTTAAACTTCTTAGTGCCGTATTAAACTAGGATTTCAAGCGTGAGTTTTTCGAGTCAGTGAACAAAAGTCCACTCGATTTGAATTTCAAGCTCAAACGTGAGTTTTTCGAGTCAGTGAACAAAAGTCCAATCGATTTGAATTTCAAGCGTGAGTTTTTCTCATTTCTTTCTCATTTCTTTCTTTTTCTCATTCTTTATGTTTTGCGTGAGTTTTTCTCATTTCTTTCTCATTTCTTTCTTTTTCTCATTCTTTATCATTTCATTTCTTAAGCGTCCGTCGTCGCAAAACGTTCCTCGGAATTCATGAGGTTCTTACCATGCCACGCAAAGCAAAACATCATTCATTCGGACGGCGCACGCGCAATGCAAATGATGTTCGACAACATCGAGCTCAGGAATCGGAAGAGCAACGAACACAGCGTTTGCAAGTGCAACGAGAAATAAGATCGCATCAAAGAGCCAATGTGAGTGATGCCAATCGTCCTCTAGAACTGCCATCACAATCCGAACAAGAAAGCAGACGCGAGCGTAATCGACTGCAAACTTCGCGCGCACGAGCTGCCGAAACTGACCAAGAAACTGCCGCGCGAAATGCACGCGATCGATCTCGATCTGCGCGCGCACGAGGTGCCGAAACTGATCAGGAAACTGCCGCTCGGCGCTTGCAAGATCGTGCACGAGTCACAAGAGCACGACAGCCACCCATTTCTTTGGACCGCATTGCGTTCGATTACCGCTACGTCATTGATTATAGCGCACATCCTTTCGTACAAATCGGACCAATGGACAAAGTGTGTCGGTACTGCAACGCCTTGAAATTCAAAAACGAACCACCTGGCATGTGCTGCTCAAGTGGTAAAGTGCAATTACCGTCGTTGCAAGCACCACCTGAACCATTGCAAACGTTGCTGGCTGGTACAACTGACGAATCTAAGCATTTCCTCACCAACATCCGCAAGTACAATGCATGTTTTCAAATGACATCATTCGGCGCAACACAAATCGTACGTGCCAACTTCATGCCGACGTTCAAAGTACAAGGCCAAATCTACCACCATGCTGGCTCACTTCTGCCACTTCCAGACGCAGAGCACAAATTTCTGCAAATCTACTTCATGGGAGATGATGACGAACAAGTTCGACAGCGTTGCGGATTCATTCCTACTGCTCGGCAAAGCATTGTTGCATCGCTTCAAGCATTCCTTCAACGGCACAACGAGCTCATTCGACTATTCAAAAGCGCAATAGAAAATATGCCTGCAGATGACTACAGAATAGTCATAAAAGCAGACCGTGCGCCAGCAGGAGAACATGAACGACGCTTCAACGCACCGACAGTAAACGAAGTGGCGATTATCATTGCTGGGGAGCAGCATGAGTCACGTGATATTGTTCTCCATCGCCGCAGCAACACATTAGTGCGCATCAAGGAAACACATAAATCGTACGATGCCTTGCAGTATCCGCTCATCTTTTGGGCCGGCCAAAATGGATACGATTTTACGTATAAGCTGAAGAACCCAGCAACCGGCGAAGATATGACCAAGAAAGTTAGCTGTATGGACTTCTATGCATTCCGCTTGATGTTGTTCAGCAATCAAGACAACCACATTCTCAAATATCGTCAATTGTTTCATCAGTTTGCTGTCGATATGTACGCGAAAGTCGAGTCTGAACGCCTTGCATTCCTTCGTCACAATCAAACAAAACTGCGTGCCGAAAATTACATTCATCTCAGACACGCTATAGCAAACGATGGCAATGTCAACGATCTTGGAACAATGGTGATTCTGCCATCCACGTACATCGGCAGCCCGCGTCATATGCACGAATACGCACAAGATGCAATGACATACGTTCGTTCATACGGCCGGCCGGATTTGTTCATAACATTTACATGCAATCCAGCGTGGCCCGAAATTCAAGAACTTTTGTTGCCAGGACAAAAGCCTATCGACCGTCATGACATCATTGCCCGCGTATTCAAACAAAAATTGAAATCGTTGGTGGACTTCATCGTCAAGCATCATGTTTTCGGAGAAACGCGTTGCTGGCTCTATTCCGTCGAATGGCAAAAACGTGGACTGCCACACGCACACATTTTAATTTGGCTCATTCAGAAAATCACAACCGATCAAATTGACGATGTGATTTCTGCTGAGTTGCCTGATGAACAACTCGATCCAAAATTGTTCCAAATCGTGAAACAAAATATGGTGCATGGTCCCTGCGGCACATTAAACCCAAATTCACCATGCATGGTAGATGGGAAATGCACGAAACGTTATCCGCGTCAACTTATAAGTGACACAGTTACGGGAACTGATGGATATCCCCTCTATCGTCGACGATCGACTGCAGATGGAGGATATTATACTTCAGTCACCATTCGTAGCAAAACATACAACGCGCACATCAATGTGGAATACTGCAATTCGGTGAAATCAATAAAATACATTTGCAAATATGTCAACAAGGGAAGCGATATGGCCGTTTTTGCAACAGAGAATGCAAATGACAATGCAAATGTTCGTGTCGATGTTGACGAAATACAACAATACCAAATGGGCCGATACATAAGCAGCAATGAAGGGATTTGGCGAATTTTTGCATTTTCCATTCATGATCGACAACCAACGGTGGTTCATTTGTCTGTCCATCTCGAAAATGGACAACGCGTATATTTCACCGCTGAAAATGCAGCTGAACGCGCAACAACACCGCCAGCCACAACATTGACTGCTTTCTTCACATTATGTCAAGAGGACCCATTTGCTGCCACTTTGCTGTATTCGGAAGTGCCAACGTATTTCACATGGAATGCATCTACCAAAAAATTCCAGCGTCGCAAACAAGGAAAGCCGTTACAAGGGCAAGTTGGAATTTTCTCAACGAATGCATTAGGTCGTTTATACACCGTTCATCCCAGCAATGCCGAATGCTTCTATTTGCGCATGTTATTGATCAACAACTTCAATCGCACAGTTGACGGCTACCTTTGCCCAACTTATCGCGATGCGTGCCAACGACTGGATTTATTGGAGAGCGACACGCATTGGGACACCACTCTGTCAGATGCGTCATTGACTAGCAATCCAAATCAGATTCGCGCGCTGTTTGCAATTATTCTGACCACGTGTTTCCCATCTGATCCAGTTCATTTGTGGGATAAACACAAAGATGCCATGTCGGAAGATTTTCTGTTTGGCCATCGAAATGACACCAATAGCCCAGATGCGCAATTCACGCCAGAAATTTACAACAAAGCATTGTGCGCTATCGAAGACAAATGCTTGGCAATCGTTAACAAACCACTGCTTCAGCTTGGACTGCCAGCTCCACTTCGGCCAGCCACTGATTATATGATCGCGATTTGCATCGGGAACAGCAATATGATCCTCACGAATTGCAGTCGTTCGTTGACGCACAATTGCCACGCACTCTGTCTGAACAACGTAACGTCTACAACACCATAATGACAGCAGTCGAACAACAAGCAGGCGGATTGTATTTCTTGGACGCTCCCGGAGGAACTGGAAAAACATTCACCATTTCGTTGATTTTGGCGAGCATTCGTGCGCAGAACAACATTGCTGTTGCGGTAGCATCTTCAGGGATTGCAGCAACACTTCTCGCAGGTGGCCGAACAGCGCATTCAGCATTCAAATTGCCATTGAATTTGCACCAAACGGACACTCCGAATTGCAACATCAAGAAAAACTCCGGAATGGCCAAGGTGTTGAAAGCATGCAAACTCATCGTATGGGACGAATGCACAATGGCTCACAAAAAGTCGTTAGAAGCGCTTGATCGCACGCTCAAAGATTTGCGCGAAGATTATCGACCGTTCGGCGGTGCAGTTATTTTGTTAGCTGGAGATTATCGTCAAACACTTCCAGTAATTTCAAAATCAACTCCTGCCGACGAAATAAATGCATGCCTCAAATCATCCGTTCTCTGGCGAATTGCGCGTAAATTGACATTGACAACGAATATGAGAGTGCACTTCCAACCAGATGCATCTTCCGCTCGGATCGCTGAACAACTTCTTCAGCTTGGAGATGGAAAAATGCCAATCGATCCATCGTCGAAATGCATTACGTTGCCGTCTGATTTTTGCGATGTAACACAAACCGTTCCGGCACTAATTGACAAAGTGTTCCCGAGTATTAGCATCAACTATGTCAACCATCAATGGTTGTGCGAGCGAGCCATTTTAGCAGCGAAAAACAATGATGTCAACGTCATCAATTTGTCGATTCAAGCGCAAATTCCTGGAGATTGCCACACGTACAAATCGGTCGATTCCGTCACAAATCAAGATGAAGCGGTCAATTATCCAATTGAATTCTTGAATGCTCTTGATTTGCCCGGCCTACCACCGCACATATTGAGTTTGAAAATTGGCGCGCCGATCATATTGCTTCGCAATCTGAATCCACCAAGACTTTGCAACGGCACTCGATTGGCAGTAAAGCGCATGATGAACAACGTCATCGAAGCCACAATTTTTAATGGCTCATTCAGAGGAGAGGACGTGCTGATTCCCCGCATTCCCATGATTCCAACTGACATGCCATTCGAATTCAAGCGCTTACAATTTCCAATTCGTCTGGCCTTTGCAATGACAATAAACAAGGCCCAAGGGCAGACATTGCAAGTTTGCGGCATCAATTTGGAGAATCCATGCTTTTCACACGGACAACTTTATGTGGCCTGTTCCCGCGTTGGCAAGCCATCAAATTTGTTCATCTATGCTCCCGATGGTAGAACCAAAAATGTCGTGTACACAAATGCATTGCAATAGATGCGTCATTCACCATTTTTCATTGAATAAAAAATTAATATTTCCACACACAAAACATGCCTTCGTTGCTTCTTTTTTCCCATTTACAAACTTTTTTTGACTTGGTTTGTATGTTTAGGCTTTGAAGGCAAAACAACGTTTGCCCGGGTCAGCTAGTAAAATATAAATTTATGAGAAAAATCCAGCCATTAATTGGGGAAAATACGAAATTTGTTTGTGCCAAGGTTTAATTTTTAGGAGTATAAAAAAAAAACAGACAAAATTCATGTAAATTAACTAAAAATTTAATACGAATCTCTGGGTTCTAATAATCGACTTTTTAGCAGGCAAAAAATGGAATAGTCGAGAACCACGTTTGTGTTTTTGAAAAGTCGACTTTTGTTTTCAATTTTGATTGAAAATATGACAACATTTAGAAAACGGGTCATTGAATCGAAATAAAAATACTCCGATTAAATAAATCGCACCTGTGGCACCAAAAAATCTATTTAGAAAGTTTCAAACACATTATATTTTCCATTATATTAAATACTTGTGCTTTTTCAAACAAAAGATATTTTGTTACTTTCAATCATTAAAAAAAAACTTTTATGAAATTTTGAAAAATATTGAATATTATTGTAGAAATCATCGATGAAAATTCAAATGGATGTCCTGATAGGTGAAAAGTTATGAGATACTATGTGAAAGGTATTCAATAAAACGTGAATAATGATATATTATTCCATATCGCACCGTAAGTACAAAAGAAGCCTAACTCAAAATGTTCTGATTTTCATTTAAAAACAACAACCAAAAAGTCTCGCTATTTTCGCTTTCCTTTCGTGAAAATAACAGCAACAAATATTGAGAATTTCCATATATTTTTGTAACTTAATGAAATCAGTTTTTTAACTCTACCGAAAATTTAGAGTATGATTCTTTTGTAGTTAGGGTGCATTATAAACTAGTATTCTAAAAAGTATCGTAACAGGAGTAGGCACTTACCGAGAGTTTCAACGCTGCTTGTTACTGGATTTTTTGCAATCTGAGGAAGGTCATCTTTATCAAGTCTAACCGTCTTTGCTGCCATCTTTGCGTCGTTTTGCTGCAAGATATTTCCTTGCGCTGTTAATGCGTCAAATCGTTTCAGTTTCGGTTCAGATTCTCCATCTGTCAAATAATGTTTAGAAAAGGGGTTATCGGATTGTGATGATGATGTTGTATAGCTGTGATGAGAATAGTCTGAGTTTTCTTCATCAGATGTATCGCTCGAATCAGACGTCGGCTGTTCATCATTTTGGTAGGCATTCAATTTAGAGCGCCGATAATAGTTTTTTGCTTCCCAATCTGATTCAGCTGATAGTTCAGCATCTGATGACTCAGTAGGACTGTCGATGTATTGTTCCTCGTTGTCGTTGATGATTAAAGCTCGCTCTATTGAGAAAAAAATAAATAACAAAATTCATTACACTTTCTTGAGGCAGTTGCATGTAAATCTTACCGAAATATACAGCCATTAGATCCATTGTAAGATCGTGGTATTCATTGCCGTGTTTGAGGAAGAATGTAGTTGCCATCATGTTATAGTGTAATTAAAGTAAACAATTTTCGTAATCTATTTTTGTTTAAATAATATCTTTGACAATCACTGTTCAATGTCGCAGAAGGTACTGATGACATACTTCCACTCAGACGCGATATTTATACCAAAAATATTTCCAAATAGCACAATCTCCTTCAGCAGCAGGTAGATGCAATTAATAATTGTCGTCAGGATTTCCCAGAACTGAAACTTAGAATTTGAAGGAAGATGCAATTAATAATTTTCGTCAGGATTTCCCAGAACTGAAACTTAGAATTTGAAGGACTTGAAACTGCAATTAGCACTTGATTACCTGAATGGCAGTTGCATGTGTGCGGTGAACACTATTATTTATGCCCACATACCAATATTGTTGGTGTTTCTATTCGTGAGAATGGGTAAGAATACAGATAGGGAAAAACCCCGACTCGCTAGCCGAATATTCAAGAACTTGTTCTTTTTATAACTCGAAATCCGAGCCTGAAATGCCCGATCTTGCGAACACGTTAACTACATTCGTTAACTACATTTGCTTCATTGCGCTCAAACGCTCGCGAGTGAGACACATAGAGACGCCACTTTCGCCGTTTGTTGAGGACTTTTGGTGTGTTGCAAATGGGCGGTTGGATGTTGGAAAGTATTGCTTTAATTACACCAAAAAAAGAGTGGGGACAGGGTATCCCCATTACCCTTATGGTATCCCCATGATTGATGCCACCCCCGCCGTTTTCCGGATATGCCCACTGTCACAGCCTTGTGACAATGTCCTAGAATAAAGAATCGTCTGGATTGCACCATTTCTGGATAGTTCAGGGGTTTTTCCATGTCATGTGTCATTGTTGTGGTTGCTTCAATATTTTCCGGGAAAAGCTAAATTTTTGCAGCAGGTTACAAATTAATTTCTTTCTAACCATTCACAATAAGCAAAATGGTTGGTGTCTTTGCTAGTTATAAACGTTTATAACTTCACTCACTTAATTTTATTCAACAATTTTTGTAATTCCACCTGGTGTACAGTTGTGTGCGTTGAAATAGAGTCAACACTAGTGTATTCAAAAAACCGGTTTTTCAAACTTGGCGGTTTTCGGTTTCTTCGAGTCTTCCGATTTTGGCGACACCGGTTTTCGGTTAAACCGAGGTGTAGAAACCGGTTTCGGTTTTTATGACAAAATGTTTAACTATATCTTTTATAAACATCGTTTATTTTTAAGTCAGTCTTTTTGAATTTTAAGATCGATTACCGAGTACATAACCATGAAAAAGGTTGCCAAAATACCGGGAAAAACCAGTGTAAAACTGCAGGTCCCAACCAGAGTGTGTAAGCCTATGCCTTTGGAGTTCAATTTCGTTTTAAAAAAATACTAACATAGACACAGTACCTCATTCGACCAACCCAATTTCTCAGTACATTGTCGACTATTTTGGCCTCTTCTTTCGTGTTGTAAGGCCTCAATGAACCCCGGGATTGTTTGCGTAACACTTACATTTAACGACGCTCCAGAGATAGTGGTCTAACGCAGCGCCGTCCTGTTGAAATTATACTTCGGCCATGTCATCTCCTTCAACTTCTTGGAACAAAAACCCGCTGACCATTAACGGTAACTGCGGCTCCTTGATCATTTTCGAAAAAAATGGGTCTATGTTGCCGCTATGCCATAAACCGCATCTAACAGTGGATTCATCTTCCACGACGTTTGGATTCTCCGAACCCCAAATTCGACAATTTTGTTCGTGAACGTCGCCCCGGGGTAAAAATGGGATTCATCGGCAAAGCTGATTTTTCGGTAAGAATTGTCATCTTCAGACAAACAATCTTCAGCCCACGCAGCGAAGCGAAAACTCATCGAATGGCTACGAGGCTTCAGTTCTTAGACTATTTCGACTTTATAAGCCTTCATACCGAGGTCTTTATTCAAGATTCTGCGCAAAGAAGTGGGAGAAATGTTCAATTGCTGCAAACGAGATAAAACATTTACAACAAAACTGAACGAAGTCGAAAAAAAGGCGTGGTTAAGTTTCATTGGTTTGTGTGACAATTTCTTGGGAAACAACCGAAGCGATGATTATGCGGACAAAGTGAAGGCATTCTTGAAAGCTTATGAAATAATGGGGTGCAGAATGTCCATTAAAGTTCACTTTTTGCATTCTCATTTAAATTTCTTCCCACCTAATCACGGTAAATTTAGCGACGAACAGGGTGAAAGATTTCACCAAGAGTTGGCATCAATTGAACAGCGCTTCTTAGGAAAAAATAAGATAAGAATGTTAGCCGATTACTGTTGGTCGCTGAAACGCGAAACTGACGATTCATCTAACAAGCGTCGGAGATCCAACAAACATTTTCAAAAAAAAGTAATATCCATATCATATTTATGAAATAAATACAAAAAGCTATTATGTATGGCATTATTGAAGATAACATAACAACTAGCAGTCTTACTACTTGTACAATAAGCTAAATTTTCTTTTTTTTGAAAAATTCGCCTAACTTCTGCAATTTTACTCCGATTGTTATGAAATAAAACTTAGTTTAATTGAGACTAAACACACTTTCAGAATATTATATATATATAGCACCATTGGGAATGAAATAATGCAACACATCACGATCAAAGTTGAAAAATTGAGAAAATTTTTGGAAATTTGAAGTTTACTCACTTGGAATTCTATATGTTTTTATTGAAAGTACCATCATATCTACATATTTTTAAAGCTCTATTTCTCCTCTTTCCAAAACAGTTCCATGATCGAAAATCGGTTGGGAAATAACAGCTTAATAAATCGATTTGTATGACAAGTCAAAAATAACGGGTTTTTAACGGTAAAATCAGATTTTGGGGGTATACAACTAAAAAAAAAATTTTTTTCCGCCTGTACTCGATTAGGCCTACAACCTACACCATGTCACATCAAAAGTTATTTTTGACTGTAGCACCGTGTAATTATTTTTTCATTTTGCTTTTACGCAAATAAAAATCAAAGAAACATACAAAAACAAATTGCATTTACAGATTTCATAAAAATTTATTCCAAAAAAAGTTTGATTGTTTTTTGTCTCTCCTGTAAAATTGTAAAATATGGACTTAGAGCCTTTACATGTTAAGCCAGCGATATGGTTTTTATTGATTGGAAGTTGTTTTTCCTCTGGGTGTATGGGTTACACATGTGGGGGTAAATTCGAGCTCTGATACCTTGGGACGAATTCTTTTGTAAGTCACTCAATGTTTTTAATTTTGCGTATTATTTTTCGGTGTTCACAAATTTTAAATATTTTTAGTTTGAAGTGGCTGACGAGCCAAAGTCGGAGTCAGTCCTCGCCCCAAAAGTTCTTCAAAATATTAGAGACAAACAAATTAATAGAAATCATGTCTTTTATTTATAAAAATAAAATTATTGGTTATACATTTGTTAAGATTTTTTTTTTTATTTTAGTAATATTTAATGTGGATGTGATGCTTTTAGTGTGTTATTATATAATATAGTATATATACATATACTATGTGGTTAAAAATTAACTTAAAGATAAACTAGTTCTCTTCAAATATAATTAAATAGAAATATGGAATTAATTACATCTACATAATTAATGGTAAAAAGGTCGAATTATTAAATCCATAACTTAAATTAAAGATAAACATTTTATAGGTTTCATGTAGAATTTCAAGTGACTTTTTTTAGGCGAACAAACAGATGAAGACCTAAATTAAAATACACTTAAAAATAAATTCTTATAAAGCTGTTGTTAGTTTTGACTGGTATAAACTTCTTCTAGATTATTATTTAATAATTGAACATTTTTACCCGAGCATCAGATAACTGATTGGCGACCTGGCAGGAGTATATATCCCTGTAAAATATGCATTTCGTTCCGTAAACGACTGTTGTAGCGAAGAGTTCATAGTTTTTATCACACATGCTAAAGTGCTCAATAGGAAGTGACGAAACCTATTCGACCAGAAGTAAAATTTCCTCATCGCCTAAAGACCTAGGTTTCGTAACACTTTTCTAAATGTTGTGATTTATAATTGTTTGTTGATTCGCATTACGATTCGATGTTCTACTTCATCAGCTCCGTTAGTTGTTTTTTTCAATTTATGTCGGTGTGACTCCAAATCTTCGTTATCTGTGGGAACTACTTCCAATTCGTCCAGTTCAAATGTATTCAAAGAACGCTTTAAAGCTCTTTTGATTGTTGACAAGTTTTCGGAATCGTCAGTGGCTACTCCAGCGTGTTGCTTTTCTAAAGAACGAACCTTAAACAAAAATAAATTTATTACTTTAATTACAAGTTTGCTATAGTTGGGCTGGATAGAAATTTGAAACTTACCTCCTTTTTTGGTTCATCTTCCACAGATTTGTGGTGGCGTTCACCAATTTCAGCGGCAGGTAAAGCAAGGCGTCTCTTAATATCTTCTTCGAATTGCCTTAAATTTTCATTATGCAGTTGCTTACTGGTTTTTCTTAGAGGTGTAAATTCCGTCGATTGTAGCGCCAGACATGCCTTCATTAAAGTCATCTGCTGTTTTCTAGCCATCTTGGGTATTACTTCTTCCATGGCTTTGTTCAATTGAGCGAGATTAATATTGTCACTCTCGAAGCCTAACACCAAAAGAATACAACGACCTTGGGGTATGTGTGATCGTTCCCACAAGTCTAAAATAGTATTGGCTGGCAAAGTTTCCATTACGGCAGGAGATTCTGGAAAGGTAAATAAAAATAGATACACACACATGAAATAAAAATAAAATATAAATTTATGAGAAAAATCCAGCCATTAATTGGGGAAAATACGAAATTTGTTTGTGCCGAGGTTTAATTTTTAGGAATATAAAAAAAAACAGACCAAATTCATGTAAATTAACTAAAAATTTAATACGAATCTCAGGGTTCTATTAATCGACTTTTTAGCAGGGAAAAAACCAACCCACAAAAAACATAGTTTTTGACTATAAATTCTTTATATATGATATTTTACACATTATGTTCGAACAGAAATAACGGATTTTTAATTTGTGATTTGTATGGGAGGTACCACGCCTTTGTCCAATCCCGCCCATATTTTGACAGTTCATTTTTGACGTCGCCATTAGTTTGCCTTCGAAGTTTCAGCTCGATTGGATCACGGGAAATGGGTTAAAAATCAATCCAAAGTTTTGCATGTATTCATACAGACAGGTGAATTTAATATAAAGAATATAAAAATCAAAAAGTCGAGAACCACTTTTCGACTTTTGTTTTAAATTTTGATTGAAAAAATAACAACATTTAGAAAAATTTCTCTAGATAACGGGTCATTGAATCGAAATAAAAATACTCCGATTACATAAATCGCACCTGTGGCACCAAAAATCTATTTAGAAAGTTTCTAACACATTATATTATCTATTATATTAAATACTTGTGCTTTTTCAAACAAAAGATATTTTGTTACTTTCAATCATTAAAAAAAAACTTATGAAATTTTGAAAAATATTGAATATTATTGTAGAAATCATCGATGAAAATGGATGTCCTGATAGGTGAAAAGTTATGAGATACTATGTGAAAGGTATTCAATAAAACGTGAATAATGATATATTATTCCATATCGCACCGTAACTACAAAAGGAGCCTAACTCAAAATGTTCTGATTTTCATTTAAAAACAACAACCAAAAAGTCTCGCTATTTTCGCTTTCCTTTCGTGAAAATAACAGCAACAAATATTGAGAATTTCCATATATTTTTGTAACTTAATGAAATCAGTTTTTTAACTCTACCGAAAATTTAGAGTATGATTCTTTTGTAGTTAGGGTGCATTATAAACTAGTATTCTAAAAAGTATCGTAACAGGAGTAGGCACTTACCGAGAGTTTCAACGCTGCTTGTTACTGGATTTTTTGCAATCTGAGGAAGGTCATCTTTATCAAGTCTAACCGTCTTTGCTGCCATCTTTGCGTCGTTTTGCTGCAAGATATTTCCTTGCGCTGTTAATGCGTCAAATCGTTTCAGTTTCGGTTCAGATTCTCCATCTGTCAAATAATGTTTAGAAAAGGGGTTATCGGATTGTGATGATGATGTTGTATAGCTGTGATGAGAATAGTCTGAGTTTTCTTCATCAGATGTATCGCTCGAATCAGACGTCGGCTGTTCATCATTTTGGTAGGCATTCAATTTAGAGCGCCGATAATAGTTTTTTGCTTCCCAATCTGATGACTCAGTAGGACTGTCGATGTATTGTTCCTCGTTGTCGTTGATGATTAAAGCTCGCTCTATTGAGAAAAAAATAAATAACAAAATTCATTACACTTTCTTGAGGCAGTTGCATGTAAATCTTACCGAAATATACAGCCATTAGATCCATTGTAAGATCGTGGTATTCATTGCCGTGTTTGAGGAAGAATGTAGTTGCCATCATGTTATAGTGTAATTAAAGTAAACAATTTTCGTAATCTATTTTTGTTTAAATAATATCTTTGACAGTCACTGTTCAATGTCGCAGAAGGTACTGATGACATACTTCCACTCAAACGCGATATTTATACCAAAAATATTTCCAAATCGCACAATCTCCTTCAGCAGCAGGTAGATGCAATTAATAATTCGTCAGGATTTCCCAGAACTGAAACTTAGAATTTGAAGGAAGATGCAATTAATAATTGTCGTCAGGATTTCCCAGAACTGAAACTTAGAATTTGAAGGACTTGAAACTGCAATTAGCACTTGATTACCTGAATGGCAGTTGCATGTGTGCGGTGAACACTATTATTTAAGCCCACATACCAATATTGTTGGTGTTTCTATTGGTGAGAATGGGTAAGAATACAGATAGGGAATATTCAAGAACTCGCTCGTGTTATAATTCAAAATCCGAGTGTGAAATACCCGATGTTGCGAACACGATTTCTAATTTTTCAGGTGGTTAACTAAATTTGCTTCATTGCGCTCAAACTCTCGCGAGAGAGACACATAGAGACGCCACTTTCGCCGTTTGTCGAGGACTTTGGTGTGTTGCAGATGGGCGGTTTATGTTGGAAGTATTGCTTTAATAACACCAGATAGACGCAATGGCTCAAACCATCCAACAATAAATCAGCAACGGCATTTCGATTTCTACGTTAACATTTTTGTGTGTAAATACACCCCAAATGTATACTAAGAATATAATATATCAAAAAAATCCAAAATACGTTTAAATTTCAGGGTTCGTTCTTAACGAAAACGACATGACAAATTTTAGTCAACAATTTTTGTAATTCCACCTGGTGTACAGTTGTTTGCGTTGAAATAGAGTCAACACTAGTCTATTCAAAAATCCGGTTTTTCAAAATTGCCGGTTTTCGGTTTCTTCGAATCTTCCGATTTTGGCGAAACCGGTTTTCGGTTAAACCGAGGTGTAGAAACCGGTTAATAACCGGTTTCGGTTTTTATGACAAAATGTTTAACTATGTCTTTTATAAACATCGTTTATTTTTAAGTCAGTCTTTTTGAATTTTAAGATCGTTTACCGAGTACATAGCCATGAAAAAGCTTGCGAAAATACCGGGAGAAACCGGTGTAAAACTGCAGGTCCCAACCAGAGTGTGTAAGCCTATGCCTTTGGAGTTCAATTTCGTTTTAAAAAAATACTAACATAGACACAGTACCTCATTCGACCAACCCAATTTTTCAGTACATTGTCGATTATTTTGGCCTCTATTTCGTGTTGTAAGGCCTCTATGAACCCGGGATTGTTTGCGTAAAGTGCCCCCTAGACGGTCAATATACTTCGCAATATATCGCGCAATATTCGATATTGTGCAATATTATTGCCCGTCTGTAGATCATATTGAAGGTTGTGCAATATATTGCGCAATATATTGTGTAAATCAAAATGATTTTGATATTTATTGTGCAATATTGTAAATATTGATCGTCTGTGGGCGATATTGCACAATATTTCACAAAATTGCTTCAGTTGAGTGTTAACATCTAAACAGCGTGTGTATACACACAGGATCAGGATCCTCTAAGTCTAATTCTTTGACGCAACCCCCTGTTTCTCAATTCTTTGCAAATTTTCAATAAAATATAAATAATTCCTAGATATAAAATAGTCCTTCAGGCAGTTTATTATAGCTCTGTAAGTTTCCATTACAATTGTGCCTATGGATTGTGGAGATATAGCACTTGTAAATTTTAAATCTTCGAAAGTATTTCCTGTTGCTAGATAACGTAGTGTTATTCATAAACGCTGAATTGGAGGGATATCATCTCGCATTACGGTATCGTTTTTTCAATTTCAGGTGTAACCATTTTCAATAGTTCATCAAATAATGTACAAAAAATTTTTAAAATCACCATGTTCATTCATTCGCAGTTCATTAAATAAATTTTCATGAGTGGATTTATTTCGTTGTTTGAACCACTCCCTCATCCACCTTCGCTTCTTTTTTTCCATCTCTTTTGAAGCCATGACTAGTGCTATAGCTACACAGCTTGCCGTCTTCTTATTATTAAACATGTTTACTGCACAATATCAGCCGCGAACTAATACATTGCGCAATAATATTGAACCGTGTGGGGTGAACAAGTAATTATATTGTACAATATATTGTGCAATATATTGAGAAGAATATTGATCGTGTAGGGGGCACTTAACACTTACATTTAACGGCGATCCAGAGATAATAGTCTAACGTAGCGCCGTCATGTTGAAATTATACTTCGGCCATGTCATCCCCTTCAACTTCTTGGAACAAAAACCCGCTGACCATTGACGGTCACTGCGGCTCCTTGATCATTTTCGAA
The DNA here is from genome assembly GCA_963931995.1 of Phaonia tiefii. Taxonomy (NCBI): domain Eukaryota; kingdom Metazoa; phylum Arthropoda; class Insecta; order Diptera; family Muscidae; genus Phaonia; species Phaonia tiefii. The sequence goes on along the minus strand of OZ008368.1, from coordinate 270,647,053 downwards.
AAAAAAGGGTCTATGTTGCCGCTATGCCATAAACCTCATCTAACAGTGGATTCATCTTCCACGACGTTTGGATTCTCCGAACCCCAAATTCGACAATTTTGTTCGTGAACGTCGCCCCGGAGTGAAAATGGGATTCATCGGCTAAGCTGATTTTTCGGTAAGAATTTTCATCTTCAGACAAACAATCAGCGAAGCGAAAACTCATAGGCTTCAGTTCTTAGACTATTTCGACTTTATAAGCCTTCATACCGAGGTCTCTATTCAAAATTCTGCGCAAAGAAGTGGGAGAAATGTTCAATTGCTGCAAACGGTGGCGAGTGGAAATTAACGGTTTTTCGAGCACACTTTCAGCTACAGCAGCAACATTTTCCACTGGACGAACACGCAGACGAATTCTGTTCTTCAATAAGAACCCGGATTGACAAACTCGTCTCACACATTGATCCACAAACGCCGTTGATGGAACTCTACTGCTTTCGAATTTATTTCGTAGATTTCTTACAGTTTGAGTTTGAAGCTTCAGAACTTTAGATGAAAGTTTTTAATATTTATTATTTTCTTCAAGCGTAATGACCCATTTCGTAAATTTATCACATTCAACTAATAATGTGTTCATAAATGTCAAATTCGTCATCTGCTTTGAAATAACGGGGGTTCTACATCCAAAGTTTACATGGTCCACCCCTTATTTATTTACTTATATTATATTCAAGCTATCTGTTTTAATATACGATTTCCCCAATGTACTTCTTTTTGGATTGTGAATACTGTTTATTGATTTATGAATTTCTGCCAATATACTACCTGTGTTGTCATTAGTTCCGTAACTTACATCTAAATCGGAGTTGGCAAATATGAGTTCTATTGCCTTGGACAACTTATTTCAGAAAACTGTAGGCGGAATGATTCGTTGGCAAAGTCTTTTGTGTCTGTCTGATGGAGTCAGTAACCATAGTGACCTACGAAATACGATTTAGGTTTGTAATTCTGCGTTGATATATCAGTTGTATTACAACCGAAAAAACCGGTTCATTGACTTGAAATAACCGATGAAACCGGTTGTTCGAAAATAGCAATTTCTAAAAAAACCGACGTACGGTTAACCGACCGGAATTCGGTTAACCGGTTTTGAATACACTAGTCAACACTAATCAACATTTTCAAAGCAAAACCAAATGTAGAAAAATTAAATTTTGTTTATAACTTTTATTTTTTTTTGTTCAATTAACAACTAGATATAACTTTTTTGAACACTAATGTCGTAAATCTAAAATTAAATCTAGTTCTTCTGCATCAGTGCGTGTAAGTAGGAGAGTAATGTGTGTAAGTAGCGACAACAATTGCTCTACACACAATCAGTAAATGTCTTCGGTTAGTGACTTGTGTAAATACACACCGCAGTGGCTTAACGGGCTAGACGCTGCTGAAGATGATGGTTCACAAACATCGAAACGATCGTCCAGCGAATGTGAGTTCGAATCCCACCCGCGGCATTTACATTTTTTTCACTAACCGGAGAAAACATGATCTCTTAGCCTTAAAGGAAATTACAACTCTAAAATTAAATCATTAGATATAAAACAAAATATTTCCAAATATGCCGTTTTGCCTCTGAATTAAAATAGAGTCATCGATATCACCGTACACCAGTACTTTTAACACATGAGCAAGACCTAATACACGTGAAACTAGAGGCCCTCTGGAGTAAAACTGCGTTTACAGTTTCTCATTCCCTCATCATTTGCCCTTTTTAGAGGACTTTAAAGTTTTAAAGGACATTTAAATAGAAAAAATATTTATATATATTTCTACTCATCCTACGATGCTGAGATAAAAAGCAAATGAAAGAGGAGACTCTCCTCAATTTTGCAAAAATACTTGTTTTGTTATATCAGGACAAAGGGACCTTATTGAAGTCCTTTAAAAATTTTGTCCTTTAATATCCTTGAGAATTTCCAGCCATTTCATCCACAAAAAATATATGTTAAGGACATTAATATACGCCAACACGTTGCTGAATTTCATTGTACTCACTTTGTAAGTTTAGTGTAGAAATAATTTTAAGTTCTACTATACAAAAAAAAAAATTTATATGTAACTCCCTAATATTAACCAATTTTCTATAAATAAAATCTAACACATGAACAAATGAATACACACATAAAACTGGAACCCCGTGAATTAAAAGTACGTTCACAGTTTTTCATTTGGTGATCCGGTCTCTCTTTAAGAGCGCTTTTAAGTTACGAAGGACATCGAACATTTTTAAATGACTTCAATAAGGTCCCTTTGTCCTGATATAACAAAACAAGTATTTTTGCAAAATTGAGGAGTCTCCTCTTTCATTTGCTTTTTATCTCAGCATCGTAGGATGAGCAGAAATATATATAAATTTTTTTTCTATTTAAATGGCCTTTAAAACTTTAAAGTCCTCTAAAAAGGAGAAATGATGAGGGAATGAGAAACTGTAAACGCAGTTTTACTCCAGAGGGCCTCTAGTTTCACGTGTATTAGGTAATGTTAATGCGTTAAAAAAAATTAAAATTTGTCTTACGGTGTATTCATCATCTGAACTAAAATAAATACCTGTGTTAAGCAAAATGTATGTTTCATTCATCCTTTATATTATCTCAGTACTTTGTGAAATAACTATTATTTTTTTTATCACACCTAAGCAGCGCCTTGACATTGAATCCACAAGCCTTTAACAGGTTTGGAGTGGAATGTTTTCCACGCCGATTATACCAGTGCCCTAAGCTCATCTTTATTAAATTGGTTTATTCCTTTGATAGACACTTTAATGTCCCGCCACAAGTTCTCAATAGTATTTAAGCCCGGCGACTGCATAGACAATCTTAAAACTATTACACTATTATTTTCAAACCAAGCTTTTGCTCGCTTCGATGTGTATTGGGGGTCGATATTACGTTGAAACACCCATCGAAGCTACAATGTTTAATTGTTTGGATTGTGTTTTGAGGTCGGAATACGGTGTTGGAAGGCCTTCGTACTCCTATCATAATTAACCAAGCTCACTTTTGTTTCAGCTGTCCTCAAAATATTTCGCCATTTGCGTAAGGGCCATTTCACATGATCCTTGGCAAAATGCAACATTTTTTGAACGTTCCGTTTGGATAGAAATTGAATTTTTCGGACACTTTTTGCCTGTAAATTGTTTTTAGTTACCATTTTTCTTAATGTAGAGATATCAACATCCCGATCGTATAGTCGGATGAGGTAACAAAAGTCGAACTGTACGTGGCGCAATATTTTTGGTTCCAAATGTTCTGTAATTTTCAGGGTTTCCCTGTGTTTCCTAGATTAGGCTTATATTATATTCCGATCTCCGCCATATTCTTTGAGCATCCAATTATGTCAGTAAATTGTATGTAGCTTCTGAATTCTTTTCTCATCTCTTTTATGCTTTCTTGGCGCTCATGATTGCATGATTGACGGCCCAACAATTTATTAATGCTACTAATAAACATCACTCATATTTAGAAACTAACCTTTGTTTTCAAATTCAAATCCAAAATACCATTAACCATTTCAAAAAAAAATATTTTTTTGTAATTGACTCTATTTTATAGCACACGTCATTACATAGACTTTAAAATACTGACACTGACTTGGAGAACAGTAGTGTACAAAATTTATTAAAAATAACGGCATTATATTCAGCAGAGGACCGGTCAATCAGGTTCAGAATTTCTTGACATGAAACACCTTGGACAACTGATTTGCAGAGAATACAAGTTTTGAAGAGTATGTTACTCTATTTCATCGCACACCACTGTATGTCAATGTACGTCAAATAACTCTCTATAGAACCGACCACACCAGGAATACTGTGAAAGAAAATTTCAGAAGAGGACAATGACAGCTCTATACTTCTTTACTTTATGGTGAGACATATTTTGAGAGCGAGCGAGGTAGCGGATCTAAGATGTTTTTGGCATTCACTGGACGATCGTTGCAACAGAGAGAAATAGACGAGAGCTTCTATCCCTCTATTCACGTTCTCTCGATGACGACGAGGTAGTAGGCCATTTCAGCGAGTTGGTGTTGAATTGTATTCTTCGGTTGGACATTAAACGAACAGAAATAAAAGGGAATGCATATTTTCTGTCGATGCAACCTAGAGATAGGCACGACTCACGTGATTGGCGTGAATCACGCGTTTTTGGGAAATTGTGTTGTTTTATGATGTCGTTTTGGGAAACTTGGCAAACAAGGTCAACATTAGAAAGTCGTAAATCCTTTTATGCCGCTAACAGATTATTTTTTTCCCAGTTTGTGTAGAAGCCGCGGGCAAAATTCGAACGCACATTCACTGGACGATCGTCTCGGTGTTGGTGCAGGTAGCATCATCTTCAGCAGCATATAGCCCGCTAAGCCACCGCAGTGTGTGTTCACACATAGTATTAATAACACTGTGCAACACCAAAAAAAAAATGATGGGGTTCTGTCAACGGTTTCTGGTAGAAAGGTCTAACAAAATATATACGTGTATCAACGTTTTGCCAGATCTGATCTGAATTTTTTTTAGGGCGGGTCAAAGTTGCCGCCCCTCGGAAATTTCCTGCAACATATCGGCATGCGAAATTGTGTTTTCCTTACTTCTGAGGTACAAAATATGTTCAGAAGTTTTATAGAAAAGATTCAGATACACATTTTTGTGGAACAAATTAACCCTCTAACTGTCACGTATAACCATAATTTTTACTTTTTTTTTTTTGAAAACTAGCAAAAAAGACTGCTCCAAAATGACGGGGGCGTGGTCAAAATGTTCTACAATAATTACCGCCATAACATTTCACTATACGTGTCTGAACACTCCAAAACACAAATCCTAGCCCAAGTGCTAGATAAAAGATGAAATATGACAAAATTCATTATATTATGTGGACTATTTTTAATGGAAACAGCAAAATGACAAAATTCATTATTAACCCTTAGACGGCAGTTAGTTTTTGCTTATTATCTACCACTTGGGCTAAGATTTGTGCTCGGACACATATAGTGAAATTTTATGGCGATAATTTTTGTAGAACATTTTGACCACGCCCCCCGTCATTGTGGAGCAGTTTTTTGCGAGTTTTCAACAAAAAAGGAAAAATCATGGTTATACATGACAGCTAGAGGGTTAATTTGTTCCACAAAAATGTTTTTCTGAATCTTTCCTATGGAACTCCTGAACATATTTTGTACCACAGAAGTTAGAAACACACAATTTTGCATGCCGATATGTTCCGAGGGGCGGAAATTTTGACCCGCCCTAAAAAAATCTGATCAGATCTGGCAAAACGCCGATACACGTATATATTTTTTTAGACCCTTCTACCAGAATCCGTTGACAGAATCCCATAATTTTGAAAAAAATTTCATTTTGTCTCACAGTATAACAGAAGTTATATGGGGCATGATAATGGTATTGTCGTAATTGGTTTTTAAGATGTTTTTGGGAGATTCCTAATGACGTTTTATATTGCTTGCAAATTTTGTTATTTTCGTCACAAGAAACATATTTTTTGAATTCATAATATTGGCAACCTTTTTCACATTAATCAACGTGTTATTATGCCCCTTAGTCAGCTATTATGAAATTTATATGTGTGTACAAAATAACGACATTTCGAGAACATTCAACTGGTTGCGAAAATTTCGTAGGTAAAAACAATTACAGGGTTGTTCTGCCAAAGTTATTTCCTACGAAAATATTTGTTTGAAATCATCTTCAGCGATGAGGCTCATTTCTGGCTGAATGGCTTCGTCAATAAGCAAAATATGCGTTATTGGTCAGACAGCAATCCACACGTAATCCATGAGTAATCATTGCATTCCGAAAAAATTACGGTTTGGTGCGGTTTATGGGCCGGCAGCGTCACTGGACCGTACTTCTTCCGTGATGACCAAGACCGGCACATTACTGTGAATGCGAATCGCTTCCGTTCAATGATAACCGAATATTTTTGGCCCCAATTCGATAATATGGATTTGGAGGACATGTGGTTCCAACAGGACGGCGCCACAAGCCACACAGCGAATGCCACAATCAATTTATTGGAAACCAAGTTTGATGAACGTGTTATCTCACGAAATGACCCAGTCGATTGGCCGCCTCGGTCGTACGATTTGACGCCGTTAGATTATTTCCTGTGGGGCTACGTCAAGTCTATGGTCTATGCCAACAAGCCAGCGACAATTGATGAACTTCGTACGAATATAAAACGTGAAATTGCAGCAGTATCGGCCGATTTATGCTTGAAAACCATCGAAAATTGGGTTCAGCGTCTGGACTTCTGCAAGCGTGCCCGTGGTGGCCATGCAAAAGAAATCGAGTTCTATACATAATGGCCTCGAACGTACTTTCACAGGAATAAAGAATTTCATTGGTATCTAAAACCGGTTTTGTTTTATTTAAAAAAACTTTTGTAGCTCTCATATTGAAAAACCCGTTACTTGTAGTACTTGTTGGCTATGCGAATAATCGCCCAAGAGAAAATCGCCCAAAACACAAAATGTACAGATATGTGCTACAGATTATTGTGAGTACCTGCCACAATGGCCTAATCTCACAGTGGTCTTAACACCGGGTGAATACAATGCGTCGACCAACGCCCCCGTATGCCGAAGCATCCGAGTACCAATTTAAAACTATGCATTTGGGCATAGTTTTTCCCTTGGTTAGGAACGGAGACTATCTAAACTCCTACCGATCTATGGGTCTCGGCACCCGGTTGCAATACAACTCCACATCGAGCTAAAAGCTCTACCCGCGATTTGGGTTTAAACCACAGCCAGCACGATACTCCCACAAGGGGGCCAACCACTCCCGTGCTACCAGAATTAAGTCTCTGGTCAGACCTCGTAGCCGAAACTACTACCAGTTGAACCCCAAACGGTTCGGGGACTGGTAACCCCACTACTTCTACACTACAACCAGCACACCAGACAAAACAACAAAAAGGCAGCAAATGTTCACGAAAATGGCACCAATGACGATAAGGATAAAACAAACAAAAATAAAAATAAAAAGAAAATAAAAATCCTCTTCAGCGCCAAAAAAAAAAGAAAAAATAAAACAAAATAAACGCGCCATGTTGAATGTATTTTTTAAAAAAAAATGTATAGTTTTAGGTCCCTTTTGTAAGAATATGTATTATATTTTCCTAAAAGGGTCCTTTATTTAATGAGAGGTACTTCTTTTAATTAAAGCTAATTTTTTTTAAGCAAAGCTACCATTTTTAATAAGAAGTGCTTTCTGTAAGAAAAACCCTAAAGGCTCATTTAGACTACTGACAGATTTTGACACTCGTCAAAATTTTCTGACACAACATTTTGAACTAGTGTTTACACATGTCAAAATATTTTGTCAGAAAATCTTGACAGTATTTTGTCAGTATTTTCTGACAGCATTTTTTGTAGTTTCATCAGAATATTTTGAAAGCCGTTTACACTACTGACATATTCTGTTTGTGTTTACTGACCAAATTCTGACAATTGTTCTCAGCTGTTTTTTATTTGCTTTATCCACACATGATAGCAAGTTATTGTGTTTATAAAAATAAAAATAAAGTGAAAAGTTATTATTAAAGGTAATGGATCCCGACATGGCTGCTATAATAGCTGCAACATTGCTAATTGAAGAGGAAGAGTAGGAAATTCCACAGCGGACAAAGAAGTGAAGAAATCAGAGAGGTTGTTGGGTGCGGTGCGCCCACTTTTTCTTGAGAAAGATAGTTTCTTATCTTGTTTTCGAGCAAAATTAGTGGCCAGTGATGCAGAATTATTTCTAAATTTTGTGAGAATGACTTTAAACTCTTATGGAATCGTGTCACACCATTAACTGAAAAGAAAAACACATGCCTGCACACTCCGCATGACAGTATAAAAATATTTATTGAAACAGTTTACTCAGTTTTCCTAACTTTTTGTAATAAATTTTGTATGTCCTTATATTTCACAATTTTAGTCGTCAATATCTCCGGAATTTGAGGGTTTAATGCGGAGTGTTACACCTTCAAATAAAGGCTGAAGCCTTGTCTATCATTCGAATGTAGCAAAAAAATTTATTAGTGTATTTTTTGGAGAAAAACAAGTGAGGTAAAAAAATCGTTGATTTATTGTTAGTCCCTAATGGGTTAACAAAACCAAATATTTTCAGATGCAGACTTACAGATTTTTAGAGGACCTTTCTAATGACATCTATTTGAATAGGATCGGTTTATAAATGGCCGACTTATGTGCGACTATATGTTCAAGCTTTGGAGGCCTATATCTCGGATAATATGGATCAGCTCACAAAAATTTTTTGTTTATTTTAATCTCCGTTTTATGCCCTTTTAGGCCAAAGAAAGGCGCCCTGCACCCATGGTAAACTTGCCCCTAACACGAAAACCACCCATAAAATTAAATAAAAATTTCTCCATAAATTATTTTTAAGTAAATTATTATTCATATTTCATTTAAAATGAATAATACTTTAAAAATATAAATTAATGGAAGGCATTAAGTATTTCAGTCTTTATCGGCCTCGGCTCCTACCTCTGTTCATTTACTGACATATTTTGACAACATTCTGTCAAAATACTGACAGTCGTCAGAATTCTGTCAGAAAATTTTGATGACTTGACGTCAGTATTTTTGTCAAAAATTTTGACAAGAACGTGTCAGCAAATTTTGTGTCAGTAAATTCTGACATTTACACGTTACTAACATATATTGAAGGAAAATACTGACAATCTGTCAGTAGTGTAAATGAGCCTTAAGACTATGCATTTTTTTACAAAGAAGTTCTTTTTTTAAGAACAGGTATTTTTCGTAAGAAAATTTACTTTTTTAAGCAAAGGAAGGTACTTCTTTAAGATTAGGTATTTTGTTGAGAAAAGGTACATTGTTTAAGAATATCAATAGGTATTTTTTTTGAGAAAATTTCCCAGTAAACAATAAATATCTAGACACAAACCAAACCAGTAAGAGTGTAAGAGTAAGTGTGTTGCCAAATATAATTCCATGCTCAGGGTTGTATTTCATGGATTTGCCAGTCTTGCACTTTGGCTTGTTTAAATTTACTTTTTATTCTGTTCAAAATACTCGTCCACAGGCTCCACCTAGAAAACTTCCCTTTACACCAAACCAAAAGTACCCAATATACATAGTTGATAATAACGGATTGTAATAAAGTAGTTAAAACAAGTTGTTTAAAAATTTGTCATTTAGCCCCCAGCCCGCAACGTGCGATGAGGAACTTCGTTACAAAATCAACAATTCCAATACCTTTAATCTACATATACCTATACTATTTCCGAAGATAAGCAAGAGTTCCGCAGTTATAACTAAATTTATGAAGAAAAAATAATAATTTTTTGCTTAAAAATTAAAATTGTGTATGAAGTTTTTTTATAAACCCATCATTATAGGGAGCACGTCTACTTTACCGACAACTCGCCAAGAAAAAAAGTCGATTTTACCCCTTTATTGATTTAATTAGGGTGAGGGGGAAAAGAAAAAATGGAGTGTCCAAGTCCACGGTTCCCGAGATATGGGCTTCCAAAGGTCCAAAGTATATCCGGGTTTATATCTCGCATCAGTAATCCGATCAGGTCAATGTATGTATTGATGGAAAGTTCTTGGAAATGCCCTCTAAATGGCTTCAAAAAAATGCAATTTTATTAACGCATTGTGGACCAATTTCAAAATTTTGATTTTTGACCTCGCCTTTTTTGTCAAAAATTTCGTTATGTCGAAATATCACCTACGTTAAGGTATGCATAAATGTAAATAGACTTATGGACCCGACTTTCGCCTTTAATACAAAATATAGCATGCGCAAATAACCCTTTAAAGACCAGATATATTCGAGTTTAAACTTCATTAATTTTTTTTTTAATTTCGCTATACTTGCAATTTAGAGTAAGAAAACAGAAACTTTAGGTTTTATATGCTTTTTTAATAGAGAATCAGGAAATGAATGATTTCATTGGTGCCATTCTTTTCATATTCGATGCCTGTGAGTCGAGATATGCCTGTTTTTCTATATTTCAATACCCACAAAATTTATCGACATTTTTACAAATATGCATGTAGGGGTACTCAAATCAAAGGAAATATTCTCACGATTTCATCTGCGTTGCTCGTACCGTGTGGTAGACCTATTTGAAAATCGATACATTAATATTCCACCTAATCACACCTCGAATCACACCCATCGGATGTGAAAAGTAATGGTGGCAACCATTTATTCAAAATTTTATTTTTTCAAAATAATTTTTATATTTGTTTAAACTTCAATATCTCTGGAGAGTTATTCAGGCATGTTATATTTCGTATTAAATGTTAAAGTCTGTTCTATAAGACTACATACATTTTACATGCCTGCAAAAAAAAGGCGTGGTTTAAATTGGTCCTCAATGGGTTAATAAAGTTAAATTTGTTTGAAGGAATTAGGAGGGCATATCTGACAGCTTTCCACCGATATATATATTGACCTAATGGGATTACTGATGCGGGATATATGCCCGGAGTCCCATATCTCGGGAACCATGGAACGGGTCGGGGAACATAATATATTGTTAGACTCAGCGTAAGTAGTTTTAGCGATTAATTACATTTTTGTACCGATCACAGAGTTGTCGGTGAAATAGACCTATGCCTTCTGTTGTTTTTTCAACTTGAGCAGTGTTATCAAGCAAATATTTTCGTACGAAATAACTTTGGCAGAACAACCCTGTAATTGGTTTTACCTACTAAATTTTTACAATCAGCTGATTACCAAGCAAATGAAAAGTAACCGGTATTTGCTTACTTTCGTTATTTTTGTACACACATATAAATTTCATAATAGCCGACTAAGGGGAATAATATCTCGTTGATTGTGACAGTTGATATATGTAAAATGGGTTGCCAAAACTATGAATTCAAAAAATATGTTTCTTCTGACGAAAATAATAAAATTTGCAAGCAATATAAAACGTCATTAGGAAATTCCCAAAAACATCTTAAAAACCAATTACCACAATTCCATTATCATGCCCCATATAACTTATGTTAGTAATACTACGTGTGAACACACTGTGGTGGATAAGAGGGCTTGACGCTACTGAAGATGATGCTACCTACACGAACACCGAGACGATCGTCCAGCGAATGTGCGTTCGAATTTTGCTCGCGGCGTCTACACATTTTCCACTAACCGGAAAAACATAATCTGTTAGCAGCTTAAAAGGATTTACGACTTTCTAATGGTGACCTTGTTTGCCAAATTTCCCAAACCAACATCAGAAAACAACACAATTTCCCAAAAATCATCATAACAATTCGTAAATGAGATTATTAAACATTCGTAATACAAAACAATTTTAGAATACACACACACATGCACTGTTTAGAGTTGATATTGATAACACCACCTTAAAGGCTTGGGCACGCGAACACAATGTATTTTGTTGTATGAATCTACCTGTTAAATTCGACAAAAATAGCTACGAGCCTAAAAATTTACACACACAGGTACAAAAGCGAAATAAATACGTTGAATTTTAAAGTACCAACATACCAGTAGTATCCGAGCCAAGCTCGCGACCGAATCGCGCATTTTGCTCATTAATTTATGAACTCGCGATTTGTGACTGTTCAAGTCGTGACCAAATAGTTATTTACTCTGAAAATTGCAAACTCGCCTAGGAGTTTCACTTGATTACCTCGTGATTAAGGTGAATTAAAATCGTAAGTAGGTTGAAAATTGAGTTCGCTGATGATTTACTGTCTCGCTTTTCGTACTATATTAGGACACGATTACCTAACGGTGCGTTTACACGGGACAGTTTGAGACAAGATAGTTGAGAATATGTATTAGTTGTCACAAAGAGAAAAATTGTTTGTGTGATGTACGTGTCCAGCCAGTTATAAAGACAGTACAGTTGTAAGCAACCGCCGATAGTGTCGTTTCTTCGCTCTTTTGCCATTGTGTTTTGTCTTACTTCTCCAAATTACAATGGAACTGATGTACTCTGCAAAATTAGACATGTATTCATGTTTATATGTTTGTATCGTCAAACAATATTTCAATAAAAATTAGCAAAATTTTCAAATACAAATATATTTCTCAATTTGTAAAGTCCTTTGCGATGTTTTTCTATTTTCTCAAATTACTACGAAACGTCACCGATATGGCCGATGGCTGAACTAGTAGACGTTGACGCAGTGGGATTTGTTGTAATTGTGTGAACCAACAACAGGCATTTAGTTATTGTTTCATGACTCTAACCGCCAAATTCAACACAGATCCATACATGGTACAATAATATCTTCATGGTAATAGCAGCGCGTGTTGTTGTTGTTGTAGGCAGCAATAACAGGCATTTTGTTTTTGTTCTATTCGCTTCAGCTGTCAAACTCTACACAAATCCATAACAACAACACAAACATGGTACAATAATATCTTCATGGTAATGGCAGCGCGTGTTGTTGTTGTTGTAGGCAGCAACAACAGGCATTTTGTTTTTGTTCTATTCGCTTCAGCTGTCAAACTCTACACAAAAACATACCAACAACACAAGAATGCAAAAGAGTACAATAACAAAATACATGTGAGTGTGACAGCCGAAGCGAAGAACCTCATGAAAAAAATGAAAACAGCTGTTCTTCCGACTTTACCATGAACATATTATTGTACCATGGATCCATATGAACAACCACAGTAAACAAAAAAGTACAACAACAAAATACACTGAATTTAACAGTTGGAGTCATAAGAAAGTAAAATCAGTTGTTCTATTGCGCCAACCTTTACTAGTTCAGCCATGATCTGGCCGCTTATGTCAAATCTCTTGCCGAAGTTACTGTCGTTGAAAAATCAGAGACAGTTGCGAGGCAAGTGTGGTAGTAAAAATTTTGTGAATGTATTGCTACTGGCGGAGCAAAACTGTCCCGTGTAAACGCCAGGTAAGTGCCAGTTGCATGTGATACTTTCACAGAAATTTCAATCGGGTGGGACCGACTTAAACATACCCTCACCCTAAAACTTCCATCACGACCGAGTTCTATTAAAAATCACACTTATTCACCCTTACGTTGAATGAATGTGGGTGGCAAATGTGTCAATATTCAATAGCAGAGTGGCATTGCGGTTCTTTCAACGGATTCTGGTAGAATGGTCTAAAAAAATATACGTGTATCGGCGTTTTGCCAGATCTGATCATCATTTTTTTTGGGGCGGATCAAAGTTTCCGCCCCTCGGAACTTTCCTGCAACATATCGGCATGCAAAAGTGTGTCTTCCTTACTTCTGAGGTACAATAATAAAGACAAAAAAGGAAAAAGGTTAGAAAAACATTCAGATTGTCTATAAAGCCAGTGCTAGAAGGTTCTGTTGGCGGTGAAAGAAATTTCTAAAGTGTGAAGTAATTTTTGATTTGATTGGTGAGTATAAATAATTATTTTGAATATATAATATAAATAAAATTGGAATACTATAATATAAATCATTATTATTTTATTATATAATCAAATCTAATTACTTTTCTTTAATTTTACAGAAGATACCAGAACGGAGGGGAAATCGTATGAAGATTTTGTGAAGGAGCTCCGATCAATATATCGGCGGATAAAAAATACAACAAATAAGGAGAATGCCCGCCTAGGCAACAAAAACTAATTTGCCATCCTTTTTTAATTATTTCGTTAATTTTGTTTTGTTTGTTGTCATATATCAGAAACGTCGTTTATATTGTCGTCGGCGACAATCTAGACCACAATTACATGTATGAAGTGTTCAACGATGATCTAAGCGACTGTGTCGCTCATCAGGACTTACACGACTTGGGGGACACTTGTATGAAAATTTCGTCGATCCCAAGAAGGCAGTGCCCCTAAACCTCAAATGGGTTCAACAAATGACGGTAACACTGCAAGACGTTTTTTTAGTCAATCTTCCACAGCATCTAGTGTAACTGGGGTAAGTGAAGTGTTAATAAAGAGACTAGAAATTATTTTAAAAGTATTATCCTATGGATACACCGTAAATATTGAAGCCTTCCGCAAGTACTTGTCAGACACAGCAAATCTTTATGTAGAACTTTACCCATGGTATTATATGCCGCCTAGTCTCCCCAAAATAGTAATTCATTGCCCGGATATTATACAACAGTTTTCTCTACCGATTGACATGATATCGGAAGAGGCCTTAGAGTCATGAAATAAAGATTTCAGAAATGTGCGCGAATTTCATACGAGAAAGATTTCGCGGGAAAAAACGATGCAAGATTTATTTCAATCTTTAATAGTATCATCGGATCCTATAATATCATCAAGTTCAAAGAACAAATTTAAAAATCGAAACTCTGAGCCTATATGTGCTGATGTTATTTCTTTACTTTCGGAACCAATACTGTCAGAAATCGAAGACGCTGATATGGAGCACTACAGCAGTGACGAAAGCACTGATACTGTTAAAACTTTTTGAAATGTTTGAGTTTTTCGAAATATATTGTTAAAAAAATTATAAATATGCAAGTTTTCTAATATATAAATGAACACTTTTGAAGACTTTTTATTGAATTTTACAAAATTGCAAATGTATGTGCCACGCCTCTTTTTTACCGCCCACGGTGTTAACGACAGAGTAGCTTAAGTCATTCTTGTGCTGTATTGCAAATTCTATATTTCTAGGAGCTTTCAATTCGACTTAAAATGTATTGCGCGCCAGATTGATTGTGCAGTGCTAGGGTAACTACTAACTACACCACTAACGCCAATGCACTACCAAGTTCAACACACCTAGGTTGAGAGCTAATAAAGTTGTTCTTAAAGAATTTTAATTTTAAGGCGTTTAAATTAAATTATTTTCATTTACTTTCATTTTAATAAAGGCTCATATAAACGTAAAACTATTAATTCAATTCATATCGATTTAAAATTGTTAAATGCGTGTTTAAATTAAATTATGTTAATTATTTAAAAGTAAAATTATTACTTCAATTAATATCGATTTAAAATCAGTAAGTTCGTGAAAAACTATGAAACTAAAAAACAGTCAATTCTCTTATTTAAAGTTATCTACATACAGCTTTCATTTTGTACCGGATTTTATGGCCGCAACGCTCTTAAAATAACGCTTTTTCTGAAGTTGTATAGATTTGCGGAGTTCTTCTTCAGCGTTTCCATTTTCGGGGCATGGTACACAATGTGAAATAAATGTTAATAATTATTTACATGTACAAAAATTAAGTTTCGGCTGGTTTTACCTAAAAGGACTTGGTAAAAATTACTTAAAGCTTTAAGTGCTTTTTTCCCTTGTACGCCATAAACATTATAATTATGAGTTATTTCCACAGATAAAATGTTTTAAATATTTTTTTTATACCATTCGGTTGAATGAGAGCTTTGATGGCTTCGATCTTACAAAACGAACGACTAAATTAAAACAAACAAATATGTTTAAACAATAAACTTACATATTCCTTTCGATTGTCTGGCACAGTATTTGCATTTATTTCAGACAGCTGTTGCTCCGATATAATGGGGACTTTCTTTCTTAAACATTCTACAACATTTTGCTGTGTATGAGGTCTATTTAAAAGCACACTTTGTCTGGCAAGAGCTTCGGCACGAAATTTTAGCTGATCTGGAAATATATGACATTAAAGTAAGAAAATAATTCGATTCGATTATAATTATATCGATATCAGATTTGTTCTTACCTTCAAGTACAGTATCCCGTTTTTTAAGTTCATCTGAAAGTATATTCATATTTCTTTTTATTTTAGGAAAAATAATTTTATTAAAATATTATAAATACCTGTAAGTTTATTTATTCGCTTTTTTAGCCCCTCACAATTACAAGTATAGCGTTTAATTTTACGAAGGGGGTTACTTGTTTCCGAATCCAACATTTTTTCTTAATTAAAATTAAGTCAAAGTTGTGGTATAGCTGTGTTTTGTGTTTTTTTTTTAATTTTTAAATAGGTATAAATGAGCAAAGTGGTAAAGGGACATCATATTAAAATATATAAAGGAAAACAACCATGCAAGATTGGTTGTAATATTAAGCTCCCGTTGTATGAAATGGATAGTGCTTTACATTCTAGGTCGGATAATAAAAATGTCTCACTTTCGTCAGGAGATTCTAAATCTGCAACAAAAACACCTAAAGTCATAGATTCGCAGGGAAACTTTTCTCGTCTTGTGCGAAGGAAAAAATCTCAACTGGTATGGTGTTTTTTATATAACAATAGTTGTTTGGGCTAGTTGAACACAGAGAACAACCTTGAATATTGTAGGTAAACGCACCATTCGCCGTCTTTACTATTCCTTCACAACGCTGAGTTACTGCAAAATCTTGCTCTAAAATATTTCTATGTAATTGCTCAAGTATCTTTACTGGGCTTGTAATACATCTTTTCATTTTTTTATAATGATTCTCAAAAGCGTATGCAGACCTCATGGTGGGATCACCAACGTATTGTAGTGTATCTTTTAAATGTAGCAAATTATGAACATTGTATGAGACACTATTTTCGCCGAACACTGTTGCAAAATTTTCTACAAAAGGTTTAACAATGTCTGAGATGTTTCCAGATTACTCACGCATTGTTTTGGGCAGCAAATTAATCTATATGCACAGTGAATCAACAAAAATTCATAGTAAATATTTTCATATACTTCGCCCTTTAATGCAATTATACCAGTACATAATAAAACTGTCGAAACTCGGTGGCCTTCCAATTCAGAATTTCATCTAAGGACCTGGGCTTCCTAACAAACTCTTTAGGAATAAAGCACTTCATTTTTAATAATTTTTCAGAAATATTGGCTTTAAATTCTTTTGCACTTGGAAAACAATTTTTTTTTTGTAATATTCCAATCAAAAATTGCCGTGTTACACCTAAGTCTATAAGGTGCATACAATCAGGCATGAGTTGCGTTACCATTGAAAGACCCAAGCACTCCAGAGATGATTGATTTTTCAAGTACTCAGCTGAATGATGATTTGGATATTTCCTACCCGCAAAATCCTGATCACTAATCAAAGTTCCACATGCAGATGCATAAGTGAGGCTTCCATAAATTTTTTTCGCAATACCACTTTGTTTAATGCAATTATCTCCAGTTGAAAAATATATCTATTTTATAAGCATTTTTCAATAATTTTAATTATTATTTACTTGTAACTGAATTACTATTATTTCAATTTTTGAAATTTATAATCTTGATGGTATATAATTTATTCCATCTCTGTTTTGTAAAAGATTATCCACTATTTTTTATACTCTTTTAATTTCTGGCTTTTTTCACCTTTTCTGCTCTGCCCTTATTATTGTTTCTTGTAACAAAAGAAGAAAACCGAACCTTCCTGGCTTATAGTTTTGTAACTTTTCGCCATTCTCTCAAGGCAGCAGCTAAAGGAAAGTAAAGCCCTCTTCGTATACCCTGAATTTAAGTGAAATAAATAAGTAAGTTTTATAACGAATAAAAGAGGAATTTGTTTAATCATTTATCCCAAATGGAAAAGAATCTACCTCTGATTCAAATTCTTAGAGCGCATTTCCTGTAATTTGTGGAATTACTGCCTACTAATTGGTACTTTTACGGGTTGTGATCAAAAGTGTTGCAAATCTCGCAACTTCTTAGAAAAGTTATAACTCCTCATAACTTTAAACATGGTCCTTCGAACCCACTTTGAATCTTGTGTATGTGATTATACATAATAAACTTAATTAATAAATTGTCGGGAACAAATTGTTGCTCCAAGAGACCAATATAACGTTGAATGTAAAATAAGAATTCCCTTCTCCGATTTTTTTTTTCGTTCAATATACATTTCTGATTCTTTGCAACAACACTATAAATTGAAGACAACAGTATATACCAGTAATTGACCAGTAATTTGTCAAACTTCTCTATAAATACAACAGTTTACACATACGGAAACTTGGAAAGTGATTTACGGTGTAAAATTATTAACGAAGTCGTGCAATTAGAGACTGGCAGTGTTGTGTACGTCATTTCCAGTAAAGTCTCTACTGAGGTGTATGCAACTGGCAATTTGTTGAGAGAAGTGATAGTTATTGGCGAAATCACTCAACATTCTACGGCTAATATAGGTGGAGGCTTTAGAAAGAGCGTCGTATGTTTTTTCTTGGATTTCTCACAAGATTGAACATAACCAAGTGATGTGTAAACCTGCATTCGACTGTATACGACAAGATATGTGTTTTTTGAGGAAAATTTTGGAACACTCGTATTGTTTTTCTTTCAGAAAAAGTTGAGTTTAAAACTTTCTGCATTTAGTGACATAAACAATACTAAGTGAAGAAATCACACCCATGCATACATATATTGTTCTACATCATTGGCAAGAAGCAGAGACATCTTTGTAAAACATCAAATCTACATATGTAGCAGTACTTCCAAATTTAGCGGGAGTCTCTCTAATCGGGCATCGTCAACATATCTACACCCTACCACATATAGAAGAAACTCAAGTGGTCATTAGCCGTTGCTGGTATCCAGGTGGCAAAACTTTATATTTGGAAACAAGAAAGCTGTAAGTTGTAAATTATTGAAGCTATAACATTATTTAACCCCCAACACGAATTCCCCAAACACTAAATTGTAATTATGATATGGCGGTGGCCGTAACTAACGATACTTAAATTGCATATTGGAAAAAACAACACTTGACCTCTGATAAAGGTTACAGAACCCGAAAACGGTAGAAGAATAAATATTGATTTCATATACGTACATAAATACATATATATATGTACTTATATGATTCTAAATATAACCGCAATTATTTGCTGCAATTTCTTTGATTCCCCATTCCTTCGTTCACAACTTTTCTTAAGTTGTTGTTCCCACTCAGATGAAAGAGAAACACTAAATCCGACTGCCTACAATAGAGTGACATCAATTCTAATAAGAGTAAAGTTGATCGGCACCACATATATTTTCTTAACCGCTCTCTTAATCTCATAATTTATACCCTTGTTTTTGGATGACGATTTTCACGAGAGAGTAGGTATGAAACTCTAATGAACATACGAACCTGGATGCATACTGTTTATTCGTATTCTTTAACTATTTCTCAACAACATACAGGAACATGGAATGAAATTTTAAAGAAGTGAAGAGCAATGTTAATAAATAAAATAAATGGTTTCCCATTACATCCCATAAAGGGACTGGGGAGAACTTCTCACAATCACTGAGCTGTGCGCTTTCCAGTTTTCACTCACTGATTGGGACCTACAGTTTTACACCGATTCCGAACGGTAATTTGAGAAGCTTTATCATGGCTAGCTACTCGATAGTGTCGCCGTCACTATGCGAGGTGACCGCCGCCGAAAGAAATAATTTTTTTTTTTTTTTTTTTGAAGGTGGTCAGAGCCGGGTTCGAACCCAGGTTCTCATGTACAAGAGCCGCGCACACTAACCATTGCACCACCGACGGCCACATGTTAGCAATGTTACTTATTGATAATTGTGTGTCTCTTTTAGCAATTAAAGAGACTGGATTACTCATATATTAAACTAAACTTTGGCTTGCCGAAGTTGCCATCCCACAAAAGTAGTTTTACCAGAATACTATTGCCCGTAGTACATATATTATGAATTTTATAGAATTCAAACACTAAATTTCGAATAAATTTTTTCATAAATTAAAAAATTAAATAATTAATAAATAAATCAATAAATAAAATAATTAAATTGCAAAATCAAGTTTCAAATCAATGCAAGGGTGTCTTCCGTTAAACGATTCCGAAATTTGAAGAGTTTCTATATTGGCATTGGAAAGAGCATCTGATAATTTGATTATATTTTAATTTTTCCATACCAAATTAAAAGTCGATTTTGTTTCGTAAATTGAATTGAGTATCGGGTAAAAGGAATTATAAATTAATTGCGAACGAAGTTTAAGATACTTCCACTGTGCATAGTCCCATTCTCACTAAATCAGCATTGGTAACACGCATTCGAAAGGAGAACATAAAGATTTGGTTTCAAATTTTCAAATCGGAATTGATTATGCGATAACAGGCTTTATTAGAAGTTTTATTAGAATTTTGTTTTGTTACGCGCTTCATAGAATAAAATGCTTGCTCTACCTATAATACACAGAATACAGAAGTCGTAAATGGTTGAATATTTTACATGCTTCCAAAATATCACGATATTCTACACATCAAATAATACGACGATTATTTATGTTCCACTAAACTTCCCGATGAAACCCTATCACTCAGGGAACAGTCCCTAAAATCGCATAAAGATCTCCCTAAGTGGGAACAAATGGACACATTTCTCTCCAATAGGTATGAAGTTGTTGAAAGGTTAAATAGTATTAAAGGAGTTACACCATCTTCTAGGAAAAAATGTGACTCTGATATAAATGCTTTCAACACTGAAAGCTCTACTCAATATCCCTGTAAAATGTGTGATTCCGATCATCCTCTAAGAAACTGTGCACAATTCAAGTTTAGATCCTCGGTCTAGAAACGACTTCGTCTCAAAGAAAGACATATGCATCAATTGTCTTTCCTATACACATATCCGAAAAGATTGCCAAAGTAAATATTCATGCTCTCACTGTAAAAGGAACCACCATTCGTTACTGCACTTCTTTAAATCTAACTCCACCCCCGCTAAAACAACAATCCCATATGTTCCCACTAACAAATTAGATGCTCAATCGGGTAGTTCTGGTCAGATAATAGGCATTAGTCAGACTTCCACACATTTTGCTTCTAGCATGAACGGGTCTACCACTGAGAATACTTTGCTTCCCACAGCTATAGTGCAAATTTTTCATAGGGGAGATATTTTTAATGCTCGTGCTTTCATAGATCAAGGTTCAGAAAGGAGTTTTATATCCAAAAAGCTTCAACAACGTGTGATGCTTCCAACAGAAACAAAGAACTTCCAGATTGGCGGTATAGGCGGTCAAATCGTTGGCAACTCTAATGCTCTTTGCGGATTAACACTGTGCTCCAAAAATTACGGAAAACTTGTTGATATGAAAGTTATAGTTTTGTTCCTAAAATTACACGCATGTTACCCAGTTTTCACATATCAAAGTCGAACGTTTCTTTTGAAGACCTTAATGATCTTGAACTAGCGGATCCCCACTTTTACTCCCCCGGTCAAGTGGACCTGTTAATTGGTAGTAATTTTATCCCTAATATATTGTTAAACGGAGTTAAAACTGTCTGCAATTCTCTTATAGCTCAATCCACAATCTTCGGATGGGTTATAAGCGGCCCAATTCATGTTGAAAGTTTTGCATCATTTTCAATTAAAGTCGAAGAACTCTCGAGTGACCAAATCGCGGAACAATTAAAAGCGTTCTGGGAAATCGAAGAAATTCCCAGCAAGATTGTGAAACTCTATTTCAAAGAACGACTTTTCGAACACCAGAAGAAGAGCAGGGTTCGAACCCAGGATCTCATGTACAAGAGCCGCGCACACTAACCATTGCACAACCCACGGACAGTCGCAGGAAAGGAATATAACGTTGGATGAGGTGGAACAACTGTGCCTGAATGCTCTGCAGTGGTACGCCCAAATAAGAATGACGCTCCTTGCTGAACATCGAACTCATTCAGAAGCAACGCTTAAGTCCTGCAGGCGCCATACAAAATTGTTCATCTCCAACCATGGTTTCCTCAACGAATAGTGTACACGATATTTTTCCTAATGGACCCAAAAATCATAATTCCCTCTGCCTTTGTAAAACACTTTTTTCCTAAAGAGACACATTCCTTTAGAAAATACTCATATCTCAAAGAAATGTGATGTAAAAATTTTAAATAAAGATAAAAAAAATACAACCAGTAAAAAACATAGTTTTTAACAATAAATTCTTTATATATGGACACGCCCCTTTGTCCAATCCCGCAAATATTTGCAGCAGATCATAGAATATGTACAACTAACCAACATACCTAATTTTGTTCAAATACCGTTAACAGGAGCAGAAATAATGGATTTTTAGTTTGTGATTTGTAGGACTCCCGCTCCCCTTTGTCCAATCCCGACCAAATTCATTTCATTTTTGCCGTCGCCATTAGTTTGCCCGCGAAGTTTCGCTCGATTGGATCACGGGAAAATGGTTAAAAATCAATCCAGACAGGTGAAGTTATTGTAAAGAAATTAAAAAAAAGTAAATGTGTTTCTTGTATTGAGATATAATTGGTTTAGATGGTATTAGGCATATCCAGCTTCTCAAACGATAGTGAGGGTTGGTTGGTCGAAAAGGCTGCAAGACAGTACGCTGTCTAGCACACTTAGGCTAAATAAGCCCATTGTGATACCTGCAGTTTCCTCCAAGCAACTATTGACTAGTCATCCAGCTAATTTGCCCTTTCAATAAATTTGTCTATAAGACCTACAGGAATATCCTGTAGGGCTACGGTCCTAACTAGATGTGTTCCGAATATCCTACTTCTCAGTCCTGCCAATACAAGAGAAGGTGTTTCGTCGTTTCCTCGTCCTCTTCCATGCAGCATCTACAGAGAGTGGAGTTTCTCTGTCGCAATCTTAGGGCGTGTTTTCCTACAAGACAATATCCCGTAAGTGTTCCTATCATTGTGGATAACCTGCCTCTCGGCAAGTGAGGGTGAGTCACGACAAAATGCGACATCACAGTGTTTTTCAAACATGAGATACTACAAATTCCGACAATAGTAAAGAGCAAAGCTTTTGCGATGCTATTGTTGTAGGATTTTCAGACGAATCATCCTAGCCCAAACCTAAATTGACATGCTTCAAATGGGGCTGGTTCCTCAGAGCTTCGCCAAATCAAAAGTGCTAATGGTTTCTACCAGACTACTTGTATGTCTAACCATGTACGTTATGTCAACAAATGTTTTAAATTTGTATTTATTTCAATTTCGTTTACAAATGAATTCTGACAGGAAAATAGATAAACAAAAAATTCCTCAAATTAAAGTGCTGCCTAGTCATGTATGTTTCAGCGGAATGGGAATACACATAACTACGTTATTTAACACGGGGGTTACACGGTCAATTTTTGCCTTTCAAGTTTCAATACATTCATACTTTTTTACTAATACACTCAAACTTTTAAAAATTGAAAGGAACTTGCTTTCAATTTCTCTTTCAAGTGGAGTGATTCAATTTTCTTTCAAGAAAACAGCTGATTACATATGTTATGAACAGCTTCTCGTTTTCCTCCTTACAAATATTCTGCCGTCATCATTTTTCGATTTCTACTTTTACAAATATTAAAATTTTATAAATAATTAAAAATGTTTATGAATAGAGGTAATAAATACAATGATATGTTGCGATACAGAAGACATGAAGGTTTATGGAAAATGAATATTGCTTTCAAGTTGCGTGCAGCCTACGTCACAGCTATCAATTTACATGAATTTTGACAAGCAGTATGTGTACTTAACTTGAAACAAAAACTTGAAAGTGTGGCTGCAGCGTAAGATGGAAGTATTATTTTGTTCTATTTTGGGGTAAAAATGTACATAAAAAATTTGGAAAAAGATACAAATCAGTTGGCAGGAGGAGAATTATCCCCGATAGGTGTAGAAAGTGTCTTGAGCTTTTTGGAGCACAGTAAATGGTTTTCCGTTGGGCCTAAGGCTTAATCTCCTAATAGATCTCCGAAGGTTGTGCCTCTAAAAATTTACATTTTGGGGATATGTTTTTTCCGATTATTTTTTTTTTGTCCGCAAGTTTTCAATATTTTTATTTTGAACTGAGTGTCAGCCAACATGTGAGTCTATCCCCGCCCACAATCAAGAACAAACAACTTAATGGAAATCATATCTTTTATTTATAAAAATAAAATTATAAGTTATAAATTTGTATGTTTTTTTTTTTAATTTAATTTTATTAGTGCAGTAGTATATTTAGTTTATTTTAAATATTTTAATTTCAAAGAAAAGCAATTACAAGTAAATTTTTTTATCAAACTAAAATTGAAAATAAATATTTTAGAAGTGGTGCTAGTTTGGTGTAGAATAAAATCCTTGTGGGTTACTATCTAAGGATGGACGATTTTCAGCCGGTCACAGGTAACTGATTGGCGAGCTGGCAGGAGTATATGCCCCTGTAAAATATGCATTGACCGCCATATTTTTCGGTTTTGGTTCGTAAGTGTCTATTAGAGTTGCAGCACTTTCTCCTAAACTCACGCGTAGATTATCGATTTCATTTTGCACAGCCTGAATTTCATCTAATTTTTTCTTGAACATTTTTCGGGCGTTTTCTCGTATTTCTTCAGCCTCTGCCTCCAAGTCAGAATACTGTTGTTCTAGCATGTATTCTTCTGCTATAGGCATTAGTCGTCCATCATAAGGGAAATTACATGCTTCTTCATCTTCCAGTACAAGGTCTAAAAGTTCAGCAATTTGTTTGTCGTTCTCTTGCTGTTCTTCTAGGTAATTCTGCCATTCTTCTTCGAAAGGGGTCCATTCCTCACTCTGTTGACTTTGCAAATAGTCCTCACTGTCTTCATAGTCCAATTGTTCCGGGCTGGTTTCAAGCTCTGTGAAAAGTTCTTCATGTGTGGTCGTTGAGAAAGATGGACTTAGAGATTGTTGAGGTCGCTTAACTTGTTTTATTTGCTCTTCATATTCTGTGATTCTCTTTTCCAAGTCGGCAATATGTTCTTGGGCCTGCCTCGACATTGTGCTTTGTGTGCTATATAAATCAGAATTTAATGCCGTCCATTCGCCGCTGGTGTCGCTATTTTCGCTACAGGTGATTGTGCTGTCGCTGGAGCATTTCCTAAACTTATTTAAAGGGGGACTGTCTTCAATAGCGGAGTCTGCCCTACGTTTCGTTACGATAGTTGGAGTACACGAGTCATATGAATTATGAAGTGACTTCCTCGCGTTTAATTTCGGTTCATGTAGATCATGACTGTTAGATTCTGATTCAGGGACTAGGTCCTCGTTGCTGGTGATGATACAGTCGGAAATATGAAGTAATGCAAACCCTTCGACCAGAGGTAAAATTTCTTCATCATCTAAAGCGTTGCCATACGATTCGTAATACTGTTTCAAATGCTGCGATTCATTCTTTTGCAACTGTATGTTCTTCTTCAAAGGATGCTTTAAGCATCTTTTGAATTCTGACCAGTTTTCGGGAGCGTCACTGACCACTCCAGCGTACGGCTGTTCCAATGCACCAGGAGAATCTGCAAAGGTACATAAAAATATAAATACAAAAAATGCATGAAATACAAATAAAATATAAATTTATGATAAAAATGGAGCCATTAATTGGGATAAATAGAAAATATTCTTCTATAGAGGTTTAATTTTTGGGAATATAAAAAACAGACAAAATACATGTAAATTAAGAGCCTGTGTCTCTACCTGGAACGAAAAGCCAAGCGAACGAAAATCAGTCACTTATATTCGACTCAAAGTAGTAATTTTCGTTCGCCTGACCTTACGTTTTTTCCCAACTGACAGCACATTCGAAATGGAAAAACCAACATTTGTACTGAAAAGTTTTGAAAAATTTTATGATTTCATTCGACTGGAAACGACAAGATTGTGAAAGCCAAATCAACTTTCTTTAGAACACGAACGAAAGCTTTCGTTCGAGAAACAGCCTTTAAATAAAAATACGAGTATAATACGTATCTTAGAGTTTAAGTAATCGAAAAAGTGAAAAATTTGATTGAAAATATGACAAAAATTAGAAAAATTTCTCTAGGAAGTGGATCAACAAATCGAAAAATTAAAATACACAGATTGAATAAATTGTACGTGTTGGACCAGAGAAGCTACTTGGAGAATTACCAACACGCTGGTGGTATTCATGTAATCGCCTTATGTACGGGCCTTGAAAACGTGTACAGCAAACGTCAAATCTACAAAAGTTTCGAGTCAATTTTGCTGAGCAGAAATAGAAAACGAAACGTCGGACATTTGTGCAATTCGGTTTGTATGATAACATTTTTGTTTTAGTTTGACGTTTTCGAGTTTACATGAATACCGCTATTAAAATTCTCTTATCCTCCTCTTCACCTGCGTCTTCATGCCAATACTACTTCTCCAGCAATTTGACATATAACAATAACAACTAAAAACTAACTTTTTTACAATATTATGTCGTTGCTGTTGTTGTGTGCTGTACTACTAGACACTTTTTGTCACTTTCAATCATTAGGAGAAACATTTATAAATTTGTGAAAAGTTTTGAAAATTATTATAGGAATCATCCCTGGAAGGGTTATCCTTATATGTGAATAGTTATGAGATACTTCTAACTACATCCCAATTACAAAAGAAGCATAACTCAAAATATTCAAATTTTCATCTCTCGCCATTTTCTCTTTCCTTTCCTCGAAATACGAATATCTAATATTGGGAATTTGCATCAATACTGAAAATTTTGAGTTATGACTCTTTTGTAGTTAAGGTGTGATATATGAAATGCTTAAAAGTAACCTAACAGGAGTAAGTACTTACCGAGAATTTCAGCGCTGATTGTTTCTGGACGTAGGTTATCTGTACCAAGTCTAGGCTCCTTTGCCTCTACTTCGTTCGGATACAATATATTTCGTTCTGCGGGGAAGGCGACAAATCGCCTTGGCTTCGGTTCAGTTTCTTCATATGTCAAAAGACGTTTGCAACCGAGTTTTTCGGAATGCGATGATGATGTTGGACAGCCGTGATGAGAAGAGCCAGAGTTTTGTTCCTGGTTATCCGTGATGATTAAAGCTCGTTCTATTGAGAAAAAATAAACAGTAAAATGCATTAATACAACACACTTGCTTGATGCAATTTCGCGCAAATCTTACCTAGATATCTAGCTAATTGATCGATAGTAGGATCATGGTACACATTAGCGTTTTTGCAGAAGAATATATTTTCCATTTTGTTATTATGTAGTTAATTAAAGTAAACGATATTTGTAACAATTTTAAATAATATCTTTGACAATTACCGTTCAATGTCGCAGAAACTACTGATGATGTACTTCCACGCAAACGCGATATTTATACAGAAAACATTCTGAAATTGCACAATCCCTGTCAGCATCAGGTATTGAACTCGCCCGCTGTATAACTCCACCTACATGTCGTCAGGATTTCCCAGAACTTTGAACAGAAGGACTTGAAAGTGTGTTTAGCACATGACTACCTGAGCGGCAGTTGCATGTGTGCGGTGAGCATTATTATTTAAGCTCACACGCCAATATGGCTGGTATTTCTATTGGTAGGAATACAGGTAGGGAAACTCTCGACTCATGAGCCGAATCTGCAAGAACTCGCTCGATTTATAGCGAAACGAAATCCGAGTGCGAAATGTGCGATCTTGCGAACACGATTTTTAATTTTACAGGTCGCTACCTTCATTCCGCTCATATGCACAAGAGTGAAAAATATTTTGAGAGCGAGCGAGATAGCGG
Source organism: Phaonia tiefii (assembly GCA_963931995.1). Lineage (NCBI taxonomy): Eukaryota > Metazoa > Arthropoda > Insecta > Diptera > Muscidae > Phaonia > Phaonia tiefii. The sequence continues at coordinate 270,619,643 of OZ008368.1, read as the reverse complement.
ATCTTCGTTTGCATCAAAATTGACTGTGGTCCACAGACATATCAACATCCCAATGTGAACAAAAACGGTTGAGGATCCGTTTCGAACTCGTAACGAGTCCGTAAAATCATAAAATAGCGAAATGTGAGTTCTCGAATTCGGTGCGAACCCGTTTCGAGTCCGTAAAAAGATAAAAAAAAGTGAATCAGTGAAAATGTGATTTGGCGGATCTGTCTCGAACCCGTTACGAGTCCGGAAACCATACAAAAAAACGAAGGAGTGAAATTGTGATTTTGCGGATCCGTCTCGAAGTCGTAACGAGTCCGTAAAGCACAAAAAGCGAATCACTGAAATTGCGATGTGGCGGATCCGTCTCAAATTCATTTTAATTTCAAAAAACTAATCCGAAACGGATTTGAATATGAAGTTCTGTTCAGGTTCGAGATGGATCCGAAAAAGTACAAAAAACGATTTCGTTATGAGTCCGTAAGGGACTTCTGTAGAAACGAATCCGTTTCGAAATCCTAACGGATTCATATGGCATATTGAGATTAGGCACCTCTGTGTAAATTGAGTATGACAAAGAGATCACGGGCTAGAAAATGACACAGAGAACAGCGCGACAGAAATATTAAAAACTGCAGAAACAAGTGATCTACTGAAAAAACAGTGTGAACTGGTTGATTTAGTTCACAAGTGCGAATCATGCAATTGAACTAGTTCGTTCGTGAACTACACAGCTCCACTATAAGCTCAAAGTTTTGTTGCAAAAACCTACCACCTATCTCTGATTTACCTTGCAAATATTTAATGAATATTTCCTCTTCTTAGTCCATTTTATTTTTTAACGCAAATCGTGTTACATTTGTTTTTAAAAATTATCGAAATGTCAAAATATCGATTGCAAACAATTGTTTTCGTACGCAATAACTTTGGCATAACAGCCCGGTACGATTTTTCCGTATACAGCTGATTACGTAGCAAATAAAAAGTGCTCGAAATTTTCGTTTCACGAAATGCTCGTTATTTTTTTTTTATACACGTACGTTGCTGATATATGTGAAAAGGGTCGCCAAAATTATGAATACGAAAATCATGTTTCTTGTGACGAAGATAACAAAATTTGCTACAAGAAATATAAAGCGTCGTTAGGACATTCCCAACACCATCATATAAGCCAATGAATACATTTTTTATTACCATTATTTTGCACCATATAACTTTGGTTAGTGAACTGTTGTGGATTAGCGGGCTAGACGCCGCTGAAGGGGTTGATACACACACATAGAGACGACAATCGTCCAGCAAAAGTGCACTCGAATCCTACACGCGCCGCTTACATTGTTTCCGCTAACCGAAAAAAAATTTCTGTTAGCAGCTTAAAACATTTTACAACTCTCTAATGTTGACCTTCTCAAAAAGGCATCATAAACAAACACAGTTTCCCAAAAATCATCTAACAATTCGTAAATAAGATCATAAAACACTCGGAATACAAACCTATTGTAGAATACACACCAATACACTGTTTAGAGGTAAAGCATCGTTAGCCAACCCATAGACTCGCGAGGCAGACAATAATCGTATTTTTCGGCAATTCACATGTACACAACACTATGTTAGATTATGCATTGTGCACAATTCCATATCGACATCGCTTCTGTTTGTGACCGCACACAAGGACATAATATGTTTTTTCGTGTGCGTTCGGTTTTACCGACCACTGCCTTAAAGACTTGGGCACGCGATTTGCTGTTGCCGCGATCGATACGGAGCGTGATGCAACAAATACAGGTAGCAGCAATATGTGATGTTGTAATAACACTGTGCGACACCAAAAAAAGGTGGGGTTCTGTCAAAGAATTCTGGTAGAATGTCTAAATCGCCATAAAATTTCACTATTTGTGTCCGAAAACTCCAAAACACAAATCTTAGCACAAGTGCTAGATAAAAGATAAAAAAAAATAAAAATAAATGGTTTCCCATTACATCCCATGAAGGGACCGGGGAGAACTTCTCACAATCACTGAGCTGTGCGCTTTCCGGTTTTCACTCACTGATTGGGACCTACAGTTTTACACCGATTCCGAACGGTATTTTGAGAAGCTTTGTCATATATACTCGATAGTGTCGCCGTCACTAACCGAGGTGACCGCCGTCGAAAGAAATTTTAAGGTGGTTGGAGCAGGGATCGAACCCAGGATCTCCTGTACAAGAGGCGCGCACACTAGCCATTGCACCACCGACGGTCACAGATAAAAGATGAAATATGACAAAATTCATTATATTATGTCGACTATTTTTAATGGAAACAGCAAAATGACAAAATTCATTATTAACCCTTAGAAGGCAGTTAGTTTTTGCTAACTATCTACCACTTGGGCTAAGATTTGTGTTTTCGAGTGTTCGGACACGTATAGTGAAATTTAATGGCTCATTTTTGTAGAACATTTTGACCACGTCCCCGTCATTTTCGAGCAGTTTTTGCGAGTTTTCAATAAAAAAGTAAAAATTGTGTATATACGTGACCGTTAGAGGCTTAATTTGTTCCACAAAAATGTTTATCTGAATCTTTTCTATAAAACTTCTGAACATAGTTTGTACCTCAGAAGTAAGGAACACACAATTTTGCATGCCGATATGTTGCAGGAATGTTTCAAGCGGCGGAAACTTTGACCCGCCCTAAAAAAAATTCTGATCAGATCTGGTAAAACGCCGATACACGTATATTTTTTTAGACCTTTCTACCAGAAACCGTTGACTGAACCCCATCATTTTGAAAAAAATATAATTTTGTCTCACAGTGTAATGGGGAAGAAGAACAGGTATTTTGTTTTATATTTCATGAATCCACCTGTTAAATTGGACACATATACGATCAAAAAATTTAGACATAAAAGAAGAAAAGCGAAATACATACTTTGAATTTTACAGTAGCAAATTGTACTACTCGAGCCATGTTCGTGTCCGACTCGTGCATTTTGGTCATTAATTTATGATTCTGAAGATTGCTGACTGCTAAAGTCGTGAGCTATTAGTTACTTAGTTTGACCTGTTTAAACTTCATATTCGCCCACGAATCGGGTTGATCGGGTTGGAAATTGTGCTTGCTCATAATTTTTTGTTTGACGAGCGATTTAAAAATAGCACTCTTCGGACTATGTTCAGCAGTACGCATACATTTCTTTTACTAATTGTATTTCTGACTGCATAGCACCTAAAAACGTACGCAGAAGTACTCTTCTTTGTACTTTTTTTTTGTTATGCCAACAATAAATATGAAAATTGTATTTAAAGATGTTGCTGAAAATAAAAAGAGAATTAAAGAAATCGAAAAGGAAAACATAAAATTAAAAGATGAAATAAAAAATCTGAAATCTTCGGTAAAAACTTTTAATGATGACCGCGTAAAAAACAATTGTATAATCTGTGGCTTAAATGTGGGCGACGATGTAAAAGCCGTTGATGCAGTTGTTGATTTATCAAAGAGTATTGGTGTTGTATTGGAACCACAGGCTGTCGATGATGCATTTTTTTTTGAAAAACAAAAGCAGATACACTGATAAACAAACTGTTATTGTTAAATTTTCTTCAAAAGTCCATAAAGAAAAGCTAATGGAAGCAAAATCAAAATTAAAAGAAAATGAAGATACAAAGAATATATTTGTTAACGACTTTCACAGTAAAGAAACAATGAATTTATTGCACTTGTAATAATCTTATAATGGCACCATATTACGCGGAGGATGCATATATTGAAAAAACCTTAGAATCTGGTTACGTACCGCCGGAAGCCTTTCTTTATTTAGATAAAAGTGGATGCATGCAGAACAGTCTGGGTGTTCCCATTTTTTATCATTTATATAGAAGGGCTACCGACAAATCATTTGATAGAATGTCAGTTGCAAACAATGATACAAGATTTGATACAAGTACACCCGATATTCAAATGAAAAAGAACATTTATTGGTGGATTCCAAATTAGCTTTATTTTTAAATATTGGACGTTGTTTTTTATTTAAGTAAAATACTAAGGTGATGTTTTTGTTTATATTTTTTCATCACAAACAAAATATTGTATTATACTCCCTGTATATATCTTAAGATAAGTTTTTCTAAAGAACGCTATATAATCTCTATTATGCTTGAGAGTCCGATCACGGAACAGTGCATACCAAATTTGTTATTAATATCTATTTGTTTATTTGTAGTCTTAGTTTATAAAATGAATTGAATATAATAAATAAACGATTGAAAAAAAAAAAAAAAAAAAAGTAATATTTCAAGGCAACAAATTTTACGATGTGAGGAAGATGTTGACGAAATGCTACTAAATGCAACAACAAGCAACAATTGGCAACGAAGATCACGGATCATAGCTAGAGATGAGGAAGTAGGTGGCTTAAATCAAGATGGTTCTGGTTCTGAAGATGGTGCTCAGTATGAGTCCCCAGCCTAGATAGTTAAAATATTTTCTTTAATTTACCTTTTGTTAATTTACTTTGTTTTCATTTAAATAACAATTTATATTCATGAACAAAAAACAATATTTTCAACATTTTTTTTTCAATTTAAAAATAGTTTCAATACCACAAATAAAGATTATTTAAATATACTAAGCATTAATATCAGAAGCGTTTCGTCTATAGCAAAATTCAACAAAATTAAAACGATGATATCTAATATGCCCAAGTTACCAGATATAATAGCAATTCAGGAAACATGGTTTCAGAAGGATTTAACGCAATTATACAATATTACAGGGTTCTCAAGTGTTCATTGTTGTAGAATGGATGGATATGGTGGCACATCCCTGTATATAAATGAATAAATAGATTATTCTATTCAGGTGTGTGAAAGTGATAATTTTGTGGAACTTATAATTATAAATCTATGCAATTACAAACTCAATAGCAAACCTATAAGAGTAATGTCATATTATAGATCACAAAAGTGCAATGTGCCTAGTTATTTAGAAAAATTTGAAACAATTTTAAATGATCATGCCCAAAGTCCAATTATTACAATTGGTGATTCTAATATTGACACGTTTCAAAAACGTGTTGGATGTCGGATTTGAGCTCAGGCATTGTTTCGGGTTTATTCGTATTAACCCGAGATTTCACAAAGCATGCCGAGAAAGCAAACACTTCCAACAACGATTCCGATGAGCAACTGCAGCTTCTACAGCTTCCAGATTTCCGTGAGGAAATAGCTGCTGGACTTGTTTCTTTAAAAAACAAACGACCTGCAGGACGACCGTCATCTGCTCAAAATTACAGTAGACCAATATCACCACAGCCTGGCATATCAGGTGTTGGGAAAAGAGCTGTTCATCAAGTTGCTGATGTACGGTTCGATGATGTCGATCATTTTCCCATTTGGGTGGATAGAAAAGAAAAAAAGAGGTGCAAACATTGTAAGAAATCCGACACACAAGTAGTTTGTTCCAAATGCGGTCAGATTGATAAAAATTGTTTCTGGGACTATCATCATCGAAAATAATATGTATTACAACTTTTTTCGCTTCCTTTTCTCAATAAACATGTCTTATAGATAAAGTTTACCTGTAATGTTTTTTTACACCGAATCCGGCAAGACCGTCTAAAGACGGTCTTCAGTATTTCTCACCTGACGTCCGTTTACCTTTAGATTTTGCCATGAAAATTAAAACCTAAGCTTCTTTTGACTACATCTACATACAAAAATGCGATAATTTTTACGGTCTTGCCTGTTAGAGGGTGAAACCTTTTGTAGAGCCGCCATTGGTTTTTAAACCCTTTTTGCACAATTTGCATTGTGCTTGAGGTGCACCTTTCGACTCTGCCAAAACATGTAACCACACCGAACTTTTGGCATTGTTTTTAGTTTTATGTTTTTCAAAATTAATATAATCCCCAAAAATCCCGGGATTTCCCGTTTGGCATCCCTAGTACGGCCTCATTATATATGATTCGATCTGAAATTATTTCTCAGAAGAATATTTTTCATTTCCCATGAATGCATGTCCTGCAGGTATATTTAGTTTAGTGTCAATAAAACGCATGTTAGTTCAAAGGAAAGGAGTTACACTTAATTTTGTTTTATTAAAATATTTTATTATTATTATTAATTTTATTTAATTTTGGAGATAATTTAACACTAAATTTTTATTTATTAAAATATTTTTATTTTTAATTATTATCTAATGGCAGGAGTTTATGCCCCTGACTACACTGACAGCCATGTTTTCGGGGTTCGTTTTGTAAGCGCCAGTTATACTTTCAGCACTTTCTCCTAAATTCACGCGTGGATCGTCTATTTCATCTTGCACAACTTGAATTTCATCTCATTTTTCTTTGAATATTCTTCGGGCATTTTATCCTATTTCTTCAGCCTCTGCCTACAAATCAGAATACAGAAGTTCTCGCATGTGGTTTTCTGATACAGGCCAAATTCGTCCATCATTAGGGCAATTCTCTTCTTCATCTTCCAGGCCTACTTCCCATAGTTCAGCAAACTGCTCGTCATTTTCATGCTGATCTTCTACGTAAATCTGCAATTCTTCTTCGTCGCTTGTGTCGCTATTTTCGCTACAGATGCTTATACTGTCATTGGACCATTTCATAAACTTGCTTAAACGTGGACTCTCGTCAATCAGAGACTCTCCCCTACGTTTCGATACGGTAGCTGGAGTATGAATGCCATCTGCATTTTGAGGTGACTTCTTTGCCTTGAATTTTTGTTCATGTATAGCGTGATCTGGAGATTCTGAGTCGGCGATTAGTTCATCGTTTTTATCACATGTGTCACAGTTCGCAATATGAAGAGATGCAAACTGTTCGACCAAGAGTAAAATTTCCTCATCGTCTAAAGCCTCGGCATAGGTTTCGTAACACTGTTCCAAATGTTGCGATTTATACTTTTCTGTTGATTCGCATTGAGCTGCGATGGTTGTCTCCAATAGCTCCGATGTTTGTCTCCAATAGCTTCGTTCAGAGCGGCGACAATTTGTTGACAATGGTTTTTCTATTAAGAAAAAATAAATAATAAAATTCATTAATAAGTCTCACTTGCTTGAGGCAGTTGCGTGCAAATCTTACCTAGATATCTAGCTAATTGATCGATTGTAGGATCAGCGGTTTTGTAGAAGAATGTAGTTCCCATCTGGTTATTGTTGTAATTAAAGTAAACGATTTTTATAAAAACTTAAAAAAATTTCTTTCACAATCACTGTTTAATGTCGCAGAAAGTACTGATGATGTCTTCCACTCAAACACGATATTTATACCACAAATATTTTCAAACAGCACAATCCCTTTCAGCAGCAGGTAGGAAAGATGCAACTAACTGTCGTCAGGGTTTCCCAGAACTGAAACTTGAAGGTCTTGAAAGTGCGTTTATCACATGATTACCTGAATGATATGATATGGCTGATATCATGGATATGAACCACACGCCAATTCAGGTAGGGAAAAACTTGACGCGCGAAACGAATATTCGAGAACTTGCTCGTTTTATAACACGAAATCCGAGTGTGGAATGTGCGAACTGGCGAACACGGTTACCTAAATATGCTTCATTGCGCTCACACGCTCGAGAGAGAGATATATTTTGAGAGCGTGCGCGATAGTAGATATTCGGTTAGATAATTCGGATATTAAAGCCCCGTATTCAGTTCTTGCGAAATTTAGACATTTAGGCCCCGTATTCAGTTCTTGCAGAATTTTCATAAGAAATTTTGTCATTTATATCTAAACGGAAAATCTTGTTAGAGCGAGTTACCATATATCTCTGGTTTACCTTGCAAGTATTTCATTAATAATTCATCTTTGCACTCCATTCTATTTTTTACTAAAATAATCGAAATGTCGAAAATCCGGTCCCAAACAATTGTTTTCCTGCGGAATAACTTCGGCGTAACAAGTTATTTCGGTTCATGAAATTTTTGTTACTTTTTATACACGTAGTTCTTATGGCAACGAAAATTGCATTAAAACTGAATACCGGGCATTTCATATGTATATCTAAATGGAAATTTCTGTTGCAAAAAGTTGCAGCCTCTTTTTGATTTACCTTCGTCGTGTTACTTTTACATTCAAAATTCTCGAAATGCCAGCATTTCGCTTGCAAACAATTGTTTTCGTACGAAATAACTTTGGCACAACAACCCTGTAATAGATTCTGCTTGATTTGAAAGTAACAAAATTTGGCGAAAGGAAAATTTGCAAGCAATATAGAAACTAATTATCTTCCACATTTTTCTGCCATCATTATCATGCAACATTATGTTGATCTTGTTTACCTAGTTTCCCAAAGGTCCATCATAACAAATCATAATTACCTAAAACTCCTCATAACAATAAGATCATAAAAGTTTCGCGTCCGCCCTCGGGCGTGATACAGCAAATTCAGGTAGTAGCGGGAGGTGTAATTGTGGGCAACCGCAATAGACATTTCATGAATCTACCTGTCACGTTCGACACAAATAGGTACGAACAAAGGTATATAGTAAATATATATACATTGAATTCGTCAGGTAGTTTCATAAGAAAGCAAAATCTGCGGTTATAATAACACAACCCGTACTAGTTCCTCTATGTACGAGAGCGATTCGTACATTTCGCTCTTTAATTTTTGAACTCGGTCGCGAATTGTACCTGTTGAAGTTGTGAGCTATTATTCACATATGCATTTTCAGTTCCTTCACAGAGATATTGACAAGAGTTGCTATCCCTCTCTTCACGTTCTCTAGATGACGACGCGATAGTAGGTCATTTAATCGAGTTCGAGTTGAATTTTACTATTTGGTTGGACAGAAATCAAAGAAAAATGCGATGCAACCAGCGTAAAACATAAATTTGCTGTCATTAGTATCAATTAAAAAATATTTAAACTTAGTGTGGCGATTAAATATATTTATTTCTATTGATTGCTTCATGAAAATCATTCACTTGAAGTAACGTTTTTGGATTTTGGGTATAAAATCGATATTTTCGGTCGCAGAAGTATACAATTTTGCAGTGACATGTAGCTTAATTGATTAATTCATAATCAGTCAAAAACACGATTTTGATTTTTATGTGATACATTATTTTGCATTTTAGGTGGTGTTTGGTGCACAAATAAAGTCAGGCCATAATGTTTGGTATTAAATAAAAAGTTCCAACATTTTTTAATTGCATCAAAAATCAACTATCAAAGAATCATATATTTGTGACATTGTGTACAAAGTATCTACTCTTTTAATCTCTCCTGTTAGAAGAGAGCAAGAGAGGAGTATGAAAGAAAAACGAAAATATAAATCCAATTTCAGTGTGAAAACATGAGTTGTAAGCAGCGATGCGAACCCGAGGGATAAATCCCATTTTTTGGGATTTTCAAACAGAAAAGAGATAAAGGGAGGGATACAAAAATGTGTAGGATATTTGGCGAAAAATTAGAGTTACGAACTTTTTGATGTATTCCCAAAATATTTCTATCGTTCTAATGTTATGTATGTGTACAAAATAGTTTGTTATGAAATTTTTCTAAACCCGTTGAAATAGCATTTTGGTAAAAATGCACTTTGGTAACTCTTTCGACGTACGACGCCATGTCTTTGCGTACGCATGCGCTCTAATTTGGTAAGGTCAAACAAAGATTATTATATTTTTTCATTTGATACGCAAATATGCAACGATGTTCATTGCAGACATCCTTTTTGTTGTAGAATAGAAAAATTGCGAATGTAAACATCAGCACACGCGTATGGAATTATACTCCGGATATCGAAAAAAAAATTGATATTATTTAATATTATTTAGTATATAACTATAAAGCGCACAGCTCACTGGTTGTGAGAAGCTCTCCCAAATTCCTTCATGGGATGTAATGGGAAACCATTTATTTTTTTTTTATTTAATATTAAGGAGAGGAATGGGTAACTATTAATAATTATAAAAGTTAAAACAATGTTCTAAAATGATTTTTTTTAGATTCCACAAATTCATGCGATGAAGCTTCATCTGGCAGTAAAACCGAGAAATATTGTAACAAAAATGGGAGCATTAGCCACAGTTTAAGGATTGGCTGACTCAAGTAAAAGGAAAGGCGGTCGATAAACTATATTTGAACTACACAATGCCGATATGTATAGATATAAATAAAACCTGTCTGTACATTTTTTATTTTTAAATACTTTGTGCCTTATGAAACTTTTATTTATTTTCTTTACCTTTTTCCCGTATGTAATATTTAATATAAAATATGTACATACTTAAAAAATATGGGATTTTATACCAATTGAAGGGATTTTTTGGTGTGTTTTGTGGGATTCTACCACGCTTTGGGTTGGCATCACTGGTTGTAAGTCGCGTATTTATTGTCCGTGTGCATTTTATATTTGTACAAATACACATTTGTGTTGTTTGTTTAAATGAATGTTATGACAGTATTCAGGATTTTTTTTTAATTTTGCAAGCAGAGAAATATAGGAGTGCCTACAACGTAGCGCTTCTTTAGAATGCAGAAATATATGAATTTCTGGACCAGTGAAGCAAGGGAGAAATACATATAATAGTGACGAAATTTTTCTTATATGGTTGTAAATAATTCAGAAGTAAAGAATAATTAACATTATTAAAACTAAGTTCGAGTACAGAGTTAGCGCTAAATTTTGGGTCAAATATCTAAGCAAGATATATAATAATGCAACCTATCTGGCTTACAAAGTTGCAATAATTCATAAATATTGTTTTTAACGATTAGCAATTAATTTTTTTAAGAAGAACGGTGGACGAGCACTTTAAAATTTAGTTGGCATTTGCAAATTGGAGGGTCCGGTCATATTTATCGCTCATTTTCGGCAAGACCCTCATAACTCAAAATGTATCTCTTTCGAATTGAATAGTACAAAATATTCCCCTTGTCTAGTTCTATCAGATCAATTGATATACATATCAAATTTATTTGTAAGTTGGGCCTGAGAGCATTTTTAAACTAGTATTTTGCATACAATCCTATACTACTTCAAACTTTCAAAGTCGTTTTACTCGAATGAAATTTATAGTTTATATAATATAGTTTATATAGGGGCATACACGATGCATCAGATTGATGTTTATGTTTATTGTCTAATTTCTTACTTTTATCTTACATTTTTTAAAAGATTGAAAAATTATCCCAAAATTAAATACATTTTTGCATTATTAAATAAAACAAACATTACTATTTGATTCACGGAGTCAAATAAATTTATCATTCTATTTATGTATGTTGCGATGAATGTAGCGCTTTTTGGATCAATAGTAGATGCGCATTTTAGTACGGCACTTCTTGCCAAAACCATTAATGATGAATGCATGACTCTCTCATATGACATGACTCTCTCTTATGGGGAGTTATCGTGACTACCAGCCAATTGTCCGCCAAATATTTATATGGGAAAAGGGTCGCCAAAATTATGAATACGAAAATAATGTTTCTTGTGGCGAAGATAAGAAAATTTGCTACACGAACAAGTTACAAGCAATATAAAGCGTCGTTAGGACATTACCAACACCATCATAGAAGCCAATGAATACATTTTTTATTACCATTATGTTGCTCCATATAACTTCGGTTAGTGAGACTGGTGTGAACACACACTGTTGTGGATTAGCGGGCTAGACGCCGCTGAAGGGGTTGCTACACACACATAGAGACGATCGTCCAGCAAATGTGCACTCGAATCCTACACGCGCCGTTTACATTGTTTCCACTAACCGGAAACAATTTTCTGTTAGCAGCGTAAAACGATTTACCACTTTCTTCCCAAAAAGGCATCATAAACAAACACAGCTTCCCAAAAATCATCTAACTATTCGTAAATAAGATCATAAAACACTCGGAATACAAACTTCCCTGCAGATATAATTCCAACTAGTTACGTTTTGGAACAGTCATACAACTAGTTGTAACGAGACAGTTCGCTTTCTATTTTATTTCTGTAAGAATAAGATAAGACAACAACAAAAATAATAAGCGATACTCTTTCTCTTTTGCATTGTTTGCTCGTCTTCAAACGAAAAATAACAATTTACCGTTTTTTATGTCGACTACAGAGTTGCCAAATTGTGTTTTCTGCAAATTTTTCGGTTTTCAGTGTAACATGTAATACAACAAGTGTATGTTTTGGTATTATGGCAACCTGTTGTATTGAAACAAAAGCAAAGCTTTAATGCTTTTGTTCTTTGAGTTTTGTGTAAAGAAGTTACAAGATTTCGTGTTGAAAATAAAAAAGTGAAATTAATAAGATTAGTGTAAGTTAAACAGTTAATTGTGAAGTAAATAAAAGTGCACAATGAGTAAACGAAACATGGCCCGCTTAATAAAAAATCAACGCGAAATCTATATTAGTAGATTGAGTGGCAGTTCCAATGTAACAGCAGAAAACAGAGATGGAAATGTTGAGTGTGGTTTTTTAAGCCCAAATTTGTTTGAAGAGGACCGTGAAGTTGAGGACCGTGAAGTTGAAGACCGACAGGAAAATATTCCAAACGAGTCATTCACTGACAAATTAGGAAAGTGGTACATTAGTAATAGGATTTCCAGGAATGCATTCGAGGAACTTTTGTCTATTTTAAGAGAAGAGAATTTTAATGTGCCAAAGAAAGCTGAAACAGTATTACCCAAAATTATTGAGAAGCCTATTATTAAAAACGTGTATCCCGGTCTGTATTGTCATTTAGGCATAAGAAAGCAGTTACAGAAAATCGAACAAATTTTTTTGGGTATAGATAAAATAATGATTGACGTCAATGTTGATGGCTTGCCATTATTTAAAAGTTCGAGGACTCAACTGTGGCCCATTTTAATAAGAATTGTTAATTGTGAAAAAGTGTACGTTCTTCCAGTTGGAATTTATGTTGGCGTTAAGAAGCCGGAGTGTGTTTTATCATATTTGGAAGATTTTGTACAAGAAATGAATGACATTGCACAAAATGGAACATTAGTTGCAGAGCATAATGTTCGCTTTGAAATACGTGCCGTTGTTTGCGATGCTCCAGCTAAAGCTTTCATTTGTGGTGTACCAGGTCATGCGTCGTCTCATGGTTGCACCAAATGCATTCAAGTTGTTAAAAAAATTGGCAATTTTTTAACCTACAGTACTGAAGTTGGTGATTTAATAACCGATGAAGATTTTGACAAGAGAAAATACTTACAACACCACTTAGGTAATTTTAGAAACACTAAAACGCCGTTAGAAACCCTTGGTGTTAAAATGGTAAGCCAAGTGTCCATAGACACTATGCACTTACTAGATTTAGGAATCATGCGAAAATTTATTTTAAGGATTTTGCAGGGCAAAATGGTGGTTAATGTTAATAGGGGCGACAAAAGCCTTATGTCCAAAAAGTTGCAAGCATTGAAATCATCTATTCCAGAAGAATTTGTTAGGAAACCACGAAGTTTTGATGACATTGCACATTGGAAGGCAACTGAGTTCCGTCAGTTTCTCCTGGATACAGGCATTATTGTTTTGAAAGACGAAATTCCCGAGGACACATATTACGTATTTTTACTTTTACATTGCGCATGTAGGTTGTTATTATGTCCTAAAACCTACATTAACAATTTGGAACCATCAAAGCAATTGCTGGAATTGTTTGTACACAACTTTCCAATAGTTTTCGGAGTTAATAGCGTATCCCATAATGTTCACAACTTGTTACATTTGGTGGATAGCATTAAAACCATAGGGATCATGTCAGGCTCGTCTGCATATGACTTCGAAAACTATTTGCAAACGATGAAAAAGTACGTAAAAAAACCAACAGATATACTGCAGCAAAGTTTTAAAAGAGTTCAATACAACAATTTTTTGGTTGATCTTCAACAACCAGGTTTTAAGCTCATCAAAAACAAAGGTTTGTGCTATTATTTCAATAATTGTCTTACACCGGACAACTTTTGTTGCATTAAACCTTTTATTCCAATACAAATACAAAGCTTTGTAGAAGAAGAAAAAGAAATGTTTGTCCTAGGTAAAAGATTAACAAATATAAGTAGTTTTTTCAACGAACCAGTAGACTCAATGACACTTGGAATTTGCTGCGCTGATGCATCTTCTTTGGGTGATGCACAGAAGTTTTCAATTTTAGAAATAAACTTCAAGTTTGTGTGTATGCCTTATGGCAACAATGTACTCTTAGTACCAATTTTGCACAGCTACCTTTAGCATATTTAATTTATGTATCTTTCATTATTATTTTTTTTTATTTAGTTTATTTTTTTTAAATATGGAATCCCAAATACTGAAGATGCCCCTTAATGCAAATAAATCAAGTAAGGATAATTAAAAAATTACATCTGCAATAAAATTTAACCTCACTTCCTTTTTCTTTCAGATATACAAAATAAATCATGCGAAAATTGCAAAAAACTCTCAAGAAAAATAGATGATTTACAAGGTAAGTAGTAAAATTAAAATACAGTGAACTCGCGCTTGAATACCCACTGAATTCAACTCCTCGGTAACTTGCACACATTTTTTATTCCATATTTCACAAATATTTAGTTCAAGTTATCGCCAGTGCACTGTATACAATATTTACATAAAAAAAATTTTGTAATTTAATTAAAAATAATGCTTAATCAAATTTATTTTTCCAGAAACCGTGATCAATTTATCTAAAATGGTCGAACAACAAAATGTGGCAATAATGTCGGCATTAGACGAAATTAAAGTGGTCACATCAAAATTAGTTCGTCAGGAAACGTCAATTACTGCCGCAACAAAGGACTTTCCAATAACGTCTAATATAATGTTGCAAAACTTAGAAAATCACTTCTGACAACCGTGACATATATGTAAGTAAAAATTATTTTCATTATTTGTATAAACTCTACTTTTATTATGTGTTAAATAATTTTTCAAATTTATTAATTTCCTAAACCAAATTTTATTAAAATCATTCACATTCAGGTATCTACAATGAGCAAACTGTGGCGAAACTGCGTAGGCAAAAACTTGGAGACCATTCTTGATCCTCAAATTATAATGTCGTACAATATTGATGGTTCGCACGGTAAACTTGGTTTGAAAAAATATACATAGAAATTTTTACAAAGCTTTAATTGGTAAATATTGATTTTTTAGCGTAAAAGTTTTATGTTTAACTAATCCGCTTATATATTTTTCCAGACTCCATCACAACCTTACCATGTGTAGGCCAAAAAGATCCAGAACAGCTTCTACGCCAGGCCATGCAGTTGAGCAAAAAAAAACAATTTAGACAGCAGTCGACTAGTGTTAAGAAGACAAATGAAGTGCCAAGTGAAGCCGTAGGCTCAAATTAAGATTTTGTTTTATATACATGGTTCCTGATGGTGAATTACAATTACCAAATGAATTAAAAAATGTTTCTTTGATATATGTCAACAAGAATTAAAAAATGTTTCCTTTGATAAATTACAAAATGAATTAAAAAATGTTAAATTTAAAAAAAATTTTGAATAATTTGCTATTTGATATTTTATTGTTAAAAATGGAATATGATCTTAAAACTTACTGTATAAAACTTTAAAGAATTTTAAAAGATCAACAAAACATAACACTTGAAAAATAAAAAACTTTGAATAAAAAAAATTATATACAGAATCTAGTATTGCAACTAGTTTTTAACTGTATACAAAGCAACTAGGTAGGCGCCTATAACAGCCCCATGTTACAATCGATAGTTCGTTGTATGAAAAAGAGACACATATCTAACTAGTGCACCAATGCTAAGTATACAACTAGTGGTACAACTAGTACAAAATAGAATGGTATGAGACACTGTATAACGAACCAGAATGCACACTAGTTCACCAATAACTAGTACAAAATAGACTGGTATGAGACAGTGTATATCAAACTAGAATTAACTCTAGTTCACCAATAACTAGTATACCAACTAGTTCGCAACTGTATACAAAACAACTAGTTAAGCGCCTATGACAGACCAATGTTAAAATCGATAGTTCGTTGTATGAAAAAAAGACAGATGTGTAACTAGTTAGAAGTCAAAACCAACTAGTATACAACTAGTTGCATACTAGTTACTTTGGCTGCAGGGCTATTGCAGAATACACACCAATACACTGTTTAGAGGTAAAGCATCGTTAGCCAACCCATAGACTCGCGAGGCAGACAATAATCGTATTTTTCACACACACGATCGGCAATTCACATGTACACAACACTATGTTAGATTGTGCATTGTGCACAATTCCATATCGACATCGCTTCTATTTGTGTCCGCACACGAGGACATAATATGTTTTTGTCCGTGCGTTCGGTTTTACCTACCACTGCCTTAAAGGCTTGGCAACGCTATTTGCTGTTGCCGCGACCGATACGGAGCGTGATGCAACAAATACAGGTAGCAGCAATAGGTGATGTTGTAATAGTGGGCAAGTAGAACAGGTATTTTCTTTTATATTTCATGAATCCACCTGTTAAATTGGACACATATACGATCAAAAAAATTAGACATAAAAGAAGAAAAGCGAAATACATACTTTGAATTTTACAGTAGCAAATTGTACTACTCGAGCCATGTTCGTGTCCGACTCGTGCATTTTGGTCATTAATTTATGATTCTGAAGATTGCTGCCTGTTAAAGTCGTGAGCTATTAGTTACTTAGTTTGACCTGTTTAAACTTCATATTCGCCCACGAGTTTTACTTGTTTAAATCGCGATCAAAGTGAATTGAATCGGGTTGAAAATTGTGCTTGCTCAATTAATTGAAAAATAAAAATAATAAAATGAATTGGCATGCATCAACTCTTTGACGAACTTATATCCTTACAACGTTTTAATGAAAAAACCCCAAATAAAAAATCCGTTTAAGAAATCTGGAAAGATATTCTAGTAGTGGGTCATTTACAAATTACGAAAATATCTGTAAATTTGCATTTCCAATTCCTCGTTCTCATGCGACTTCTGAAAGAAATTTCAGTTTGATGTCTAATTTTTGAAGAAAAGAACGAACAAAACTTCTAATAAAAAATCTAGAACATCTAAAAACGGAACTGTTAATCAAGTCCACTAAAACCATAATCATTTGTAATTTTTTGGTAAAGTCGGTTATATTCAGTATTAACAAATCTTAATATAGAATAGATTACAATCTTTTTAAGAACAAAATGTGAAACTGCTAACTCGTTTTTATTAAAAAAAATATTTCTGGTCTCTTAGTTTGATCGTGTTTTCTTTGATTTATAAATTGTTGTTGTTATGTACTGATTTCGTTTTATTTCTTAAATTAAAATTTTACTTTTCTGTACTATGATTTTTTAATAACAAAAAGTGTAGGAACTTGTTTTCTTAATCGTACTGCCTTTTTTCCTCGATGTACTCTTTTGTTGGTTTCAAATCTGGCAAAATCTGGTGCAAAATAGCTAATATTTTGTAAAATCTCTAAGATTTTGTTTCGCAAAATCACCTACAGATATATTTCTTTTAGATAGTTGATGGAATATTTATGTAAACTACATCAAAATGGGGAAGACAAAATATACATGATAAAGATTTCATAATGACGTCGTGAAAAGAATGCTACATACCTGTATGATGTATACTGAAGACTACTTGTAAAGGATGAGTCTGAAGACTACTTGTAAAGGGTTTTTCAACAGAGACGCTACAAAAGTAAATCGATAGGGACAGCAAACGACGCTATATTTTTTCCCGCTCTTTTGACATTTATCTTCAGTGAGGTTTGCCATTTTATCATGGAAAGATAAACGAGCCAACAACGAGTCGAAATTATTAAAATTTACTACCAAAATTTGGAGTCAGTGGCCTCAACTTTAAGAGCGCTACGACCAATTTCTGGTCTACATACCTGTATGATGTATACTGGATGTGTCGGGATGAGTCTGAAGACTACTTGTAAAGGGTTTTTCAACAGAGACGCTACAAAAGTAAATCGATAGGGACAGCAAACGACTCTATATTTTTTCCCGCTCTTTTGACATTTATCTTCAGTGAGGTTTGCCATTTTATCATGGAAAGATAAACGAGCCAACAACGAGTCGAAATTATTAAAATTTACTACCAAAATTTGGAGTCAGTGGCCTCAACTTTAAGAGCGCTACGACCAATTTCTGGTCGTCATAATCGTCCTACCAGATCAACAATTGAGCGTCTGGTGGACAACTTTGAATCCACAGGCACAGTACAAAATGTTCCCGTGCCAGTGAGACAAAGAAGTGCCCGTAGTGTCGAGAATATTGCTGCCGCTGAGGCTTCAGTTCAAGAAAGCCCAAATGTGTCTCTCACACGTCGTTCTCAAGTGTTGGGCATCTCTGTGAGGTCATTGTGGCGAATTTTGCGAAAAGATCTTGGCCTACATCCTTACAAGATCAAATTGACGCAAGAACTGAAGCCGCGTGACCACCATAAGCGTCGTATGTTCGTGAATTGGGCTGAGCAACAACTTGAAAATGATTCGGATTTTCATCGGAAAATCATCTTCAGCGATGAGGCTCATTTCTGGCTGAATGGCTTCGTCAATAAGCAAAATATGCGTTATTGGTCAGACAGCAATCCACACGTAATCCATGAATCATCATTGCATCCCGAAAAAATTACGGTTTGGTGCGGTTTATGGGACGGCGGCGTCATTGGGCCGTACTTCTTCCGTGATTTATCCTGTAGATGTCGCTGACGAACGACATCATTTTTTAATGAAGGCCTTACCGTTCCAAAATTATGATTATTTGACTGTAATGTAAAATTTGTTTTTATGTGTTACCATCAATAGGCGCGGGTAGGGACTTACTCACAAAGTGAATACATCCAAACACAGTTTGTCCGACTGCGATCACACCGATTGTTTGGCGTTAAAGATGTGTTATTAAACCTTTTGTAGATCCGCCATTGGATTGTAAACCCTTTTTGCACAATTTACATTGTGCTTGAGGTGCACCTTTCGACACTTCCAAAACATGTAACCACACCGAACTTTTGGCATTGTTTTTAGTTTTATGTTTTTCAAAATTAATATAATCCCCAAAAATCCCGGGATTTCCTGTTTGGCATCCCTAGCACGGCCTCATTATATATGATTCGATCTGAAATTATTTCTCAGAAGAATATTTTTCATTTCCCATGAATGCATGTCCTGCAGGTATATTTGCATGTTATTTCAAAGGAAAGGAGTTACACTTAATTTTGTTTTATTAAAATATTTTATTATTATTATTAATTTTATTTAATTTTGGAGTTAATTTAACACTTCATTTTTATTTATTAAAATATTTTTATTTTTAATTATTATCTAATGGCAGGAGTTTATGCCCCTGACTACACTGACAGCCATGTTTTCGGAGTTCGTTTTGTAAGCGCCTGTTATACTTTCAGCACTTTCTCCTAAATTCACGGGTGGATCGTCTATTTCAGCTTGCACAACTTGAATTTCATCTCATTTTTCTTTGAATATTTTTCGGGCATTTTATCCTATTTCTTCAGCCTCTGCCTACAAATCAGAATACAGAAGTTCTCGCATGTGGTTTTCTGATACAGGCCAAATTCGTCCATCATTAGGGCAATTCTCTTCTTCATCTTCCAGGCCTACTTCCCATAGTTCAGCAAACTGGTCGTCATTCTCTTGCTGTTCTTCTACGTAAATCTGCAATTCGTCTTCGCCGCTTGTGTCGCTATTTTCGCTACAGATGCTTATACTGTCATTGGACCATTTCATAAACTTGCTTAAACGTGGACTCTCGTCAATCAGAGACTCTCCCCTACGTTTCGATACGGTAGCTGGAGTATGAATGCCATCTGCATTTTGAGGTGACTTCTTTGCCTTGAATATTTGTGCATGTATAGCGTGACCCGGAGATTCTGATTCGGCGATTTGTTCATCGTTTTTATCACATGTGTCACAGTTCGCAATATGAAGAGATGCAAACTGTTCGACCAAGAGTAAAATTTCCTCATCGTCTAAAGCCTCGGCATAGGTTTCGTAACACTGTTCCAAATGTTGCGATTTATACTTTTCTGTTGATTCGCATTGAGATGCGATGGTTGTCTCCAATAGCTCCGATGTTTGTCTCCAATAGCTTCGTTCAGAGCGGCGACAATTTGTTGACAATGGTTTTTCTATTAAGAAAAAATAAATAATAAAATTCATTAATAAGTCTCACTTGCTTGAGGCAGTTGCGTGCAAATCTTACCTAGATATCTAGCTAATTGATCGATTGCAGGATCATGGTGTTCATTAGCGGTTTTGTAGAAGAATGTAGTTCCCATCTTGTTATTGTTGTAATTAAAGTAAACGATTTTTGTAAAAACTTTAAATAATTACTTTCACAATCAGTGTTTAATGTCGCAGAAAGTACTGATGATGTCTTCCACTCAAACACGATATTTATACAAAAAATATTTTCAACCAGCACAATCCCTTTCAGCAACAGGTAGGGAAGATGCAACTAACTGTCGTCAGGATTTCCGAGAACTGAAACTTGACGGTCTTGAAAGTGCGTTTGCCACATGACTACCTGAATGGCAGTTGCATGCGCGCGGTGAACATTATTATTTAAGCCCACACCCCAATATATCTGGTGTGTCTATTGGTACGAACACAGGTAGGGCAAAACTTGACGCGCGAAACGAATCTTCAAGATATTGCAGGACGCTACCTACATTTGCTTCATTGCGCTCACGCGCTCGAGAGCGAAACATATTTTGAGTGCGAGCGAGATAGTAGATATTCGGTTGCAACAATATTGCAGCAAAATTGACTGCAATGGTCATGTTCTTGCGAAATTTTGACATTTAAGCCCCGTATTCAGTTCTTGCAGAATTTTCATAAGAAATTTTGTCATTTATCTCTAAACGGAAAATCTTGTTACAGCGAGTTACCATATATCTCTGGTTTACCTTGCAAATATTTCATTAATAATTCATCTTTGCACTCCATTCAATTTTTAACTTTTTTAATAAAATAATCGAAATGTCGAAAATCCGGTCCCAAACAATTGTCAAACAATTGTTTTCCTGCGGAATAACTTCGGCGTAACAAGTTATTTCGCTTCATGAAATTTTCGTTACTTTTTATACACGTAGTTCTTATGGCAACGAAAATTGCATTAAAACTGAATACCGGGCTTTTCATATGCATATCTAAATGGAAATTTCTGTTGCAAAAAGTTGCAGCCTCTTTTTGATTTACCTTCGTCGTGTTACTTTTACATTCAAAATTCTCGAAATGCCAGCATTTCGCTTGCAAACGATTATCAAACAATTGTTTTCGTACGAAATAACTTTGACACAACAACCCTGTAATAGATTTTGCTTGATTTGAAAGTAACAAAATTTGGCGAAAGGAAAATTTGCAAGCAATATAGAAACTAGTTATCATCCGCATTTTTCTGCCATCATCATCATGCAACATTATGTTGATCTTGTTTACCTAGTTTCCCAAAGGTCCATCATAACAAATCATAATTACCTAAAACTCCTCATAACAATAAGATCATAAAAGTTTCGCGTCCGCCCTCGGGCGTGATACAGCAAATTCAGGTAGTAGCGGGAGGTGTAATTGTGGGCAACCGCAATAGACATTTGGTTTTTGTTTCATGAATCTACCTGTCACATTCGACACAAATATGTACGAACAAAGGTATATAGTAAATAAATGTACGTTGAATTCGTCAGGTAGTTTCATCAGCGGTTATAATAACACAACCCGAACTAGTTCCTCTATGTACGAGAGCGATTCGTACATTTCGGTCTTTAATTTTTGAACTCGGTCGCGAATTGTACCTGTAAAGTTGTGAGCTATTATTCACATATGCATTTTCAGTTCCTTCACAGAGATATTGACAAGAGTTGCTATCCCTCTCTTCACGTTCTCTAGATGACGACGCGGTAGTAGGTCATTTAGTCGAGTTCGAGTTGAATTTTACTATTTGGTTGGACAGAAATGAGAGAAAATGCCATGCAACCGGCGTAAAACATAAATTAGTATCAATTAGAAAATATTTAAACTTAGTGTGGCGATTAAATATATTTATTTCTATTGATTGCTTCATGAAAATCATTCACTTGAAATAACGTTTTTGGATTTTGGGTAGAAAATCGATATTTTCGGTCGCAGAAGTGTACAATTTTATAAGTATACAATCGTCACCTGAAATGCAAAAGGCCGTAACTAACATTTTCAAAATTGTTCAGAAGCAAAAAACAAAATAAATTTATTCACATTTGTTCGTAAATCTTTTAAGAATTTCGTTAATAATGTCGGTGTTTTTAGTGGGAGAAGGCTAACAATTTGCGAGGACGTGTAGTTTGGTATTATGTACCAATTTCAATCAAAAAGTCAATTTTGAAAATGTTGTTAGTTACGGCCTTTTGCATTTCAGGTGACGAAATACACATTTGAAGTGATTTGTGTTGTTTGTTTAAATGAATGTTATGACAGTATTCAGGATTTTTTTTAATTTTGCAAGCAGAGAAATATAGGAGTGCCTACAACGTAGCGCTTCTTTAGAATGCAGAAATATATGAATTTCTGGACCAGTGAAGTAAGGGAGAAATACATATAATAGTGACGAAATTTTTCTTATATGGTTGTAAATAATTCAGAAGTAAAGAATAATTAACATTATTAAAACTAAGTTCGAGTACAGAGTTAGCGCTGAATTTTGGGTCAAATATCTAAGCAAGCATTATAATAATGATACCTATCTGGCTTACAAAGTTGCAATAATTCATAAATATTGTTTTTAACGATTAGCAATTAATTTTTTTAAGAAGAACGGTGGACGAGCACTTTAAAATTTAGTTGGCATTTGCAAATTGGAGGGTCCGGTCATATTTATCGCTCATTTTCGGCAAGACCCTCATAACTCAAAATGTATCTCTTTCGAATTGAATAGTACAAAATATTCCCCTTGTCTAGTTCTATCAGATCAATTGATATAAGTACATATCAAATTTATTTGTAAGTTGGGCCTGAGAGCATTTTCAAACTAGTATTTTGCATACAATCCTATACTACTTGAAACTTTCAAAGTCGTTTTACTCGAATGAAATTTATAGTTTATATAATATAGTTTATATAGGGGCATACACGATGCATCAGATTGATGTTTATGTTTATTGTCTAATTTCTTACTTTTATCTTACATTTTTTAAAAGATTGAAAAATTATCCCAAAATTAAATACATTTTTGCATTATTAAATAAAACAAACATTACTATTTGATTCACGGAGTCAAATAAATTTATCATTCTATTTATGTATGTTGCGATGAATGTAGCGCTTTTTGGATCAATAGTAGATGCGCATTTTAGTACGGCACTTCTTGCCAAAACCATTAATGATGAATGCATGACTCTCTCATATGACATGACTCTCTCTTATGGGGAGTTATCGTGACTACCAGCCAATTGTCCGCCAAATATTTATATGGGAAAAGGGTCGCCAAAATTATGAATACGAAAATAATGTTTCTTGTGGCGAAGATAAGAAAATTTGCTACACGAACAAGTTACAAGCAATATAAAGCGTCGTTAGGACATTACCAACACCATCATAGAAGCCAATGAATACATTTTTTATTACCATTATGTTGCTCCATATAACTTCGGTTAGTGAGACTGGTGTGAACACACACTGTTGTGGATTAGCGGGCTAGACGCCGCTGAAGGGGTTGCTACACACACATAGAGACGATCGTCCAGCAAATGTGCACTCGAATCCTACACGCGCCGTTTACATTGTTTCCACTAACCGGAAACAATTTTCTGTTAGCAGCGTAAAACGATTTACCACTTTCTTCCCAAAAAGGCATCATAAACAAACACAGCTTCCCAAAAATCATCTAACTATTCGTAAATAAGATCATAAAACACTCGGAATACAAACTTCCCTGCAGATATAATTCCAACTAGTTACGTTTTGGAACAGTCATACAACTAGTTGTAACGAGACAGTTCGCTTTCTATTTTATTTCTGTAAGAATAAGATAAGACAACAACAAAAATAATAAGCGATACTCTTTCTCTTTTGCATTGTTTGCTCGTCTTCAAACGAAAAATAACAATTTACCGTTTTTTATGTCGACTACAGAGTTGCCAAATTGTGTTTTCTGCAAATTTTTCGGTTTTCAGTGTAACATGTAATACAACAAGTGTATGTTTTGGTATTATGGCAACCTGTTGTATTGAAACAAAAGCAAAGCTTTAATGCTTTTGTTCTTTGAGTTTTGTGTAAAGAAGTTACAAGATTTCGTGTTGAAAATAAAAAAGTGAAATTAATAAGATTAGTGTAAGTTAAACAGTTAATTGTGAAGTAAATAAAAGTGCACAATGAGTAAACGAAACATGGCCCGCTTAATAAAAAATCAACGCGAAATCTATATTAGTAGATTGAGTGGCAGTTCCAATGTAACAGCAGAAAACAGAGATGGAAATGTTGAGTGTGGTTTTTTAAGCACAAATTTGTTTGAAGAGGACCGTGAAGTTGAGGACCGTGAAGTTGAAGACCGACAGGAAAATATTCCAAACGAGTCATTCACTGACAAATTAGGAAAGTGGTACATTAGTAATAGGATTTCCAGGAATGCATTCGAGGAACTTTTGTCTATTTTAAGAGAAGAGAATTTTAATGTGCCAAAGAAAGCTGAAACAGTATTACCCAAAATTATTGAGAAGCCTATTATTAAAAACGTGTATCCCGGTCTGTATTGTCATTTAGGCATAAGAAAGCAGTTACAGAAAATCGAACAAATTTTTTTGGGTATAGATAAAATAATGATTGACGTCAATGTTGATGGCTTGCCATTATTTAAAAGTTCGAGGACTCAACTGTGGCCCATTTTAATAAGAATTGTTAATTGTGAAAAAGTGTACGTTCTTCCAGTTGGAATTTATGTTGGCGTTAAGAAGCCGGAGTGTGTTTCATCATATTTGGAAGATTTTGTACAAGAAATGAATGACATTGCACAAAATGGAACATTAGTTGCAGAGCATAATGTTCGCTTTGAAATACGTGCCGTTGTTTGCGATGCTCCAGCTAAAGCTTTCATTTGTGGTGTACCAGGTCATGCGTCGTCTCATGGTTGCACCAAATGCATTCAAGTTGTTAAAAAAATTGGCAATTTTTTAACCTACAGTACTGAAGTTGGTGATTTAATAACCGATGAAGATTTTGACAAGAGAAAATACTTACAACACCACTTAGGTAATTTTAGAAACACTAAAACGCCGTTAGAAACCCTTGGTGTTAAAATGGTAAGCCAAGTGTCCATAGACACTATGCACTTACTAGATTTAGGAATCATGCGAAAATTTATTTTAAGGATTTTGCAGGGCAAAATGGTGGTTAATGTTAATAGGGGCGACAAAAGCCTTATGTCCAAAAAGTTGCAAGCATTGAAATCATCTATTCCAGAAGAATTTGTTAGGAAACCACGAAGTTTTGATGACATTGCACATTGGAAGGCAACTGAGTTCCGTCAGTTTCTCCTGGATACAGGCATTATTGTTTCGAAAGACGAAATTCCCGAGGACACATATTACGTATTTTTACTTTTACATTGCGCATGTAGGTTGTTATTATGTCCTAAAACCTACATTAACAATTTGGAACCATCAAAGCAATTGCTGGAATTGTTTGTACACAACTTTCCAATAGTTTTCGGAGTTAATAGCGTATCCCATAATGTTCACAACTTGTTACATTTGGTGGATAGCATTAAAACCATAGGGATCATGTCAGGCTCGTCTGCATATGACTTCGAAAACTATTTGCAAACGATGAAAAAGTACGTAAAAAAACCAACAGATATACTGCAGCAAAGTTTTAAAAGAGTTCAATACAACAATTTTTTGGTTGATCTTCAACAACCAGGTTTTAAGCTCATCAAAAACAAAGGTTTGTGCTATTATTTCAATAATTGTCTTACACCGGACAACTTTTGTTGCATTAAACCTTTTATTCCAATACAAATACAAAGCTTTGTAGAAGAAGAAAAAGAAATGTTTGTCCTAGGTAAAAGATTAACAAATATAAGTAGTTTTTTCAACGAACCAGTAGACTCAATGACACTTGGAATTTGCTGCGCTGATGCATCTTCTTTGGGTGATGCACAGAAGTTTTCAATTTTAGAAATAAACTTCAAGTTTGTGTGTATGCCTTATGGCAACAATGTACTCTTAGTACCAATTTTGCACAGCTACCTTTAGCATATTTAATTTATGTATCTTTCATTATTATTTTTTTTTATTTAGTTTATTTTTTTTAAATATGGAATCCCAAATACTGAAGATGCCCCTTAATGCAAATAAATCAAGTAAGGATAATTAAAAAATTACATCTGCAATAAAATTTAACCTCACTTCCTTTTTCTTTCAGATATACAAAATAAATCATGCGAAAATTGCAAAAAACTCTCAAGAAAAATAGATGATTTACAAGGTAAGTAGTAAAATTAAAATACAGTGAACTCGCGCTTGAATACCCACTGAATTCAACTCCTCGGTAACTTGCACACATTTTTTATTCCATATTTCACAAATATTTAGTTCAAGTTATCGCCAGTGCACTGTATACAATATTTACATAAAAAAAATTTTGTAATTTAATTAAAAATAATGCTTAATCAAATTTATTTTTCCAGAAACCGTGATCAATTTATCTAAAATGGTCGAACAACAAAATGTGGCAATAATGTCGGCATTAGGCGAAATTAAAGTGGTCACATCAAAATTAGTTCGTCAGGAAACGTCAATTACTGCCGTAACAAAGGACTTTCCAATAACGTCTAATATAATGTTGCAAAACTTAGAAGATAAAATCACTTCTGACAACCGTGACATATATGTAAGTAAAAATTATTTTCATTATTTGTATAAACTCTACTTTTATTATGTGTTAAATAATTTTTCAAATTTATTAATTTCCTAAACCAAATTTTATTAAAATCATTCACATTCAGGTATCTACAATGAGCAAACTGTGGCGAAACTGCGTAGGCAAAAACTTGGAGACCATTCTTGATCCTCAAATTATAATGTCGTACAATATTGATGGTTCGCACGGTAAACTTGGTTTGAAAAAATATAGAAATTTTTACAAAGCTTTAATTGGTAAATATTGATTTTTTAGCCTAAAAGTTTTATGTTTCACTAATCCGCTTATATATTTTTCCAAACTCCATCACAACCTTACCATGTGTAGGCCAAAAAGATCCAGAACAGCTTCTACGCCAGGCCATGCAGTTGAGCAAAAAAAAAAACAATTTAGACAGCAGTCGACTAGTGTTAAGAAGACAAATGAAGTGCCAAGTGAAGCCGTAGGCTCAAATTAAGATTTTGTTTTATATACATGGTTCCTGATGGTGAATTACAATTACCAAATGAATTAAAAAATGTTTCTTTGATATATGTCAACAAGAATTAAAAAATGTTTCCTTTGATAAATTACAAAATGAATTAAAAAATGTTAAATTTAAAAAAAATTTTGAATAATTTGCTATTTGATATTTTATTGTTAAAAATGGAATATGATCTTAAAACTTACTGTATAAAACTTTAAAGAATTTTAAAAGATCAACAACACTTGAAAAATAAAAAACTTTGAATAAAAAAAATTATATACAGAATCTAGTATTGCAACTAGTTTTTAACTGTATACAAAGCTACTAGTTAGGCGCCTATAACAGCCCCATGTTACAATCGATAGTTCGTTGTATGAAAAAGAGACACATATCTAACTAGTGCACCAATGCTAAGTATACAACTAGTGGTACAACTAGTACAAAATAGAATGGTATGAGACACTGTATAACGAACCAGAATGCACACTAGTTCACCAATAACTAGTATACAACTAGTACAAAATAGACTGGTATGAGACAGTGTATATCAAACTAGAATTAACTCTAGTTCACCAATAACTAGTATACCAACTAGTTCGTAACTGTATACAAAACAACTAGTTAAGCGCCTATGACAGACCAATGTTAAAATCGATAGTTCGTTGTATGAAAAAAAGACAGATGTGTAACTAGTTAGAAGTCAAAACCAACTAGTATACAACTAGTTGCATACTAGTTACTTTGGCTGCAGGGCTATTGCAGAATACACACCAATACACTGTTTAGAGGTAAAGCATCGTTAGCCAACCCATAGACTCGCGAGGCAGACAATAATCGTATTTTTCACACACACGATCGGCAATTCACATGTACACAACACTATGTTAGATTGTGCATTGTGCACAATTCCATATCGACATCGCTTCTATTTCTGTCCGCACACGAGGACATAATATGTTTTTATCCGTGCGTTCGGTTTTACCTACCACTGCCTTAAAGGCTTGGCAACGCGATTTGCTGTTGCCGCGATCGATACGGAGCGTGATGCAACAAATACAGGTAGCAGCAATAGGTGATGTTGTAATAGTGGGCAAGTAGAACAGGTATTTTCTTTTATATTAAAATCATATTAAAATCATGAATCCACCTGTTAAATTGGACACATATACGATCAAAAAAATTAGACATAAAAGAAGAAAAGCGAAATACATACTTTGAATTTTACAGTAGCAAATTGTACTACTCGAGCCATGTTCGTGTCCGACTCGTGCATTTTGGTCATTAATTTATGATTCTGAAGATTGCTGCCTGTTAAAGTCGTGAGCTATTAGTTACTTAGTTTGACCTGTTTAAACTTCATATTCGCCCACGAGTTTTACTTGTTTAAATCGCGATCGAAGTGAATTGAATCGGGTTGAAAATTGTGCTTGCTCATAATTTTTTTTTGACGAGCGATTTAAAAATAGCACTATTCGGACTATGTTAGCTAGGGTTGCCCGTCGTACTGTTTTCAGCAGTACGCATACATTTCTTTTACTAATTGTATTTCTGACTGCATAGCACCTAAAAACGTACGCAGAAGTACTCTTCTTTGTACCAATTTTGTTATGCCAACAATAAATATGAAAATTGTACTTCTTATTGATACCAAAAATCGTTTATAAGTAATATTTACATATAAGACCGTTTTACTTTAAAAAATAACAAATTTGAAAAACTGTAAATTTTTAAACTTAATTAAAACTTCACTTCATTCATGGCTTAATTGAATAATAAAAATAATAAAATGAATTGGCATGCATCAACTCTTTGACGAACTTATATCCTTACAACGTTTTAATGAAAAAACCCCAAATAAAAAATCCGTTTAAGAAATCTGGAAAGATATTCTAGTAGTGGGTCATTTACAAATTACGAAAATATCTGTAAATTTGCATTTCCAATTCCTCGTTCTCATGCGACTTCTGAAAGAAATTTCAGTTTGATGTCTAATTTTTGAAGAAAAGAACGAACAAAACTTCTAATAAAAAATCTAGAACATCTAAAAACGGAACTGTTAATCAAGTCCACTAAAACCATAATCATTTGTAATTTTTTGGTAAAGTCGGTTATATTCAGTATTAACAAATCTTAATATAGAATAGATTACAATCTTTTTAAGAACAAAATGTGAAACTGCTAACTCGTTTTTATTAAAAAAAATATTTCTGGTCTCTTAGTTTGATCGTGTTTTCTTTGATTTATAAATTGTTGTTGTTATGTACTGATTTCGTTTTATTTCTTAAATTAAAATTTTACTTTTCTGTACTATGATTTTTTAATAACAAAAAGTGTAGGAACTTGTTTTCTTAATCGTACTGCCTTTTTTCCTCGATGTACTCTTTTGTTGATTTCAAATCTGGCAAAATCTGGTGCAAAATAGCTAATATTTTGTAAAATCTCTAAGATTTTGTTTCGCAAAATCACCTACAGATATATTTCTTTTAGATAGTTGATGGAATATTTATGTAAACTACATCAAAATGGGGAAGACAAAATATACATGATAAAGATTTCATAATGACGTCGTGAAAAGAATGCTACATACCTGTATGATGTATACTGGATGTGTCGGGATGAGTCTGAAGACTACTTGTAAAGGGTTTTTCAACAGAGACGCTACAAAAGTAAAGCGATAGGGACAGCAAACGACGCTATATTTTTTCCCGCTCTTTTGACATTTATCTTCAGTGGGGTTTGCCATTTTATCATGGAAAGATAAACGAGCCAACAACGAGTCGAAATTATTAAAATTTACTACCAAAATTTGGAGTCAGTGGCCTCAACTTTAAGAGCGCTACGACCAATTTCTGGTCTACATACCTGTATGATGCATACTGGATGTGTCGGGATGAGTCTGAAGACTACTTGTAAAGGGTTTTTCAACAGAGACGCTACAAAAGTAAATCGATAGGGACAGCAAACGACGCTATATTTTTTCCCGCTCTTTTGACATTTATCTTCAGTGAGGTTTGCCATTTTATCATGGAAAGATAAACGTCATTGTGGCGAATTTTGCGAAAAGATCTTGGCCTACATCCTTACAAGATCAAATTGACGCAAGAACTGAAGCCGCGTGACCACCATAAGCGTCGTATGTTCGTGAATTGGGCTGAGCAACAACTTGAAAATGATTCGGATTTTCATCGGAAAATCATCTTCAGCGATGACGCTCATTTCTGGCTGAATGGCTTCGTCAATAAGCAAAATATGCGTTATTGGTCAGACAGCAATCAACACGTAATCCATGAGTCATCATTGCATCCCGAATTACGGTTTGGTGCGGTTTATGGGCCGGCGGCGTCATTGGGCCGTACTTCTTCCGTGATGATCAAGACCGGCACATTACTGTGAATGCGAATCGCTACCGTTCAATGATAACCGAATATTTTTGGCCCCAATTGGATAATATGGACTTGGAGGACATGTGGTTCCAACAGGACGGCGCCACAAGCCACACAGCAAATGCCACAATCAATTTATTGGAAACCAAGTTTGGTGAACGTGTTATTTCTCGAAATGGCCCAGTCGATTGGCCGCCTCGGTCGTGCGATTTGACGCCGTTAGATTATTTCCTGTGGGGCTACGTCAAGTCTATGGTCTATGCCAACAAGCCAGCGACGATTGATGAACTTCGTACGAATATCGAACGTGAAATTGCAGCAGTATCGGCCGATTTATGCTTGAAAACCGTCGAAGATTGGGTTCAGCGTCTGGACTTCTGCAAGCGTGCCCGTGGTGGCCATGCAAAAGAAATCGATTCCATACATAATGACATCGAACGTACTTTCACAGGAATAAAGAATTTTATTGGTATCTAAAACCGGTTTTGTTTTATTTAAAAAAACTTTTGTAGCGCTCTTATTGAAAAACCCGTTATATACACTTATATACCATAAATATTTTTTCTTGTCAGTTGCAACTTCTGCTACTGTTTACGATGTTGAGAAATTTGGAAAATAATGATCGGACCGTGGTCAATACAATTGTGATTTTCGAGCCATTGCACTATAGGAAATTTTACCCACTTTTTTGGCCAAAAGTCCAAATTAAAATTTTTGCAAAGTGTATTTTTTTTTGCTTTAATAAAAAAAAAATAACAAAGTAGCCATGTCTGTTTACATTTTTCGAGAGAATTTATTTACTGTTACTTTATCACATGTTTTGCTTGCAATTTCTAAATTAGTTATCAAATAACGATTGAGTGCAGTGAATTGTGTGATAGATTCTAATAAAAGTTTTCATAATAAAAATTTATAGTTTTTAAAAACTAAAAAATGGAAAATAATGTCGAAGGTGAGTACTTTAATGATACACAGTGAAATGTTGGTGAAGTCATCTGTTAGATCGATTAAATTGGAATAATTGAAGTGACCTTAAGGTTAACTTATGGAATTATGAATTTGAAATTTAATTAGACTTACAAAAAAATGATAGCATATGATAGCCATAAAACTATAAAAGTTCTCTTGGGCAATCAATTACCTTCCGAATTTCATAAATTCTAGCTGCGGATATGTGCAAACTTTTTTAAAAAAACGCATTTTTGCAGGTGACTACTGCGTGCCAAATTCAGAGTTATACAATATATGGCGAGAGAAACACAACGAAGATGAGAAAAGAGCCGCTATTTGTGCCCATTTCTTTTCATACATTGCTGAGAGTGATTGTTCGGAAAACTTTAATCAATATATAAAGAAGCAGTCAAGAATATTTTGTTCAAATATGAATATGAAATGGCATAAAAGTTGTAGGAGTTTCAAAGTTTTTGAAAAACAGCATGCTGTTTGGCTTAAAGGCAATACTTCGATAAGGAAACCAGAAACGCAGTCTGCCTCCACTAAATCAAAGCCTGGACGGCCGCAATTAACTTTTTGCCAAAAATCTGAGAGAACAAAAAGACGAGTTGCAGCAGAAATCTGTAAAGATCAAAATAATGAAGTTGAACCCCTAGTTCTTGCTGCATCTATGGCTGCTCGTAAATGTAAACAGTTAGATTTAGCAGTGGTTGTAAAAGAGACTGTCAGTACTCCAACTAGAGCTGCGAAAATACGAAAACTAATTTCAAGAGCGACACCAACTAAGCTATGTATCTGGTGATGAAGGACTAGCCTTTCTTTTAGAAAACAACTTTTCAAAAGAGCAATATTGCAATATAAGAAATCAAAACAAAATGAGCAATTGCGATATATATCCTCTATACAAAGAACTTACATGTAGTAAATATAAATGCAGACCAGACGGCGTAATAGTTACTGAGACATTAGCGAAAGTTCCATTGGAAATGTTACTGAAGCATACATGCAAAAGAATAATAAAAGTGCAAGAGGAAGTTATATGTACCTTAATGGAAACAAAAAAAAAAGACATTTTATACGCCGAACTCATTGTCAGTTATGGATTTGACAGCAGTACTGGCTATACAAATTATAAGCAACAGTTTGAAAAGGCGGGTTCGTCTCAAAATTGTGATTCCTCTCTTTTGGCCACAACAATTATACCTTTGCGTTTAATAGAAGCGTCCGGAAGTATTTTATGGAACAATCGTACACCACAATCTATTAGATTTTGTCGACCATTAAAATTAGAATACACAAAGGAGACTAAAGAAATTATTTTAAAGGAAAAAGAAAATATACAAGAAGAAATAAATTCCTTAAGTGTTTTCGAAGTAAGGCTTGGTGGAAAAAAAAACTTTCTGCGTTAAATTTAAGTTGTATTTAACTTTAATTGACGGTAAAGTATTAAATAGTTTGACTGGAACTAAATCTAGTCAGACGTGCTCTTTATGCGGTGCTACACCAAAGGATTTCATGAGCATAACAGATTTCCAAAAATAAAAATTTAAACCTAAAGAAGAGAACTTAAAGTATGGGATAAGTCCACTGCATTGCTGGATCAGTTTTTTTGAATTTGTTGTGAATGCAGGTTACAAACTTGACATTAAAAAGTGGCAAATAAGAAATGAAGCGGACAAAGCATTACTTGCAAAAAGAAAGGCTGACATCCAACAGTTATTTTGGGATGAAATTGGTTTGCACGTTGATAAGCCTAAGACAGGTGGCTATGGAAGTACTAATGACGGCAACACGGCCCGGCGCGCGTTCGAAGAACATTTAAAATTTTCTGAAATTACAGGCATTGACAAATAACTCATTTTTAATTTAAAAGTCATTTTAATATGCTTATCATGTCAGCTTCCTTTGGATTCGAGTAAATTTGAAGACTTTTGTTTTCAAACGGCCACAATGTTCATGCAGAAGTATCCATGGTTGCCAATGACAGCTACTGTACATAAGGTTCTTGTACATTCGCGGCAAATTATTGAGTCGACTGTGCTTCCAGTTGGATGCTTTGGTGAGGATGCCTCTGAATCGCGCCACAAAATATATAAATCTGATAGATTGCTTCATGCACGAAAAAGTAGCCGTGAGAATAACTTGACAGACGTTTTTAATCGAGCATTGGACACATCAGATCCTTATATTTCCAGCCTTTCATTGAATAAACGCATCAAGCACCAGAAGAAATTAAACCTTCCACCAGAAGTGATAGAATTACTGAGATCAGAAGAGCAAAATTTTGTGGAGAATTGTCAAACAGACGAAGAAAATTCCGAAAGCGAAGATGAAGAAATAGAGAGTTTGGCATTTTGAACCCATGTTTTTTAAATGTAGTTGACGATTTGGAACTCGACAATCAAATTTTTGAATAAAATCCTTTTTAAAATATAACTTTGTTTTGTTACTTCTTTAAATTGGTAAGATACATTTCTATTGTTATCTTTTGAAAGTTAGGGTACACTCGAAAAAAAATTTACAAAAATTTTAAATAATTTTTTTTTTAGTGTATGAAAAACATTAAGGGTCCCTCCCTCCCTCTTAATAGTCTTCCAAAAGTCATGCCAAAAAAATCATTTAAATTGGTCCAGCCGTTTGGCTGTAATTCAAAAAAGGGGTAAAATTTCCTATAGTGCATTGTACAGATAAGTGCAATGCACTAAAGCAGGGATTCCACATCACGCTTTTTGTATACGTGTACTTACATCCCGAGAAAACCCCGAGAAACATCCAAAATCGTTTTTTATCGTAGTTTTTTGTTTGTGGCTCGATTATAACATGCAAAACACCGTTGTGTAGATCTCAACGAGTACTATATTTATCCTGTAGATGTCGCTGACGAACGACATCATTTTTTAATGAAGGCCTTACCGTTCCAAAATTATGATTATTTGACTGTAATGTAAAATTTGTTTTTATGTGTTACCATCAATAGGCGCGGGTAGGGACTTACTCACAAAGTGAATACATCCAAACACAGTTTGTCCGACTGCGATCACACCGATTGTTTGGCGTTAAACCTTTTGTAGATCCGCCATTGGATTGTAAACCCTTTTTGCACAATTTACATTGTGCTTGAGGTGCACCTTTCGACACTTCCAAAACATGTAACCACACCGAACTTTTGGCATTGTTTTTAGTTTTATGTTTTTCAAAATTAATATAATCCCCAAAAATCCCGGGATTTCCCGTTTGGCATCCCTAGTACGGCCTCATTATATATGATTCGATCTGAAATTATTTCTCAGAAGAATATTTTTCATTTCCCATGAATGCATGTCCTGCAGGTATATTTAGTTTAGTGTCAATAAAACGCATGTTATTTCAAAGGAAAGGAGTTACACTTAATTTTGTTTTATTAAAATATTTTATTATTATTATTAATTTTATTTAATTTTGGAGTTAATTTAACACTTCATTTTTATTTATTAAAATATTTTTATTTTTAATTATTATCTAATGGCAGGAGTTTATGCCCCTGACTACACTGACAGCCATGTTTTCGGAGTTCGTTTTGTAAGCGCCTGTTATACTTTCAGCACTTTCTTCTAAACCCACGGGTAGATCGTCTATTTCATCATGCACAACTTGAATTTCATCTAATGTTTCTTTGAATATTTTTCGGGCATTTTATCCTATTTCTTCAGCCTCTGCCTACAAATCAGAATACAGTAGTTCTCGCATGTGGTTTTCTGATACAGGCCAAATTCGTCCATCATTAGGGCAATTCTCTTCTCCATCTTCCAGGCCTACTTCCCATAGTTCAGCAAACTGGTCGTCATTCTCTTGCTGTTCTTCTACGTAAATCTGCAATTCTTCTTCGCCGCTTGTGTCGCTATTTTCGCTACAGATGCTTATACTGTCATTGGACCATTTCATAAACTTGCTTAAACGTGGACTCTCGTCAATCAGGGACTCTCCCCTACGTTTCGATACGGTAGCTGGAGTATGAATGCCATCTGCATTTTGAGGTGACTTCTTTGCCTTGAATATTTGTGCATGTATAGCGTGACCCGGAGATTCTGATTCGGCGATTTGTTCATCGTTTTTATCACATGTGTCACAGTTCGCAATATGAAGAGACGCAAACTGTTCGACCAAGAGTAAAATTTCCTCATCGTCTAAAGCCTCGGCATAGGTTTCGTAACACTGTTCCAAATGTTGCGATTTATACTTTTCTGTTGATTCGCATTGAGATGCGATGGTTGTCTCCAATAGCTCCGATGTTTGTCTCCAATAGCTTCGTGTAGAGCGGCGACAATTTGTTGACAATGGTTGTTCTATTAAGAAAAAAAAAATAATAAAATTAATTAATAAGTCACACTTGCTTGAGGCAGTTGCGTGCAAATCTTACCTAGATATCTAGCTAATTGATCGATTGCAGGATCATGGTGTTCATTAGCGGTTTTGTAGAAGAATGTAGTTCCCATCTTGTTATTGTTGTAATTAAAGTAAACGATTTTTGTAAAAACTTTAAATAATTCCTTTCACAATCACTGTTTAATGTCGCAGAAAGTACTGATGATGTCTTCCACTCAAACACGATATTTATACAAAAAATATTTTCAACCAGCACAATCCCTTTCAGCAACAGGTAGGGAAGATGCAACTAACTGTCGTCAGGATTTCCGAGAACTGAAACTTGACGGTCTTGAAAGTGCGTTTGCCACATGATTACCTGAATGGCAGTTGCATGCGCGCGGTGAACATTATTATTTAAGCCCACACCCCAATATATCTGGTGTGTCTATTGGTACGAACACAGGTAGGGCAAAACTTGACGCGCGAAACGAATCTTCAAGATATTGCAGGACGCTACCTACATTTGCTTCATTGCGCTCACGCGCTCGAGAGCGAAACATATTTTGAGTGCGAGCGAGATAGTAGATATTCGGTTGCAACAATATTGCAGCAAAATTGACTGCAATGGTCATGTTCTTGCGAAATTTTGACATTTAAGCCCCGTATTCAGTTCTTGCAGAATTTTCATAAGAAATTTTGTCATTTATCTCTAAACGGAAAATCTTGTTACAGCGAGTTACCATATATCTCTGGTTTACCTTGCAAATATTTCATTAATAATTCATCTTTGCACTCCATTCAATTTTTAACTTTTTTAATAAAATAATCGAAATGTCGAAAATCCGGTCCCAAACAATTGTCAAACAATTGTTTTCCTGCGGAATAACTTCGGCGTAACAAGTTATTTCGCTTCATGAAATTTTCGTTACTTTTTATACACGTAGTTCTTATGGCAACGAAAATTGCATTAAAACTGAATACCGGGCTTTTCATATGCATATCTAAATGGAAATTTCTGTTGCAAAAAGTTGCAGCCTCTTTTTGATTTACCTTCGTCGTGTTACTTTTACATTCAAAATTCTCGAAATGCCAGCATTTCGCTTGCAAACGATTATCAAACAATTGTTTTCGTACGAAATAACTTTGACACAACAACCCTGTAATAGATTTTGCTTGATTTGAAAGTAACAAAATTTGGCGAAAGGAAAATTTGCAAGCAATATAGAAACTAGTTATCATCCGCATTTTTCTGCCATCATCATCATGCAACATTATGTTGATCTTGTTTACCTAGTTTCCCAAAGGTCCATCATAACAAATCATAATTACCTAAAACTCCTCATAACAATAAGATCATAAAAGTTTCGCGTCCGCCCTCGGGCGTGATACAGCAAATTCAGGTAGTAGCGGGAGGTGTAATTGTGGGCAACCGCAATAGACATTTGGTTTTTGTTTCATGAATCTACCTGTCACATTCGACACAAATATGTACGAACAAAGGTATATAGTAAATAAATGTACGTTGAATTCGTCAGGTAGTGTCATCAGCGGTTATAATAACACAACCCGAACTAGTTCCTCTATGTACGAGAGCGATTCGTACATTTCGCTCTTTAATTTTTGAACTCGGTCGCGAATTGTACCTGTTGAAGTTGTGAGCTATTATTCACATATGCATTTTCAGTTCCTTCACAGAGATATTGACAAGAGTTGCTATCCCTCTCTTCACGTTCTCTAGATGACGACGCGGTAGTAGGTCATTTAATCGAGTTCGAGTTGAATTTTACTATTTGGTTGGACAGAAATGAAAGAAAATGCGATGCAACCAGCGTAAAACATAAATTTGCTGTCATTAGTATCAATTAAAAAATATTTAAACTTAGTGTGGCGATTAAATATATTTATTTCTATTGATTGCTTCATGAAAATCATTCACTTGAAGTAACGTTTTTGGATTTTGGGTAGAAAATCGATATTTTCGGTCGCAGAAGTATACAATTTTGCAATGACATGCAGCTTAATTGATTAATTCATAATCAGTCAAAAACACGATTTTGATTTTTATGTGATACATTATTTTGCATTTTAGGTGACGATATGTCTGTTTGGTGCACAAATAAAGTCAGGCCAAAATGTTTCTCTTAAATTATTGCTTGGTATTAAATAAAAAGTTCCAACATTTTTTAATTGCATCAATTAAATATTTTAATCAACTGTTAAAGAATCATATATTTCTATGAAAAAGTAATTTTATAACAAAAAGAAAATTTTAATAGAATATATTATTAAAAAAACCAGTTTCAGTCGGGTGAACCGACTTAATCATACCCTCACCCTAAGTCATCCATTGCGTGCGAATTCTGTTGATGGTTGATGACATTGCGCTAAATATTATTGAATACCCAAATTAGTTAGTTTCCCTCCCAATATTTATATGCGAGGTACAATAATGGGCATGACAAGTTGTTGCCAAAATTTTGATCAGTATCAAATGTTATTAAAATCGGTTATGATTTCTTGGAGATATCGAGTCGATAAACCAGAAATACGCCCTAATTTTGTGTGGGAGGTACGAAACTAGGCGTGGCACAATAGTCAGTTATTAATTACATAGTAGCTTTTAGCAAAATATATTATTGCCTAATACCGAATTTTATTAAGATCGGTTGTAGTGTATGAAAATTGTTGTGTCGATCAACCGGTTATCCGCCAAACTTTTATATGAGAGGTACCAGAATGGGTGTGGCAAAACAGCTCATTTTCTATAGGAGAGCTTTATTTGACTAAATATTGACTAGTACAAACTTTCATAAAGATTGGTTCGGTTTTGCGGGAATTCTCGTGCCAAACATCTTTTGTATGGGAGATACCAGAACGGGCGTGACAATCTCGCCCATTTTCTCCAGTCAAGTAGGCATTTACAGACTATTAACCGGTGTGAGAGTTGAAGCTAATCACATCTACCAGAAGAAAGATTTGAAAGAACTATGATTTTGTGCTAAATGTGTCGATTTGTAGGTACCAGAAAGGGCGTGGCCAAATCGCCCATTTTCAATCCCAAAACGCCCATTTTCAATCCCAAAACAATAGTTACTGACAAAATTTCAAGATTTACGGCAGTTATCGTATTAACCAGACAGACGGACATGGCTCAAACGTCTTAAAAAGTCCTAAACGAATTTTGTCCAAAGATACTAAGGGTCTAATATGGCTCCTTCTATGTGTTACATTTTTTACGTATTAACTATATGGGTGAGGGTATAACTAATGTGAAATTGATTATTATGGTGGATGGTGTGGAATATAGGTATTTCAAGGCCCACTACGTCAGAGTTAACATTGGCAATAATTCAACTAATTTACGCTATGGCAATTCTGTTTCGGCAATTCTTATTTTTATTATTACTGCTTCTGAGTCATTTCTGACATTCGTATAAATCTGAGACATATGCAGACTATTCGTGTGAAATTTTTACGAATGGGTAAATGAAAAGAAATGTCAAATTATTCTGCAGTGTTTATAGTTTAGTGTCAATAAAACGCATTTATTTCAAAGAAAAGGAGTTACACTTTATTTTTTCTATTAAAATATTTTTATTTTTAATTATTATCTAATGACAATGTTGATTATTATCTAATGATTGACCATTTTCACTTATTGGCGAGTTGGCAGAAGTATATGCCCCTGACATATTTTCGGGGTTCGTTTTGTAAGCGCCTGTTATAGTTTCAGCACTTTCTCCTAAACTCACGCGCAACTGGAATTTCATTTAATTTTTCGGGAGTTTTATCCTATTTCTCCAGCATTTTGTTCTCTGATAGAGGCGAAATTCATCCAATTCTGCTCGTCAATCTCTTGCTGTTCTAGGCAAATATGCAATTCTTCTTCGAAAGGGGTCCTTTCTTCAGTCTTATTACCTTGCCAATAATCCTCACAGTCTTCATAGTCCAATTGTCCTAGGCTGATTTCAAGCTCTTTGAAAAATTCTTTATGTGTGGTCGTTGAGAAGGATGAACTTGGAGATCGCTTAGCTTGTTGTATTTGTTCTTCATATTCTGAGAATCTCTTTTCCAAATCTGCAATATGTTCTTGGGCTTGGCTTGCTTTTACTGGTTACTGGTTATTGGCGAGCTGGCACGAGTATATGCCCGGGGTTCGTTTTGTAAGCGTCTGTTATAGTTTCAGCATTTTCTTTTTTCTTTAGCCTCTGCCTACAAATCGGAATACAGTAGTTCTCGCATGTGGTTTTCTGATATAGGCGAAATTTTTTCATCTTTAAGGCAATTCTCTTCTTCATCTTCCTGGCCTAGTTCCCAAAGTTCATCAAACTGCTCGTCATTCTCGTGCTGTTCTAGGTAAATCTGGTATTCTTCTTCGAAAGGGGTCCTTTCCTGAGTGTCATTTTCTTCATGTGAGGTCGATGAGGAGGATAAACTTGCAGATTGTTGTTCTGAGATTCTCTGTTCCAAACCTGCAATATGTTCTTGGGCTTGTCTTGACATTATGCTTTGTGTGCTATGTAGTTCAGAATTTAAAGGCATCCATTCGCCGCTTGTGTCGCTATTTTCGCTACAGATGCTTGTACTGTCATTGGACCATTTCATAAACTTGTTCAAACGTGGACTCTCTTCAATCAGGGAGTCTCCCCTACGTTTCGTTACGGTAGTTGGAGTACGAATGTCATCTGCATTTGGATGTGACTTCTTTGCCTTGAATTTTTGTGCATTTATAGCGTGATTTGGAGATTCTGATTTGGCGATTAGTTCATCGTTTTTATCACATATGTCACAGTCCTCAATATGAAGAGATGAAATCATTTCGACCAGAAGTAAAATTTCCTCATCGTCTATAGCCTCGGCATAGGTTTCGTAACACTGTTCCAAATGTTGCGATTCATAATTTTCTGTTGATTCGCATTGAGATCCGATGTTTGTCTCCAATAGCTCCGATGTTTGTCTCCAATAGCTTCGTTCAGAGCGGCGACAATTTCTTCTTGATTCTAATTTAATTGATTCTTCAGGATCTGATGATTCGGTTGAACTGTCATTGATTTCTTCCTGCTTATCGGTAATGATTAATACCCGTTCTATTAAGAGAAAATAAATAATAAAATTCATTAATAAGTCACACTTGCTTGAGGCAGTTGCGTGCAAATCTTACCTAGATATCTAGCTAATTGATCGATTGTAGGATCATGGTGTTCATTAGCGGTTTTGTAAAAGAATGTAGTTCCCATCTTGTTATTGTTGTAATTGAAGTAAACGATTTTTGTAAAAACTTTAAATAATTTCTTTCACAATCACTGTTTAATGTCGCAGAAAGTACTGATGATGTCTTCCACTCAAACACGATATTTATACCACAAATATTTTCAAACAGCACAATCCTTTTCAGCAGCAGGTAGGAAAGATGCAACTAACTGTCGTCAGGATTTCCCAGAACTGAAACTTGAAGGTCTTGAAAGTGCGTTTATCACATGATTACCTGAATGGCAGTTGATTGTGTGCGGTGATATGATATGGCTGATATCATGGATATGAACCACACGCCAATTCAGGTATTGAAAAACTTGACGCGCGAAACTAATATTCGAGAACTCGCTCGTTTTATAACACGAAATCCGAGTGTGGAATGTGCGAACTGGCGAACACGGTTACCTAAATATGCTTCATTGCGCTCA
This sequence comes from Phaonia tiefii, assembly GCA_963931995.1. Classification (NCBI taxonomy): domain Eukaryota; kingdom Metazoa; phylum Arthropoda; class Insecta; order Diptera; family Muscidae; genus Phaonia; species Phaonia tiefii. The sequence goes on along the minus strand of OZ008368.1, from coordinate 270,577,983 downwards.
CACGCTCGAGAGAGCGATATATTTTGAGAGCGAGCGCGATAGTAGATATTCGGTTAGATAATTCGGATATTAAAGCCCCGTATTCAGTTCTTGCAAAATTTTCATAAAATATGTTGCCATTCATCTATAAACGGAAAATTTTGTTACAGCGAGTTACGATATATCTCTGGTTTACCTTGCAAAAATTTAATTAATAATTTATCTTTGCACTCCATTCGGTTTTTATCGAATGTGGTATTACTTTTGTTTATTAAAATAATCGAAATGTTGAATTTCTGGTCCCAAACAATGGCTTGCTAACTTTAGCGTAACAACCCTGTACTTGATTTTGCCTACGAAATTTACGCAAAGTGCTGAGTACCAAGCCAATGACAAGTGAGCGAAAATTTTGGAAATTTTCGTTATTTTTTATACACGTACTTCTTACGGCAACGAAAATTTGGAACCGACGAAAAATGGAAATTTCTGTTGAAAAAGGTTTCCGCCTCTTTTTGATTTATCTTGCAAATATTTCATGAAAGTGTGCTGTCCAATTGATTTTTAACGCAATTCCTTTTACTTTTACTTGTCGAACAACAACAAATTCATATATCTTTAAGTGCATTACAAATTTTAACTTTTCAAAAGAGTCATCATATTTTTTCTAAACTTTTTATATTTAACAAACGTTTTGCTACTATTTACAACAATTTCTTCTGAGTTTATAGTTTTCACAATTTACTAATGCATACTCGCTAACGTGACGTATATGCGCAGAGAGAGAACAGTTTTTAAGCACCATTGGCGTAATCTTATTATGTATTTCTTTCGTTCATGGCACAAACCATATACGCGACACAATCGTTGTTCTCTCAAACCGTCTCAATTCTCAAGAGCGTACTATAACTGAGAGCGTGAGACGCATTAAAAACAGCCCTGCAAACATTTTCGATTGCGGAATAGTAATCAGACACTCTTCTGGAAGAACATTTCAATCGCGGCGATCATCATTTGACACGCTTCCGCGAATCCCCAGTTGTAAGTAGTTGTGTCCTCGAAACGATTCGCCTAGAAGAGTGTCACGCAAATCGCGTACAAGAGTGTCAAGCGAATTATAAGGAAGAGTGCCAAGCGAATTATAGATAAGAGTGTCAAGCGAATTATAGAGAAGAGTGTCAAGCGAATTATAAGGAAGAGTGTCAAGCGAATTGTAAGGAAGTTTGTCAAGCTAACTACAAATTCCATTAAAAACACATGAAAATTCGAAAGAGTTTGCACGTTGTGCACCCATTCGTTTAATTATTTTTCATGTTGTTCAATAATTCAATATACCTATATAAGTTGCGTTTTTTTTGTAACCTATATACGTTTTCCCATACAAATGCTGTCGTGTATATGATAACGGGGAGAATTATATCTACTAAGCATAACGGGGATACGTTGTAAAAAAAAGTACTAAAAATGTATTGAGAGATTCAGATGCTACCAAGTTATCACACTATTTTAACAAATGTCTATTCAAAACTAAACAATAAATAGGAAGAAAAAGTTTAAACGTACTAATATATTATTTTAAAAAAAATCAATTTTAACGAATGCCGGTTATGGTCCCGTTGCAAACGCCCCAATGAGTACAAGACTTTATCCGCGGCAGATGTAGCTTTTGTTCTGTTCCTACCTGGCAACCAACATAGATCTATGAATGCCACTTTGGGTTTTGCGGCCGGCGTTATGGTAGCTTCTTCATTTTGGCCATAGAAATGAGAGAAACTGATCTGTATATAAATCCTTAACCGTGTTGAATGGTGTTATGTTGGGTACCATATTAATTTTTGCAGATAACTCGAATAAATTTAGATAGGGCTGATAAGGATTGGGTGATGACAGATTGTGGATTGTGTGGAGAACAAAGTGGTGTATTGTAAGACAAAGTTTACTGCAAAACACCTTTATGCTAAAATCGCGTAGTGCTTTTCTATGGAAACTTGCGTTAAAATACCGGTTTGCAATAAATTACATAAAATTAAAACAGTCCATTTATTAAAACACGAATACATTTCAGATGATTAAATGAGTCTTAAATGAGTCTTAATGAGAGCTTAAGGGGTACATTTGTTTAATTTAAGCAACCAACAAGCAGCCACTATCAGTTTTCTTGATCTCGTTGTCTGTCTTGTTGGAGGAATAGTTGGCCTCAACAATGACATCGAGGTTTAGCAGTTGAGCGCGAGCCAATAATTTGAAATAAGTATAAACATATACATACTCTCTTACTTCCTTTGACAAAAATTCGCATCTAGGGAGTTTAGTCACTATTTTATCCTAGAATTGACGCGTTCGTGCCGCACCAGATGCACAGCGGCATCCTATATCACCTCCTGCTGAAAACAACACGCATTTTGGTAAAGTTGGCTGAACAAAATTTAAATGCGAGATTTTTCTTGTAGCAGACATTTACTTTTTGAGACCTGCTCGTCTTATCAAATTAAAATTTGATATTTAAAAATTTGTTTCAAAAATGGTGATATGTTTACAAATGAAAACTCACAAATATATAAATAAAAAATGACTTTATATTACAGTGATGCCAAGTTATTTATTTTTAACCGGTATACGTTTTTTTTTGTATCCTGTAAACGACTCGTATATATGTTACAAAAAAACCCAACCATACATACATAAGGTTTTATAATTAAGAAGTATTAAAAATTGTTATAGTTCAAGTTTTTAGATATTAAAAAAATGTACATAGTTGAATGTACATATTAATTTTTGTTTTGTTTTGCCTTCCGTTTTACTACGCGGTCTTTTGCATGGACCAAATGTTGCTGTAATATGTTGTTTAATTTAGCATCGTCAGCGTTTGGAAATTTTTGATGGACCATATCTATTTAAAAATACAAAAATTTATGAAATGTTTGTTTGTAATAGTTTTATAAAACATCTACCTTTGAGTATTGAAACAAAGAAAAATGTTTGAATGCTTGTTTTCTCTTTAGTTCCTCTCCACGAAAGTTCCATGGCCAAATCGTCTGTAATGATTCGCTTAATTGCTGTTCTTACGAAGGAGGGAAGATCGTGACCCCCAAGTCTTAGAATCATTCGTTTCTGAAAATTAAGTGAAAATAAAATATCTTGATTTAAACTTCTTATTCATTCATATTTTTTTAAGCGTTTTAGAGTACTCGGCACATGAAAAAGGCAGTTGTTTTGCAATACTTCAGTATTAATAGTAGCACTACAAATGGTCCTTATTAATCTTGAGGCTTCTCTTTTGCTTTTTAATCTTAAAGCTTTTTCCGACAACATTATTCACCTTTTTATTTTTACCTTTATTTTATTAAATGACAATATCCGCTTAATCGATATGCTTCGACTGAGATTATCCATTCACCATCGTGTATTCATTGCACAAGCAATGATTACGCGAGTGTTGTTCGCACTTAGCAACAAACATACTTACGATACGAAAATTTACAAATGCTTAGACGCGTGCCGTTGGCACTTAGCAACGAACGTACAGCCTGACATATGGCCTTCTTGCGCACATCGTCGGACAGATTATTGGTTTCTCATGATTATTTATCAATCGCTGCCATTCACTATCGCGCATTCATTGTATAAGCAATGGTCAGGCGAACGTTGTTCACACTAATTGTCAAACAATTGTCGAGAAGAGTGTCAAACGAGTCGCGCAGACGATTAATCTTCCAATGCTCGTCTAAATGTTTGCAGGGATCTATTTATTCACCATGGTGGTAGTGTATGTATTAGTGTATAATTTCGAATGTGTATGTATGTATGTGTTTTTCTACATTCTGTGGTACTCCGCGTTAGGTAAATAGCGAAGTAAGGTGATTTATGTTTTGAGGGTTGCTGGCTCTTGAAAACAAAGTACAGGGCCGGATCTGCGGTTAACATATATTGCTTTATAATAGCAATTGGATCGATATTAAAAAATATATAAAAACTCGGTAATTTATTAAAAAAAATCACGAGCAATTTTCTTATGCGCGCAGCATGGAATGCTGTGACCAACAAATTATTTTTTATGCGCGATTGCGCATTCGATTTAAACGAAAAAAACTCGTTGGCGAGTTTAACCCGTAAAACCCAGGGAGTATCCATGAGATATCTGATCGGTTATGTATTAGGATTTTGATCGAAAACAGAGAGGATGGGCGAGAGCAGTCAGACGAAAACCATGCAGCAAACTAACTTGGGGCTCACACATGTTAATTTTACTTGCGGAAGTCTCAAGTTTATTGGAGAGAGAGGGGAAGAGCATACATTCTCTACCTCTCTCTTTAGTATAAACTCAAGCCTTCCGCAACTAACATTGCCGTGTGTGACCCCATCCACACTAAGTTTAACTAGAGTTTGATTGATACTAATGACAGCTACATTTTATTTTATGCTGGTTGTATCGTATTTTCTTTAATTTCTGTCCGTTTTATGTCCAACCAAATAGTAAAATTCAACCGAAAACTCGAATTCGATGAAATGGCCTACTACCGCGTCGGCATCCAGAGAACGTAAAGAGAGGGATAGAAACCCTTGTCAAATTCGAGTAAATGGAGCAACAAGTACGGGTTGTGTTATTATAACCGCTGATTTTGCTTTCTTATGAATCTACCTGACGAATTCAATGTACATATATTTACTATATACCTTTGTTCGTACATATTTGTGTCGAATTTGACAGGTAGATTCATGAAACAAAAGCAAAATGTCTTTTGCGGTTGCCCACAATCACAACACCTACTGCTGCTACCTGAATTTGCTGTGCTGCATCACGCCCGAGGGAGGACGCGCAACTTTTATGATCTTATATCCGAATGATCAGTTTGAATATGATCAGTTTTGGGAAATTGTGATTTGTTATGGTGTATCTTTGGGAAGCGAGGTAAACAAGATGAACATTATGTTGCATGTTAATGATGGGAGAAAAATGTGGTGGGTAATTGGTTTCTATATTGCTGGCAAATTTTCCTTTCTCTCACTGTCGCAATCAGCGTGTTTTGCTTCGTCTTCAGTACTTACGCAATTTTTATTCCCATAAAAAGTGCCTGAGTAAAAAATAGCGAAAATTTAATTTTCTGAGGATTCAGCTGTTTGCGAACATTTCGTAAGCAAAATCTATATCAGGGTTGTTATGTACGGAAATAATTGATTGATAACATTGTTTGCAAGCGAAATGCTGTCATTTCGAAAATTTCGACAAGTAAAAGTAAAAGGAATTGCGTTAAAAATCAATTGGACAGCACACTTTCATGAAATATTTGCAAGATAAATCAAAAAGAGGCGGAAACCTTTTTCAACAGAAATTTCCATTTTTCGTCGGTTCCAAATTTTCGTTGCCGTAAGAAGTACGTGTATAAAAAATAACGAAAATTTCCAAAATTTTCGCTCACTTGTCATTGGCTTGGTACTCAGCACTTTGCGTAAATTTCGTAGGCAAAATCAAGTACAGGGTTGTTACGCTAAAGTTAGCAAGCCATTGTTTGGGACCAGAAATTCAACA